>JAJIBD010021268.1:0-658638 GCA_021461705.1 Cryptotis parvus
TGAGTTCCCGGGGAAACGCCTCGACTCCCCCACAGGTGTGTGAGTAATTCTTGCGTCTCCGCGGACCCCAAGCTGCCCCAGGGAAGAGCGGAAACTCCATCAACGGGAACCAAGGCAAAGTGCCTTGGTTCCAGCCCGGACTGACCCGACCCGTGCGCCCTGAGTTCCCGGGAAACGCCTCGACTCCCCCCACAGGTGTGTGAGTAATTCTTGCGTCTCCAGCGGACCCCAAGCTGCCCCAGGGAAGGCGGGAAACTCCATCAACGGGAACCAAGGCAAAGTGCCTTGGTTCCAGCCGGACTGACCCGACCCGTGCGCCCTGAGCTTCTGGGAACATCCCAAAACTCAAAACCGCGCGGACGCTAGCGTCAGCGCGACCCTCTCACTACCTACCTTGCATGAAGTACCAGTGAACCTTGGTTCCTACATCCTTGCTACCCACCCAAACTCTTCAAACAGACCAGACCCCTACTAACTGTACTATCTAGTCACCCAAGAACTCACAGTTGCAACCTACAATAGTCATAATGGTAAAAGCAACGCAAAATTCCATCAAGCTCTGTGAGTGAAGTCACTGGCCCAGATGAGTCAAGCAATACCAATGAGTTGCATAACCTATCTGAAAAGAATTTCGGAAAGAACTGTTAAGGATTCAAAAGGAATTCAAAGAAGCAATGGAATGCAAAATCAATAAAATACAAGAGGACATGATAGCAGAAGTGAGGGAAAATGCAAAGGGAAATGACAGGTATTAAAAATGAGGTAAATGAAATAAAAAAACACAGTGGAAGGCCATCATAGCAGAATAATAGCTACTGAAGAAAGAATTAGTGATCTCGAAGACGAGTTCCAAAGATTCTGTACACAACACCAGAAGATAGAAAAAAAGGCTCACAATTACCGAACAGACAACAAGAGATAATCGGGATGAAGCCAGAAGAAACAACATACGGATCATTGGGGTCCCAGAAGGGCAAGAAGAAAACCCTGATGAAGAAGAAACTGTCAAAGCCATCATTGCTGAAAAGTTCCCGGAACTAAAGAATGCTTGCCTCAAGATCCAAGAGGCCCGTAGAATACCAGCTAAAAGAAACCCCAACAAGAATACTCCAAGACACATCTTAATAAAAATGACAAAAACTATAGATAGGGATAGAATACTGAAAGCAGCAAGATCAAAGAAGGAAATCACATACAAAGGAACATCTCTAAGATTTACAGCAGACTTCTCTGATGAAACACTCCGAGCCCGAAAACAATGGTGGGATATTGCGAAAAGGCTCAATGAACTGCAGGCTTCACCGAGAATTCTTTACCCGGCCAGGCTCACATTCAGATATGAAGGAAAGATACACAACTTCATGGATAAGCAACAACTCAGGAACTTCATGGACTCAAAACCAACTTTAAAAGAAGGACTGAAGGGTCTACTCTAATGCGACCAAACCCATAAGCACAACAAACACAAAAAAGAAAGATGGCACAAAATCCGATGACAATAATCTCTCTCAATGTCAATGGTCTAAATGCACCAATTAAGAGACACAGAGTGACAAAATGGATTAAAAAATTGAACCCAACATTCTGCTGTCTACAAGAAACGCATCTGAATAAGCAGAACAAACACAGACTCAGAGTCAAAGGTTGGAAGACCATTCTCCATGCAAACAACTCCTCCAAAAGGCTGGTGTGGCCATATTAGTATCAGATAATATAGACTTCAGGCTTAAAAGGTTAGAAGGGACAACGAAGGCCACTTCTTATTAATTAAGGGTATGTACACCAGGAAGAAATTACACTACTAAACATATATGCACCCAATGAGGGGTCAGCAAAATACATAAAACAACTGCTAAGAGACCTCAAAGAAGACATTGACAGTAGCACAATAATAGTTGGAGACTTCAACACTGCTCTATCAACGATGGACAGATCAACAAGACTGAAACTCACCAAGGAAATATTGGACCTGAAGGAAGAAATGGAAGAAAGAGAGCTAGTAGATATATACAGGGCTTTTCATGCCAAAAAAGCTGAATACACATTTTTCTCTAGTGCACATGGAACATTCTCCAAGATAGACCACATGCTGAGCCACAAAGCATACCTCAATAAAATTAAAAAGATAGAAATTGTGTCAACTATCTTTTCAGACCATGATGCACTGAAAATGGAAGTTAACCGTGCGCAAAAAACAGGGAGTCAAACCAAACACCTGGAAACTGAACAGCTCACTGCTGAACAACAAATGGGTCATAGAAGAAATCAAACAGGAAATCCAAAGATTTCTGGAAATAAATGAAAATGAAGATACCAATTATAAGAACTTGTGGGACACGGCAAAAGCCGTGTTAAGAGGGAAGTTTATAGCCCTGCAAAGCATTCATCAGGAAACAAGAAAGGGCCCACATAAATAACCTGACTACACAGCTGAAGACATTAGAAAAGACCAACAAAAGGAGCCCAACCCAGGCAGAAAAAAAGGAAATAATAAAACTTAGAGAGGAAATCAATGAGTTGGAAACCAAAAAAAACAATCCAAAAGATTAATGAAACCAAGAGCTGGTTTTTTTGAAAAAATAAACAAGATTGACAAACCATTGGCAAGACTTGTAAGGACAGGGAAAGAGAGAACCCAAATAAACAGAATCAGAAATAAAAAGGGTGACATCACAACAGAAACCACAGAAATCCAAAAGATCATCAGAGATTACTTTGAGAGCCTGTATGCCGTGAAACATGAGAATCTAGAAGAAATGGATCAATTCCTGAAGTCCTATAACCTCCCACGGCTGAAACAAGAAGACCTCCAATACCTGAATAAGCCTATCACCATTGAGGAAATAGAAACAGTAATTAAAAGACTTCCCAAACACAAAAGCCCAGGTCCAGACGGATTCCCTAGTGAACTCTACCAAACCTTTAAGGAGGACCTACTGCCAGTCCTTTTCAAGCTCTTCCAGGAAATAGAAGAAACAGAAACACTCCCAAACAGCTTCTACGAGGCACATATCACCCTGATACCCAAAGCAGGGAGAGACAACACAAAGAAAGAAAACTACAGACCAATATCCCTGATGAACACGGATGCTAAGATCTTCAACAAAATACTAGCAAACAGAATCCAAAGACTCATCAAGAAGATTATACATCATGACCAAGTTGGATTCATCCCGGGAATGCAAGGATGGTTCAACATTCGCAAGTCAATCAACATAATACATCATATCAATAAAAGAAAAAATAAAAACCATATGATCCTTTCAATAGACGCCAGAAAAAGCATTTGACAAGATCCAGCACCCGTTCATGATTAAAACGGCTCCAGAAAATGGGAATTGAAGGGACTTTCCTCAAGATAGTTACAGCCATCTACCAAAAGCCCACAGCAAGCATCATTCTAAATGGGGAAAAGTTGAAAGCCTTCCCCCTGAGATCAGGGACAAGACAAGGTTGCCCCCTCTCACCTCTTTTATTCAATATAGTACTGGAAGTACTTGCCATAGCAATCAGAGAAGAAAAAGGACATCAAGGGCATCCAGATAGGCAAGGAAGAAGTCAAGCTATCATTATTTGCAGATGACATGATATTATACCTAGAGAACCCTAAACTCTCTACCAAAAAACTCCTAGAAACAATAGACGCATATAGTAGAGTGGCAGGATACAAAATCAACACCCAAAAGTCAGTGGCTTTCCTATATACAAATAGCGAAACAGAAGAAAGGGATATTAAGGAAACAATTCCATTCACAATTGTGCCACAGAAAATCAAATACCTAGGAATCAACTTACCCAAGTATGTAAAGGACCTGTACAAAGAAAACTACAAGACACTGCTCCAAGAGATAAAAGAGGACACAAGGAAATGGAAACACATTCCCTGTTCATGGATGGGGAGAATCAACATTGTCAAAATGGTAATACTCCCTAGAGCTCTGTACAGATTCAATGCAGTCCCTATAAGGATACCGATGACATTCTTCAAAGAAATTGACCAAACGCTCCTGAAATTTGTATGGAACAATAAACCCCCAAGGATAGCTAAAGCAATCCTCGGGAAAAAGAAGATGGGAGGCATCACCTTTCCCAACTTCAAACTGTACTACAAGGCAGTAGTAATTAAAACAGCATGGTATTGGAATAAAAACAGACCTGTGGACCTATGGAATAGAATAGAGTATCCTGACACCCAACCTCAAACACATGATCATTTAATCTTTGATAAAGGTGCAATGAGTCTAAAATGGAGTAAGGAAAGCCTCTTCAACAAGTGGTGTTGGGAAAACTGGGCAGCAACGTGTAAAAAAATGAATTTGGACCTGTGTCCAACACCATGCACAAAAATCAGATCAAAATGGACTAAAGATCTCAATATCAGACTTGAATCCATAAAGTACATTGAAGAAAATATAGGAAAAACCCTCCACGACATTGAAGCTAAAGGCATCTTCAAAGGTGAAACATCACTAACAAAGCAACTAGAAGAAAAGATAAACATATGGGACTACATGAAACTGAAAAGCTTCTGCACCTCAAAAGAAACAGTGACTAAGATACAAAAGCAGTCCACAGAATGGGAAAGAATATTCACCCAATACCCATCTGATAAGGGGTTAATATCCAGGATATATCAGGCACTGGTAGAACTTTACAAGAAGAAAACAAACAACCCCATCAAAAAATGGGGACAAGAAATGAACAGAAACTTCAGCAAGGAAGAAATTCGAATGGCCAAAAAACATATGAAAAAAATGCTCATCATCACTAATCATCAGAGAGATGCAAATCAAAACAACAATGAGATACCACTTTACACCACAGAGACTGGCACATATTCAAAAGAGCAAGAACAACAAGTGCTGGCGTGGATGTGGGGAAAAGGGGACACTCATCCATTGTTGGTGGGAATGCCCGGCTGGTACAGCCTTTCTGGAAAACAATATGGACTTTCCTCCAAAGACTAGAAATTGAACTCCCATTTGACCCAGCCATACCACTCCTGGGAATCTACTCTGGGAAACCAAAAATACGCAGCGGAAACACCATCCCTACTTTTATGTTCATAGCAGCATTATTCACAATAGCCAGAATCTGGAAGCAACCAGAGTGCCCGAAAATCGATGACTGGATAAAGAAGCTTTGGTACATCTACACAATGGAATACTATGCAGCTGTTAGGAAAAATGAAGTTATAAAATTTGCCTATAAATGGATGGACATGGAGAGGATTATGTTGAGTGAAATTAGCCAGAAGGAGAGAGACAGATACAGAATGACTGCATTTATTTGCATGGCATAAATATATATGTACATATTATGATACCAATATCCAAGGTCAAGTGAAACATATATCAGGAGGTCTTGTCAAAGGTGGAGATTATCACAAACGTGTGGGAGTCAGAGTTTAGGTAAGACAGAAAATGGAACAGGGGCTAACAATAGTCGAGGGTACTAATGCCAACCTAGAACTGAGCATTAAATAGAGGCAAAAGGATACAAATGACAACCTTTTAATGTATGTTCTGTAATCCATAGTCTGGAAGGGAAGGAAAGAGAGAAAGAGAGAGAAAGGGAAAGAAATAAAGAACCTGCCATGGAGCAGGGCTGGGGAAGGGGAGGAACCGGGGATGTTGGTGGTGGGAGATGGGCACTGGTGGAGGGACGGGTGCTGAAACACTGTATGACCAAAACCCAAACATGAACTTTTTAATTGTATATCTTTTTATTTGTATATCTCACGGTGGTATAATAAAATACTTAAAAAAAAAAAAAAAAAAAAAAAAAAAAAGTGAATCTCAACAATACCAGCACAGGAGAGCAAAAGAAATTGAAAATCAACTAAGACACTAACATTGACCTGTGTTCTGTGCTAGTCACACTGATTTGCCAGTGGCTAATGCCTAGTGAGGTTTACTGACTTTGAAAAACTGTTAGACTTTCTCCTGCACACTGCAGAAAACAAAAGTTTTCTTACCCCTATTCTACAAAAATCATAACTAAATTACTTGGTGCTAGTGTCTTAGTTTGAGTTTATTCCTTGGCATCTAAGATATATCACATTTGTTTAACTTATAATTGGACCCTGAAATTTGATATTACTTGTGCGTGAGGTTTTATTTTCATAAATCTGTATTGCAGTCTCCTACTTACCTGATGTCACACTAATTATTTAGGGTTTAGAAACCACTGCTACAGAATATAAATCAATGAAATAATATCTATACATATCTTTGAGGAAAAGACAGTTTGTTGATTCTAGTAAAATTTAATATTGTGAATCACCGTGATTTTCACATAGCCAATGTTGATCAATCCATCTGCTTCTGGGTCACAACAGAAATAATTATCTTGATTTAGTCCACTGAAACCTCCTATACTTTGGGCTTTTCTGAATCCAAAGAATTATGTATTGGATATTTAGTCTCATGCTTTTAAATTGTTTAAAATATTCTATGACAAGAAACTTTAAATTCTTTATATAGTATGCTAAGTTTAATTCACTTTTAACTGACAATTGCTTAGGGTGATATTATTTTAGAGACAATAAAAAAAACACATTTAAATAAAATATGACCCTTGCTTAGAGAATACATTTCCCCTTGCAATGGACAAAAAAATACAATAATGTTTAGCCACAGACCACCCCATAGTGGGAACCATTTTTCAGCCCAATTTTTTGTCAAACCGACAGCTGTTCCATCAGTCAGTAAGTGACTAGGGACAAAAATGCATTTTTAAAATCAATTAGCTGGCCTTCCACTGAATTAAGATCCATGGGCATGCTCTTCACCCACAAAACAAGAGCTAGGAGTGAATAAAGCAAAGGAGGTCATAAATTCTTAGAATGACAGTCCAGAAACCTGAGAAAGTCATACAGGGGTTAGCAGGTCATACTAAGCCCTTAACTGGAACCCACTAACTCATCACAGGCAGACAAGAACCATAGGGTTAAATACAGAGAGCGGAGAGAGGGAGAGAGGAAGAGAGAAAAAGAGAGAGAGAGAGCTGATATATATAGGTAAATATAAGTGATTGCACTTAGCATGTGTGTGCATTAAGACAATAGGAGTTCACATTTTTTCTTATCAGCTCATTTGACTAACAACCTTCACTATAAGGAATCTTCCCTTATCCCATCGCTATTCCATATTGAGTGGCACTTTATCATGGATCACCCCCAAGGTGGATAAATAAGTTATTTTTGTCTCCCCATATAATAATATATAATGCTAATAGTCAAAGTCCTTTCTATCTTAAAATAATAAAACAATAGATTGATTTTGTCTTCTTAGGGTATTATCTTCTAATCCCTTTGTTCTGCATCTAAAACAGCATTGTTAGCCTGAATCTCATTTTCTTGACTAAATGGTTTGAGTCTATTAGATGGCATAACAATATTGAGTTGTGAAATTATCATTTCCTCTTGTAATAAAAAATTCATATTCAGATATATGTATTTAAAAAGCTCTCATGAAGCACCATTGATTTGATCAAGCGTTGGAAGGGGGAATGAAAACCCTAATTGCCACTCAATGCAAAGAAAGGCGTGAATCCCTCCACCCCTATCAGCATCCCAACATGCATGTACTGGAAAGCACAGTGGCCCAACTGGAGAGAGTACCTGAAGAACCAGTAGAGCTGGCAAAACAAGTACAAGTGCGGTGAGTAAAAAAAAGCAAACTCCGAACTTGTTACTTAAAACTGAAGACATTCGCTATCAGGAATCAGCTGGAAAGGTAAGAGAAATAAACAGGGATGTTGAGGCAACCTAAATATTAGTTATCTACAGAAACAAGAATTCCAAGGACCGAGTCTCCCATTGGCCTTCACTGCAGCAGGTAGTTTGCACCCCCAGGTCTAATAACTAGAGGAAAGAGCTGAGGTTTCTACAACCCAGGAGCTTACAGGAGCAGCCCTCCGCTCTCAGTCAGGAAAGCAATTTGAGTGGTGGTTTAAGGATCCCAGGGCAAGGTGGGAAGGAAAGTTGAAAAGTTTTGAAGTAGCTGTGACAACAATGCCAAAGGAAGCTGAAGACTAAACAACAATGTCAAAGGAAGCTGAAGACCTTAGTCTTTGCTCTTTCCCCCATGCGGGAGTACTGTTAGGATCTGAAATCAGAAGAAAGTCCTTCCCCCTACTCTCCTACTTCCCAACCGTCGGTCATTTCTAGAAGCCAAGTGCAAGGAAATGTAGGAGAGTAATTTTCAGATTCCCACCCTGACATCTCCAAGCAGAGTCTGTAAACAAGGGCCTAGAGGCAGCAATATCCAGCACCTACTTGGCCTCAAATAACTTGTCCACACTGTGCTTTGAAGTTCCAAGTGAAGTAACATAATTTTGCAGCAGAACAAAATCTGTAGTAATAGAACTCACTACAACAGTCAAGGGCAAACACTCTGTTCTACCTATGGCTTTCCAAGTATTGACTTTTGTTAAGGAAAAGCAAGTGAATGTATGTAAAGTATGTCTGGCTCATTCAGTCCTCCCTAAGAACTGTCACTTTACAGCATCACCACAACCTAAGAATATACTGTGTGCCCGAACTGTGAATCACTCCCAAACTGGTTCCAACTTCTCAATTCTCCCCTCCTCCCTACCTTACCTGATTTCTTAACACCAAGGTCTGGATGAGGATCTCCATATTCTGTGTAAGCAATTGGCTCCAGCATATGACTCATGGCTTACTTTTCCATCACCATTTTAAAGATGGTCGATTACTCCCAAATCACTTTTTATAATTGGAGTTCTAAAAAAGGAGGACCTCATAACCGGGGTTCTAGAAAAAGGGATCAAAAGCCTTCATTTGGACTAATGGGGCAAGAGTCTCCTGAATGGCTGAATTTGTGAGTTTATTAAAAGCGCTCAGAAAGCAATGACCAGTCACCGCAGAGTCTTCAGCATCTCTATAAACACTTGTCTGGGTACAGAAGGAACAGCTTGTGAGCATGGTGAAAAAAAAACTCAAAAAACACTCAGGTCAGAAAAAGAGAACAAGGGCATTCTGTGCACACCCCATGTCCAAGCAGATGGAAATGAGCCCCCAACAACCTTATAATGAGGACAAGGAGAGAACCAATAGCAGAATAATGCCCCAACAGATAAAGAGAGAACACCAGAGAGGCAAATCTCAAAATGGTAGCTATTTCCAAACATAGGAAAAGACAGAGTTAAAAGAGGGCCAGAAAGACAGTCAAGGGGGTCCAAGCCTGTGGACCACAGGGTTCAGGACCACATGGCCTCTGGACACCATCAGGAATCACTCCTGAGAATTCTGGGTGTGGTCCAACTCCCCACCCATCTCAAAGAACATAACAACAACAAAATAACTTATTCCTTTACAGGGCAACACAGAATTAAGAGATCACAGAAATGAGATGATTAACTTTAGAAGCACATAGTTCAGTGCATGGCTAGTACATACAAGCTTGAGTTTGACGGCTGGAACAGCATGAACTGCTGAGTAACACCAGCAGTATCCCCTATTTTATAAATCAGTTCAGAAAGGGAGATTTATTTAAAAAAAATGGACATTATAGCTTATCAAGACCATAGTTAAGGACTCAAGAGAATTGTAAAGTGGAAAAGAAGAATTTCTAAACAATGAGAAGAAATGAAGGAATAACTAGATGGATTCAAGACAACATTATCAAGATTGAAGGCAGAGTCGGTAGTTACAGAGTTAATAGGAGCTTCTTAAGAAGAAAACTAAGCAAGGAAACAGAATTTATGCTAAAAACCACAGCTCAAAAAAACTTGCCTAAGTTAATGATTTTAAAATATGTGTTAAATTGTACATTAGACTCATGAGAATCCAGAGTGACCAAAATCCAGACTGTGAGGCAAAATTATTGAACAATAAATATATAAAAAATATCTTTTGGGGTATCCTAGGGGGAAAGCAGACATAACTTATAAGAAAAACAAAATTATATTATCAGCAGACTTTTCAACAGCAATGCTTTATGCCAGAAGAAAATCAAGTAGCTATTTAAATATTTAGGAAAGAAAGTGTGAGCAGAGGATTTGATAGTGAGCAAAACTGACTTTCCAGTATAAGGGCTCTGTTAAACTGTTATCAACACATAGAAACTCAAGGCATATTGTTCCCAGGAGCCCCTCCTGAAGCGTCACATGAGCAGAACAAGTTTATGCTGAGAGAGACATTAAGGGCTGGTAGTGTGCATTAAATATATATTTACCTGTAGAAGGACAACGAAATGAGGGTTAAAAGGCATAGAGCACATTATGTAATGGTTTTATGCCCTGACAAAGCAGTCACAACAAATAAGTATTAAAAAAAATTGGAGGGGTCGGGCTGGAGCAATAGCCCAGCGGGTAGGGCGTTTGCCTTGCACGCAGCCGGCCCCCGCTGACCTGGGTTCGATCCCGGCATCCAATATGGTCCCCGAGCACTGCCAGGAGTAATTCCTGAGTGCAGAGCCAGGAGAAACCCTTGAGCATTGGCGGGTGTGACCCAAAAAATAATTTTAAAAAATTAAAAAAAAATTGGAGGGAAACATGCAAAAGGAAAAAACAACCTTTTATAAGTGTTTTGTCATCATATTGGTGGTGATGGGACAGGAGTGATAGTCCGGCCAGTGTGTGGGAATTTGTCTTGCATGAGACCTACCCAGACTAGATCCCCAGTAATGCTTAGGGTGCTCCAAGACCACCAGTAGTCATCCCTAAGCTCAAAATCAAAAGTAAACCCTGAGCACCATTAGGTGTGATCCAAAACCAAACCAAAATAAATAAAACCCATGTCTGTGGTGAATTCGCATTATTGTTCTGTAATTTATATGGGTGATGTGTGCCTCAAAGCCTATGTATAACCTTATGATTGTCTATCCTTTCCCTAGTTCTTCATCATCAGAATAAATGAAACAAATCATTAAGGAGGAAACCAGTGTAGTACTGAGTCATTAGGGAAGAAAGGAGAGGCTATGTGGGAAGGGAGTAGTTACATTCAAGCTCTGGCATCTCAAGTTTGGATTAAACATGAATATGAATTTATAAAATATTTTCTCTTCAAGTGCATGTATCTGTCTCCTAGCATTGTGCCCTTATAAGAGCTAGGAACATTGATGAACCTTGGCATATAGCTTTTATTTCTTTTCTCAATGAAATAAGCTACAACTTCTTAGAGAAATGGCTAATTCCAAGTCCTGGGCAAGAAATGCATAAAGTTAACAGAGAAATTGGTTTGTTTCCCGACACTGTTCACTTTCACAAGGTAAGAATCCAAGTCTTACCTTGTTAAGAATCACGTAAGGTACTTTACTAAAGGGGCAATAAGTTCATGGATGAACCAGAGTTGGGGGAAGGAAAAATACCTATTTGTGAAAGTATCCTAGCTAATAACTGAAAAGCAAAAGCGAGAATTAAAATGTCATGATTTTTGCAGCCCTCATGAGTAAGTATAAATGGACATTCATTATCCATGGCAGCTACAATCACAAAATGTGAAGGACCCAGACACTCTGTGCCATCATAGAGTCTTGCCAGAAACCATTATGGAAATGAAGACTGAACTGGAAGCAACCCCAGAGTATATAAAGACACCTCTAGCCTTGCCAAAGGGATCGAATCTGGGTCTGAGCCAGTATTTGGATTTGGCTGCCAATTTGTAGGGAAATTCAGAAACCAAAGGAACAGACTGAACTTCACCAAGAATATCGAATTAGCAAAAAGCAAGCAATGGGAAAGGCCATCGGTGAAACAGCCTAGGCTGCATGGGAATCTGTTATCATAACCACAAATAACTGAAACAGTAGCCCATGGGGTCATTGAACGTGTATTATTAAGTGCTAAAACTTTGTGTCATATTAATAAATAAAATATACTCAGGTTCAACCTCCTAGCCCTGCTTTGAAACCTCCTGGCTGCTTTCATGTGGTGCTAGTTAAATAGTCCAGAGGTTGATTCTATCTGTAAGCTCTGTGCCTCACAGCTAGTAACTAATGAGTAATTACTATGTAACAAGTACTGAGATAAGTATTTCAGTAGCATTTTATCTTTTCAGGCAAAACCCAGTGAATAAGGTTTTTAACATTCTCTTCATTTTTCTTCTAACTCAAACAATTAAACTTTAGAGCATAAGTCCCTGACCCTGATAACTGGTTAATCCAATGTTCTCTCTGTTAGCAAATAGGAACATGAATTAAAGAAGGATCTAGACTATGTATAAGGACACTAGCCCTCAAGCCATTACTAGCTATGCTGCTTTCTATTTCCAAATACTACACAAGAGAAAAATGGTTTCCCAATTGTACCCAGGGACAGTTGAGCAGATACAGAAGACACATATACACTCAAAGGAACACTCTTCAAACAAGAATAGATGTAATACTACTACACTTGATCTTAGCCAAAAGGCTGAGAAGCGATGAAGAATAGATGTAATGTTGCCTTTTGCTCTAATAGAACATGGATAGAACTGGGAGGGCTGAGGGAGAAAGTCAAAGGAGAAAGATAAATATAGATAAAATATAAAGATAAAAGATATGTATAAAGATAAACAAAGATAAAATATAGATAAAATAAATAAAGATAAAATATCTAAATATAAATTATAGATAAATTGAAATATATATGCATAAATTAAAATATAGATAAATAAGATAAAGCTCACCTCACTCATATATGGTCTATCAGAAATGAAGTGAGAAAATGACTCTGTCCAAGAATTTAAAGCCTCAGACTCCAAACAATGACCATAGAACTGTGGTTGCCAAGGAGGGTGAGAAGTAAGTTAAAGGGGTTCAGAGCACTGTGGAGGAGGATGTTGGCTTTTGCATGGTGAGCTTGGGTGATGACGTCATTCCCTAGGATACAAGCACACTTCCATTCTTGTAAACCGATATCTGCTCAATGAAAGTCAATTGCTTTTTTTAAATTTGGGGACCACACCTGCAAGTACTCAAAGTCTATTCCTAGGTCTATGCTCAGAAGTAAACCCGGCAGTGCTATGTGGGTCCCGGAATCAAACCAGGGCCAGTCGCATGAAAGGCAAGCACTTTGCCTCCGTAACATCTCTTTCACCCCCCCCCAAAGTAACCTTTTAAAATAAATGCCTTAATTTTAAGTGGTTAGAAAAAATATAACTAAAGAAGGATATTTTACAATATGTTGAACTAGCCTGATACTATACTTTTGGTCTTCCTAAATCAGGTTTAATTGAAACACCCATTTTTTTTCCAAGTGGTGACTTTTGGGCAACTGCGGTTAGACAGTTCCAGCAGCCCACAAAGTTCAAAATATATGTACTCGCTAGCCTTTTAGAGGAAAGAAAACGTGCATGACTTCTGAGCTAGAGAACTGCTTAGTGAACTTAAAGAAGACAGTGGAGCCCAGAGCAAACAGGCTGAGTTAGGAGAGGCGCAGAGCCAGGCTGCCTGGGGACAGAGCAGTAGACGAAAAAGCAAGAGTAGCTTTGCTACCAGATGGTAGAAACACACACAACACTGGTCTCGCGAGACTCATTCTCCAGTGGTTAACTATGATAGACGGGAGCGTGTCTTCATTCCTTGTTTCCAGGGAATCGATTCCAAATCGACTGGGGGCTAAGTGCAGCACATTTCTGTCACCTGAAAGGCTCCAATGCACAACTTGGAGCTAATTCTCTCCTTTCACCTCGGATGCCCCCTGAAGCTGCCACAAAAATTATACAAGTCTAGGTTGAACCCAGGTCTAACTGCGGAAGTAGGAGAAGGATTCAGAAACCCTCTAGAGCAAATATCTTCACCCCTGGTTCAGGAACCAGTGTCAGTCCTGAGCGCAGAAAGGTTGAGAACCAGTGTTCCACTCTCTTAGTTTGAACTGCGGGGTTGTGGACTCTGTGCAGGACACGGTCCATCCACAGGGGAAAAGAAAAAACATTGTGGAACACTGCTCTTATAACCTAGGGGCCATTAATTATCTTTCCCTTCCCATGTTGGAGCTCCCAGAGTTTGTAAGACAAGATCTTCCCACTTCAGTGTAAACGTCCTGAACATCCATGTCTCCTCTTTTCTTTCTCACACTTCCCGGCGATGCCTTAACTTGCAGAATGAAGCCCAGTCTCCAAGACTTTCAAGCTGCCTCACACCCCAACATCTGATCTTTTTCTTTATATCAAATCATTTTAAGGGTGCCTGATTTATTCCAAGTTCTAAGTATTAGGACATTTGCCAAACACTTGTATACCTTTTGTTGACACAAATCAGTATAGTATGAGGAAATGTTATACCTCTAGTTGTGCGTAAGATTTGTCACATCCTCCACTAAAAGTCCAGTGTCATCTCACCACCAACGAGCCCCTCTGCTCATATCACCCACACATCTCGCACCCTTATTCTCTGCTCATCACCATAGTTTTTAGAATATAAGAGTTCATTATTCTGTTTTTTTTTTGCTATTTTGTTTCAGTTATTCATATTTTGTATATGACTCACTGTCACTGTCTTCCCATTCATCATTGATTTGCTGGAGTGGGCACCAGTAACATCTCCTTATGTCCTGTCTCATGAAAGTAGAGCCCAAGGGAACCTGCTTGCTCCAGGAACATAAAGAGCCTCAAACCATTCCATCAGGACATGGGAATGAGGTCTATAATTGTTACTGGTATCTGGCATATCAAATACGACACGGGTAGCTTGCCAAGCTCTGCCATCTGGGTAGCATACTCTTGTAGTCATCTCAAAATCCAGCATTTATTGATGAAGCTGCGGCCGCTTGCGGCCGCGTGAGCCGTGCTGTGATAGGCTGGTCTGCTGGGTGGAGTTCTGACGAGGAGGAAGTCCGGATGTGGAAAATGGAGGTCCTCATGGAGTGTGGGGGGGTCGTCTGGCTTGTTGTGAGGCTCTGCTGGGATATCGGGCCAGGGCTAGAACCTGCCATCCCTCCCAGGCACCTCATGAGAGGCTGGGCACAGTGAGAGCCAGTAGCAGCTCTGCCCCATTTTGTATATGATTAAAGCTATTTAATAATTGTCTTTCACTTCTTAATTTCACTCAGCATAATTACCTTAAGATTCTTCTGTCTTGCCCCAAGAGCATGATTTTAATCTTTTTCATGGCAGAGTAGTATTCTGCTAAGTCTATACACCACACTTTCTTTATCCAGTCACCTGTTTCAGCGTTTAAGTTGATGTCATAATTTTGCTTTTGTGAGCAGTGATGTTCTGAATATGGAGTTGCAAATATCTTTCAGGTCAGTGTTTTCATAATCTACAGGTCAAGGCCAAGAAGTGGTATTTCTAGTTCCTATAGAATCTCCTTATTTTTAAAACTTTCCATAGAAACCACCACATCTGGACTATTCTTACACCAGGGGTACTAAGGCATCAGGATTGGAGTCCAGTCATTGGGGTTCAGTTGTTAGCTCTACACTTATAAGTGTTGGCTTTAGAGGTTACTCAAAAGTATAAGCATCTTGACTGGCATTCATCCCTCAACTCTGATGCCCAAGGCCTCTAGTTCTCTCAGGTCCTGGGGTTAAGACTGTCTTGGGGTCCAGCACCATAAACTCAGCAACACAATGCAAGTAGGAAGTAAGTGACCACAGCTCTCAATGGGGCATCTTTGCAGCTGGTTCAGGTGCCTGAATGAGAGGAGGCTAGTGGACAGAAGTGGCTGTGGAGTGTTCACATATGCTAGAAAAACCATAAAATCAGACCCTAAAACATCTATAGTCATGTAAACTAATGTTACCTCGACTTTAGAAAGAAAAATTATGAGTGTGATAGTTCTAGATGTTTATTTGGAAAGTATCAGACCAAGAGCCTCTTAGAAACCCATTTTGACCATGGAAGTCATTGTATTCAGAGAGATTCTTTCATGTGCTGTGTGAAAAGAGAAACTTTCAGAGAATGAAGGCATTGATTTGTTAGACATGTTCATTGATTCATTTTTCCATCACACATCAGCAATAATTAGGAGGCAAAGCTTGATACTGGAGTACTGGAGATTGTCTCTCCTTTAGGGCTAGCGCTCAAAATGTTCTTTGGGAAAAAAACAAAAAATGTCATTTTATCAAATGACACAGAACAGGGAGGGTACTCGCCCACTTCCGCTGAATTGTGTCAGAGTCCTGTGTGTGTGATGAGCCTGAAACCAGATTGAAAGGGGGGCTGAGAACACAACCCTGGGGGTCAGACAGTCTAGCTTGGGCCGCTTCTCTCTCAGAAGGTTTGACCTGAACTGGTTTCTCAGCCCCTTTCAGCTGCAGCTCCTTATCTGCACACTGGCATCAGTACTGTGCTTATCTCCTGAAGCAAGTGGGAGGATTAAGTGAGATAAGGCCCAACATGGACTTAGGAGAGTGTTCAGCACTCAGTAAGTGCTCAGTAAATGGTGCCGAGCCTCTCAGCCTTATCTGTTACACCTGAAGACCCTCTTAGGAGTGGTTATTTAAGGAGGCAAGTTGAGGAGTTTTATGAAAACTTGTGGCCACATTCAGTCTTTCAAAAAAAAGAGGAAAAAAGAAAAATTTCTAAAACAATACTCTGCATTACAAGTCTAAAATTTACCTACTTCAACAACAAAAAATTTTTCAGGTGAGTTGAAGGTTTCTGGTTATAGGATTATACCCAAAAATATTTACCATTTTATGAACATATATATTAATGTCCATTTTGTAAGAAGTAGACTGACCATCTCAAAGTCCCTAGGTATATTAATTGTCTTGCGAGTTAATTCTGGAGAATCAAAATATAAAGCTATATTGCCCAAGGCATTGGATAAATATTTTAAGTACAAAAATCTCATAGAATGAAAGAAGAAATCAATGTTTCTTTTATTTCACTGTAAGAACATAATGACTAAGCTTCCCCCCCAAAATATATATTTATTTGATTGACAGTAGCTTTGAATTTAATCAGTTGGACATGATACTAAAATTTCTGAGCTCAAATTTTGAAATCACAATGACAGATGAATGAACAGAGTATCAGTAAATGTTCCACTCACAGGTCACTTACATCTTCACTATTAGACAAAACCCAACCAGCAAAGACCCGCCGTGCAAAGCTACATATCACTTATCACTGGGCCCACAGACATGCCTTTTTTTTTTCCTGCCCTGAAAGTAAAGCCAAAAGAAAGGAATCCCCTTCAATCAACTTCAGAAAACCTTCCCTTTTGAAATCAAAGCCTGACGTTAAGGCTTTTTTAAAACCATTATGTCTATACCATTATAATAATGGTTATAGGAATACTGAGTGACAAATAAGACTTGCTTTCCAAATGGCCCCTTTCAAGTTCTCAGTAATGCCACTCATAAAATTAAGATGAAGCCTATCCTTCACAGACGGACACAGATAGGCCCAGGACCTTTCTTGTATCAGGTGTCCCTTGGGCCGAACTGCCCTCTGCTTTCTTCGACAGGTAGTTCTAGGTTTTCATGTAAATAATCACAGTGATTCAGTGTGTCAAAGCTAGACACTTTTCATGTCTCTTCTGGCATTTGCCTGGACTCACACACACACACACACACACACACACACCTGTGGAGTTCTGGTGAGTGTTTAACCCATAGTGAGGTTGCAGGTCCCATCAGTACAATGGTCCCATTTCTGTGGTGTACCTATTCCCACCCATTTCAACCATCTTAACACATCACTGAACAAGAGATTGGGACGAAAGAGGCTGGTCCACTCCCACTGCAACTCTGAGTCATTCCCAGGAAAATAACACTCCCAGCAGGAGCACCAAAAGCTAAAGAAGACCAGGTCTTTATGACTCAACATGAGCCCCTTAAGCAGATAGCAGGTGTCTCTGTTGCTTTTGGTGGGGTGGGAGGTGGGGTCGGGGGGAGAGAGTGGGGGAGGGTGGGATCCCTACCCCCTCCTCCACTCCCAGCACCACCTGACTGGTCCCTGCAAAGCTGGACCCCCTGAAAGAGGGCCCACTCTATTAGAATTTTACAACCTCTCCTTTGTCTCGCACTTGGGAAGTTCTTGCCCTCATCCAGGGCCCCATAGAGCCTCTTCTTTAACAAAATGGGCCATTTTCTAAAGCTTGGGGAAGAACACAACAAGATGAGGGGGTTCCTGCTCAGGAGTCTCAGGCTGCTGGCTGTGTCGCAGGTCAATTTAGTTTCTTCTCGGTTTCTTTCATTCTTTAGAATAGTGGCATCACATATCAGAGATCCCCCCAAAAAATGAAAATCATCCAGGGAGCCTATTAGAAAAGCTGCTTCCAAGCACCACCCCTTTCTGATTCCATGGGTGTGGATATCAAGGTTGGATGGAGGTCCATGGGAAGAGATTTGGGCCAAGTTTAGAGTGGCCCGAGAATGCCCCCACTGTGAACGCCAGTATTAAATCAGAGTACTCCCCAAAATGACTATCAGCTTTGACAGTTTTCCAGGAGTTCCAAGCCTACTTAAGACTGCTCTACTCATAGTGATATTTTATGAGATGGGGAAGTAATTGTTAACTTAGCAGAGGGAAGATGCCAACGGCACAGGCTAAGGAGATTCTAAATACAAAGCTTTTGTGGTTCTCTCTATGTGGCTGAAGAACCGCTGTCCCCCAGTACTGATGAGTTACAGGATCCTTGGGGTGTAACCAACCAGGAAGACCACCATCATCTCATATTCCCAGTTTTTATTGCAGATTCATTATATAGGTTAACTAATTAATTGTACACATGATGGGTACCAGTCTTCCGCTCTCTTGACCCAAAGTTCCTTCCCTAAATAAAATTGGTGGGCTTTTGGTCTGTTCCTCCCAGCCAAAAAAGGAGTGCTACCCTAAAGTCAATGGCCACTATGTAGCCATCCCAAGCCTGTGTTAGAGGGGGAGGCTTTGGTTGCTCCCACCCAAAAATCATTTACTTCAGGGTCCAACCTGCCTCTTCAAGGACAAAAGGTACACGTACTCACGTGGCCTCCACCTTCCAGAAATCCTTGTCTTCCCTCTGGAATCAGACTTCTCTCTTAGGAAAAGTCAACTTGGCCATCAGAAAACAGATTACCTCTATTTCCCCTATATTTCCCTCCCTGAACCTTAGGGCTTCATATGTGATCTATAGAAGAACTTCATAGGAAATAATAAATTCTTAAAGGTAAGAGAAACAAAGAACAGGAGAACTGGTCTTTAATAGAAAGCCTCCACGGGTTGGGAGGTGTCGATAATTTGGGGAAGGGAACTCTAGGACTATGGTAGAGGCAAAAGTCCTACTCTAGGAATAGGCTGGGGACTAGAAGTAGAAGGGAAACTTGGAACACCGGTGGAGGGAAGCAAATACTGGTAAAGAGATTGATGCTTTAACACTGTATACCTGAAACATTAAAAATCATAATCCATGGTTATTTAATTTCAATTTTGTTCAGTTGCCTAGAGCTGAGACCCCATTCGAGACTACTGAGAGTGTGATTCAGTTTGGTTCCTGCACTGTGACACCAACTGTGAATCAAGACCTACTTTTCAGATTACTGACAAAACACGTGAACCATGAGGCCTGAGATGTGGCTCAAAGGACAGAGGGGAATAAAAATCAAGTGAAAGTCACACATTGGCTTGAAATAGGAACACTCTGAAGCTTGGTACACTGAAGTCATAGTAATAGTAGCAGTGATAAAGTGATAAAGGTCACCAGTAGCCTTTAACTAGTGATAAAGTTCACAATTGCTACAGTGATGGTAGTAAGAATAATTGCAGTAACGAGGAAATGGGAGTGGAAGCTTCAGCGGAAGAGTCACAACAGAAGTAGGAACATGGAAACAGAAGTAATAGTGATAGTAGTGGTCACTATAGAAGTAGTAATTGCAGGAACATGGAAACAGAAGTAATAGTGATAGTAAGTGGTCATTATAGAAGTAGTAATTGTAGGAACATGGTAACAGAATAGTGATAGTAGTGGTCATAATATATTATATTGACAACTATGTCAATATGACAACTATGTCAATATAATACCAGTAGTGGTAGGTGTAGTAATAGTCATAGTAGTAGTAATAGTAGTAATAGTAGTAGTCGTCATCGTTGTCATTGTCATCGCCACCATGGTGATAGTCATAATCAGGACAGCACTTTGAAAGTAGTATGAGTTTCAGAGCTAGCTTACTACTTGCTGAAATAAAACCAGAACCATGCTCAGCCTCATTGTGTATGGACAACATTGTACAACTTCTCAGAGGGTAGCAGGGAACTCCTCTTCCTCAGAAGGTGTCAGTCAAGATCAACTTCTGGACTGCAGGGTTTAGCCCTTCCTCAACCTCCTGTCCTGCTCCTTGTCATTCCTACTTGTTCACAACATAGTCAGTCCACTGTATAGACCTTTTATTTCATATTTCTTATAGACCTAATCTTGCCCCGTGACCATGACTCAGTTTATTTACCCTGTGAAGGGTAAACCTGCCCAGAAACACAGTCAAGTCAAGCTTTTCACAAATTACACAGACCCCAGAAAGAGTCTCCTGTTTTTTTTTCTGCTAATGACATTTGAGTGCAAAGAAGAAAGTTAGATAGGAAGTTTCCTGATTTATTGAGTGATCTTGGAGGGTTAGAGGTCTTCCTTATGATGCTTCATGTTCAAGAGACTGGTTCAGGATGAGCCACTATTCAACTAAAGGGCTTCCTTCCCAACAGCCTTGAAGTCCTTAGGATCTGTGAAGCATTCCTTTACCCATTTTTTAGATAGGTAAGTGCAATGCAGGAATATTTTTAGCATTTTCAAGGAGCAGAAATCAAGGTTCTTAAAGTCACTTTAAAGTTGTTTTGACACTTTCTGTACTCTTTCACAATTAGAGAAGCACCTTATGTGGAGTACCCATAAAACAAGTGGTGGCCACGAGATGCTCCAAGTTAACCCCTACCAAGAGAGCTTTGGTCTCCATTTAGATCTGCCAGCTGAGAAGCACCTGCAATGCCCAGCCTACATGAGTGCCCGGGACATGGCCCCGAGCCATCAGTCATCTACAACTTGCTCTAATCCATAGGTTTGTAAGATGTTACAGAGAACTTTTTATCTGCTGCTCAAATATCTGAGGTTATAGCATTTCACTTTCGATCTTCAAAAATGTCTATATTTTAAAGGCTCTAATACGGGAAACTGTAGAGAGTTTCCCATTGTTTCCTGGATGCCCTTACACCAAAGTACCAGAAAGCAAATTGCCCTTTAGATGGAAAAAGGAAATAGAACGTGGCTTGCATGTAATTAATTCAAAAAACTGAATTCACAAGATAATACAATTCATTAATTCTATAATAATGCATGAAGTATTTTATACTAAATACTTTGCTTTGTCCTGGAACTAGAAAGTGAATTGACTTATTTCCTCCTAGTAGCCTGAACTGGGGAGGGAGGAGTGGAACTGAAAGAAAATAATTTCAAATATATTGGATAATAGTTACACACAACATTGTGAGAGAGAAAGCTGAGAAGATATGCAGATTGGTAATAATAGCTATTCACAAGTCTCAAAATATGATCTCTAAACTACTACCAGTCATGTTCCCTGTATTAACTAAGGGTCTTCAGTACTAATCATTTTAACTAAGGAATGTCCTTGAATTGTTTATACTAGCATGATGAAACCGAAAATATCATCAAAACTGTAGGGTTTAGAGAGCTAGTATGGGGATATTACATTTGCCTTGCCTACAGCCCACCCCAATTTGATCCCAAAACCAATATGGTCTCCCAAGTGCTTCCAGGGGTCACTTCTGAGAAGGAATCCTGGAATAGTCCTTACACACCACCCAGCATGGTCCAAAGCTGTCCCCCATACCCAGATATCAACAATTATATTCAACTCAATTGAATTGAGTTGAACTGCATTCAACTCAATTCAATATATCATTCCTATCATATTGCATTATATATTATTTCTTAATGTCAAAATGATGATTATACTTAGCTTTAAAATCTGAAGTTAGTTTCCACTGTATCACTTTATCACTGTCTTCCCGTTCATCATCGATTTGCTCGAGCGGGCACCAGTAACATCTCCATATGTCCTGTCTCATGCAAGTAGAGCTCAAGGGCACCTGCTTGCTCCAGGAACATAAAGAGCCTCAAACCATTCCATCAGGTCATGGGAATGAAGTCTGTAATTGTTACTGGTGTTTGGCATATCAAATACGACATGGGTAGCTTGCCAAGCTCTGCTGCGTGGGTAGCATACTCTTGTAGTCATCTCTAAATCTAGCATTTATTGATGAACCGCATGGCCACAATAGGCTGGTCTGCTGGGTGGAGTTCTGACCAGGGGGAAGTCCGGTCCAACATATTAGGCACAACCAACTTTTTAGGCCTCATTCTATACAAAGTCATTTATGAAATCATATTTGAGCTACTTATAGCACTGTTTTGATTAATGTCATACTAGAATAATCCAGATGCTGTGATTATGCTAAAATGTATATAGAATCTATGAGGCCTGGATAGCATAAGCAAATAATTTTGGATACTGAGTCACTTTCACCTTGATAGAAAAAAAATACTCTAGCCTCACTTGTAATGAAAGCAATCATGTCAATTAAAATGTTGGTAAAAAGGAGCTAGTTAAAATCCAAAGTATTTCTGCACAGAGAGAAGGGAGAGAACACTACACGCTCTTTTATGTCCCAGGTGTCTCTGTGGAATTGCAACCCAGGCCAGGCTCTCATCCGCATTTCTTGCCTGGGTAGGTGAGAACTCAGAACACTAGGTCTCTTAGCCCGTGATGTTTTCCTTTGTCTTCCATTTCCGGTCGCAGAAAGAATCCAGTGAAATATGTTGCTGAGATATCAGGGAAAGTGGATAAAAATGACTAATTTTTTTTCCTAAAATAACTTCGGTGGTAGCACTGGGAAATAGCACAAAGGACTGGAGCCTGATGCCAAAGCACCTCTTGTGTACCAGCCCCAATGCCCCCCCAGCACTCTGCTCAGTGTCACGGTGCTTTACCAAGTATTGAACCATTCAGCCTGCATAGTCAAGCCAAGATCAGCCAGGAATGACCCAGGACCCCAGGAATACTGCTGAGTTCCCCAAAAATCAATTTATTAGTTACTAACATGGACACACTGTGTTACCTGGAATAGCCCATAAATACGACCATACTGGGTGGTGTTTAGGGACTATTCCAGGATTCCTGCTCAGAAATCATTGTACTTGCAATCTTGAGTACAGGGGGTTGGCAAATGATGGCCCATGCTCACAATTCAGCCAACCACCTGTTTTTTGGACTGCCCACGAAACAAGAATGGGACCCCATTTTTATAGTAGACAAACAGAGGCCACTTCAGAGCACCTAAACATTATGAAATTCAGATTTTCATGCCCCGAATACAATTTTATTGGCACTCCACCATGTTCAGTCACTTGTATCTTGTCTCTAACTGCTTATATGTTACAGTGACGGTTGAGTAGTTTAGGGATTCTAGGGCTGAGTTACTCTCTGGGCCGAACAGTTACTCTCTGGGCCTTTTGAGTAAAGGGGTGCCAGTTCCTCTTCTGAAATACAGTATACCTGCTTTTTTTTCCTTTTTGGGTCACACCCGGCAATGCTCAGGGGTTACTCCTGGCTCTGCACTCAGGAATTACTCCTGGCGGTGCTCAGGGGACCATATGCGATGCCGGAAATCGAACCCGGGTCAGCCGCATACAAGGCAAACGCCCTACCCTCTGGACAATTGCTCAGGCCCTATACCTGCTTTTTGAAGATCATGAAAACCTAATCTAGAGTTAAAGAACTGATGTTTCAATTTGGGAAGAATGATTGATAGTAATGGGGAAAACGTTTGTCCATGGTAAAGTTAATTTGATGTCCTAGCTGCTTCAAAACTATAATAGTGGAATTTTCTAAATATATGAAAAGATTGATCAGACACTAGTAATCTGCCATCATTTAGATTTAGACTTGTTTGAAGTGATGAGGTTTCAATTTGAAGATTAAAGGGGATGATTTAAACTAAAACAACACGAAGATCATTACAGTGTATTTGGAGAAAATTAACTTATTCAGATTAAGATTTTGTGTAAACAGGTACAATTTCAGGGTCCTTTAATCAACTCAGAGCAACAGTGATCAATGTTCTCATATATTTATTGCTTCTATGTGTCTTTTTGGTAGGAATTGGCACTTTTTTTGTAACCTAAAGTAAAGCACGTCAACCAGTAATGGAATACAAGTAGTTCCATTCATTTTTCTCAGGATTTAATAAGAAAATTTTGTAGATTTCTAGTAAAGCTTTAAGAATAGAACTCTGCATCTGTATTTACAAGTTTTCATTTAATCTAAAATAAAACATGTCCACCAATAATAAAATACAAATGTTTCCATAAATTTTCCTCATGATTTAATAAAAACACTATATAGAGCTCTATCAAAGCTTTTAGAATGGAAGTCCTCTATGGCTATATTTTTAAGTTTTCTTTTTTTAATTAGCATTCTTTCTGAGCCAATTTAGTCTGACAGGTAAATCAGCATTTAGGGACTTTTATTGTTCAGACACTAATGCCAGCTTCTATTCACACGCTTTGTAGTATCTGACTCCCAGAAGCAATAAAACATAATGGTCTCACTCACTAAGACCTTTTAATTCATGGATCATAGACATGATAAATCATAAGAACTCCTCTGGTGCCATTTTGTCTAGAACTACCAGATTCTTGAAAACCAAGCACAGAACACCTTTTAAAAAGGGCTTTGAGAACAGAGAGAAAGTGTTTACAGACACATGTGCAATAGAAATACGATCCATGGAGACAAATGTAGGCCCCGAGAGTTCTGCTAGCTTTTCCATCTGTCTTTACTTTCTAGCATCCCATTTAAATTCTAACACCATCTTCTTAAATCTAGTCTCCTCTTGCGGTGATGCAATACTCCAAGCATCATTATTTTCTTTGAATGGGAGTTTTTTTAATCCTTGTTTCCATTTGTATGAAGATATGATTGACATGTGGCATTGCCTAAATTTCCAGGATCCAGTGTGATGCTTTGATACATGTGCTTCTTCTAATTGTATTGAATTTCTCAGTAAGGTTTGTTATCACATCCTTCACTCATATCATTTTGATTGTCTTGTGTTCAAGATGAAATTTTCCAAGAGCCACTCTTAGCAATTTTCAAATATAAAATCCAATATGGTGTACTGCACTCACCATGTTTGCAGCCGATCTCCACTGTCTCTTCACCTCAGAAATGGAATGTTTGAACGTTTGTCCACCCCTCACCTCTTTCTCTTGATCCTTGTCTCCCCATATGCCAACTAACCACCTATTCTGGGTCTCTAGGAGTTCAATTGTTTTGTTTGTTGTTTACATCCACAAATTTGTATTCCCTCTGTGTCACTTAGTATAGTGCTCTCAAAGTCCTTCCATGTTGGTACAAATACCATAATTTCTTCATTTTTAATATTATTCCAGTGTGTCTGTGTATGGTTAAAAATTTTGAGGTTTGAAGATTAATCCAACTATGTTTTTGACTTGCATTGCTAATGTTTAGTTATGTAGCACAATTATAGGTACCTGCTAGCCATTAGAGTGTCTCTCTTTTTTGTTTTAATTTATTTTGAACCATACCCAGTGATGCTCAGGGGTTACTCCTGGCTCTGCACTCAGAATTGCCCCTGGTTGCTCTCAGGGGACCATATGGGATGTAAGGATGAAACCCATGTACACCATCTGTAAGGCAAACACTTTATCTGCTGTAGTACTATCTCTCCAGCCCCTTGAATATTTTTTTAAAAAGTGTCAATTCTGATATTTTCCCCATTTTAGCGCTGTTATAAAATATGGTTTATCATATATATATATATATATATATATATATGTATTTATTTCTTAACTCACAATTCTGTTCCATGTTTTATGCCAATACCATACTGTTTTGATTTTTATAGCTCTGTGGGATAGTTTGAAACCATGATCTGTGGTATATCCTATTGCTTTGACTTTGCAGAATCTTTTACTGTTGTTATGCTCAAAATTGAGAGTAGTTCTTACTATTTCTCTTTAAATGTCTTTGGAATTTTGAAAATAGTTAAGATGTAATTTACCTTATCTCCCCAAAGATGAAGGCTCCAGGAGGGTCACAAAAATCCCACCTCCTCAGTTCTAAAAGTTTGAGGTATAAAATGAAGAAGGTTTTATCCATGATATACAGTGCCTAACCACTTGCTTTCCATTGTTATAGCAAAAAAATACCCATGTGGCAACAAGGGAGATAGCATACTATGTAAGGCCTTGTAAACTGTGAATCCTATTTGAATCCCTACCATCACATATGGTTGTGATTTAGGGGTCACTCCTGGGCAAAGAGCCAAGAGTATCCCTCTGAGTGCTGCCAGCTATGATCCACCCACCCAAAAAAAAAAAACACATTTAAATTTACACTATGCATTTTTTTTTAATTCTTCCAAACATTGGCCTTTCAATTGATATCTACTGACAGAGTGTAACCCCTCCTCAGATGATCTTTCTTGCCTTTTCTTCAGGAAGTTTCCGGGCACCTCATTCACACACTTGGTACCCTGCCCCTCTCATCACCTTGTGTAAAACACACAACTTTGCATTCAATGCTCCTACACTAGGATATTCAGATCTCTTTTTTAAACTACTGTAATAGTGTCTTAAAATACTCTGGCCCTTTGTAGCATCAAAGTTAAGGCTAGTTGATAGGATTTTATTGGGTCTTCACAAAGAAAGTAATCAATGACTATTGACATCCCACAGCACAAAAATAGGTGTTAAATTATAGTGCTCTTCTCTGTGTTCCTATGTGTACAAGGATTATTTTACTCTTTATTTAATGCATCTTTTCTAAAAAAATCATCTTCAGTTTCTGGTTTCTGTTCTGGTGCCAGTGTTTAGAATATTTCAAATATGAAAACTATACACAACTTTTCTGACACAATCATTGCATTGTTGTGTTTTTGCTAATCACCACACCAGAATCTCCAGAGTGATGTTCTTTAGGATTAGCTATTAAGACTTTGAGTTTCAACTCCCTATTGATCCCTCGTTGGAGAAATGCTATTCACAGTTAGTAAAAAGATCAATATTATTGCTAGTTAAGGAATGGCTAGGAAGCCAGTTCCAATGCTCAGCTTCTGAATAACATGTTTGCAATACTTTGTTAACTCTGTATTTAATAATGTTATTATAGAAATGCTAATATGTCCTCATATCCAGTTTATAAAACATATGGCAGTATCATTCATATAAAATAATTTAACTGCTGTTCTAAAAGTGAAGGAAATTGATACTTATAATGTGGGTATTTTCAATAATTAAATAGTTTGCAAGACAGTTGACATGGTTTAATAATGGGCAATCAACTCTTTTATCTGGACGAGACCCAGGCTTTTGAAGACAATATTAAAAAAAAAATACTAGTTTGTTTTCTTCAGTAAGTCATTGAAGATTCTCTTTGTTACCTTCATTTCAGGAGAGGATTTGAGATCATCGTGTGATTTGCTCCTTTACCTCTCTTGGGTTGTTTCTTTAAGGTCATTCCACAATTGAAATTAGTCCCCCAAAGTGGGCAGGAGGTATTGCTGCCTTGTAAAGAGCTCACAGAGAGGAGATTGAAAGTTGTGTTTGGGGACTTGGAAAAGATTCCATCTGTTCATTCCGTCCCTACTCTCTATTACCAGAGATAATTGGCAGTTGACTGAACTTAAATGAATAATGAATATACACCAGTGCATCTTTTAATATATAAATGAAACTGTTAGATTGCTTTCAAAGAACTAAAATCTAATTTTTTCTGTTATTTCTTAAAATTTAAACCTACCATTCAAGAAAAGTTAGTGTGAAGCAGATTAAAAGAAATTTTCACAAATAAAATTGTGTGTATGTATGTGCCCATGTGTATGTGTGTGTGAATTATGGAAATATTAGGAAATTATTCACTCTTGTTTTCAGCTATTTTGATGGACACTGCCTAAAGGGTTTTGTCAAGTTTATAACAACTTTGACCTGAGAACATTACACATCTAACCATTCCAAATATTTCCACCACCTCCTCAACCTTTTTCTTTTTCTTTTCTTCCTCCTTTCTTCATTTTTTCTAAAACTCAATTCCATTTATCATATGCTTGTTATATGATGTAAATTTGGGGTGTTTTGATAAAAGTCTAATGAATTGACACTAATGTCAACTTTATGTCATGAATACACACATAAAATAATTGTTTCTTGAAAATGTATCAACTGATATATATTAACATATGTATTGTATTTATTAAAATTTATAAGAGCATGTTTGTCAATTCAGAACTTCTGAACCAAATTGTCATTTTCTAGATAGCATCCATGTTTGTGAAAGAAATTATAAGTCCATGCATGAATAGTTATTTACATGAAATCTAAGCAATGTATATGAATGAAATTATACATAATGTGTGAGAATATATTTACATTTGGGTTTTTGTTTGTGGTTTTGTTTTTGGGTTTGTTATGGAGCTACATCAGGGCTGACTTCTGGCTCTGTGTTCATGTGTCCCATCCTTCCAGCCAACACATGACAATATTTTTATTATTTTCACAGGTTTGTCTTTTCCAGAAATTTACACATTTGGATGCGTAGTACATAACCTTTACAGATTGCTACTTTTGTTTCGGGTTCATGCCCAGTGATACTCAGGCATTACACTTGATTCTGAACTCAGGAATCACACCTGGAGGGCTACGGGTACCATAGGAGATGCTGGGGATCTAACCTAGGTTGCCCGTGCAAGGCAAGTACCCTCCCCACTGAACGATCTCTAAGGATCACATTTGCTAGTTTTGGATAGTAATATACACTTAAGTGTTTTCCCTATATTCTTGTGTTTGATAGCACATTTCATTTAAGGATTGAATAATATTTCATCATTCGGGTGTCCAATGGTTTATTTATGCATTCACCCATCGAAGGGCAATTTTGGTGGCATCTGGGTTTTGGAAATGATAAATAAAGGTGCTATCACATCAGGTGCAAGTTTGAGAGTAGACATAAGTTTTCAAATGTTTTAGAAAAATTCCAAGGAATTATGAACGCACTCATGTGGGAAAAATACTTTTTGTTTTGCAAGATGCTACCAAATTCTCTTCCAAAGAGTGTGCCATGCCGCATTCCCAGCAACAATGAATGAGCGCTCCCAAGGCCCCACAGCATCATCAGCATTGGGTGGAGTTAGTGTTCTGGGTTCTATGTTTTAGTTATTCTTACAGTGGGTTAGTAGTTATCAAAGTTTTGTTTAAATTTGCAATTTTCTAATGATACAGGATATGGAAAAGCTCTACATAGATTTGCTTGTCATTTGTAGATATCTATTAGTGAGAGACTGTTCATGTTTTATCCTGTTTTAGATGAGTTTTAAGAGGTCTTTGTATATTTTAGGTAATAATCCTTTACTATAACAGTGTTTAAGCCCTCCCAAACTGTCTTGGAGATTTCTACTCTTGGTCCTTCATAAGAACAGAAAAAATTTCTCCTCACTAACTTTGGTCCATATTTTATTAGACTGAATAATATTTTATTTTGAGGGTGCTAACATAAGTAGTGATATGTTTTTAATTTCAAAACCGACCTGTTTGTGGCTAGCATTCAGGAAAGTAGTTGTCTTTTGAATATTAATGTTATAGCCTATGGTATGTATTGTGGGAGACATATTGAACTGCAGAAAAACATGCACTTAGTCAGATTTTCTACAGATACAACCATGTCATTTCCCTCCTACTCTCTAAACCTTTTGCTTCCTTATTACCTTATCACACTAGCTATCACTCCTCTATGTCGTGAGAGGAGGGAGACCCCTTTACCTGGTTCCTATCCTAGGAACAAGTTCCACTTTTTCACCAAGGTGACATCATAAGTTTTTCTGCAGATGTCCTTCTTCAAGACATCTCTCTGCTAGTCTGCCTTTGCTAAGATTTGTTATTTGGACAGGCCACACCCAGCAATTCTCAAAGAATATTCCCAGCTTGACACTCAGGTATCTAACTGGCAGTGCTTGAAGAACCATATATGGTGGCAGGATGGAACTCAGGCATTCTGCAGACAAAGTATGTGCTCCAACCCCATTGAGTTCAATTCTCTCTCTCTTTCTCTCTCTTGCTCTCACTCTCTCTCTCTTGCTCTCTCTCTCCTGCTCCCTCCACATTGCTGAGAATCTTTATCATGAATATATGTTAGATTTTGTCAGATGCTTAATCTGCTTCCATTGATACAGTATTGTAGGGTCTTGGTTTTAGATGCATTTGACCCTGTTCTGTTCCAGCTTCTCTTCAGGGGTCTTGGTAGCATCTGCCAAAATAGCAGCGTAACAAAAGTCTTTATCCCCAAAGTTTTCATTTTAGTGGAAAATATCTAGAATAAACAAATATATCATATATATGTTTGTATATTATGTTATTGGGTAACTTACCTAGAATGTTATGAAGTAATGTTAGCTATAATATGTGTGTGTGAGTGTGTGTGTGTGTGTGTACAAATATATTAGGGTAAGTTACCCCAGGTGTACACCAGATTTTAGGAAAAGGACTATTAGGTTTTTTGATTTTTGTTGTTTTTTTCTTGCTAAAACACTACTTTGTTGACCAGAGCAATAGTAATGGGGATATGGCACATACCAGGCGTGAAACCAACCACAGTTCAACCCATGGCCCCAAGCACTGACAGAGATCACTGCTAAGCCTAGAGTCAGGAATAGCCCCTGAAAACCACCAGGTGTGAACCCCCAATACTAAAAAAAAAGAAGAAACAAGACTATGATTTTAGTAGTCAATGAAGTCCTATTACAAAAAAGGACATTTGAATCAAGGCTCTGAGCAATTAGCGAAATGAGGTGAAGTATCCAGGGGGCTGGAGCACTTACCTGGCATTTGCTGACCTGGGTTCGATTCTTGGCATCCATTATGGTCCCCAGAGCTCCACCAGGAGCAATCACTGAGCACAGAGTCAGGAATAAGCCCTGAGTACTGCCACCTCTGGCCCAAAAACAAACAAAAGAGCTGGAAGATTCAATCTAAAAGATTTTGAGAAACAAAAGTCCTGGTGCCTGGTTCCAAGCTGCCCTAGTGAGCTTGGTACAGCAGAAATATCCATGAGTATAGAGAAGGAAATAAAGAAGGAAATTTCTAGACGTTGAGGTTCAGAATGGAAACGGATGTGTAGATCATGCAAGGCAGACCACTACAGGATTGTGAGCGAAGTTGACATTTTTCGACTTAAACATTTTTTGGCTGGGGGTGGGGAACTGGGGCCATACCCAGTGTTTATTAATGGGCTACTTCCTATCTCTGTGCTGGGGGATACCTCCCAGAGGTGCTCAGAAGACCATGCAGTGCCAGGGATCTAAAGCAGGTTAGCCTGGTGCGAGACAAATGTCTCAACCTTTGTACTAACACTCTGGCTCCTATCTATCTGACTTAAATTTGGAAAGGTTTGTTCTGGCAGCTAGATGAGAAAGAGTCGGGCAGGGAGAGAAATAGAGAAAGAAGAGGAGGGTGTTGTGATCTGCAGACAAAGGATGACAGCGGCTGTGTATATCTGTAGGTATGAATGAATATGCATATCTCTATGGTGCTATGCATATCTGTAGGTACGAATGAATATGTGAATCTCTCTTTATAATCTGTCCATTGAGGCTATGCAGACATAGAGCAGGAAAGGTACTACTCTATCTTTCTACATCTACCCTCGCCTATTTGCAAGACACGTCTGCAACATAAAAATGATAGAAGAAGAAATGGAACAGATTCTGGACATGTATTTAAGACAGAGCTTGCAAAGTGTCCCCTGTTCCACTAGAGGAAGGAAGAAAGGAAAAAGAGGAACCCAGCAGGACTCCAGGGATTTGAGCCTGGAGTCGCAGAATCTGTTACTGCAGCCACTGGAAATAAGAGGCTAAAGGAGGAGTGGATTTCAGTTCAGGCCTGTGGTTTGCACATATTTATTTGAAATGACCTATTTAGGCAGCCAAGTATAAATGTTGAGTAGATAATTGCATAGATGAATCCTATTTAAGGAGAGAGAGGAGGAGAGGGAGGGAGGGAGAGAGAAAGAGACAGAGACGGAAAGATCATGTCTTGACATATAAATTATAAATATGGGAAACGCCAGCAGATAACTGGCGCTAAACTAGGACTAGAGAGTTCACTGCGGAAATGAGCCGAGAAAGATGGGAAAGAGGAACAGGGCTGAGAATCCCAAAGACCTTCCTAAAATTTTTTTTTAAAGAATTGGGAATTTAAATTAGTGAAAGAGCCTGAACAGAGGAGAAAGAACAGGTGGCACCACGCCTCAAGCCCAGGTCAGCCAGCAAAGTGGAAGAATTTGCAAACAATGGAATCCTGAAAGCCCAGGAAAGAGAAGCAAGATTGAGGACAGGGATGTGCTAAAGTCTGTCAAATGCTACTGGTGGATTCCAGTGAAATAAGCACAGAACTGACCTGGGCCAGTTAGCAACAAGGAGTTCTAGGGACGTTCTGACAACACGTGGTTTCTCTGCCTGCTTGGAATGAAAGCTGGACTTGATTGTATCGAGAGGGAAGCAGATTAAATGGCGACTTCAGGATTTGGGGGTTTCTTCAGGCAGTTTTCCTGCAGAAAGGACCAAAGGAAATCGATTACTTCAGTTAGTAAGAAAATGGCAACAGCTCTTAGGAAAATCAGGAGAATTTAATTTTTATTTATTTATTTATTTATTTATTTATTTATTTATTTATTTATTTATTTATTTATTTATTTATTGCTTTTTGGGTCACACCCGCGACGCTCAGGGTTTACTCCTGGCTCTGCACTCAGGAATCACTCCTGGGTGACCATATGGGATACTGGGGATTGAACCCAGCACAGGCCAGCTATGGCAAGGCAAACGCCCTACACACTGGGCTCTCACTCTGGCCCCATAATTTTTATTTTTGAAGGCAAGAAATAACCACATGTTGGGTGTGGTGTCCAAAATAAATAATGTGGATGAAAGGGTAAAATTGCTACTTAAGCAAAATATGGTCATTGTTCTGAGATATGTATTAGAGGGAAGACATCTAGGTATGTGTGACTCTGAACTCAGGGATCACAGCTGGAGGGCTCAAGAGACCTTATAGGGTGCCAGGGATCACACTTTGTTAGGAAGTATGCCAGGCCAGCTCCTTACCCACTGTATTATCTCTCTGGTCCCTAAAATAAATATTTAAATCAAGTAACATTTATTTAAATCAAGTAGTTATTTTCGTCTGCAAATTCATGCCCTCTCTTTTCAATCCCATTATTACCCTAATAACCCTAACCTAAACCCCCTAACCATAACCATAACCACAACCATAATCTTTACAGATTTGCTATTTTGTTTTGGGTCCACACCCAGCAGTGCTCAGGGATTACACCTGGTTGTGCACTCAAGAATCACTCCTGGTGCGCTGCAAAGATCATATGAAATGCTGGGGATCTAACCTGAGTTGGCCCGTGCAAAGCAAGTGCCCTACCCACTGGACTCTAAGACTCATATTTGCTAGTTTTGCTTAGTAATATACACTTAAGCTTTTTCCATATATTCTCATGGTTGATAGCTCATTTATTTAAGAGTTGAATAATATTTCATTGTCTAGGTGTTCAATAGAAAAAGGTGTGTGTGTTTGTGTGTGTGTGTGTGTAATTCAAGTTATATGCTTTTACTCATTTGTTTGTTTGGACCACACTGGAGTGGGCAGCTCCTAGCTTTTTATTCAGAGATCACCCCTGCCTCTGTGCTCAAGGATCACTCTTGATAGGCTTGGGGGACCATATGGGGTGCTAGGGATCTACCCCAGGGCCAGCTGTGTGCAGCAAGTACCTTACCTGCTGTACTAGCTTCCCACCCCAAAATTATATGGTTTCTAAAGGGTTCTAGTATGAATCTCTTTTAAATGTCTTAATCTATTATTGTTTTCATACATTTGGGCCACAGAGCGTTGCTCAAAGTTGTTCTTGACTTTGTATTGGGAGCATGAGGTACCAGTAGAATGTAGGGCTCTGGCGAGCAACATACATGCACTAATCCTTTGATATCTCTCCTGGCCCCTTATTGTAATAAATATGTGTATAAATTTATGCATATTCATTTAATATATATGCTATATATATTATATATTATATAATATATATAGCATATATATGCACTATGCATATATGTATGCACTATTATTCATGGAAGTGTTTGGGGAACCTTATGGGATGCCGGGGATCAAACCCAGGTTAACTGCTTGCAAGGTAAATGCCTTCCCCACTGTACTATCCGTCCAGACCCAGCTGCCACCTCAGGTTTAATCCCCAGCACTAAATACAGTAGTGCTGTATGCACAGCAGAGCCTGGCAAGCTACCCATATTGAATTTAATATGCCAAAACCAGTAACAATTATAGACCTCCTTCCTGTGACCTGAAGTAATGGTTTAGGATCTTCGTGTTCCTGGAGCAAGCAGATGACCTTGGGCTACACTAGCATGTGACAGGATGTATGGAGATGTTACAGATGCCCCCTCGAGCAAATCAATGAACAACAGGAAGACAAGTGATAGTGATACAAACGATATATATGCACTAGATGTATATTTTTAATATCTAATGCCAGGGATTGAACCCAAGGCCTCATACATGCAAGGCAATTGCTTTACAATGACCCACAGAGTTCAACACCATAAAAGAAAAGCTTGTTACACTAGAAAGTTGCAAGTAGACATTGGGTGCTTTAACATAAAGAATGAACTAGCCTGGAAGCAGATGTAGAAAATGCATTCAGAAGAATTCTACCTATCCTCTTTAGAAGAAGTAAACCACCATCTCCAGTGCACGAGGATTGGCCCCACATCAAGTTATCTTCATGCTTTGCCCATGAAAACCTGTTGGATTGTTGGCCAGATTTTCACACTCCTGGACCCTATTTTACAGATGAAATGATGGTTCGTTGTGGTTGTCTTCAAACCACAATGTTTTCAGGCCCATGGAGCTGCTCAGCCCTACCTGCTGCAACAGCAAGGGCTGCTAAAAGAACCCAAATGGAACTATGTCTGGTTGGACAAGTTTATGACTATGGCCCTTTAAGATCTGCTCACCCATAGTACCTATCTATGCCTTGGCACTCCTGAGCAACCACTAGTCCATGAAATACCCTCTCCAACCCCTTTCTTCCCATGTATGCTTTCAAAGAGAAAGTAGATTCTCTCCTGGGCAGAAGAGAGAGCATTGGCTATTCCTCTTCATGGCCACAAAGCTCTCGTCTGTCATTGCAACAGCACCATTCACCAGCAAGGTAGGACATAACTATGTTGAATTACATCTGTGGAACTGAATACACGTTAATTCAAGCCAAGTACATTTATGTGGGGGATTCCGTATACTCCAATTTTGCAGGAAGTGATATAAAAACCTGGGTTTACTTCCAAGTACTCAATCACATCCAAAAGGAAAGAATTTTGAAACAGTTTACCCACATGAACCGCCTCTCTGTTTCTTAAGAATGTGCATCTCAAGGGTTAATATCCTATAGAAAGTGGACCTTTAGTGGATAAATTTCAAAGCAGCTAAGAACATAGCATCCTGTGTATAACTTTCCTAATTGTGCGTTCCTCTAGAGATAATGGATATCATTATCAGCGGCGCCTGTCCTAGGAAACTTGGCAAGGTTATGATTGTTTGTTACAGCTTTGGTTATATTAACATACACATTAATATTTATAAATATTTGATGTCATGTTAATTTTTCATATAAGATGATTTATGTAATGTTGCTGTGCCCTGTTAGAGGGCATTTGCACAACGCTTCAAAAGAGAACTGAATTGATGCCTGTTCTTTAAGGCTCCTGGCCCGTACATCACTGCTCGCACGATGCATTCTTCTGGAAAAAAGAAGTGTTTCCAAATAAATTATGTGAATTGTGGATTTACTCCATTAACATTTTAAATAAAACATAAAGGAAAAGATCATGCTGAAACTATTTGCTGCATTTTTAAAGGGAGCTCTGTTCTCTTGAAGCAGGAGAAAGTTTACTGAAATACTCGCCACAAAAATGAAGTCCTCAAGTAAGCAATACTTTTGAAATTTTATTTTAAATATTCTATAGTCAATATAGCATGCAAACAAGGAAATCACGAAAGTATATTAACAACTCAGGATGGAAAAACCTGCAGTAATGCTCTGTTTTTTCTGGTCTGTTTTCTTTTGCTGGAGTCTGTTTTATTGTGGCCAAATTTGACTATTAAGGAAATTGAATACAAACTAGGCATGATCTGTGTAATAAATAAATCAGCTGCAAGTTATTAAATGGATATTTGCTTAAGGTGAAAAGAATTAATTTTCTTTTAGAATGTTTAAGCAGCTTTAAGCCAGAAGTTCATTTATATATATTATGGTGACTATGAAACTAATAAGACATAATATGAAGAATTGCTAGTTTGTTTAATATTATCGTTCTGTTTTCTAAAGTAGTTCATCAGTACATGTTACCAAATAGTATTATTAATACTGCTTTACTTATTTTTTTCATTTTGATCAAAAGAACTATTAAATAAAATAAGAAGACGAATGTTTCAAAATCTCTGCTTCAAATGATAATTCATCCCCCATTATAATGGATGTTACCTTATTTATAACTTTGTTTTCCGTTTGTAGGGGCAACAAAATAATATTGTTCATTATCATTTGTAGTTTCTTGCTTTAGCAGAAGAGCTATTAATAAGATTTCAGTTTTGCTGTACTTATTCCTTTTTCAACAACAATAAAAATATTTCTTTGTTCCTTTTTTTCTGCTGAGAATCCTGTTTTCTCTAAAGAGAACAACTCAATATTAATTCTTTTTACTGTAGGTTGTCCAAAATAAGACCTTACCCCATGATCTAGCAATAAAAATCTAAATAGGTAAATTTAAGAACTTTGAAAATCTAACTACATATGCCTTGAATTGAATATTTGTTTCTTCTAAATTTCTCATCAAATAGTAATTTTCAGTTTTAAATTAATCTCTGTATTAAATCCTTAAAATTTTTTAAGAAATCAGTTTTTGTTCGACCCTATAGAATTTAACTGCTCTTACTATCCAGTTTCACAAAATTACAATTAATTTGAGTTAACCATAATAGACTTTTCCCCTCTTGTTTTCAGACTCAAATTAATTCTGTCAACACAATTCTTCACATTACTAAAAAAAATTACAGCAGGTCATGAGGGAGAAAACTGCCTTAATTTGAGGTTACCCAGAAAGATTTGTGGCAACAGAATATATGGGGGAAATAAGAGTAAAAGTTTCATTCCCAGGTGACAGATAACTAGCATTTCAGAGAATATAAGTGTCAAATCATTTGAATTCACCAAAGAAATATGTAAAAAAAATTGCTAAGACAAATAATCAATGAAAGAAGCAAACAGTAGATAGACTGTATTAAATACAAGAAAAGGTACAGCTAAATATATTCAATTAGACTACATCATGCCTATAGAAATCTACTTTCATCCATAATGTGTAATAGAAAGTGAGAAACTCTGTATCTCTGGCTTCCACCAAGCTATACAGTCAAGTATAATCAGAATATGCTCTTCAGAATTCTTCCTTCCCAAGGAAGGTAAATCAAAGATTTCCAGGGAATACTGAATGTAAAATGTTTCAAAAGTCATAAAATGGAGGGGCTAAAGTTGACAAGCACACCAGCTTGGAAAGAACACAATATATGACTAATCAGAAAAAAGCCAGAAATTTAAAAGTTCTACATATAAAGGTTAAGATAACTACAGTGGGTGACTCAAGGAGAGATCTATAAAAGGGTGGATCTTGTAGTCTATAATGCGGAAATAAGTCTTTGACAACTCAGATATATAAGGAAGTCAGAATGAAGGCTTTTTGTGGTGCGCCAACTCTTTTAGGCATAAATATGTATTCTGTAAGTAATGAAATGAAGAAGGTGAATACTCAACTATAATAATTTATGTGTCTTCCTTAACATTATATGCTAGTAGGATATTCTGTGAATTTATTTAAAAACAAAGGCAAACTATAAAATGATACCAGGAAATATAAATCTAGATATAGACACAGTGATGTATCAGTTTTTGCATATATGTACACATATGTTATATATATATGTCTCTGTGTAGCTGTTACTAAATATATAAATCTATATTGTGTTAACCTCTACTGAATTATATAAAGTTTCTAATCTAGTCCCAAAATTGCAAAGACTAAGTAAGATATAGCTGTTATAGACCACATATCTTGCATAGATGAGACCCTGACTTCAATTCCTGGAACATTAAAAAATTACAGAGAAATAGAAGCGCAGTCAGAATAGCTCACCGTTCCTGAGGAGATTGTATATTTTCTAAATTTTAGGCAAAACCTTTATTTTCCCTTGATTATATTTCAGAGGAAGAGATTGGTCTGAGAAAAAAAATCATAACTACAAAACAATACACAATTTAGTGGAAATCTAAAATTCTTTAGTGAAAATCTAAAATCTAAAATTTAATAACAATTTCGTTATTAAAATTTAAAAAAGTGATGGTGTTTCCAGAAAAGGGCTAATGGAATTAAAGTACTAGACTGCAAATTTGTTTGATTGAATACAGATGAAGAGTTTCCATTAGTAGCATTTTCACCAGCATTTGATATCAAAAAAGATCATGAGTAGCTCATCAACCCTAGGAAGATTAAGTGGGAACTGCACACACAAATCATATTCCTTTTTATCACTTATTAAATGACATATGGTGTTAACAGCCACCAAACTGCTTGCAGTGTTTGAGTAATAAATTAAGGCTTCACAGCAAATGCCACTGGGCCACTTTGTAAGAAGTCTGATTCCTTAGTCCAAGATACTAAATTCTGTCAGCTTGCATATTTTCATCACTAATTAAAAAAGTAGTTGTTGAGAGAGCCCAAGAGTTCAGCACAGTATATCAACACGAGAATAGAGAATCGATTAATCAACCCCATATGCTTTCTTCTTTGCATCTTTAGATCTGCTCAAATAGCATTAAAAATGTTAAGACAAAGCTGAAAGGTTGTAGTATCACTTCACGCAAATTATTACATGAAGCATATGACTAAAATAGTTGATATTTACTTTGGTCTCACTATAGGAATTGAACTTGGAGAGCAGTGATTAGTGAATTAATTGGAGGCGATGCATAATAAACTGCAATCCTTTAAAATTCGTAAATGCCAGCTCATTTAACATTGGCATCACAGGACAGAAACAGAGGTACCCAAGATGAAATGAAATTATTATTTAGCAAGCAGTTCAGTTTATTGGTACTGATTATAACCCATGATATATCAGGCAGACTCTGGGGAGTGCTTATCTTTGTCAACTAATCTAGTCCAAAGATTTCTATAGCTCTTTCTTATATAAGCTGTTACCAGCTGTATGAATGTAAAGGTGATGGGGTTTGGTGGAGTGAACAGAAAACAAGGGAATCACTTTCTACAATTTATCCCTGAACTTATATCATGTCCATACATTAAATTAATCTTCTCATATGAACAGTCCCATATTGGTTATTATTGATTACTATGCAATATGCTTAATGATAGTAATATGCATGTAAAGAAACCTAAAATCAATAAAGTTAAATTGGACCATTTAGTTTTCTTTGTATAAATATAGCAGGTCGTTTATTTTACCAAGTCAGTGGTGGTAAAAAAACTCTGATCTGGGGCCGGGAGCGATAGCACAGCGGGTAGGGCGTTTACCTTGTAAACGCGGCCAACCCGGGTTCGATCCCTGGCATCCCATATGGTCCCCTGAGCACCGCCAGGAGTAATTCCTGAACAAAAGAGCCAGGAGTAACCCTGAGCATCGCCGGCTGTTACCCAAAAAAGCAAGAAAAAAAAAAACCCCTCTGATCTAATATATCATATTCATAAAGAGGATATTTTTGTTTTCTACCCTAATTTAAGTCCTTTCCATTAGAATCTGCCTCTAGTTAGAGTATGGGTAATAATTTTAAGGTCACTCTGTCATGTCATGATTAAATATAAAAGGAAACTATTCAAAAGTCACAAGAATGAATAGAAAGTGACGGGGGGTCAGTAAGGGTGTGTATTTTTCCTTCTACCATGATCTGTTGCTGTTCAGAACAACTGATTAGACAGGTTCATTATTGCTTTGCAACCACACATAAACCATTATTATCCACATTTAATCCCCCAAGGTGGTCTCAGGGACAGTTTTTCAATGATTTGTAATTTCAAGCAGCAGTAATCTTCCAACGAACTCTCCTTTACTTGCTCGGTCCTTTAAAGCAGATTTCCAACTTATACAAACTAAAGGTCATTGAAACAGTGGCAGGCTTTCTGGAAATTTCTTTATCAGAGTGACAAATGTTTATCATCCCCAAACGGTATCCAGTCCCTGAAACTGTTTTAGCTCTGGCCTGCACAGATTAGTCATCAAAGAGAGAAGCATCATCTGTCAGCTGAAATCAGCTGCAAATTTAACTTAAACCATCACTTAAAAATAAGTGTCGACAATTGCAGTCATTTGGCTTAGAAAATATATATAAAGAATTTGCAAAATATGCTATATTAGGGACCACTTTATTATAAATGTGTGCAACACATAAAGATAAACAATCTTGCTATGGAACAGAACCGAAAATTCTTATGAGATTTTATTTTTTCTCAATGTACAATAACAACAAGGAAAGGAGTGTGTGTGTGTGTGTGTGTGTGTGTGCACATGCGCACGTGTGTTTGTGTGTGTATGTAATTCAAGTTATGTTTTTTGCTTGTTTTTTGGGGCCAGGACACCACTCTGAGCAGTGTTCAGGTCTTACTCCTGGCTTTGCGCTCAGAAATCACTCATGGCTCTGTGTTCAAGGGTCACTCCTAGCAGGCTTCGGGAGCCAAAGGGATTTAACCCAGGGCCGGCTGTCTGCAAGCAAGCACCTTACCTGCTGTACTAGCTCCCTGCCCTCAAGTTATATGGTTTTCAAAGCGGTACATCTCTTTCATTAAGTTCAAAATATGTCATTTTTAATGTACATATAAACTGTACTCTGACTTTAAACAACTGAATCTGCTCCTTATGTTTTTGGTGAGGAGAAAATTAAAACTACTATTAAGAACTGGCTTCTGGCTATAGTTCCTAACTCTAGTTCTTCTCAGTAAGCTCTAAACTTTCAGCAGGGGAAGATAATATTAAGTATTCTGGAAGTAGATAGTGAATTCCCTGAGCCAGTACAAGAAATCCACTCATTACCTTATCTGTATTAGCGCTTGGGCAAGGTGAGTTGAAAGGAAAAGAGGCAGTTAGAGGAGAATCCGTGTAGTAATGGTAACCAAAGTCACTCAGCCTCCCCACCCCCCCACCCCACTATTCGTTATAGGACTTAACGTGTATAAGGTAAAGGGCAAAAGGAAGACAATTTATAATAGTAGCACTTCACTCAAAGTGGTATCTTTCAGGGCCAGAGAGGTAGACCAAGACCCCAGGTGCTTTCCCTAGCAGTCAGCCCACTCCAGTCGGATTCTGGGCCTGATATGATACTCTCAGTACCACCAGAGCATCTCAGGGTGCGCCCCAAAACAAAAATATTTTTTTTAGTTACATCCTTCAGAGATAAGAAGTAAAGGGCACTTTGAAGATTATGCTTTATGTTAAAATAATATAGCAAAATAATATTTTTGCAAACCATGCTAGAAATAGCATAAATGCTGATTTAAAGCTCTTCATTTTGGGGGATATTCTTATTTTTATTTCTGTTCAACATTCAGCATCTTGAAATTCCTTTGGTCTCACGCAAAGAATTCTATGATTTCTATTAGCAAATAGCACTAACACATGTAAAGATTCTCTCAAAAGCTCTGTGGCATTCATTAGAAGTCTGCTTATCATATGGAATAATAGCAAAACTTATATGCAGAAAGTCAACCATTAAAATTCATAGAAATGCTATCTCAACTTATAATTTGCTAACTTTACTGCTCAGGAAGAGTGAAGACCTAATATCGAAGGGTTCCTAAATTTTTTCTTGTAACTTCTTCAGACAGATCATCCTACCCCCTTCATTTTCTGTAACTTGAATCTTCCTTAGATGAATTCCTTGATTCCTTCCTCAGATGGGAATATGTCAGCTTTGAGAGTGCTTCCATGACAGTAACTGCACCTTAAGAGGCTAATGACAAAACCGAAATATCCCTTTGCTCTATGCAAACTATTTAGCCAGAGGCAACAGCTCAAATCTTCCCTGTACCTAGGAACACTCTAGAAGATCTATGAATAATGATAATCTATTGGATTTCATCCTTGGAAATTGTGAGTCTAGAGAAGTAAGGTTGAATGCAGGGATATAGAATCTGAGAAGCCCAGAGAGATTCTGATGCAGTGTGCTACAGATCATGGAGAAATGCTGTCTTAGATTTTGCAAGCCTGCATATTAAACAGTCTTCCAATTTTGATAAAGAACCTCTATCTAGAACTTCTAAATATAAGAGATGCTGATTTCTTCTAAGTTGGGAAATAAACATTGCTTGGGAAGTTACAACCTCATTGAAATCTAGATTCTAAGCAACAGGATAAACTCTTGAGGCCAGATGGCAGTGTAGCTGCTGGATGTGTAAATACAGCCAGCAAGAATCAGAATCCAGGAGACAAAGAACATAGATACCTGGTGGTATCCTACTCGCCTCCAGCATCCTCCTAGTTCTCTTGGCCCTCAGCTTCTGCGCCTTTTCTCCCCCCCATCTTAGCCACTGGCCGCCAATTTCTTCCCTCTCATTGCTACTCTCTTCCGGGCATATGTTGCCCCCTTCCTTCAAGATATCTTACCCAGGATTAAAGAGAAAAAGGTGCACCCTCGTCTTTTAAGGACTTTTTTGGGGATTAACTGTGCTGGATTTGGAGGTGAGGATAAGGAAAGAGGTGTTGGGTGAGCAGAGAGAGAAGAAAGACTCTCTTCCTGGGCACTATCAAACACTGTCCCAGGCTGCCCGAAATGCCTGGTTTTCAACTTACCCCTGCAGCTAAGCAAAACCCAGAGCTACGTCACTGCTCTGAATTTCCAAGAGATGGAAATCCAGATTCTACTACCTGTCCAGAAGTCGTCTTTTCCATCTGAGCCCTTCACCCAGTTCATGCCTTAATTTCCAATTCTCCACTTCCAGGTGTGGCTCTGACACACAATGCTCCCCGGAACATGCCAGAATCTCCTGGTGGCTCGGCAAAACCAAATGAATACCTGAAAGGTCATTAGAAATATGCTTTCCAAGAACAAAGCCCCCAAACCCACCAGACCTGTTAATAAATATCTTTGGGAAAATAAAAGACCAGTAGAAGAGCTACTTTGCCCCCTCTCATGCCCTGCGTGGGAGATTTTGCTCTCAGGATCATCTTTAAAACAAGATTCGTTTCCCCATGCAAATTCCAGTGACAGTTCTTTCTGGTCCCGCGTCTGAATTCTGGATGGATAAAAGACACAGTCACAGGATCTTAGAGATGTGAGTTCAGAGTGTAACACAGGCTTGGGCTGCAAGGGAAGAAGGCATTTTCCAAATACAGAGTTGCATGGAAGGGTAAAGTGTTCTCTCGTGTGGTTTTCCTTTTATGCTTGGCTACTTTGGAGCACCTAATGCAAGGAGCTTGAACTGGATAATTCATGCCCGCTTTTGGAGAATGAAGACGTCTACAACTCTTTTTATTCCTGGTGGTTTTCAGGCACATACACACATGCACACACTTGCACGCACACACACACACACACACGGGCAAAATGTGGAAGTCATCTCTCTGCTTACATATCTTCGGTTGATATTTCACAGACAAGAAGTTTTGTGAGACTGAATCCTAAATGATCTGTTAATGATTTGGGATTTTAAACAGCTCGTCTCTGAAAGCTGGTTCTTGTAATCAAGTTTGACATGAAAATAGTTCTGTCATTAAATTCAAGGAAATACCATAGTTTAATGCTTAATCATATTAAATTTAAAATAATTTGTATGTCATGAAACTGTATTTTTGGAAACACGAATTTGAACTTCACTACTGAACAAACCATATATCTGCGTAGAATTTTGGCCTCAGAGCATTTCAATACCATGCTGTACTTTTAGGAGACCAGTATGGGTAGAATATGTGTTTATTAGGTCTATTGAAATGCTTTAGTCTTGTGGTTTTCTACCTTTTACACCTGCAGTGAGAAGGCTGAGGGTTGAAACCCCACCTTTTTTGGAGAATATATACATCTAATTTAAATGGCAATGATTACAAACAATGGTGCTCTGATTAATTTTGTGTAGTACTTGTCTTTCTTTCAAGAAAAAAAAATATCTTTCCCCTTCGCCTATCTTGTGAATTCCCCGGGGGCATTCCTTGCCTCAATTTGAAGCATGTTCAGATTCCTTTTATCCCACACAACTCTGATTGTCTGTCCTGTGCATTTTTATGCCTCGCAGTTGTCTTCAGGTTGTGTGTGTGTATGTGTATGTGTGTGTGTACATGAATGAATATGTGTCTGTGTGGAAGGGTAAAGCTTAAGCTGGATTTTTACAGGGTGAATTTATAGAGAAAAATCTGAAAGTGCCAAGCAGATTTGCAGGTTTAAGTTAAATCCTTAAAATTATGGAGACAACTGCCTGTTAGGATATTAATGGACCTCACAGGTCACTGATGGCCAGACCTTTCTTGTGCCCTTGTTAATTCCATTCCTTTGGTTCATATCTTACTTCTGATTGCTGGAAACGTATTATGATACCTTGAACAAAACAAGTGATGTCATCCAGTAAGGAGTTAAGCTCCATTAAAGAGAAGCCCATTATAACATTTTATACCATCTACAATGCAAATGAGCTCACTGTTTAAACATAAAATGGAAAATAAAATCTGAGGACGCTTTACTATTTTTCTAAATAAACAAAAAAAATTTAAAGAGTATGCCTTTACTCTGCTAATCTCTTAACTGTTCTTCCAAGTTTCAACTTAAAATTGTGCAAACACATCTTTGTTTTCTCACGCTAATGATTCAAAATTCTCATCAGGCATAAAAAGATCTTGCAATAAAAATACCTCCTCCTTGCCATACCACGTATTAAACTTCACCCAATTGTTCAGCTAACTCTTATGCTTCTCCAATTTTACTGGATGTGATGTTTTTATTGGGGTTCAGGGGAGCATCGCTAATGACATCAACAAGCGTTGTGATTTATCACTGCCAGGTTTCTCCATAACTTACACTTTTGTCACTCAAACGGCACCAAATTGCTCCAACAATTAATCTTAAGGCGCATGAGCAGCGGGACTTTTAAATGGACCCCTTCTTGGGATTTTGTGTTAAAAAAGCAGAAAAGTTCCCATGAGGAAAGAAGCTGAGTTCACTTCTCCAAGCCTCGCCTCTCCAAGTCTCCGCCACCTCCCCAAAGGAATGAATTACATTTCTCTTCTTGTCCTTTAAATGAATAGCATAGTTTGGGTGAAATTATCGGGCAATTGCATGCCTTTTATGCAGATAATGCTATTTGATGAAAGCGGTGTTTTGATCTGCGCAGGATAATACAGAGCCAGGGTGGATTCATTGGTGAGAGTAAAGCTGTCTTCTGTGATAACTTCATCTCAGCATGAGGTCAGACGGGGAAAACTGGGATGGGGGATTAAAAAAATGACACAGTTGGAGCGGTATTCAGTTCCCTGCTGTGCTCCTGGCTACACGCTATAGCTTATGTTTCTGATCTGTTATGGTATTGTCTGCCTTTCTCTCTCAGAGCAGAAAGAGATTGCTTAAAACTTTTCTTTTTTTCAGCTAGAGGGATTAGTTCTGTGCAGCTTTTTTAATTAAAGAAACTGTATCTTTTTCAAGGCAATTTAAAGCTGCAAAGAGAGGTCCGTCAACAGCCACAACTGAGTACTATTATCGGGAACAAAGTGGGAGCTCGAAATTTGATATGCAGAAATAGGGGGGAGGGAGAATTGGGTGGCGTTTTTAACCTTCCACGATGGCTCAGAACCCTCAATGGAGGACGTAAATACATTATTTGGGCTAAGTCCTGCATATGTATCCGTAAGTAGTAACTTTCGGCCCCGTTGCTTTCTGAGCTAAGCTGAGCTTGCTTAATTAAATCTTCATGATGATAGCGGAGTGCACTTGAGAAATAGTGGAAGAGGAAATAGATTTGACTATATATCCTCTTCTTTGCCCAGAGATCATTTTTAAACATTTCTATTCTATGGAAAGTGATAACAGGAGCAAACGTCTGCTTAATATGGGCAATTTGCATTTAAACATTAGAGTACAACATCGGGGCACTTTATCACAAAGAACCTTTACTTTTGTGATAAGTGGTCATCATCTTTATTCATCAGAGAGGGACACGGATTGAATGGCTCCAAAGTGATGATGAATTTGTCAGGACGTATACATTTGCGTTGAATTTATAGCTCAATTTAACCCGGGTTAATGTCGAAAAATCCTCCAATGTTTCAAATAAGGCCCATAGGGTTATCACTTTACAAAGCATACAGGCTCTCTGCTTCACTGCAACATACACATCTCCAAGTAAATTCCATGCCAGATCAATTCGAAACAGCCCTCCTCGACAGTTAGGAACAAACAGAGATTGTTTCTCCAATACTAGCTGGACCCTTGTCTTGAAGAAATGAAAAGCGGTCATTTAAGAAGTCTTAGGCACTACACTTCTTACCACTAAAATCCAGAGGAAATTTGGAATACAAGAAGGTTTTATAAACAAAGTCACAGTAGCTGCATTTCATAGGTGCTCACTAAGATGTTCTCTCAAATATCAGTTCATGTTATCTTACTGGGAAAAGGGGAAGGGAGGGAGAGAGAGGAGAGCGAGAGAGAGAGAGAGAGAGAGAGAGAGAGAGAGAGAAATTGAGCTCATTGCCTTTCCTCATTACTTCTACTTTGACTTTAAATTCTGTTTTTGAGAAGTCAGCCAGGTTCAGAGGTGAACGCATTTGGCTTGCTACTGTTGCTCAGAATTTTAAATTACCTGCCAGTGGGCAGAAACATAGAAAGGCAGAATTAATCAGTGTATTTCTTGAAGTTAATTTTATTTATGGTATATTCTTTAAAAAAAAGAAAAGGAAGTCAGAACGACCAAATCAAACGAAAATGCTTTATTTCTATAATCTCCCTCCCTGGTCCAGCTGTCCTTCCACAGTCTCCTGTTGGACAGCTCTCGAGATTGGACCCAGTATGTTCAAAGAGGAAATAAGACCAACCCCTGGGACTTCTTGCTCTCAGCTACCCATGAAGGTTCGCAGTAAAAAGCAAAGAACTTTTTCATGTCTTATTTATTACAGTCAGGAATTCCATAGAAGATATTCCTTCTAAGGAATAGTTACTATCGGGATATAAACACACAATTATATAATAGAAAGACATTTAATCATAGGACTTAGGAATTATATCATTTAATAGGTGCTTTGATATATGGATTATCAAGGATGAAAGTTCAGTTCATAGCAGACTATGGAGAAACAAAGGGAGGGAGGAGTTGGTGCTTTCTGAAAAAGGAGAAGTTAGTTCAAAGGGTCTGATCCTGAATGAGTCACTTTGTTACCTAGGAGTATAGCCTATGTTTACAAGTTATCTTACAGATGGGGCACTGAAATATGGAATGGATATTTTATTACTGTCAAAGTCCACTGCTTTATACACAAATATATAATATGCATCTTTAATATATACCAATAGATACAACTTCAATATACTAATCTTATTACAGCCTGTAAATACTACTACATACCTTATATAGACTAATATATTATCTATGCTCATAAGTATAAGTATATTTACTACTAATATGTATCTTTATATATACTAATATATACATTTTAAGATATATGCCACAAATGGACATACTTCTATAGACAATATTTGACATATACTATACGTGTATTTATTTAATATATATCATAAGTATTCTTTCTATATTTGATCTTATAATGCTATTAATATTCTGTGCCTTGAATTCTGTACTTTAAAAGTTGTGTGCAGAGGGAGAGGAGCTAGCCCAAAGACGGGGGTATGCTCTGTACAGGGAGCTAGCCAGAAGATGGGGTGTATGCTCTGTACAGGGAGCTAGCCCAGAGGCGGGGTGTATGCTCTGTACAGGGGAGCTAGCCCGGAGACGGGGCGTATGCTCTGTACAGGGGAGCTAGCCAGGAGACGGGGCGTATGCTCTGTACAGGGGAGCTAGCCCGGAGGCGGGGCGTATGCTCTGCATGCAAAACTCTCTCCTGCATTCCCAGCACTGTTTGTACCCCACCAACAATCATCGCTGGGTTTATGCATGTCCCAGCCTTGATTCTCCAGGCCCAGCTGGCTGAGGAGTTCTGGGAGTGGTACTGGGGCCCCCAAATATCCAGGCCCAGCTGGCTGAGGAGTTCTGGGAGTGGTACTGGGGCCCCCCAAATATTTTCTTAGAAAATATAACATATTTTTAAGGCACCTGATGACAACTATTACAAAGACTGCCAGTCTTTGGTGGGGAATAATATGTCAGGTTTTAAGCACATAGATGGTGTTTAGAAACGATGGTCCGTGCTACCGATGCCAAGAGTCACACTATGCTGAAACTCCTTTGCAGAATCTCCAGACTTGGAGACTTGGCGCAGTCCAGCAGTTGACGTGTATGTGATCAGTGATGGCCAGGCAGGTTTGCTTTATGCGTAAAACAGAAACTAATAGACTGGGAATACCTGGGCAGGTCTGAGGTTGGGTGTGTCCTGTTTTCTAGTGGCTCCGAAATCCTGCAACCCCAAGAGGTCCATCTTGCATTCAGGCAGGGGAGATGACTGTCTCTCATCTTGGGGCATGCTCTGCTTAGCCCTCACACTTTCTTAGCTTGGTCAGTGATCAGAGGAGAATAGTTGTTTTTACGATGTTTACAATATTTTAACATTGCCCTCCATGGAATGGAACAACCCAAAGAAGTCCCTTGTTTTGCAAGTGAAATGCAGAAACAAGCACAAATACACACATACACACATGCATACACACATACACAATTCATGCATGTACACAACCTGCCCACACATACACAGTACATGCATGTACACAACCTGCACAGATATACACAGTGCATACATGTACACACACCTGTACACATATACACAATGCATGCATGTACACACACCTGCCCACAGACACACAATGCATGCATGTACACACACCTGCACACACATACACAATGTGTGCATGTACACACCCCTGCACACATACGCAATGCATGCATGTACACACACCTGCACACACACATACGCAGTGCATGCATGTACACACACCCCCCTACACACACACCATAATAATAACTTGGGAGTTTCTGGAGATGCTGTGGTGTCAAAGTTCAGTTCCAGGGCTGCAAATTGTGCCAGAGGAACTGCTTGCAACCTGCAAAGTGACTCAATGAGCCGTCAGAGGTGGGGGCGGGATCAGGTTCTGCTTGTTCTTGGTGTCTACCAGCCTTACGGCATTTTAAGCTGCTCCCTTACTTCTCTGTGATCCCGTTTGAGATGTAATGGCCTTTGGGAATACCCAGAGTATTTGGCTTTCCTAATCTTTTCTGGATCTGGGGAGCAGGACTGTGTACTGCCTACGCCTTAGTTCCCCCACACCCCAGTTTGCCTCTTCTTCAACCACACCCAGAACCCTTGGCTTGGCAGAAGCGGAAGTCCAGGCAACTGGATTTGAGGCCCCCTAAGGCCACTTTGGCTTCAATTTCCTGGAGCTGGCATGGTAGAGCAAAGCCGAGCGGTGTGCGGTCCTCCAAGAGTCCCTGAAGGGACCAATGGCTGCCAGACCAGCTGCACCCAATCTTCCCATGGTCAGAGGGCCAGAAGCCCCAGGACGCCAGAGGTAGTGGAAGTGCTTGTAGATGTTCTCAGGCGGGGAGCAGGACCAGCTGCCAACCCAGTCCGGGCAGCTCCAGGCTGGACCTAGGGGGAGGAGCGAGTGGCAGGCGCCCAGAAGGCGCAGGTTGTTGGGACAGAAAAGGACCAGCACGCCCTTAGGTGAAGCGTTGATGGGGACCCAGGGGCTAGCATGCGTTGGGCCCTGCCTCAGGTTGACCCGAGCCTGGCCTGGTGCCCCGCCCCAAAGTGATTCCGGAAATTTGGTTTGATCTAACACCAGGAGCAGTTTTTAGCAAACTCGCCATGGCCAAGGATGCATGTTCCAGGAGTAGGGAGGGACTGGAGGGGCTTAATGAGAGGTATGTGTGTTGTGTGTGTGTGTGTGTGTCGGCCCAAGCGCGATGCGGGTGTGACTTGAGGGGACACAGGAGGGCGATGCGGCCAGCTCGGTGCTGTGACTGCGCCACGCCAAGTCACTAGCGGCGCGCGGCAGAGTTTGCTGTGAGCGGCAGGAGGTTTGCAAACACAAGCAAGACAGCCCGGTCTGGCTTTGCTTCTCCCGCTGGAGTTTTTATTGCAACCGAGGGCGAGGCTTGAGCCACTCACCCTCCCTCCGCGACAGCGCTTGGGGAGGGAGGAAGGGAGGGAGGGAGGGAGGGAGGGAGGGAGGGAGGGAGGGAGAGAGGAGAGAGAGAGAGAGAGAGAGAGAGAGAGAGAGAGAGAGAGAGAGAGAGAGAGAGAGAGAGAGAGAGAGAGAGAGAGAGAGAGAGAGAGAGAGAGAGAGAGATTCTTCGCCGCTGCCTCGCAGCTTTCCAGGGATTGGTAGGGGGAAGAGAGAGCTGGGAACAGTTTGGCCCCGCATATACCCCGCTTTTCCAGAGAGCCGCAATAATGGAAATTCTTTGTTAGAGAGCAGGTGAGACAGACAGAGAGAGAGAGAGAGAGAGAGAGAGAGAGAGAGAGAGAGCAGGAGAGGGAGATAGAGCAGGAGCGAGAGAGGGAGAGAGGGGAGAGAGCGCGAGCAGGAAAGAGAGGGAAGAAAGAAAGCAGGAGAGAAAGAGAGGGAAGAGATAGAGAGCAGGAGAGAGAGGGGGAGAGAGAGAGAGAGAGAGAGAGAGAGAGAGAGAGAGAGCCTCAACTTAACGGTATAAGTGTCTCAGACACGCGCGCCTTGCCCAGCGGTGCTGCCGGCAGACAGGTGCGCAGGCCGGCTGTGGCAGTGACTTTGTAGCTGATTCGGGCTCGGTCGCATCCAATTAGTGCTAGCGCTGGGCTCACTGAGTCCAAACTTTGAATATCACGGAACGGGAGCTGGGCTCCCGACAGGCATCAGGATTTATGAGCATTTCTAAATTTTATGAGTTCTATTGTACTCTGCGCTTATTACCAGCGTGAACTATAATGAGGGTTCTAGAGAAAAGCTGAAAAGAAAAAAGACACCTTCCGCGCCCCTCCCCCACAGCCTCTCCTTCCACCAGCTCTACCAGTCATTTCTCCTTTCCTCTAGGCTCTCCGTTAGGATGGGTCAGTATCGTGACTCTTCTTGCCGTGTAACCCCAGGTAGTAAGGTACCCCCATAAAAGGGCAATCGGGGCAGACGGTTTTGGACTCACAGGAAAGCATGGAACACGTGCAATATTTTCGTGGGACGTGGACCTGGCGTGACTTATGAACCCCTCTTTAAGTCCCCGGGGATGCGCACTGGAAACCGTTTGTGCAGTCGTCACGTCACATCCAGGGCGTCCCTTCATAACTGACAGGTTTGCCTTCACACAACGAGAATGGCTAGCTAGAAGAGGCGATTATAATTAACCTGTCCGTCGCCTAATGAGTACTCCCTCACCCCTACGCCCCAACCCCCCAGCGTGAAATTCACAGAGTGGGAAGGCAGAAAATCTGGGAAGAGCGTGGTGGAGGGGGGGCTCGATTTCTCCCCTAAGACCGCTGTGCTGCGCTCAGAAACGCCCGAGCAGAGCAGTAGGGTGAGGTGGGGGGACTCATGGTCACTGAGGACCTTGGCGAGCTCAAGAGGACGACACTGGACTCCCCAAGTGCAGGGATTCTCCGAGACACCCCCCCCCCAAACAACTTTAGAGAAACCTGATGGTAAACGTGTAGGTTTCCAGACTTTCCTGGAAGGCACGGTGCTTGGCGGATTAGGGTTTGTTTTGTTTCGGTGCTCGCGTGCCCACCAGCCAGGCTTCTCGCAAAAGCCTTTGCCTTTCTTGGCGGCACCGGTCCCTGGAACCCGCTTCTCTGAAAGTTGTGAAAGGGGGGAGGCCCGGCAGCTCGTCAGGCCCCCACCACCACCACCCACGACAGGGCCTGGCCGGGACGTGGGGTAGCAGCTTCCTGCCTGGGGGTGGGTCCCCCAGGGCTAGCGGGACGCTAGGGCGCCCCAAGAGGAGCCTGCCGTGCTGGTTTGTCCCGAGCGCGCACCCCAATCCAGCCGCTGCCTCGCTCCGGCTCCCCAGCGCGCGCTCCAGGTCGCTGGTCCCCAAGCTCGGGAACCCCGGGAACATCAGCTTCCCGGGCCGAGATGGAGCGCAGGCTGTGGGCGGCCGCAGAGAGCGTTAGATGGGAACTCCGGGGAGTCTGGACCATGGCGGCTCAACTTTTATTGTCCTGCTAAGCGTGCTCGGAGACGGGAGAATAAACGTGGGGTCTGGACCTCGGGAGGGCGCCAGGATGCGGTCACTGGCCACCTCGCGCCGGTGGCTCGAGTCGGGTGTGGGCGTGGGTGAGGAAACGCCTCCACGGGGCGAGAGGAGGGAGGGAGGGAAGGAGGGGTGCCGAGCGCTAAGCGCCCCCGTGCCCCGGACCGAAGGTAACTTGTACTTTTCATTCTGGACGTGGCGACCCGGCAAGAGAAGGCGCGGGGTCGTCTGCCAAGGCCCGGGAACAGCCGGGGCCGCCTACCGGGGGGTTGGAAATCCTTAATTACACCCTTCTGCCTCCGAATGCAGCCGCCCAACTCAGCCTTCTGGCACCCTCCCTTAGGGTGACTCAGCTGACCCAACCCTCTGCAAGATCAAGAAAAGTAGTTTTCTAAGAAGGTTAGAGGTTTGATTACACAGAGACGCGTGGCCTCTTAGGTCCAAAGCAATTACCCCCCCTCCCTCCCTCCCTCCCTTCTTCCCCTCGGCGGCTCCTCCCTCCCCCTCCCCCTCCTCCTCCGGGCCACCCGGGTGCGAGAGAGGCCCCGACCCCCAGGCGCACGTACCCGCGCACTCGGTGGGTGCGTGTGAATTTCTGACGGCAGCGCGGTAAGTTCAGGGGTGTGACCCCCGGCGGCGCGCAGAGCCCCCCTCCTGGAGCCCAGAGGCGGCCCGAGCCTTTCATCCGCTTCCAGGCTGGTTCGGGGATGACCGCAGCTCCGCGCCCCAGAGAGGGAGAGGCCCTGATTGGTCCCAGCCCGGAGCCCCGCGCACTCCGGGCCCAGACGCGGGAGGGAGGGGCGGGAACGTGGTTCCGTCCCGCAAAGCCCATTTGACAGAAGGAAAAGGGGAAAATAAGGCCGTCAACGGGCTCTCTCTCTCTCTCTCTCTCTCTCTCTCTCTCTCTCTCTCTCTCTCTCTCTCTCTCTCCTCTCTCTCTCTCTCTCTCTCCCTCCCTCTCTCTCTTCCCCTCCCCTCCCCTCTCCCCCACCCTTTCTTTATATTTTATTTTGAATAAAGACGAAATAAAGTAGCTGTCACCTTGGCCAGTGGCGGAGCGGAGGAGTCCGGGATTATAAATGCCCGCAGCCGGGTCCAGCTCGCCCGGCGCTCGGGCTCTCCGCGGTCTGCACTGGGGAAGCGCCGGGTAGGCTCGGCTGCTCGCTCCTCTCCCGCACACACTCGCACACGCACACGCGCGCGCACAGACACACACGGACCCACGGACACGTGTCCGCGCCGGCTCCCCGGCCACCCTCGGCCCCGGCCCGTCCCCGCCCCAGTCGCCCCCAATCTGGTCTCGGCTGCAGCTCCGCGGCCCGGCGCCCTGCCCGCCGGCTCACCTTTCTCTCTTCCTCCCCCTCCTCCCCCTCCTCCTCCTCCTCCTCTTCCTCCTCCGCAGCTGCAGCCCGCGCGCCTCCATCCCGGGGGCTCCGGGGCCGCCCACCGCAAACTCCGCGGGGGCCGGGCGGGCTGCGGGGGCCGCCGGACGGGGCCGGGGCGCGGGGGCGCGGGGAAAGTGAACTCCGGGGCGCTGGCGGGGCCGGCGCGCGGCGGGCGGGGAGGAAGTTGTGGCACTTGCCGAGCCCCTCGGCCCCGCCCGCCCGCCCCCGGCCGGCGCCGGTGACTGTGGCCCAGCGCGGGGCGCGCGCGGCTCGGGCGGACTCGGCGGCTGCGGCCCGGAGCGAGGCGGCGGCGCGGGGGAGCCGAGCGCGGTAAGTGCGGGCGCCGCTGCCCGGCGCTTCCTCCTTCCTTTCGGGGGTCCTAGTGCCCGCGCCCCGGCTCCTGGCGTCTCCGGGGCGGCCGCGGCGGCCCCCGGCCACCCCTGAGCCTCCGCGCGGCGAGCGGGCGCGTCCTCCCGACCCGGGGTGGCCTCCAGGGGGCGCCCCAGCCTCCCGCTGCCCGCGCCCGCCCGCGCAGCTGCCGCGGGGAGCTGCCGGCTCAGGTGAGAACTTCGCCGCTCGCAGCTTCCGGGGCACCCCGAAGCCCCTACGCAGCCGGGGCGTCTCGAGTGGGGGGGAACGGCAGCCCCGGGGCGCTCCGGGCGGGCTGAGAGGCTGGAGGGGTGGGGGAGGCGGGCCGGGAGTGCAGCCCGCCCTGCTCCGGTCTCGGGGTCCCCCAGCTGAGTGTCGGGGTGCCGCAGCTTCGGAGGAGTTGTCCGAGCAGATGCCCGGGACGGGGCACCCCGTTCCGGGAGGTGGGCAAAGAGGCTTCTGCGGGGAGCCAAGTTGGGGAGGAGGGGGAGGAGGGAGAGCGGAGAGAGCAAGCGGGGCTGGGGCGGGAGCGGGAATCTGGACGGAAACTTCTTCGAAGAGTGGGTTTGGGGTGCAAAGCCCGGCGGAGATCCTCAGTCGGGCGTTGTGGGGCTGGTTTTGGGGGGCAGGAGTGACAGATTTATGAGCGCAGCTCAGCCGAAGTGTGGCGGGTGCTTTGCAACCGGTGAGCAGGAGCGCGTGGGCATGGAGGCGTCCCTGTCCCTGTCCCCGTCCTCGCAGCGCAGCTCGGCTGACCTCAGCCTCGGCAGTTAGGACGCTGCTCACCTGCTCACTGCGAAGGTAGTTTGTGACGGAACCTGCCAGCTGGTTGCCACTGTGGGGAAAGGAAAGCAAGGACTTGCCACCCGGTGTGACCACTCACTGGTGCTGGGCGAAGTCGGTGGCATTTGCAGTCCCCGGGAAAGTTTGCAGGTACTTGGGCGGCTGAGGGCGTCGGAAGTGACCGGGTGGAGCGCGCTTTCCAGGCACTTTGCAAGGGGCCTCTGCTGCTGCCGGCCCACGGGGCTGGTCTCCCTAGTACCGGGTATCTGTGAAATTGGAGCTCAGGCGGAATGCAGGGATGGTCTTGGCAGAGCAACAGAAACAGGTTGAAACCTCGCTTTGCCTTCTCTTCTCCAAAGGAAAATAGACAGACAGGACTAGTATCTTTAGAGCTTGGAGGGGCTCTTCCTGCAAGGTGGACTTGTTTGCAGCTGAACTAAACCGGGTTATTTGCTTCTTTTAGTGCATTTGTTTGCAATTGGATGACTTCCTCCCCTACTCCAGCAGCCCGCCTGAAGAGTACCTGTAGTGTGTGTGTTGCGTTGGGAACAGCGAGAGTAGCTATCTAATTAAACTCACAATAGATCTTACTATTTTGGTTGAAGCCACAGTTCTTAGACGTAGGCTCTCTCATGCCTTCCAGATGCGTTAATTGTCTACACTTCCAGTTGGGGTTACTTAATAAATGGAATTCTTGTAAGAGCCTGGAAACTTTCTTTTCGAGATTCTAAATGCAGAGCAAATATTTAATTCTTGCTCTCAGAGTGAGAGGTTAGTTCAGTAATAAGACTTGCTAATCCCACTTTAAAATGTCATGGCATTCACAAATTATTTCTAAATTCTTCAAAGAGAGATCATAATGAGTTTACTTACTCTTCTGTGCTTCGGGTTGCTCTGTCTCTCTTCCTGTTGTATTTTTATTAATAATTTTGCTTTTTAAATGAATTGTAACCTTCCTCAGAAGAGACTATAAAAATACTATTTGCTCTTAACTGAAATGTATTTTCTTTTGAGGTAATTTATAAAGGGACACACACTAAGATACAAAGTACCTTTGAGGAAAACAAGTCTTTTTATGTCTACTAGACCACTTTTTTATGAAAGATGCATAGTGAAACAACTTATCGCTCATAGATTTGGAAAATGTATTAGTATCCCATGCCAACAGTGTTAGCACTAGCAACCTAGAGGGAGAGAATAACAAACCTAGTGAGGAGTGTTTTGATTACTTAAAATAAAACAGATTTATAGTAGAATTTTTTCAAGAGTCATTTTTGCACATGGAATAATGTTGCATATCTGTGTTTATTTTCTAGACAAAATATTGTTTTAAGTCAATTATTGGGGGGGCCCTGATCCTTGGAGGTTTGGCTTGAATCTTTTGGTTAGGAAACATTCATTAGGGTGAAAACAAAGAAAGATGAGTTTGGTCCCCTTTGAAGAGAGGAAAACATCTAAATAGTGAAAAGTTTTGATTGTATTTGGAAAGAAAACCCGAGCCAAAGAAAAATAATCCAGTTAGCTATTCCAAGCTGGTCTTTCTTAGCTTTGCTTCAGAGAGCCAAGAGTAATTATTCTCTTTGTAAAGAACCAAGCCAATAAGAAATCAAGCAAAAGTGTCTGGTTGTCGTTGTAAAAATGACCTCTCTGAAATCCTTGATCAATTCTGAGTTTGATGGAGAAAAATGTTTTTTTTTTCTCAGTACCTGGGAAAGTAGGTTCAGAAGCATTAAAGTTGGCTTTACCGTTCATGGTCCAGAGAAATAAATCTGGACAAATATCCATGGCTGATAGAAAAAAAAAACTTAAAGTAAGCTTTATTAGTTTTAATACTGATTTCTTTTTTTTTTTAAGTCATGGTTGCTTTCTATTAAACTCTATTCCTCCAATCTTAAAATCTTTATTTCTGGGTTTCTGGGGAGGGTGTTATCAAACTATTAGACTTGGTCAAATCTGTGTTTTCAGCAACATAATGAATTCTCTGCCCTTTTCCTGGAGTAGCTGGTAAGCATGTTCAATTGCATGTTGCTTAAGTGCTCAGCATTTCATTTTGCAGTCCAACATCTATTTTGACTTTTCAGGATATACTTTATTTAGGTTGAAAATGTCAGTAAAGAATATAGTAATTTGCTCTCAATTTTTCCCCGATCCACAACCAGTTGCCCAGTACTTTGGGTTTTCCGTTACTCACTGTGCATGTTTATTTTATAGTGTAGAGTGAGTACAATGATAGTGTGGAGAATTTAGCACGCATCCGGAGTAAAGAAGGGTGTTGGTAGCACGAGAAGTAAGTACTACTTAAGACTTTTGGCAGCCTTGTCTTTAAAATGATGTCCTCTCAGCTGCTTTCTAGAGCATACTTAAAATTTGATTTTGGAGATAGCAGCTCATTCTGAGTCCTGATGGAAATTTGGAGCTTAAAAAACAGAACAAAACTTCTTAGTTTCCAAGCTGATTAATTGTTGTGTCTTATGAGAACTGATTTATTTCATACTTTTTTATCCCAAGCATTACCATTATGAAGCTCTCCTTCTAATTGAGATTAATGTTCCTAGGAAAAGAAGTGGTTTGGAGGGTTGCATTCATTTCGAAGTGCTGTTGTCATCAATTTTAGATACAGCCTTCCACAATGGATCAGTTTGCATCCAAACCTGCCTTATTATGGGGGAATTAACTCATTGGTGATTGATAGTAATACTTCTACATCTTGAGAAGTCATTTGTTTCCAAACAAGTGTGATGCCTTGTATAAGTTTCAAAATATGCTTCTCATAATTAAAACATCCTTTGGGGGACTTCATTTCAACTTTCTCTAAAAAAATTATATAAAGCATGCAGGAACAGTTCATTAATGCATTTAACTAAAATTACCACTGCCCCACTCTGTTGTTATCTTTTTTTGCTCTCAAGGGTTTTAAATCGATCTTTGGAGTCATAAATAGGAATACATCAGGCATCCGAATGGTTCCCTTTTTGTTTCTAGCCATATTCTAGTCGAGCTTTCACAGCATTTCTTCAGATTGGAAATTTACATCTTGCTCACGTGTTCTAACCTTATTTTACGCATTGGTAGGTCTAACCCAGACAATCAAAGGTAAGGGACTCGGTGATAATTCTTTATCCTCTCTGGAAACCTGGGAAGATGGGGAGCGTGACTGGGCCCACTGTGATATTTGCATTTTGTTTCTTGCTTGTGAAGACTCCACCTCAGCTGTTTCAGCTTTTTATTCTTTCCTCAAAGACCATGTTAAGATTTTCTTGGGCTCCGGTCCATACTGCATTGCCTACTGTGATACAAGCTGGTCATCTCCATCAGATCAAACACAATAAAACATACCAAGTATAAGATGCATATAGAGAAGCATTTGACTCTAGCCATAGGATTTTAAAATAAAGACATGGCCACCTAATCATCTATCTTGAGTTATACAGTGACATTTCCCTTGGTTTCAGGGGAAAAGACCTGGTAGGAAATAAGCTATGAGATTCTAATTTCATCTCCACCATGAATGGGTTTTTTTTTCATTGAATTGTTTTCCAGTTTAAAACATTCACTTAAGGCGATTTTAAAATTGCTAAAATATTGCACTTAAAATACCATTGTCAAAGCATTATTTTAGCCACACTTAGAATATAAATGATCACAATGCAGAAAAAAGAACCCTACAAGACCTGAGTTATTTCATGCAGTACAGCTACATTAGGTGTCATTCATTAAAAATAGTTTTGATACATTTTACTATAATCCTGATTGCCTCAGGGGACTGGTTAGTTAGAATAACTACATAAAATTCTCATAATGGAGGGAAAGCTACTCATACCTACTTCTTTGTACTTTTTAGGGTTTCTTTTTTAAGTGTCAGAATCCTGGAAATACTCAATAGTCATATGAGGAGATTGAAGTTGTATCACATAATGTATCAGATGATAAGAAGAATTCGATGGTTTGCCCTTTGATGCTCTTGGAATCGTTAAAGAGCTGGCGTTGGCATAGTCTGATCTATCAGTCAGGCCCCTGAAGGGTCTTTCCTGAATTCCTTGCTTTCAGGAGTGTGCTGGATGTTTGTGATGAATATAGGAGCAAAATTGCAGTTTATTGTGTTATGATAACGTGTCATGAGAACTCCTTCTTCTTTCTGAAGGAGCTAATTGCTTATGGGGTTGTGAAAGTTTTCAAGCTTGTTTCCCCCTCATAAACTGTCTTCTGGATGATGCCAGAGTGTGAAAACTCCCTTTATAAAATAAAGTGTTTTGAGATAAGCAAATACAAGACACACTGCCCGTTGATCTACAAGTTATCATGGAATGCTATTTGTTGATCAATTTTTGTAGAATACTTTTTCTTTTGTTAGGGAAGTTGAGGATGAGGGTGAGGTGGTATGATTTTTGTCCTGGGGGAGGAACATATTCTTTAATAATTACCAGCAGTTTTATCGAGTTGGTCTCTGCCTCAAACTGGAAGGGAGAGAGAGACAGACAGATAGACAGACAGAAATGGGATATAGACTAGGAAAGACTGAATATCTTTACAAAGAAAGAGGGTGGGTGGTTCTTGGAACTTCTTGTAAGTAGTGACTGTGTTTGACTCAAAGAGCAATCTATAAAGGAAAAATTTGGTTATTTAAGTTAATTGGGTAAGTATAGAAAAAAAAGGAAATTTGCTTCCTTACTAGTTTAGAAGTATAAAGGAAGAAGGAATTCAACTTTTATATACTTTTAAGTATGTGCACTTTAGATCCAGCACAAGAATAATAACATCATTTTAAAAAATCCAAAGATTACAAATGCTATCTGTAGTTCTTCATACTGATGAATCAAAGAAAATGCATTGTTGACTTTTTATCAGGATATTTTCTCTGTATGTGGTACTGAACACCAACTTATGATTTGATAATTCTGAATTCTATGAAGAGATTTTAAAAAATCATTCTGATTACTTGCAAAGACCATTTAAACGGGAAACTTACAAGGTCACTTATCTTTGAAAGATGAAGTTCATAGTCTATATATTTTAGTCATTCTGCCTGTTCTTCAATTACTCCTTAGACTCGCTGGAATACTTGAGCTCATTCCATTCAGATTGTCATCATTTAAAAAGAGCTAGCAGTGTGTACTGATTCTCTTTCTTCCACCCAAACAGGATAGGGGAATATGGAAACCTGGTCCCTACATTTCCCCAGAGAAAAGCTATTATTAAAACGGAGTTGCTTTATCTCCAGTACAGTTAAACTCAACTAGTAATTTCTGCTTAGAATTGTGGAACCGTTTTGGTAGGCGGAGATGAGCTAGTTTTAGGGGGCGTTTCCGAAGAAGAGATTCTTCCTTCCTGAAGAACAGATCCTGGGTTTCTGTTGTGTCTTAGCTTCTGTTCTCAAAAGGTATCTTAGGCCTAAAGCACTTGGACTGCGCCCTGGAAGGTATGTTATGCAGAGAGACATAAACAGAATTATGCTCCTTTAATTTGCAATGAGAAATGCATGAAGTATTTTCATGGGTTTGCAGGAAATACAGGGAGCTATGTTAATATCAGGATGTTTATTTCAGTAATTAGAAGTACAAACTATTAAAATATATTTATTGTTTTATTCTCAGCCTACCAAATGCTCTTTTCAAGTGCAGCATCCTTGCTAATACTTCTTTCAGAGAATTTTGGATTTGTCAACATGTAGGTGGAAACTTGGCAAAGGAAACTTCTTTTAAATAGCTCTTTTAAAAAAGAAGAAACTGGTGTAGGGCTTGTCATTTAAAATAATTATGAAAACCAGGAGAAGACAGCTGTAAATTTTATTTCTCTGAGAATTTATAATAACTTCCAGCTAAAGAAAGCTGTCAGTCCTAAAGTCCTTGAAGAACAAATCTGTGATTTTTTACACCCCTCCTGAAGATCCAAAAAAGTATCTTGAGCAATTCTATTCTATATTTCTATATTTATAAGGAGAAAAAATGAAATGAATATTGGGAACTGTGAAGTCTTAAAATTTATATGACCATAATAATGAATATAGGCAAAAATACTACAAGTAATAATGAACCTAGTCACTGAAACAAATATGGAAAACTGATTGAGCATATTATACTTTATTATAACCTAATAAAGGAATCAGAGCTATACTAGAAATGTCTTATTTTGTCTCCTGAGTGTCACAAAAACAATGTTGGATTTTATGGTAGCATTAATAATCACTAGATAAAACAAATGCAATCTAAATAACATATCAATCCTTTTCACTTTAATTAATATTTAAGAAACATCTGAAGGAATTGGAAAGCAGTCATACCTTGTAGGAAATGGAGGATATGTTTGTTGTCATGAGAGAATTTGCGTTCATTAAACCTCTGCCCCAATGCTGTCCTTCAGGTGAAAACAGAATAGACTTTTGGTTTTCTTCACACAGATATCTGAGTTGCTGTCTTCAATTTTAATTTTCAACTTAGGTTTTTTTTCACATGGAGGTGCTCGCGTATTTAACATTCAAAATTAATTTTATTTTAAACAAAAATGCAAGTTCTTACTAATAGGCAAGTTACAGCTGTCACACTAGAAATGAATCCTCACTTTGAGAATACAGTTTATGCTTCCACGAAACCTGCTCTTGACAAATGTGAATAAAGGATATTATTCTGTTTCCTTGAATAGAAATCTTATGTCAAACAAAATTCTTCCTTAGTGTTATGTTTGCTTCAGAATGTGTATTCTGTGATGGAGAAGGTTTGGGCATTATTAAAACTGTTTATAAACTATGTTGGTTTGCTAAGTTGGGTTATCTATAATGTTTTTTAATTCTTATTAATTTTAAAAATTGTATTGTAGGAACTTCAGTCTTTGGCTAAAGACAAAATACTTGAGTGTATTCTATCTGGTGTTTTGCTCATGACATATTTTTTATTGTTTTAATTTGTGTGTTAGGTAGTATAGTTTATATCTAGTGTGTTATAACTTTAGGAAAAGAAATCCTTGCACAGCATGTCATTTTTCCAATTAAAAAAATCAGTTTGTGTAAGGATTTGAAGCACAATCATTGCACTTCCAAACCCAGGTTCAGAGGGGCCCTCCTGTTTTAGAAACACAAATGTTGTTTGACAAATTACTGTAGTAAAAAACTTAATAAAGCGCGTGTTTGCACTCCTGGTTTTTGCCTTTTTAAGTGTTCCCACTATTCAGAATGTCATGTGTTTGTTTATGTGGATAAAAGGTGCTATAGTCTATAAAGGAACTGCAAAGGATAGTAACCAAAACATACACTCATTCCAGTTGTGTTTTAATCAATAAGGCAATAAGATGATCAGATAAATTTGGTCACTCAGAAATTATAAAAGTAGTTGAGTGTATAGAAAATACCATTTTACATAATCTAGACACTTATTAATACATATGTATGCAGTGCCCACATACAGACCACTAACTTCCATATTACCAAAAGATGGAAATATGCATGGTGTATTTATACGATCATCTTTGAACCATATAGCGTGGGTGCATTTGCAAACTAGTATATTTTAAGCCCATCTTTATATATATATATATATATATATATATATATATATATATATATATATATCCGGCTTTAGTTGAATTTCCAAGCTTACATTTCATTTACGTATGGAGTTGGTAGCAAGCTGTGTCCGCTCTGGGTTAGTACGGTACAGGCAGAACAGAGCCGTTCTCTTTCTTTCTAAAGTTTTATAGAAAGTCCAAGCTTTCAGATACAATTGCTCCACTCGGCAGGTGTTTGATGGCTGTGACAAACGAGACATCTGATGGTGATGGCTGAGGTTTGTGTCGCAAGGAGCCAATTCTCACATCAGCTGATAAAACTCTTTTTAAAAAAACTGTATTGTGCTTCAGCAGGAATTTTCACGTGCATGTTATATTTAGCTATCAGCAAAAGGCAAAGGGAGTTACTTATAACAAATCATTAGCGTTTCACGTACTTCATTTAACTGTGGTAAGAGGCAGATGAATTGGTTGTATAATTACCACCGGAGCTTTGAAAAGGCTAGATAATTCACTTTAAAAAATTTTCAGTGTTAAAGAAAAGTATTAGAGGGTCTTGGTTTGGGAAGTGATTATTAATGCAGGAGAACTTTTAAAAAATGACTGTGTTGTAACATTAAGAAGGTTGGACCTTTTGGGATATCTTTATCGGGTAATTTTAAGTCTGGAACATGACCACTTGATGTAAGGAAATATGTAAATTGCAAGCCAAGCCTACATTATGTATCCCCTTTTCCCCCAAAGGGATGGATTTTAAGGCTTTCTGGCAAAGTTCTGGTTCTGTTAGGATTAAGAACTCTTGGTATCTAATTGGCTAATTTTGGTGGCAATCTGTTACATAGTTTGTAAATCCTTGTTATGACTTTTATAAAGAATATCCCATGGGGAATAGAAAGCTTTGTGGCCAAGCTGCCACTCTTTGATGAAGGATTATGTGTTCTCTCCTAAATCGGTGATCCCAGATTCTATTACACAATAGTCTTATCAAGCAGCGCTAGACGAGCTTGGCCATCATTCGTTTCCTTAAAAAAAAAGTTCATTGGTTCCGCTCCAGGATGTTCCTATTAGGCTGGAGTGGTAGTCTAAATATCTATCTGAGCCATGAATGGAGTCCGTCTTCAAATCCAGAGCTTCCCACTTGGTGGCAAGATAAGCAAGCCAGAAAAGTTTGGAAGGCACATTGCCACTAATTCCAGATGAGAAGTGAATGAATATTTGCAGAGCTTCTCCTTCCCTTTTGGGGATGGAATTGGGGAGATCCACACCCGATGCTCCTGGGTTGCTCCTCGCTCTGCACTCAGGCATCATCCCAATTGTTCTCCCGGGACCAGATGGGATGCTGGCGATTGCTCCCAGGTCAGTGTGTGTTAGGCAACACCTTCCCGGCTGTACTATGACTCAAACCATGGCACTTCTCCTTCCTTTATGTAGTTTGCCTGGTCAGGAAAGTGGGCAGACTTCCGGGGCGTGACCGAAGTTCTTTGTAAGCTTTCTCATGTTGGATTGAGAGCAGCGGGAGGAAGCAAGACTGACGCTCAAGAACAGCCATGACAAGCTGTGAGGTTTAGTACATTTTCTCTGGACACGTGCGTAGAAGCAGGGGTGGGGTGGCTCAGTATGCTTTGGTCATGGATTAAAAAAGGAAGAAAGGACATTCTCTTTTGTGCTTACGTTCCCACTCCAAATGAGTGTTTACTGTCTGGTAGCACTTTAACAGTTTGATTTAAAAAAAAAATAGTAATGCCATGTTCTGAAAAGAGCACTTAGGGGTCAAAGATGTGTGTTAAAAATTGGTCAGACTGGACAATTGATTGTACTCAGAATTATATCAATTTTCATTTAGTCACTGTCAAATTGAAGGCAATTCATCCTATTTAAACTTATCAAAGAATGGCCAGTTAGAGCATTCTATTGGTAAAACACAGAGATGCCACCCACAAAACTAATGAGCAATGGATTCACCTTAATAAACGGGTTCTTATTTTGGAGGTGAACTTGTTAATGTCTAAAAAGAGCAGCAAAGTTTATTATAAAAAATGCAAAGCGAGTGAGTACATTCTTGAACAGTTTTAAGTAATTCTGACTTTCATATAACCAGCATAAAAGCTCTGCATTTCAGACGTGGTTCTTCATCATGTTTCTGTTTCCACTCTGAGTTATTATCGTCTTAAGATCTAATATACAGATGTGGCGATATATCTGTTGTGCACTATCCACGTATCAGACCATTGTTTTCTGTTCATAAGCATTAAATCGAAATATAATCAGGAAAGGCTTTTAAAATCCTTTTGCATAATCGCTTTAAGATGACAGTTGATTTTTCAAATCTTCAAAGAATTTCAACATTTTATAATTGGTAACAATCGTGATGTTAAAAAAATAACTACAAGAATCAAGATGTAACCCTGGCTTGATTCCTTGATTTTACACTTTAGAAGTATTTAAATCAGAACCTAAAGTATTTTTTTGTAAGATATTTTAAAGACTTCCAAATTGTTTTCTAGCAAAAGCAAGGTTCATGTATTTAAAAATAAGTATCTGGTTGAAAGACATTAGTCATGATGTTTTCTGATGCTTAGAATGTGTATGTGTTAATCATGTGGAAAAAAAGAAACACAGATTTAGCATTTTGAAGAACAGGTTTTCTTTCTGTCTCTCATCAGCTCTTAGCCTAACACTCACAATCCCTTTCTTCGTTCTTCTAAACCACTATCAGATTCTAATCTTTGCTGTCTCCAAGGCTGTTTGAGGATTTTGGTGTTTTATAAATGTAATTATTAAATTCTTTTGGTTTTCAACGTTCTTCCTACAGAGGTTGATAAAGAAAGGTTAGGGATTGTGGAGTGAGGCCCAGAAATGATTCTATTGCTGCTTAAAGTATGATGTCTGTGGCTACTAGGAGCAGTTGCAAAGATGAGAACACTGCAAGTTGGACTTCACTGATAGCGAACAATAAAAATCACTGAGAACTCAATAATTTCTCCAGAACAAGTACATCATGGGATTAAACACCAATGAAGCAAGTAAATTTCTGTGGTTCATTTTTCAAGGCAATGATACTAATTTAAACTCGATATAAGCGAACCCTTTTCTTCCCTTACATATATATACATATATACATGCGTATACACACACACACACACACACACACACACACACACACACATATATATATATATATATACATGTCTGTATATATATAGTGGGAAACTTATTCACCAAGTCCATTTATTTTGATGTGCCAAGTTCAAAAGTGATTGGTGTCACACATATACCTCAGACATGCCCATGTAGAAATTAAAGTCCTTGATGGAGAAAATTCAACTACATATATGCAGTGTTATCTTTGATAGAATGAGACTGGAAATTCAGAGCACAGCTACACCTTAGAAAATTTTCAGTATGTTAATTTTGAAGGCTAGCCAGTGACCATTTCTCAAGCCCACCCTAATATCACAACTTTTTTCCTACCTGTATGAAGTGGCGTTGACTATCTCTCAACCTAAGCAGAGGTACTTTCTGAGATTGGAAACGTGAAAAACTAGGAGTTCAGTGCTTAACTGTTTTTAGTTGTCAAAAATGGTGCCGACAAACCATTATTTTCCTTCTCATTTGAGATTCTAGAGGACGCTGTTGTCTGGTGAAAATTCCTTGGCTTTCAGGTGGGCAGGAGAATGGGAACTTGTGAAGGATTAGGATGCATGAAGCAGAGGGGAGAGAAAATAGAAGAAAATAGAACTCCATTGGCGCTTCCTTTCTCCCCTGATACTTAGGAGCACATTGATTATGGGGAGAAGGAAAGACTTGATTGTAAAGGTGAGGCCGACCTATGAGAAAATGCTTTCCTGTGGGAAAAGTATTGGGAAGTGTGTGAGGACTCACCTTACAGGTGGGACTTGGAAGGTGGCCTCCTGTTTGTGATCTGACAAAGGCATATTAGTGAGCGTCTGCTCTGGAACCTTCTAGCAGCAGGATGCGGCTCTCAGAATAGGGTCAGCTCGGCCTTGAATGCTCATAGGTGGGGTCACAGACACTTGACCTATGCCAATTCATTTCAGCCAGTTCACGTGTGCCCAGGGAATGTTGCTGTGCAGACACGGCCCTATCCCAAAAAGGAAGAAGAGAAGGCGGTCTTAGACCCTTGGAAATTTCCCCTTCTGGAGGGACACAGTAGAGATGGTAACTGAAAACAAAGTTATTGAGCAGTTTTGTGATTGTATATCTCACAGTGGTATCATAAAATTTAGAAAAAGGTAGGATGCGGGTCAGAGAGAGCATCTAGCAGCTAACACACTGGTCTCGCTTCTGCCAACTCTGGTTCAAATATCAGCACCACACACAGAATGTCAGACCCACCAGGAGTCACTCCTGAGCACACAATCAGGATTAGCCCCTGAGCACCACCAGGTGTGGCCTCAAAACTGGGGCAGGGAGAGGGGGCGGTCATGGAAGAATGGCTGTTTTAGTCAAACTTTGTTCTTCTAACTTTCTCATCTTGAATGGAAAACCAAGGTTACCTGCAACATGCAGGCTTCAACCAAACCTTGGAGTCTAGAGGACATTGGGAACACCCAAATATAGTCTGTGAATACAATTGTGAAGGATAATAGTAAAGTGAGTTCATCTTTGAACTCTTCTCATTCCCTACATAGATTCCCTAAAAGATGGTGCATTGGGATCCAGTCAGCCGGGGAGAATTAACATCAACCATTTGCCTTACTCCCTGCAGAATAACAGCAAAATGTTTGTGCATGCTTGCCCCCTAAATGTCCCTTTGTATGCAGAGGCACTTCTAGCCTGTCCTTGGCTCAGCCAGACTGATAGTGCCTGACCCCAGAGGACATGAGTCAGGAATCTGTGTCCAGTTCTTATTCCACATCAGTGTCCAGTATCCTCATTGGACAGCTCCTTTCTTCTGAGGGTCTGTGGCTGCTACACAGCTCAGCACCTAGACAAAGATCCCCACCTGGATTCGGAAAATTGGTGATCTTATTTGGAAATTGCCTCTGATTTATGTTAAATATAGAGCATCCACAAATGCTTGACAGCACTTAGGAGAGAATGAAATATATGATTGTGGATTGAGATTGCAGGGAGAGAGAGAGAGAGAGAGAGAGAGAGAGAGAGAGAGGGAGAGAGAGCACTGATATGGAAGAGGAAAGAAATTCTGCATAGAGAAAGAGAAGCAACCCACAAAGCCTTTCACAAATGGCTCACTCATAGAGTGAAATTAACCAGATCATTTGCACATTATTTTTCTTTTCTTTTTTTTGTTTTGTTTTTTGACCTCAGGGTTTAGTCCTAACTGTGCTCAGGGAACCATGTGAGGTACCAGGGACCAAACCTGGTTCTGCCATGTGCAAGGCAAAAGCTGTTCCCCCCCCGCCCCCGCTCTGTCTCTCCAGCCCCTTCTGTTTTCATTTTTACTAAGAGAGACGCCCTCCCATCTTCTCTTAAATAGGCAGCTGTCTATCTGATGTTTGAAAGAGAGAAGAGTGCCGTATGATGTTTCTGGGCTGTTTGAAAAATGGCAAGTTTGAGAAGATGATCTGATCATTCCCGATGTGCAGAGATCTCGAGAATGTGATCAGGAGACCACAGGGCACACATGTAGCTGAAAGGACACCCGAAGTCACACCTCTGTAGTTGCCAGGTGGAGGTAAAACTTAATATTGCCACATTGTGAGATATTTTCTCCCCAGACAATGCCAGGATATAAGGGCTGGAGAGATAGTACAGTGGGTGAGGCACTTGAATGTGGCAGACCGAGTTCTACTCTTGGCAGCCCATATGGTTCCCGGGCCTGCCAGGAGTGATCCCTGAGCAAAGAGCCAGGAGTCAACTCTGAGCAGCACTGGGTGGTACAAAGCCAAAATATAAATTATGTGAAAACTTTATATGTTTTCTAGTTTGTTGGCTTACTCGAACACATACATACACAAGATGCAGAGACAGGCGGTGCACCGGCAGCCTGTGGTCAGCAGTGGGGTTGCCTGTTTGCAGCCTTTGATAGAGCTGCTGGGTCGTGCATTATGGGTGTCATTGCCCGCAGTGGAGAGGGGAAGGACAGCAGAGACGTCAGGCCGAAGTGTGCGGAGCAGGCGGGTCCAGACTGTGGATTATCTGAAATGGCATCCTCTCTCTCTACCCCTTTTGGAGAAGAACACGTTTTCAGTTTGCTGTACACTTTTCCCTGCTTTGAAACAGATCCCCGGGGCTGCCAGCAAGCCTTCTGCAGGCACGAGTCATGCCAAGGCAGGAAGGAGTTAAGTGACTCTTGGCGCTCTTGCAGTCATGGCTCCGCAGCTCCAACTCAGGCCCTTCTGCTCTCTGTATCTTCTGCCCCTCAGGGGAATTTAGATTAAGCCCCTTGATCCCATGAATACACCTAGGATTGAGGGGGTTGTGGGGGGGTGAGAGGGAGATTCCAGTGGGACTTCTGCAGCTTAGGAGTGCAGCTTTGGCATTGCAACACTGCACTGGGGCAAGAGATTCTGAAGTAAAGCCTGGCATAACAGATTAGGTGTGATGCCCAATTCCACGAACTGGATGAAGAGAGCATAGGCGTTTCCTTGGCACACGTACCTCACGGTGAGTGAGAGTGTGCTCTGAGTGCCTGGCTGGGTGACCTGGGGTAAAGGTGGCCTGGGGTAAAGGTGGCCTGTCTCTGACCCACAGGGGCTCCTCTGAACTATAGCAGGGAGTGTTCCGATGCCAGCAGCCTCTGCCGGGTACAGCAAGCAGGTGGTCGTGGCCTCAGTGGCTGGATAGGGTGCCTGGCATTGTGCGGATTTCAAAGCCTGGTCACTGGGTTATTTGCACTTTCCTGAGAGGCAATATCCACCGCTGGGAAGTGTGTGTGTGTGTGTGTGTGTGTGTGTGTGTGTGTGTGAAGGCTTCCTGTCAAATCTCTGGATAATTAGGACTAAAGGACGAAGCATGTTTGGGGTTTGAACAGACTTTCTCTTTGCATGGGCTTCCCAGAATCTTGCTCTCAATGAAGGGATCATACTCTGACATACCAAGTCGATTGAAGCCTAAAGGGGGCAGGAGCTGACTCTGTGCTTCCATTCTGGTCTGTGGCTGGCCAGGAAGGGCTAATGGCTTATCCCAGGGCAGCATCTAGGGTGGGAAGGAGAGAAGGGCCACATGTGAGTTTCTGCAAGGGGGTCAGAGCAATCGGACAGCAAATTAGGTGCTTGCCTTGCACGCGGCTCAACGTGGGCTCAATCCCCAGCATCGCATTTGGAACACTGAGCACTCAGAGGTGACTCCTGAGTGCAAAGCCAGGAGTAACCACTAAGCATCCATGGTGTTGCCGCCAAACTAACAAAAGTTTCTGGAGCAAAGAGGGGAAGCTGGAACCTTCCAAGGAGCATAAGCTTTTCCTTTAGACACATCCCATAGGGATGTGAAACAATAGGGCTATTTTATGGGGACACACCATCTTGACTACATCACTGTTTTAGGTATATTGTGGTTAAATGACGATAAAATAGCAACAAATGGTTACCCCCCTGACCTTATTACTGTTCAATGAAATACACTGTTTAATAGTTTGAATTTAGAAAATTTATTTTTAAGTCATTGACTATTTAAAAAAATTGCAATATTTTGATATTTCAAGAAAGTTGGCAGATACATATATAGGCAGTCTTATAGATAAATAAGAATAATTACAAAATAAATTTTAAAGTACTGGAAAGACAGTACAATGGGTATCTTGCCTGGCATAGACTGACCTGGGTTCCGTTCCTGAGGGCACCTGGTGGTTCTCTGAAAACCACTAGGAGTGATTCTCGAGCACAACCAAAATGTCCAATAAATAAAAATAAATTTGAAGTCAGTACAAAAACTATCCGTTTCATTAACAGAATGATAGCATTCAACCATACTTTATTGAAAATTTTTATGGTGCAAAACCTGTTCCACCAGCACGTTAATTAGCCCAGTGTTTTAGATATAGATATAGATATAGATATAGATATAGATATAGATATAGATATAGATATAGATATAGATATAGATTAGATATAGATATATATAGATATAGATTAGATATAGATATATTTCGGGGTTTGGGGTTTTATCCCCGTTTTTGGCAGTCCTCAAGGGTTGCTCTGAGCTCTGAGCTTCAGGGTCCCGCCTGGCTATGCTCTGAGGAGAACAGTGCTAAGAACAGAACCTGAGTTGGTCACGTGGGAGGCAAGTGCCTCACCTGCTGTACTTTTTCAGCCCTGTGGGTTTATTCATGCTTTGCTGAAAAGCCCGTTTTAAACATCTGCTGTCGTATGTCACTTGGCTCCAAGGGAACACGACCCCTTTGATGTCTTCATTAAGTTAGCATGGACTGAGAGAGATCGTAGGAAGGTCAAAGCACATGCCTTGGACATGCCCCAAGTCAACTATGGTTCCCTGAGCACTGCCAGGTGTGATCCCTGAGCCCAGCCAGGAATAAGCCCCGGGCACTGCCGAGTGTGCCCTCCATTACCAACACCAAAAAAGGAAGTTTCTCTATATTAAACATTCCTGATGTATTCAGCCATGGTCGAAACTGAGAGAAAGTGACGCCAGCCTAAAGATGTTTATTTTGGAAGCCCCAGAGCAGACTATAATAGTCAGCTTAGCTATCACCCTATTGGCTAAAGCAAATCTGAAGACGCAGCATCAGCTTATGCTCCATAGAAAAGCCAAGAAGAGAAAGAAATAACATCACTGCGACTTCCTCCCTTCCCAGATAATGTTTCCGCTCTTTCTCTTTTGACCCTGAGGAACAAGGCTGCCCCTTCCGGATCCCTTATCCTCTGGTGGTCATCACTGATCCAGACTCGATGTTGGAAAAGCACCTGGGAGCCCACCCCATTCACCCCTACTCAGGGCTATTCAGCATCGAATCCTGCGCTTGTCCTCTGGGCTGCGCCTCCCTTTTCTGTCCCCCCAGCCAGTCCTTAGCTCGCATCTCAGTGACTGTGGGTATCTACCTTCATCTGTTCCATCCAACACAGAACTCTCTTAATGGCCTGGTGTCTACATAGACAGCCGTTTGCGGGTGTGGGTGCTACTGCCCCCTGGAGGAGCGCTCCGGAATGACAGGAGGAGTTGGAGGTGGTGGTTTCTGTCTGTCCTTTACAACCTTGATTGCTGCTGCAGTTTGTTTTCATTAAACCACACGCAGGGGTGAGCCACAGGTGAATTGTGCTTATGTCAAACATGTCCAAAGAGGTAGATTTCCAGGGGGACACAGTTTTTGACTGGAAAGGGGACCCGAGGCCAAATGAGTTGGAGAGCCTCTGCTCTGCGGCATGCAGCCCAAATTTCTTAGCCTGGGGAGCTCATGTAATCATGTTCTGGCTGAGGCGCCTCACCTCTGGGTGGGTCTGTCCTGCGCCATCCCCTTCCCCTGCTTTACTTAAGGGTTTGTGACTGTGGCGCCCACATAGAGCAAACCTCTCCTGCTCTGTTGAGTTTAGTCTTGACTCTCGCTAGAGCAGACTGTTCATCTTCCTCCGTTCTCAGAATTCTGATTGAAGTCATTAGGGGTTGGGGTGCCCCTGACATTGCTTAGGGCTTCCTCCTGCCTCTGTGCTTAGGGATCTCTCCTGCCACTGCTAGGAGGAGCGTCCGGGGCACTGACAGTCGAACAAGGGCGGTTGTAAGCAAGGCCAGAATCTGACTCTTGCGCCATCTCCAGCCCCAGGTTCCCAGTATCTTGAGACTGATCGTTACCTTATTCTCCACTGTTCTTTCTCTCCCTTCATTTTGTTAGAATTCTGCTGCTCTCAGAGGAAGGAATTTAAAGACCACACAGGCAGACTACTTTGTTTTCCAAAGTACAGAACAGAGGCTTGGATGAATCGGTTGCTAGTACCCAACATCTCCAGTGAATCCTTTTCGGCCATTCATGGTCATCCTTGCCTTAGTCTCTTCTGTGTTCCCAGGGACTCTTGCTTTCTCTGCTGCCTTCTTCAAGAGCCTTTCCTCTCACCTGCAGGCACCTCTCTGGCCCTGCCTTGGTGTCGTGTTTGCTTCCCGTGGGCCTGCAAAGATGAGTTTCACAGAAATGAGCCTGTACACCTGCCCCCGTCCCCATGGGCCTTCCAGGGCTTCAGGCAGACACCAGAGGCAGAAGGTCCCCCTCAGACCTCTCCTCTGAGCTTGCAGCTGTGTGTGGGGGGGGGAAGACGTCTGCCTTCCCTGCAGGCTGGGCTATTTAAGAGTGGGGACGAGCAGGAAATGACAGGGTGCCGGAAGCCAGGGTTACTGAGGAGAGTCACAGCCCACAGAGCCTGGTCTTCTGTTTATATACGTCAAACCATCGGACATACATTCTTGGGAGTTTCAGAAATTCCTATAGATAACCTATGATTTTAACTTGTGAGCTTGCCTGGTTAAAACCTCAGCTCCCAGTGCATGGAGCTACGTGGAGTGCTCCGGCCAGAAATGTGGCCAGCCTTCACCCCACCCAGCATGCCTTGTAATCTGACTTACTAAACGCCCCTCGAACCTTTTCTTTTGTTTCCACTAACATGGCCAGACTGATCTGAGTGTCTGGGAAATCAGGACAAAAGTAACTTCCGGAGGAATCAATTGACTGGTTGTTTGCAACTCACTGGTCACGTCCAGTCAGAGGGGTCTTAGGAGTCTGAAGAAAGGATGGCGCCATCCCTTATTTAAAAAAGACAGCACAAAGCCCTCTGCACACTGCCTTTCTTTGCTTTCTTTCCCTACTGGATTGTAAAACTATGAATCCGAGGACCTGTTTCCACTCCTTCATTTGGTGACAAGTGACATCACAAAAGTTCTTCATAGATGTATCCTGTTAGTCAAATTGAAGGATTCTAAAGCAGGATTTTGTGCCATAAATTCTAGACTTTTCCATTCACAATCCCCCACCCACCCACACACACACACACACACACCCACCACCACCGGGAAAAAAGAATTTAGCACTCATGAAAGTGCTTATTCCCAAGCATCTTTGGTTTGATTTTTTGTCTTTTCTCTCTAAACCTATACCTTAGGTTCACCCAAGTAGTTTTCCAAAGCTACCGGTGCTGGGTCTCATCCCAGATTCATTAATTTACTTTCTTGCCAGTCAGGAACTGGTCCTTAAAAGACCGGATCCTAAAAGACCTGTAGGCGTAGTGCTAATGAACAATTAGACTTGGTGAACCACTGTTTTAAATGGAATCATTCATCAGGTCCCATCTCAAACACCAGTTCCTTGAAGAAACTTCACGGATCCCTTGTGTTTTTATTTTCCCCCTCGAACACTAGGACCAGGTAGCAGAGCACCAATGGTATTGTCAATATTTCTTTCTTGTCACTTGTCTTCCCATTGTTCATTGATTTGCCCAAGTGGACGCCAGTAACATCTCCATTCGTTGGGAATGAGGTCCATTATTGTTACTGTTTTTGGTATATCGAATACACCACGGGTAGCTTGCCAGGCTCTGCCATGGCTCTGGGTTGTTCACAGGAGCCCAGTGGGATTAATTTCTTTCTTAATTTTAGGATTTCCATTCTAGGTCTCTCTTAAGACCCTTTAGAGCAGAAATTACACTGTCTTTAAGCAGAGGCTGAGGACCGGGCATTTCCTTTTATTGGACCAATATCCACCTGTTGCTTCACAGAGGCTTAATATGCTCAGGCTGTCTGTCTTTCTAAACAGACTTGATTTGGGGCTGCCTCTCTGGTTGGTTGTACCAGAAAATGTGTCCCTTTTTTTGATGGGGGTGTGGGTGTTCGCCACTGCTGGTGGTGCTCAGGAGACCATCTGTGCCGCCAGTGATGGACCCCTGGGCAGCAGTGTGGAAGGCATGGGCCTGACCTGCTGGCCTGTCTGTCCGGCCCGACCACGGCCCTGACTTCTTCCACCTGAGCTTGCCTTCTGGAGAGCTGCCCTGAGCCAGGGGAGGCCGCCGTGGGCGAGGTGCACGCTGTTGCCTGCTCTACAGCTAGAAACGGAGCGAGCGGGTAGTTGTTTTTTCTGCTTACAAACCAGCTTTGTGTTGGAATCGCCTGTGCTTTCGGGAACTAATTATACAGCTGCTCCAGATCCCAAGAATTACTCTTTGTGGTGGCCCCCAGCCAGTTCCACAGAACCCTCCAAGGCACAGTGAGTAACTTTCACACATGAGAGAGAGAGAGGAGGGAGGGAGAGAGAGAAGGAGAGAGAGAGAGGAGGAGAGAGAGAGAAAAGGAGAGAGAGAGAGAGAGAGAGAGAGAGAGAGAGAACGCTGATTTTGGTGCTATGGAAAGGTTAAACATTTCACAGAACCCTCCAAGCACAGTGAAGAACGGGTGGGTTGAAGGGTGTGTGTGTGTGTGTATGTGTGTGTGTGTGTGTGTGTGTGTGTGTGCGACGCACGCACGCACTGATTTTGGTGCTGGTGTGGGAAGGTTAAACCAATGTCTTAAATTTATGCACGTGTGTATGGACCCAGGCACTCTGCCGCCCCATTAGTCAAGACCCCAGAATTAAGTGCCCCGATTTCCGAAAGGGTTTCCCAGGGGCATAGTAAAGCAAAAGTGTTTCTCAGACCAGGTGGAAACTGCACAGGAAACAGAAAAGCTAAAAACTCTACAACATTTTTTTTCAGTCCACTCTTGGCTGTAACTACTGCTAATAGAACTAAGGGGGAGAAGGTGGCTTCAGGTCCCGCACCCGACACCTTCAGCTTCTCCCTAGGGTGACCTCTCCGGGTCAAAGTCACCGGCACAGAAGACTCGGAAATCTCTTTTCCCACTGTCTGGTGGACTGGAGCAGCTTTTGTGATCTTTCCGCAGCTGCTAGGGGGAATCTCTTTGCGGCACTTCTCCCAGAACCACAAAAGATTTAACAAAACGCCCAGAGGATGGAAGTAATATTTTAAGTCGTTTTCAGCCGGCCGTGGAAATTTATTCCTAAATTCCAACTGCCCTCTTAAAAGCTCCGACCATGGCTCATGTGTAAGTCTTTATCATAATCTCTGAATTCTCATCGCGCTGAGAACACAGAACACCAGGAAAGGTGGATGAGAAAAAGAAGTTCTGTTTAGGCTCCGTGTGGTGCCTGGATGTTGTGTGGCGTGTGGGGCTCCAAATGGGCTTGCTGGCAAAGGTACCCCCTGCAGACGTGGAGCCCGCCAGATGTGGGGTGTGGGCCATCCTGTGGTTAGCTGCGGCGCCCCAAGAAGCTCTGTGCAGTTCGGGTTCAGCGTGTGCGTCCAACCGCTAAGATAACATGGCACTGTGTCCTCTTCGCGGGGACTCGGGCTGACTACAATGGCTGGCATTTCCACTGCTCTCACACGTATAAAAATAAAATCAAACGCATGAGAGGCTCTGAAAAGACATCTGGTAGTACACAGGGAAGACATTTATCAAAAAGGATGCCTTTTCCCTTTTACAACTCCAAAAAGTTCTTTTTTTTATTTCTTTACATCTAATTATGCTTCCAAGAATGAAAGGCGCTTAAGTTGCAGAAAGTTGAATGCAGGACCAAAAGTTGAAGGAAGAGGGTTGAGGGCACAGGAATTCGGACTGTGGGGTGAGGTGAGGCTTGTACAAGTGAAATATATATGATATTCTAAACCCAGGGCAAAGCAGTAATTTATGTTAAAATAAAGGGAAATTAAAAAAGCAGAAAATTGAAAGAAATATTTTCTCTGGTACTCAAAACAGCTTTATTGTTCTGTTAATCATTTTTTATCTGTATATTCATTATGCTAATTCACAATTGAAGTATACGGATCACAAGGGAATGATAACAGAACAATCTCTAGAACATTGGACAGTCCATAGTCATGGCGGGATGATGCAAGCAAATGTCATAGTAGACCATAAAAAACAATGGAAAAAGTTAAACTAAAACTGAACAATTAAAACTTTAGGGGAAAGAATAGGAGGGGGTTGGGGGGGAGAAGTAAGAAAGTAAAAAAGAAAAATAAATTAATATATGTATATAGAAATTGTGTATTAATTCATTTTCAAATTACATCTATTAAAAAAGAAAGGAAGTGCAATTTTAAGCACACCTCAAAGTTGTCTGATATGCTGTTGGAAAATGTTATTATTAAACAGTCTACTATTGGCATGTAATAACTATATTTTGCTCAATATAAAAATATTTGAAGTATATTCTTAGTTTCCGGAAGTAGGTGAGAAATTTTGTTACCGATTGTGTATCAAACATTAAGGGGGTGCAACACATTAAGGGGTAAAAGGCTTTTGTGTGCTGCCCTATCTTTCAGAGAAGTGACTTATCACTTCCCTTGTCAAGCGGTACTTGTTTAATGAGGCAGGGTATCTGTCATGATGTTAAATTTGGATATTATCGTGCTGTTTGGTACAAAGGACAAGCTTGACTGTCCATTTATGCCGTGACATGTCTCAGCTGGATCTAGGTGAGTTATATGTAATTATAAATTAAAGAGTCAGAGCCCCCAGAGCCATTCAGGAAAGCTAACCACATCGTGGCCTATTTCCACTGTCTCCGTGGTTGGTAGAGGTGTCCCCTCCACAGAGGCCCTGGCTTCTGAGCCTCCTGCTGTTTGCAAAATTTTGACATGGGATTTTAAGTGGCCTGAGTGCTAAAGTGGGAGGGCCTGATCTCGCTGTGGTGGCTCTGGTGGCTTTGGTGGGTGGCTCTCTCTGGTGGCTCTGGTGGTGTTGTCTCCTCTAGGCCAGACAACTTTGGTGGTGCTTTGGTCAGCCCAATCCACTTTCTCTTTTCTCTTAGATGGGCTGTGAAAACAGGTACCACAAGTTCCTGAAAGTGCTCGTAGTGTGTAATTATTCTCTCTCCCCAGGATTTTAGAGTGCTTGTTTTTAAGTGCATTGGCATTGGAAATACCCACAGTCGTATTGATGGCACCTTAAAAGAGAAGATTATTCTACAGAGGGGCAAAAGCATGTAGTAGCACACCCGTCCAGTGCTGTCTGGGCATAGCCAGTGGTCTGCACCGCTGACCGCCATTAATCAGTGCTGCTGGGAAACTCATTAGATTTGATTATTTCATAAATCAAGTGACTTTGAAGCCCACATTCTAGCTAGTTAGGTTGGTTAACTCAGGTCCCTAAAATTGATGCATTGAGGGCAAAATTCCCAGTATCGCATTTCACAGGACCCTGCCAATTGTCCCATTAGTTGTGACCATGTATTGTAAAGACACATTTAAACCCTAATGAAGGAAACACCAGGAGTCTCCCAAAAATTCAAGCAAAAAAATTTCACCAGGAGAGGAAAAGGGGAAAAAAAATGACTTCTGAGACAGATTGAAATCTTCTGAAGAGCTAAATATATAATTTACTATGATCTAAAATATTAATGAGGATATATACGGGGGCTTTTCGAGGAGACTGTATCCTGTATTTATTAACAGAAAATGCATTTAAAATCTTTGCAGGTGTGTGTCTTTGAGAATTAACATGTACATCCCCTTTGTCCTGTATAAGAGTAAAATGATTAAGTGATTAAGTGATCCTTAAATTAACAAAATTTAGAACCTGCCTCTGACACGCCCTTCATAATAAACAAAATCCCTTTGCCCTCAACATCAAACAGAATTTGCAACTGTAAGGAAAAACTTAGAATTCTTAGCTGTTTTGTTTACCAAATATTTATTGTGAGATCTCGCTACCAAAATAATAACTTCCTTGTGAGTGTAATTTACACTAGCGTTTGTTAACAGCCAGAGAACCTCCGCTGGGGTTAAGAATATTTAATCCTTTAAAGCTGACATATATAACATGCAGCTATGTCAGCTACAGCTGTTTCTAAACATCAGTAACAAAATTATAGACAGGTTTTGAAGCTTCTGTGGTGGGAATGAATACGTCTGAGGATTCAACTTGCTGACAGTGTTTATGTAATTTAATCTTCCCATCTGCTAGAAAGTAAACATTTTTCATAAAATTAAAGTTTATAAAGCGCATCCCTTAGACTTTTCGATTGTTGTGAATGACAAATTTAAATGTAGTTTCATGAAAAATGAATGGAAGTTCGCCTCCACCATGGGCTGGGGAGGGTCCTTCGTGATAGTGGATTTGGGGTGATGTGCTTCGGTTATTGAAACGGGAAACAAAACAGCATCTTCATCTTAGCCACGGTGTCTGCATTGCCTCCCTTCCTGTAAAATAACCTGCACGCTTTGATTTCTAGTTTACACGGAAGAAACCAAGCCTCAGAGTGTGGCACATGTCAGTGAGACCAGACTCAGCAATGATACAAATAGAAGGCAGGTCGAAGTAAACCTGCCACGTTCCCTGATTTTTCCACAGCATACTAACCTTTCCAGAACATGTGTTAAGCTGTTGTGTGAGTTATCTGGGCAAAGCAAGTAGCACATCTCCTTTTCCTCCAGAAGTTGGCAAATTAGGAGATTTGTGAAACTGACAGATTTTCCCAACCCTGCCAAATTCAGACTTTATAAATTTGACCTCATCCGACATTTTCCTTGAAATGAATGTTAAGGCTGATAGTCTTTGTGCTAGTAGTTAAGCCCTGTGTTAAATTGAAAGTCTATGCTCCATGTTGATGTAATAAAATTTAATTAGTTGTAAGTCAGGTTTTGGTTTAGTGGTAATTAGTTTAGTGTATAATTATTACATCTAATAGCAGTTTGAAATCTGCAAGCATTTTGATCTTTTCCAAGTTTAAAAAAAAAACCCTGTGAGATTTATAACAGAAATAGTAATAATAAAATCACATTAAGTAATTTCATTAGACAAATTATAGAAAATGTTAAGTGGCAAAGTAAAATTTCAGTGATGGTGCACGAGTGTCATGTTGCGTGAATACAGAATATACTTCAAATATTTTTTCTGATTCAGCTTCAAGCAAACTAGTGGAATTTTTCTGTTCCATAGTTTTGAAATGGGTTATCTTTAATTTTTTCATGACAATTTAATGTTTTTTCATGTGGAGTCAACACATTGCTTGCAAATCAAGAAAACATTAATAAGCTTGAAAGCTTTAATTTCTTGAATTCTCACCGTGTTTACAATTTTTGCTTGTATTGCCTGCTTCCAGTGACATAAAAGTAGTTTTCAACCCTCTGAACAATTACACAAAAAATATATTATGTAAATAAATCTATACAAAACTTTAAAATTAGTCAATTTAATTTTTTGAAATGGCCACATAGGTATTACATTGAGGCGCTCATTGTAGCCTAGGTTGAATTGGGAAACAGTAATACTTTGTCATTTCCTCTTTCAATCCCTGTCTCTAGAATGAACTTTTCCATTTTTTTTTCTTATATGATACAAATGCTTTTCCTTTCTATTTTTAAGCGTGTTAAGCAGCCTTTTCATTTTCTGCACACTTACTGTTATTTTTGACATGTAATTAACAGCCCAGATACCTCTGTCATAAGCCAGAGTGTGGCTCAATAATGTTTTCCACATCAAAGATCTTATTTCTCATCGTTTGTCTGCTTGATTTGTAAAAAACATTGCAGTAAAAACGGAAAGTTCGAAAAGAGAGTACATTGAAACTGGTGCTGTCTTAGTAAAATAGAAGAGCTGGTATGGGAAGGCTGAAATAAAATTTCACAGCCTATTAATTGATTTTTACAAGCAAAAGTTAGGTGATCCATAGAAAATATTTAAACCTCCTTTTCTTTGATACTATTTCTTTTTTTTCTCTCCATTCTACTTTATTAGTAAAGGGTCTGTTTTGACTTCAAAAGAGGTCTTGTGATCATTTCCATTTGGCAAGGAGAAAGAAGTGATTTAAAATAAAATATTCATGAACTGACATAATTAAAAATATTAACCGAGACATCTAAATTGGCTTTTGTAATATACCGTTATAAATATTTATTTAGATCCTTGTGAAATGTCTATCACGAGGCACACAGGCATTTCAGGCTTCGAATTTAAATTTGTATTTATTCGTAGTGAATTGATATTCCCACGTACTTAGCTGGCATTAACACTGGTTACTTATTCACGAGGCGAGGCCCACAGAATCTGCGGCTTCCTTGTCCGGGGCTTGGGAGGCCTTGGAAGGAGTGGTTCAGTGAGTAGACTGTCTTCAGAGTGAGACACCACGTGTCTGTTCATGCTAGCAACACAAAAACTACATAATTAGGTGCCAAATGAGAAAGAGTCAATAAAAGATGAGATTGGATCGTTGCTTGAGGCTGTTCCTGAGTAGGGTCACCGTTCATCTTTAGTTTGGTAATCAAGCTTGTGGAAATTGGACTACAGCCTTTCCTGAGCCATGGAACCAGCTTGCTGTGGGAAATAACCCTGTTTCCAAACTAGGTGTTTTTGGTATGGCTGCGTCTTGGCTGTGTACTCTGGGGCCCCTATGTAGAGGTGGGGATAGAAACAGGGTCAGCTGTATGCAAGGCAAGCACCTGACCCCTGTACTGTCTCCTCAGGCCTCCAAAGGTATTTATGAATTCATTGCTTTGGGGACCTGCAGTTAAGTAACCTCCTCCACCCACAACCAAACTGAAGAAATGAGAAAGTTAGTAGATCCACTTAAAATTGTTTATTCATGGGGCCAGAGTGATAGTACGGCAGGTAGGATGTTTGCCTTGCATGCAGCCGACTTGGGTTCCATCCCAGGCATCACATATGGTTCCCTGAGCACCACAAGGTGTAATTCCTGAGTGTAGAGCCAGAAATAACCACTAAGCATTACTGGGGAGTCACCCAAAAAAAAAAAAATAGTTTATTCAGTGACGAGAAGTCCACCTAACAGATTGAAGTACCTACTTTGCATGTAGGAGGTTTGATTCCCTGGGTTCGATTCCTGACACCTTGTTACCCCTCAAGCACTGCCTGGAATTATTCCTGAGTGCTGAGCTGGGAGTAGCCCCTGAGCATGGCTGGGTATGGCCCCCAAAGAAAAATTAATAAAATAAGTAAATGACTCATTTGCAAATTTATTGATGAAATCTGTTTTGTGCACACAACTTGAGTTCAGAGTAATGAATAATCGTGATGGAGTGGGTTAAGGGGCTTAAGCTCACGTGCTGCATGCAGGAGGCCTGAGTCCAGTCCCCAATACTATGTGGCCCCAAGGTGTAACCCCCTCCCCAGCTTAAACAAAACAAAAACAATTATCCTGGTGGATTCTTCCATCGAGAAACATGGCGAGCAGTGAAGACCTTACATAGAAGCATCAAAGTTGAATCCAGAGTCAAAGTAACCTGTCTAGTATGTGGTGAATGCTTCACTCTAATGGGTGAGAAGCCGGAGACTCCTTCCGGTGGTGCTCGAAGTGGATCTACTCCCTGCAGAGCCGAGTGATTTGTCCTTCCCTCTATACCAACATGGATAAGCACAACCCATTGGCCCAAGAGTTTGTGACCAGGAGTCAGGACACTCAGGAAATGAAAAGGAATAGAAGAATGGTAAGGAAAGGTCCAAAGAAATTGTATGGGTTCATGGTCTAGCAGTAACTTATTCCTGAAGCTCCGTCTCTGCCCAGGCTGAATCTCACATTCATGGTTCCATCACATCAGGGTGGAGAATGAGAAACCTCTCTGGAAGCCATCCTAATGGAGCAGTGGGGAAGCAGGAAGGCAGGGCTGGAGGAGACAGTGCTGGCAATGATGGCCGGTGGGGGTTGGGGCGGAGCAGTCCAAATACAGCAGGAGTTGAGGATTCAGACTAGTGGAGCGAGAGGAAAGGTCAGACTACTTGGTGAAGCCACCTGTCTCTGGAAAGAGAAAAGATGAAGAAATTTGAGCAAAGCTTCCACAGAGAATTGAGATCAGGTAGGGAGCTGTCAATTGCATCCTGTGCTTGCAATTTTGAAAAGTGTCCAGGCAAGGAGTTGGGTGGCCAGAAGGGTAAAGGTGGCCATGTGGCCAGTGGTGAAAGCTTTAAGTCTCTTGGATTCATGTAAGTCTTTCCCTTCCTTTGAAGGTGTTACTCCTGACTCTGCACTCAGGAATTACTCCTGGCAATGCTCTGGGGACCATATGGTTAACCCATGGTTGACATCTCTAGCCCAAAACACCATTGAAAAGTTGATGATTGGGGCTAGAGTGATAGCACAGCAGGAAGGGTGTTTGCTTTGCACATGGCCGACCTGGACTGTCAGTGGACACTGGCTAGGCAGACCAGTAGCAAGCTGGGGAGATAGCTCAGAGCTGGTGCTCAGGCTTTGCAGGCAGGAGGCTGGGTTTTGTCCATGGCACCCCAATATCCTCTAAGTACAACCAGGAATAACCCACTAGCACCATGCCAGGAGTAGCCCCTACTCCACATCCCCAATTAAAAAAGAACAGTATAGATGACATGAGATGGCTTGGCTATGAATAATGGTCCCACCATGACATGAGCAAACTCCCTAGGGTTCGGCCTGTCCTCTGTCAAGACAAGATACTGTCCTAAGGGTACATACCTCATAGTCTCAGGATAGTGTCATCCAAGGCTCATAGATTGTAGTCTAACAACACCCAGATCACCTTTGCTGTGCAGTTTGGGAGAAGCACCACCCCCCCCCCCCCAAACCAGCTTCGGTAAGCCAGAAGCTTCGTTTCCTGCACACATCTCAGCCTGCACTTGTCCCTTAACTTTTCCTCCCGGAGAATCCCTGTTCTCTCTAGAACATGGCTCTCTCTTCCTCTCCCCTCCCCTCATGTTCCTCTAAGTGAAGTCTCCTAAATCAAATGGTTTTCAGCTTTACTAAGAGCATTTTCTGGGGTTTACCCATGTAAAGATTGTAGAATTGCGCCAGGCACAAGACTAACATCATGTCTTTATGAGCCGTGGTGGGTGTGCGTAAGTAAAGACATCAGATAGGCTCCATTTCGAAAGGGAGTTATTCTTTTGACTCACAGGTTTGGAAGTAAAAGATTGTAATCATTACAAATAATCGTTAAGGGGCTGGAGAGGCGCAGAGGGTAGGGTGCTCTCCTTGCACATGGCTGACCCAGTTTTGATCCCCGGCACCCTGAGTCATGCCACAGCCAGGACTAAGCCCTGAGCTCCTCTGGGTGTGCCCCCAAAAACTCTTTATAGAAAATAATCACTCTGTCTTCCCGTTCACCATCAATTTGCTCAAGCGGGCACCAGTAACATCTCCATATGTCCTGTCTCATGCAAGTAGAGCCCAAGGGCACCTGCTTGCTCCAGGAACATAAAGAGCCTCAAACCATTCCATCAGGTCATGGGAATGAGGTCTATAATTGTTAACTGTATCTGGCATATCAAATACGACACGGGTAGCTTGCCAGGCTCTGCCGTGCGGGTAGCATACTCTTGTAGTCATCTCAAAATCCAGCATTTATTGATGAACGGCACGGCAGTGCGAGTCGGGCTGTGATAGGCTGGTCTGCTGGGTGGAGTTCTGACAAGGGGAAGTCCGGATGTGGAAAATGGAGGCCCTCATGGAGTGGGGGTTGTCTGGCTTGTTGTGAGGCTCTGCTGGGGTGGCGGGCCAGGGCTAGAACCTGCCATCCCTCCCGGATGCCTCATGAGCGGCTGGGCACAGGGAGAGCCAGTAGCAGCTCTGCCCTATGTCTGTCTCTCAGAAAATAATCATCAACTTTTTATTTTTGCCTTCTGGGTCACATCCAGCAATGCTCAGGGGTTACTCCTGACTGCACTCAAGAATTACTCCTGGCAGTGCTCTGGGGACCATATGGGATGCCAGGGGATAGAACCCAGGTTGGTCATGTGCAAGGCAAACACCCTACCCACTGTGCTATCACTCTAGCCCCAATCATCAACTTTTCAATGGTGTTTTGGGCCAGAGATGTCAACCATGGGTTAAGAAGCTTAACCAGGGGCTGGAGCGATAGCCCAGCGGGTAGGGCGTTTGCCTTGCACGCGGCTGGCCTGTGCCGGCCTGGGTTCGATCCCGGCATCCCATATGGTCCCCCGAGCACCGCCAGGAGTAATTCCTGAGTGCATAGCCAGGAGTAGCCCCTGAGCATCGCCGGGTGTGACCCAAAAAAAGCAAAAAAAAAAAAAGAATCTTAACCACATGATCCCCTAAACACTTCCTGAGCCCAGAGCTGGCGGGACTAAACCCCAACACACATGACCCAAAAATTTGAAGGAAAGAAATTAGTGGTTTATAGTTTGTAGAACTCTTTGTATATGTATTTAAAACTTTTGGAATACTACCACATTCAACTCTCATGAGATGGGAAGGAGAAACATTAAACTCTGATTTTCTTTTTCTCCCATCCAACTACTGACCAGGCACTACCCTGCTTAGCTTCCGAGGTCAGACTAGATCAGGCACGTTCTGGGTGGGATGGCCGTAGACTGATTTTCTTTTTCAAAAATTTTATTTTAGGGGCCGGAGCTATCATCCAGCAGGTAGGGTTTTGCCCTACAGCAGGTAGGTTGCCTCGCACATGACTGACTGCATTCGATCCCCAGCATCCATATGGTCCCCTGAGCACCTTCAGGAGTAATTCCTGAATGCAGAGCCAGGAGTAAGCCCTGAGCATTGCTGGGTGTGACCCAAAAAGTCCCCCCCAAAAGTTTTATGAAAGTAGTTATTTTATGAAAACACTATGAATAACTACAGTTATTCATAGTTATTCATAGTGTTCCATCACCAGCCTGTCGCCAGCGTCAGCTTCCCTCCACCAGTGCTCCCAGACTCTTTCCTACCCCCACCCCAGCCTGCCATCTTGACAGGTATCTTTTTTAATTATTATTAATTATTATTATTATTATTATTATTATTATTATACCACTGTGAGATAAACAATTACAAAGATGTTCATATTTGGATTTCGGTCATACAGTGTTCCAGCACCCATCCCTCCACCAGTGCCCATTTCCCACCACAAATGGCCCCGATTCCCTCCCCTCTCCCCTAGGATGCCTCTATGGCAGGTTCTTTATCCCTCTCTCTCTCTTTCTCTCTCTCTTCCTTCTCTTACACACTGTGGATTACAATAATACATTTAGAAGTTATCATGTGTATCATTTTGCCTGTGTTCAATCCTCAGTTCTAGGCTGGCATTATCACTTTTGACAATTATTAGCACACTCTCTAATTCCTCTCTGTCTTACCTAACCTCTGACTCCCACACGTTTGTGGTAGATTCCACCTTTGACAAGACCTCCTGATCCATGTTTTGCCTGACCTTGGATACTGGTTTCATACTATATATATCTATATCTATACCTATATCTATATCTATATCTATATCATCTCTCTATATAAATATCTAATGCAAATAAATGCAGCCATTCTATATATATCTTTTTCCCTTTGGCTAATTTCACTCAATATGATCCTCTCCAAATTCATCCATTTATAGGCAAATTTCATAATTTCATTTTTCCTAACAGTTGCATAGTATTCCATTGTGTAGATGTACCAAAGTGTCTTTATCCAGTCATCAGTTCTCGGCACTCTGATTTTTTCCAGATTCTGGCTATTGTAAATAGTGCTGCTATGAAAATAAAAGTACAGATGTTGTTTCTGTTGTGTGTTTTTGGCTTCCCAGGGTCTATTCCCAAGAGTGGTATGGCTGGGTCGAACAGGAGCTCATTTTCTAGTCTTTGGATGAATGTCTGTCCATACTGTTTTCCAAAAAGGCTATACCAGTCAACATTCCCACCAACAATGAATTAGAGTTCCTTTCTCCCCGTATCCACACCACCATTTCTTGTCCTTGCTCTTTTGGGTATGTGCCAGCCTCTGTGGTGTGAGATGATATCTCATTGTTGTTTTGATTTGCATCTCTCTGATGATAAATTATGATGAATATTTTTTCATATGCCTTTTGGCCATTCAAATTTCTTCCTTGACAGGTATCTTTTATGTTTAGTTATTAAAGTTTAGGTCTCATGGTTTCAGTGTTGTTGACACTGTGGTTTGGTTATTCAACTCTTTCATTCCTAACACCACTGATGTACCAGTTAGAATGTGATTTTCCTAAAATTGCTTACAAGCAAAGGTGGCAAAGAAGACGGTTTGTGGGTGAATCCAGACATGGGGAAAACACGTGGTTAATCAGGATGTGCTTCAGGAAACTTATTTTTTTCTCTCCAGTAAGAGGGTCACCAGCCCATCTTTAATTTAAGACCCTGAGACCCAATGATAAGTCTTAATTCTATTCAACATGCGTTTAGCGTCACCCAAAAAATTGATCTGTTGAGGTTGTCCCAAACACTTTTGTTTTTTCAAACAAATTTTGGGCCATACCTAGTCATGCTCAGGGTTTACTCCTGGCAGGGCTCAGGGGACCAGGTGTGGTGCCAGGGATCGAACTGTGGTTGGCTGCATTCAGGGTGAAGAACTTAATCTTTGTACTATCTCTAAACCCCATTTTAATTTTCAAAATTTAGAATATATTAAACATATTCTCTCTCTCACTCTCTGTCTCTGACTCTATCTCTATCTCTTTCTCCCTCTCTCTTTGGGTCAAAGTTGGCGATAATCGGGTTGCTCTTGGCTCTGCACTCAGGAATTACTCCTGGAAATGCTCAGCGGACCCTATGGGATGTTGGGATTGAACTCAGGTCGGCCATGTGCAAGGCAAATGCCCTCCCCCACTGTACTATCACTCTGGTCCCTCAATAAATTCTTTCTGCTCCGCTGCACCTGGGGTTCCTGCCGTGAGGATCAGAGAACCAGACTATATCTCTGTTCTTTGCCTTTGAAAGCTAAGCTGATGCTCCAGAGTCACTGTGCTTGGGGAACATTCCGCCCTGACACTGTCCTGAAAAATCCCACAGGAGGTGATTCTGAATATCCAAACCATGATAGAACCTTATGGTAGTTTTCTTGAAAGTTATATTTAGCCTCTGTGTTCTCTTTTGTTCTACATCCCTGACTACTTAAGTCAGTAGTTGGTTCATCAACGCTCAAGTTCACATGAACCAGCAATGAGACCACACCATAAAAGTCAAAGGATTTTATCTATAAGCCAGAGACATTATGCCTTGGTCCAACACATGCTCCCTTTCTAGGTGGTCCTGAGTTTGGTCCCCGGCAACCGCATACAAGACAGACTGCTGTATAGTTTGTTCATTTTGTTATAAACGTTTTCTGAAAATGGTTAGCTTCTGCTAATGTACCTTCTTTGAGTATTATAAGATACAGATCCAGTAACTTATATACTATGGTTTGGAATGTTGCTTTAAATGTTTCAGTCTCTAAAACAGAGCTCTTGCAGGACACCACTCAGCTGTTCAGTAGATATTCGATAGAATCCCACCTCCACAACTCATATTTTTGTCGGTGCCTTTCAAAATCCTCAAAGTTGCCAAGATTTGTGACTCCTGAGAATATGCAGATAACCGCTTGCTCACTTTTGTTCTTTCAGACAGATGGCGACAATTTCTATTACACCCCCCACCCCCCCACCCCCACACACACACACCTCCCCCCCCCCCCCAGAAAATGCTGTGGGCCAGATAGAACTTTCCTTATAACCTTTCCTGGCAGGGCCGGAGGGATCTGGGACAGTGCATTACCTGTCCCAGATCTTCTTTGTGACTTTGCCGTGATTCAGACCCTGTGACAACCCCACAACCCCATAGAAGTTCAGTACAGTGAAAGAAATGAGTCGAGGACAAAATACTGCATAAAGTTCACGTCTTGTGTGTTCAGAAACTCCTTTTTAAAAATAAGACCTTATAATGTATCATGAGATCTGTATTTTCCTTCTAAGGTGATGAACAGTGAATGTTTTAGTTACAGGATATTTTAGTTTAAAATGATTTAAAATGAACTTGTTGAACTCTTTGCTTCATTGTATTCTTAGGGGGGAAAAGTGGTAACTTTGAAATCATCCCTTTATAATGTCTTCTAAAGGATTTACAACTTTCCCCAAACAATGATGATTTTTTTTTAATCCTGGGACAATTAACTTTTGAGGAGTTTTCCTAGTTAATTTCTGTGTAAAACAAAACCAAACAGGGAACTCTGTTCTTAAATAGATGATCTGCTTAGAATGTTTTTTTTTTTTTTTTTTTTGTAGTGGGCCAGTTAATTTAATTGCAAATATTTACAAGCAAAATGCCAGCATTGGAATGAAGGAAACATACCAGTGTATTTATTTTAGCTTTAGAGCTGTATGTGAAATCAGTCTTTTATTTTAAGCCTGAGACCTTTGTACACCCTCCAGAGGAAGTTTGATGTCTTTAAGGTGACATTTTTTTTTCATTCGAAGCTTTGAACATTTCTGAGCCAAAACATATCTAAATCTTGTATTTAAGTTAGATTTAATTTCCAAATGCGTTTAAGGTCCCCTTTTACTTATTCTCTTGGTGGTCTTTCAAAAGCCAGGTGGCTGGGATTGTCTCCAGCTAGCTAGAAAGCACCCCAGGGTTTGGATTAAGGCAGGGGATCGGCCTTTTATTCCGAAATGCCTATTTACATAATGCCTGTTCATTTAAACTTACTTGAAATGTATGGTCAGGGCAAACCCAAACTGGATCGAGTCAACACTGCAAGGTCTTGTTTTTCCATAGAGTTAATTAAAAAATATCTCTCTTTCAGAGCTAATTTAAAAAACAAAGGTGTTTCTTAATTTAACAGCTGTACCCCAAATTCACAATGAACCCTGTCCATACTTCATAATGATGCAAATGGTAGGACAGGAATGTTAAAAAATTTAAGTCTTTCCAGACAGGGTAATGGACGATGATCATCACTCCAGCAAAGCCACGTGACTTAGTGAAAACTCCGAGTCGCTGGGCTGAGACCTCTCCTTCCTTCTCACCAAATACCTTTGGTTCAACATTCCAAGCTCAAAAAGCATCTGGGTCTGAAATAGGAAAAAGTCTTAATGGGATCGTTACTTGCAGATTTTGTTTATTTTGAAGCAAGGAGCCAGTCGAGCATTATGGAATAAATGGCTTCTTTAATTTTGGAGTTTTCCATGTGGTTTGTTTTGTTGTTGTCGTTGTTTTAAATGTTTGTGGCTTAGTCAAGAAACCTGTCTTTGCGTCTTTGTCTTTCTTTCCTTTCCAGAACCCTCATTCAAATCTACTTTTGTACTCCTCTCCAAGAAGGCGGAGATAGGATCAGCTTTGTATTGTGGGCAGGGAGCCACTTCACTAGATTACAACTTGTTTGAAGTACTTACTTAAGTATTTGTGAGACTGAAGTCCTTAATAGTTGCACGCATAGAAGTTAAAATAAAACCTGCTTTGGGGTTTTAAAAAAGGAAAAAAAGAAGACTGAGTTGTGAAAATACTGCCTTGGAAAGCTTATTTTCAGTCACAACATTTTAATGCTTGTTTTCCCCTGGCTTTGACCAAATAACTTGAACATGTTGTTATTTCGTTATGTATATTCTAAAGGATGAGATCTCACTCAGCTCTGCCTTTCTTGCCTCTGGGTTTTTTCCCTGAGAGAAGAGCCAATATGATATTTCTTTTGCTATTCCTCTGTAGTTAGTTCTACCGGACACTTTTCTTGAGCATTTCACAGTGATTAAATCTTCAGGTCTTCCTGAATAGCGACTCTGGACTCAAGAGAGCATTTTAACACGATTAAGAGAAAGTTAAAAAAATACTTCTTGAAGTTGGAAAAGTTTTATGAGCAAATTGCCAGACCTTTTCTTTATTGCAACATTATTCAGTCTGCTTGGAACATATAAATTATTTTCCTGTACTTCCTGATCGGTCATTTTTTTCCAGGAGTATTCTTTATCAGGAAATATTTGTTAAATATGTTGGGCTGGGTTTCTTTCTTTAACCAAATTTCATGCCCTTCCCCCTTCACAAATCATATCTAATCATACATTTTCATTTTACTTTAATTTCTGCCTATCATCTGGACTCTGGGAATTCTTGATCACTAACAGATCTCTATTAAAAAAATTTAATAGAGTACAACCTGATTTTCTTTAGCCACAAGGACAAAGGAATGAACCAACTTTGTAAAATTAAAACAAAACCTATCAAAGACAGGAATCAAAGAAAGATTTGGCAATAATGAAACATTTTCAGAACTTGCAAGCAAGTAGTTCTGTATAGTTAAACTGATCAGGATTGTTTCATTTCTCCATTACTCTTCCCCTTGAACCCTGAACCCTTCAAGTAAGAAAGAATAGAATGGCCTCAACTTGCCATGGCTCACTAAACTAACACCTTTAAAAGGCATTTGACTGTGACTATATATGAATGAGAATGTTCCCAAATCTTCTGCTGAAAGATGAGCCCTCCTGAGGGAGTCTTTAATTGTTTTGCTCTTTTTTCTCTGCGGGAGCAGGGAGGCTCAACTTCACAACAAAACCAGCATTAGTGAGAGATCAAAACCAGCCTCTAATGCAGTAACTATTTGATCACCTTTTTGAAAGTTCATCAAACCTATTAAGGAAAACACATGTAAAGTAGCAGAATATAATATTTTTTGGAAGGCAACTCTAGAATATAATATTTTAAATGTTGAACATTAAAAATGTTCTAGAATATAAGTTTTTTAAACATTTAAAAAGAAACCAACGTTGCTTAAAGGAAAAGTTAACTGGGTGTTCAGCAGAGCCAGTGTGTGTTCTGAGGTTAGGCGCTTCTTCAAGCAGGGAAGATCAGCTTTGTAAGGTACAAAAGTCTGTGCATTCTGGTGGAGGGATGGGTGCTGGTATACTGTATTACCAAGAACCAATTATGAACACCTTTGTAATTGTATGTTTCACGGTGGTATAATAAAAATTTTTTTAAAAAAAAGTCTGTGCATTGAATGGGCTCAGGTCATTTCTGTGCTGTATTGCTTGATGCTTATCAGTAAAAAGGAAACATTGTGTGTCTTGAATATCAGCAGTCAGATTTCATGAAGTGTGAGTCTGTTGTCGTGTCTGTGTAAATTTTTGAGCTGATGTTTTGTTTAATTTGGTTGTAAAAATGTGTCTTTCAGAACTCCATAGATAGAACGTCCTTGGCCTTCTATAAATCAGTAGTTTCCCTCCTGATGCTCAGGATACAAACATTTATGTATAAGATTGTCGTTCTCGTTTTGAGGAATTATTTCTGATGGAAAATATTGCCCTATCTAGACAGTTGATCTCTTCTAAGTCAGAGTGGAGAGCAGGCTGGAAACTCTGAGTCTGAGTTTTAATGAAGGACAGAGTTTGGGGATATGATCCCATTTGCCTTTAGGAATCATTTGGATTCTTCTGTGATGCCTGGATTATCCTGATTAAATTGCATTTCTGCTTTGTGTGGTTGAACTCCTCACACCCTATTAAAATGTTAATGTCTCTTGGTCACTTGCATCCAGTATCATCTGGTCACTTATTTCTAAGCTTAAATGTTTCAAAGGCAAAGTTTTGTTCTCAGAAGAACAGGGCAGGGTTGAGGTGATCACGGACAGAGAACATGTAGGTGAGCATTTCTTGGTGTTGGCATATCTCTTCCAGATGGGGAATCAGAGATGGACAGTGAATACAAGTGCTATTGCCCTAATAGAAAAGCTTCTTGTGGGAAATCCTGAGCCAGTGTCTGGTAGAAACATGGAGTATTTCTTCACTGGGCATCTTGTTTTTCCAAATGTCCATCCTCTGAACTTGCTACCACAGCAGTGATATTTAGGGGCCTGACACCAAAGTGATACTCCCGAAATCTCAGCTTAGCTCCTCTCTGTCAGTGACATGTTCTTCTGTGAGCCTCTGTTTTCAGCTCTGTACAATGTCTACCTGTCAGGAGTGTTGGAGCCGGCAGTATGACAGAGGAGTACAAAGAGCCTATAAATGATAGCTCAGGACATTTGTGTATGTTTGGGGGGGATACTTCCAGCCATGCTCAGGGGTTACTCCTGGCTCTGCACTCATTAATTACTCCTGGTGGTGCTCTGGGGAACCATATGTGTTGCTGGGGGATAGAACCTAGGTTAGCTGCATTCAAGGCAAGGGCTGTACACCCTGCTGTACTGTCACTCCAGCCCTGGGGCATTTCTATGTGTGTACATGTTTTTGTTGTTGTTTGTTTGGGGCGCGAACTTGGTGCTCAGGGATAACTCCTGGGGGGTACTTAGGAGACCTTATCTGGTGCCAGGGATCACATTGGGGTAAGCGCACAGGCAGGGCAAGCACCTTACTCCTGCATTTCTCCAGCCCACGATACGCTAGTTTAAATCACTGATTTTTAAAATTATCAAAATATACAGTATAATTTACAGCTAGCAGATTAGTAATCTAACTGTGAAGTTTCAGATACCCTTTTGCTCTTTGAATTTATGTTTCTTTCAATTGCATAGTTGAAATTAGAAGGAGAACAAATGAACTGGAAGTAATCCTGTAAGTGTGATTCTCCGGGAAGAATTTAAGATTACATATATTGGGGCCGGAACGGTAGTACAGTGGGTAGGGTATTTGCCTTGCGTAGCAAACCTGGGTTCCATCCCCAGTGTTCCATATGGTTCCCCCCACCTCTCCGCCACCCATGTCTGCCAGGAGTTCAGAGCCCAGAATAACTCCTGAGCATAGCTAGGTATGGCCCTAAAACAAAACAAAACAACCAAAAAATTAAAGGTAAATAGAATGTCAGTCTTCATACTAAAATATTAGATTGTGTTATAACTTAATGACCAAACTCTTTATGAGTTTTATCCTCTGGATTTCTTTTTCTATATTTGGGGGTGTTCCAGGAAGGACACACTGGTGGTGTTCAGGGTTTACTCCAAGATCTGTGCTCAGGAAAAACTTTTGGTGGGGACAGGGGGACCTTATGTTGTGCCTGGGATTGACCTGTGCATCACCACACGCCATTTGGGGGTTCTAATAGAGGTTAGCACATCTAACTAACTTCACTGCATGTTGTGTATCTCATCCGAACCAAGATCCATGGGAAAAGCAGCCTCCATTTTCTGCCATTTTGCTAATTATAGCTTATATAAATATTTTCATTCCAGGCTATTCATCTGTACAAGTATCATTATTAACCTTTTGAGGGCTTCAATAACTGGCTTAAAGGAAGAAAATTAATCAGGGATGCAGTCAGATTTTTAAGCCCAGCTAACAGCAATTTAATTCAGGATGTATGCCTTACTATTTTCTCTAACATGTTTTCACTTTGAAACTAAAAACAAGCAGTACTCACAATTAAGAAGATTTTCCCTCCGCAATCCTGGAGAATTTGATTAAATACATGCCTGGTTATTTTTGGTAATATGTGTAGAAAAATAAGGCAGAAACATGGATATGTTTACAGAATAAAAATCTTCATTTTGAGTAGAGGCATTCATCAATCTGATGAGAATAGACAAATGTTGTGAGTGATTAATGTATTGACTACTGAAAGTACATGGTGGCAGAAAATTCGGGGTAAAATTGGGATTTCAAATATTAGAATCAATTTTAGAAGAATCCATAAATGTTGGGAGCATCTTGAACTTACCAGAATTTGTGGTACTTTGACTATCACAAAACCTACCAAGAATAATATTTCAGTGTACAAGCCCGGTCTTTACAGGGTTAATGCTTTCACGTTCAGAAGGGCTGGAGGTCCACTCCTGTTCCCTTTCCTTGCTTGAGGAGAGAACCTGGATTCAGATTCATTAATATGCAACTGTGGAGCCCATGCGTGCTTTGGTAGAAGTTAATTTCTACATCTGTGAATATTCTGGAAGTCTCCAAGAATGATAAGGGAATGGGTTGGGAAAGATTAATTTCCTTTTCATCTTTTCTAGTTATCACAGCCGAAGCTTAACATACTGAGAGACCAGATAACAAAGGTCCATTTTTATCAACATTTTCATTTCTACCATATCCTGAACTATGTTACTTTTCTCCAAATTGATCTGAGTAGAAGCATATCAGTTATTTCTGAAAGCAGCGAACTTCATCTAGATCATGTTCTACTGTTACAACATGCATTTATTGTACCTCTTTGTCTTTTATTTATTTTTTTTCCTTTTGGGTCACACCTGGCGATGCTCAGGGTTACTCCTGGCATTGAACTCAGGAATCACTCCTGGCAGTACTGGGGACGGTATGGGATGCTGGGGATCGAACCTAGGTCAGCTGCATGCAAGGCAAATGCCCTGCCTGCTGTGCTATCTCTCTGGCCCCAGTCATTTGTTTTACATCGAAATGATCTAGGTTGCAATTAGTTGATAATGGAGAATAAATAATAAGCTGCATGATTGAGTTTAATAAAGGCAAAAATACATACTATACTAAAACTAAAATAATGCCGCTGGATACATTTATATTAAAACAAAAGCTATAAATTGTCATCTTGATAGAGAAAATAGAAACTATGTTTTACTGTTTCAACAGAAGTTCTGTTTTATTATTCCAGAATAAATGGTTTATGTATTTTGTAAAATGCTGACCAGAGGCTTGACTCAACTTCCAAACTGTTCAGTATTCTATGAAATGGGCTTAAATGGTGGAGAGAGGACCGCAGGCTAGCCGCGTGGTTCAGTACAGTCTTTAAACAGGCTCTTCTCAAAAGATGCCCCAAGTTCATTCCCGGCTCATCTCCAGGTTGTAAAGCTGAAATTTCTGGGATAGAAGCTAATCAAATCCTTTTATTGAGTATGCAAATCACGCTACAGGGCGTCTGGGGAGCTACATGGGATGTTGCTTTATCGAGTTTGCGATTCAGTGGAGGAGCTAGACAGAATCGTCCCCAAGCATCCCAGATCTCTCAAGGATACTGTGCCATGGACACTTTCTTTTTTTTTTTAATTTTTTATTATACCACCGTGAAACATACAATTACAAAGGTGTTTATAATTGGTTCTTGGTAATACAGTATACCAGCACCCATCCCTCCACCAGTGCCCCATTTCCACCACCAATGTACCCCCCCCCTCCCGCCCACCCCCATGCTTCCTTAATAGCAGATAGCCCTGTTTCCACTCTTTCTCTCTCTGTCTCTCTCTCTGTCTCTGCATCTCTCTCCCTCTTATTTTACACATTGTGGCTAGCCCTGCAGATATTTAGAGTTTATCACTTAAGTCTCTTTGTGTATATTCAATGGTGAGTTTTAATCTGCCATTACCATTTCCCACATTTAGTGAAACACTGGTATCTATTTATGTCCTATTAATGAATGCAGTCATTCTATATCTGTCCTTTTCCTTCTGACTAATTTCACTCAGCATGATAGTCTCCATGTCCATCCATTTGCAGGTAAATTTCATAATTTCATCTTTTCTGACAGCCGCATAGTATTCCATAGTGTAGATGAACCAGTTTCTTTAGCCAGTCCTCTGTTCTCGGGCATTTAGGTTGTTTCCAGATTCTAGCTATAGTGAATAGCGCAGAGATGAATAAAGAAGTACAGACAGTGTTTCTGCTATGCCATTTTCCGGTCTCTCGGGTATATTCCCAGGAGTGCTATTGCTGGATCAAATGGGAGCTCAATATCTAGTTTCCGGAGGAATGCCCATATTGTTTTCCAAAAGGGCTGGACCAGTCGGCACTCCCACCAACAGTGGATCAGAGTCCCTTTTCCCCCACATAAACGCCAGCACCGGTTGTTCTTGCTGTTTTGGTAGAGCCCCAGGTCTAGGCAAAAGGTGGAACTACAACCCCCCAGAAGTCCGAGCGGAACCGGAAGTAAACGGTCATTTTGAACTCTCACACCACACTTTCTTAAATAGACCTGAGGATGCTGAAAAGACAATGGCACCTGAGAGTGTGTTTGGGAAAGGGAGTCCCGTTCTGGAAACTTCCATGCCAGATTTTAGCGATGTCTGAAAAAGTGAAAGAGTGTTGTGAAACATCAACCCACCCCTTTCTGAAGTTGTTAGTGCCATCTGATTTTTCAATGTCTGCCCTATTTAAATCATCACTCTTTGTCAGATTGTCGGGATGTATGGGCTTGAATGATGCTCTGAGAAGAAGCGATATGGTCCTGAATGGAAATACCTGCCTCTTTTTCTAGATATGGAATTATTTTGCAGGACCATGTGAGAGACATCCATTTTCTTCATTTTTTAAGCAACAGAAGTTGTCAAAGACTTGCAGATCTGGTGTGGGATTGCTTCCATTCATTGCAAAGTCATTTACATGTATTCTCTTGGAAATCCATCCACTTACCCAAGCTACATATTATAGCAATATTTTCTCAGTACCGTTAACTTCAGTGGCATCTTTTGTGTTTGGAGCAGCCCTTAGAACAAAGTTGTAAGTTGGTGAGTGTGTAGTCTAAACAGAGCATGCTTTACAAACACTTATCAGCGTTTGAACAGAAATGGTTTTCCATATTCTTTTCAATGATCTGTTATTTAGGCTAGATTGGGAATCCAATCAAAGGCAGTGTAGAGTCTCCCTGAAGCTTTGGCTTTTCTAGATTCGAGGTCAGCAACTGAGTGATGAAGTGGGAGGGAAATAAACATCTTTTATTCTTACCTAGACAGCCAAGGCATCTCAGCATGGCTGTCTTGTTAGTGCATCCTGCGCATTCTCACCCAATCAAAGCGTGCCTGTCATAATTCCACCATTACTCGTAGTACCAGCCCTCCACGCTTTGCATTCTCCAAAGTAATGCTGCGCTCTGACCGCTTTAGGCACAACTCAAAGAAAGAAGCTGAAACCAAATGATGCCAGTGAACTTCAAGGCAATTTCCTTCCCTCTGTGGAAATTTCTGCTGCTTAGATGGAATCGATTCACTGAGTGAAGCTTGACCCCTTGTTAGAAGAGTGAATACTGCCAAGTGCTCAAGTAATTCGCAATGAAATACGCATTGTATATAGAAACTGTAGACCAAAACTAACAACAAAACCGCCAGCAAGGGATTGTCCAGATTATTTTGAAAACAAATGCCTTGAAAAATCTGCTTGCCTGTGAAGGGAGAGCTAAATTTCTCATCCGTTAGATTCTGTAAGATCATTAAAATTCTGGAGTCAAACTTCAGCGATTACCAGAGCAGGTAGTTAGGCTTCCTTGACAGAGGGATGCAGAAATGGAAAGATGATACTGTTAATTAAAAAGAGAAAAAAACTCTCTGTTCGGCGATGGTTTGGGACCTTGAGTACTTGACTCTCAGTACCCCTTGGGTATGTCCAGAACCCGTGTGAGGATATATAGCCACAGCAGCACAGAACCCATGTTCTTGTCGGTTGTGGTCAAAAGTAGGGGAAGTTGAAAGGTTAAGAGGCCAAATGAAGTTGTTGACTGCCTCTTCCCCTGACATCCGGTTGGGGGGGGTTGGCCATCCCCATGGGCACTCCCACATATAAAGCTTATGCAATAGGCTTGAGTTCTGGGAAATCACTTTTTAAATGGGATTTAAACCTAGCCCTTTGACCAAAGTTGCCTTGTTCTGAATAATAACTCATAATATTTCTTGATCATTGCCCTGATATGTTTACACTGGGGAAAAAATAGGTTTATGTTTTCAATAACAGAGATTACTAGCTTGTTTGTAATAAAGGATGATTTGTTTTACTGGCACTAATTAACCACTCTTACATATTAATGTTATTTACATATAAAATGACACATACCTGTGCAGGATGAATAGGCCTCCAAATGTCAGGTTTTATTTTGACTTTTTTTAGATTAATGCTAATCCTTTGTTTTGAGTGCCATTTTTTTGTGACAGTGATTTTTTTTTTAAGATTCTGCTCCTCTGAGCTCTAACAACGCCAGTAAGAAATACGCTAAGCTAACATAGCTCATGAATATTATATGTATTTGTATAGGATTCTACCCTGTTGAATAATTTGTGCTAAGACATCTCATTTCTGCAGATTCTCTAATATCCAGGCAGTTGGTTTGAGGGGTGGAAATGGGAAACTGGCAGAGAGACCTGCTTTTTCAAGTCTTTAATAATTATAATTAGTAGAGTTTTATCCCTTGCCTTTAAAAAAATACTGAAGCAATTGCCTTATGAAAAGAGCAGTTGTTGGACGATATTATTTAATTAAATAGACGTCCCTCCCTTATTCTTTAAAAAGAAAAGCAGTTATTCAAAGCATAAAAAAGATGAAAAAATCATGGCCTGTAAATTTTGCAGAGTGCGTAAGAAACCTCATGAATTCTGAATGTTTAAAGTGTAAACAAAATGGAAAATGACTGAGGAAATACAACAAGAGAAACCTTGGGAGGAAAAACAGTATTCACATTCATTCTGGCTCCTTTTTAAAAAATGAACAAATGTTTAAAAACCAAGACTATTATCAGAGCACATGTAGTAATTTCTTACTAGCCAGATGCTTCCCAGTAGGAACAAAGTTGTAGAGCTGTTATGTCTGAAAAAAAGTTCTCGTTCGCTGCTTGTGAACACTGCCCCACTGTAGTGGCGGGAGGTTCGCGTCTTTGTAGGGGCTAATAATTGTTTGTCAACTCTTGTCAAATAAAAAGTAGTGCTTAATGCTCAAGTGTGACCTCAAAGATCTTTTCCTTTTCCATCCCCTGTTTCTGTGGAGTGGAGCTCAGAAATGGGTCTGCTCATTTAATGAAGGCACTGCTAGAATAGTAGAAACCATAAAAGGAAGGAATTCTTTGGTTGAACAGAAATTAATTAGGAAAAAATGAGGAAGGAAAAGAAAGCTCTTAAGTCAGTGGCTTAAAAAAAATGTTCTAACAGCTGTAATATGAGAGCACATGCTAACACATTTTTTAATATAATTATATGAAAAAGACATTTTTATATTCCCCTCTTCTAGCATAAAAGAGTTTTTTGTCAAGCAGTAACAATTTATTCCTTATGGAAACTGCTGTATTATTGTCTGATGGCCATTTTAGATCCATAAAACGAAATGGATTAAAGAAAATTAAACAGTATTTTTAAGTGTCTACAGCTTGTGGTGTGTTAGCAACGATCTATATGAAAGGAGCACCAAAAATTAAACTCAGGTTTCCAAGACTTGTTTTGAACTGCAGTACAATACTTAAAATGTTTGGCTGAAAATCTTTTTCCAAACGTAGTAGTGAGAGTCTCATAACTGAGGCGAGGTAAAATGAGATACAACCAAATATAAAATCCTTTATACATGCCACATGTTATACTATGTGTATATGTTCTGCATATACTCATACATACTGTTATAGTTTGTTATGTCTCACGCTATTTGTTAAGAGCTATCTTAAAATAGATAAATATAATGAGTTGAAGGTCAGAAACCATGGGGAACCAGGATTTATCCCTAGATGTATGATCTTGGCTGAAGCAATTGAAGTCACTGGGCTTGAATCCAGATGTGTAGCTGAGTGGATTAGATGCTCGTCTGCTTAACAAAAAGGAAAAAAGTCAGGATGCCTTGAGATCTGCATTGATGGAACGAGAGACAATAGAGGGGTGAAGTTGCTTGTGTTTCATCCGGCTGACCCCAGTTCTGGTCCCCAGTGGTACATGGGGTTCCCTGAGCATCACTAAGGGTGATACACAGAGCACAGAACCAGGAAACCCCTGAGCACAGCTGGGTTTGCAGCCACCAAAAAAACCGAAGTGCTCACTAGATGCCATAACCTATTGAACACTCAATATTTCTCAGCATCTCATAGGAGTTTTCTTTTCTTTGGGGCCACCTCCAGCTCAGGGACAGCTCTGGGCTCTGTGCTCAGGGCTCTCTCCTTGCAGGATTAAACCTTCTAACCAGGGCCTGCTGGATGCAAGGCAAGGTGAGCGAAACCCGGAACTGTTTTCCTGTCCCTCTCAGAACTCTTCTAGCTGAAATGGAATGTGTATGCCCCAGGACCTGGACTAGTTCTTCCTTCATAGGTTTAGGAAGTGCCTCCAAGTAGAGACTGAATTGAGTTCCACAGGGCTTTTGCAGAAGAGCAAATGGATGGACATAAAGTGGGTGAGAAATGAATGGCTTGGTTTGGCAGGATGAAATGGTGAGGATCTCAGAACTTGAGTAACTGCAGAGAGGCTGCCCGGGACAGCCTAAGTCCTCCAAGCATTCCCTGCGCCTCCCCTTGGGGAGGGCCCCAGTTTGCAACCCCCCTCCCCCCACCCCCGCTTTCAGTTCTGCTCCCAGGAAGGAGATGTGCAGTGGACATTATCTTATGGACAATGCCCAGATCTTTTGCCCAGTCCATATAAAACTTACATGTGTTTGCTTATAGTTCAGCCCCTTTTGGGGGAAATATTGCATGCTCTCATTAAAGGGAGACTATCCTAAATATTTTTTGTAGTAGAGCATGCTTGGAAGGAAAGTGGGAGTATTTGGGGGAAATGAGTGCTTTTCTTTCAGAATCAGAGACGTCAAGGCACCCAAGCAGTGCTGTCCTGTCTGCGCCTCGCTGTGACAGTTGACTGGGAGGTAACTGGGCTCTGGCTTCTCACATGATAGAATTGGGCAGGTGAGTTGAGTCTGTGAGGATCAGCCCTTGCTCTCCGTGTGCTGAGACTGTAACTCTAGCCGGTGAGATTCTTCTGGATCCAGTGGGTATGGTGGCTCCAGGGGCATCGATATCTCAGGATTTTACACTTTTGTCTCAGACCAAAGCAAATTGTTTAATACTTAGACTTTCTCATGGAATAGGAGAGTTTTGAACCTCTCGGGCTCTGCCCATATTTTTGCAGCCAAGCAGAGAGATGTAAACTTCTGAGGCAGCCACCAGACAGAGTTCAGGACCAAACTATGTTTGGAAGCCGGACAGCAGGTGACAGGGACAGAGGAGGCTCATTTTGTGTGTGGCATAAACCCTCCATCTGGATCCAGGCTCATGGCTGAGAATTTCCCAGGCAGATGTCTGGGTGAGCTTGGTTTCCATTTGCACCACACATCTCCAAAGCTGGTGCATTTGGTGGTCTGGAAGGCTGCCAAAAGAGTGTGGGCTGCAGTTTTTGAAGAAGCACAATTAGTTACGCCCTTAAAGGGGCTTTGCATATGTGTGCGTGCGTGCGTGTGTGTGTGTGTGTGTCTGTATGTGTGTGGTGCCAGCAATCTTGAGTATGTTTGTGTAGTTTATACATTGCGTGGCCCACATCAGGGGGCCTCAGTGTGAATTCAGGGGTGCAAGACTCCTTTCAATCCAGAGTGATCATGCTTGCTTCATGCCAAATTTCCCAGTGGCAAAGGGAGCCAGCCACGTCTTTTCAAGTACAGTTGTGTGGGGTTAGACCTTTGTTTTTTTTTCTTTTCAAAGGATCTTTATTCCTGGAAACATGTATCACCTTTTGCTTACTGTTTCCCAACTAGGTCATGGTATGCATATGTGCTTTTTAACAATACTTTAGTGTAGTTGCAGACTTTTTTAAAAAACGTTAATTCCTTCAGTTTATTTCTGAATTTTATTTTTGCCTCTAAGTTCTAGATGCCTTCAGTGGTCTCACACATATTTGTAAAATGATTTTTCAATGGCAGTACAGATATTTATGATATTTCTAGTATGAATCTTAGTGTTTCTGTAACTCAGATAAAAGGAGAAAACTTTTTAAAATAAAACTGTTCCAAAGTATTTTAACTAATATTCCGCTCTTCTTCATGACCACTTAACCTCTGGACTCTTACCAAATATCTGGGCATAAGTAGAATTTCTGGCCATTGACTCAGAGGGGTTTCACTTGAACATTCCTTACACACCCTCCTTCATACAGCTCATAATATCCCAGCGTTCTGGAGTCCCTGAACTCTGGAGTCCATTTATTTCTAACAATTCTCGGATGACAGTTAACCATCCAGTTGCTATATTAGAACTAAATTTACTGGAGGTGGCAAGTTTGCATGTCAGAATTCAGCTTCTGATTTTCTTTCAAATGTGCCATCTTACTGAATGAAGCTTTTCATAAGGGAAAAATGATTTATTATACTCAATATAACCATGGTTCACTTGTCTTAACACCCAAAGGGTTGCTTTGCAAGCAAGGCCGTAGGTGTATTTGTGGTAACTCCTTTCTCATGTTATATCGAAGATAGAAAAAAAAACTCTTTTAGTCTATCTTATCTCACAGGCTTGATATTGGCCTCGATCCAAATATAATAAGTTATGATTTGCCAGTTTATGGAGCACCTTCTCTGTGCTACGCATCTGAGCTGGAGCAATACGTAGCAGTGAGGTGTTTGCCTTGCACACAGCTGACCGGATTAGATCCCCAGCACCCTGTATGTTGTTCCCAAACCTACCAGAAGTGATCCCTGAGTGCAGGAGCCAGGACTAAGCCCCGAGCACTGCTAGGTGTGGCCCCCAAAAACAAACAAGCCAAATCAATGGTTCAAATCAATGGCAGAAGCATTTTAGAAGGAAATGTATGGCCTGAAATGATTTTGTGAAACCTCTTATTATGCTCAGTGTTGTTGAACTTGCATTATGTAAGATTTTAGCTTTGCTGAATCTGCCTTTGTGTGATCAGTGCTTGAAACCAATTTGCATGAAAATCTAAGTCCAGATTTTCTGGAGCACATTTGAAACCCTCTGCTGGGAATGGACCCTCACTTCCTGTGCTCTACTAGGACACGACTTGAGCCCCCTGTGGCTCTCATTGATTCCATCCTTTAGCCCTTCTCAAACCCTTGCCTTGGCCTAGGGTGCCCGTTCCCCATCATTTCCGCTTGTGGGCACTCCTGTACACGTCAGCTGAAAATGCCATTTTAGAACAGTAACACATCATCAAAGTGCGCCGTTGGAAATTCCCACTCCTGACGCCCGCTAAACCTCAGCTGTTAGACTTCCATGCTTGGTTGTATTTAGAATTACTGAAATAAACATTTGCTGCTCCTTTTTAGGAGGCTTATCCCGAGAAACTAAGGAAGGGCCTCACTAGCTTACCTTTACATCTTTTTTTCTTTTTTAACCAGCAGTTGCTTCATAATGGGGGTTGGCATGAGTTGGGTGTCCAGACTCCCTTGATGACCTTTGGCACAAGGCAGGTCCCTGTTCAAGATCACAGCCCTTCTTTGTCCAAGGATTTTATTCCAGTGTCATATCTGGAGTCATCGCACTACTTTTAGGTGGATCATAACTGCATCTTAGAGATGCTGATCTGTTTTTACACCCCCTACATCGTAGAGTTTTCGTGTTTTCTTGTTGGAACCAATAAATCATTCAAGCACCAAGTTTGTGATTTCTGATCTAGAGCAGTGTTCTTCAAGCAACTTGCCCATCCACAGGTGTTGAAACATCGCGTCAGCCACTGATCACCATGGCTCTGAGAAGCAGAGGGCAGGCTAGGGGTGGTCTACAAGTGTAGAAGGTAGAAGAGGGTGGTTGTAGATGGTGTCTCAGCAACCCACGGCCAGCAGGTCACATCACACCCTCCACTCACTTTCTATGAAATAGATTAAAAGAGACAAATAGAATGTTTCCTGGCACTGGAAATTGATGTGGAATTCAGATTTCTTTCCATTTTGCTTTCGTCTCCCTCCATAGTCCCATGGTAAGAGTTGGATAGCTGTCACCCCAATTGGGTGGCTCCGAAGACAAATTACTGTTCTTTGGTTTATGGCCAAACCTGGCAGTATTTAGGGTTTACTCCTGGCTCTGCCTCCAGGGATCACTCTTTGTGAACTTGAGGAACCATTGCTGGGCATCAACCCCTACTGTCCTACCGAAGACAATGACAAGCCTGAAAGAGAAGCTTTCTTACGAGAAGGGTCTTCATTGTATCTCTTGTGGCCCCTCTGGTGCGTGGCTCTTTGGTTCTCCTTGTTCTTGTCTCTTGTTGGGTTTGTTGGTGCTTTAGCCAGGAATCATTGGTGCTGCAGACAGGCTGTGACTCCCATGCATTCCTTCATGCCTTCCTTCTGGAGCTGCCAATTCAGATCAGCGGGGACCCACCTCATTTTTGGTTATCCCCACGTGGAGTTGAGCTCAGTCCTTCAGCCTCGCTTTTCCGACGCATGATTTTCTTTCATGTGTCACCGAGAACACTAATTCTCACTTTGCAGCGTGGCTTTCATTTGATTCCCAAGGGTGTATATGCATTAGGTTTTGATTAATGGAATGTTTTCTCCTGGCCCAAGATAAGTGTGGGGGATGCAACGTATCTAAATTGCATCTGCTGTGTGGATGTGGGCTCAGCTTGGTGAGGTAAGCACAGCTTTAGGTAAAATGCCAAGGAAAAGGGAAAAAGATGATGGATATTTTACTATTCCTGCTACCAACTCTCCTGAACTACTCTCAGTAACATAAAGGAAAGGACGAGATGAGAATTCCCATGAGTCTAGTCACACAACTGGACCGAGCAGTGGGGAATCCTGAACTCGTCTCATTGTCATGTTTAATTTGCTTTCAGAACTAGCATGGCGACGTTTAAAGGTAAGTGTTGAACATTCCCGGTAGCCAAGGGCTTGCCTTCAATCTCCCATCTTAGATTTGGAATTTAAGCAACCTCGGAGCCTTTGGTAGAGAAGTATCTCTTAGAGAGATGAGGCTCCTGGAAACAAATGGGGGAGAGTATGCTGGGAGGATTGGGGGAGGGGGGCGTAGCGTGTAACATTCGTTAAAGTGTTTGCTAAATGATGTATTCAGACTGGCTGTATTTCACCATCTCTCCTTGACCGATTATATGTTCTAGTAAATGCAAGCTGGAAACTTTTGTCAGAGTTATAATACTCAAACTGACATCTAATTCCCCCAGACAATAGGTACAAGGCTGGGGATTTCTAATTCTTTGCAGTCTTTACATTTATTGATTCTTTTGTAGACCTGTTTCATTCAATCTATTACAAATGGGCGCTGGTTAAAATTGTGAAGTTCACCAAGTCTGACCAGAGGCACATTAAAAAACAAGAGTGTTCTGGTCCCAGACTGCCTGCTCTCAGGGATGGAGGCCTTTTGGGAGGGTCATTTTTATTTTTAATTACTACATTTGGTTGGACGTGCTGTCTTGATAAAGAAGATTGACATGTTTATTTGGGAGCTAACTTGTACGGGGCGCTGTGAATTTAGTTCATCTGTTTGCGTGTGACCTGGGCTGCAGATATAGCGCCGGTGCTGAGAAGAGCCCGTTTTATTCGCAAGCCACCATTTGATTGTAGACTTAAGATCCCTTATTGTTCTACAAGAAATGGGGACGGCTTTTGCTTACCTAGCACTAGAAAGAGATAGATCTCTTGTATCAGAAGTGCTTTTTGGAGTTTAGTGGCATTAGGCTGGTTATTGAAACATTTATAACCCCGGCATCAAATGGCTGCTTGGCTTGAAGGCCTGTGTTAAGCTTTCAGAAATTAACATAATATACTTGTATTGTCTGCCATTGCTCAGGATTATGCCTTCCTCCACATCTGATGTTGTAAAACATACTATGTAAATAATTGATAATAAACAAACAAATTCTACTTTTGCCCTGGTGCACTTCACCAGTTTCCAGACTTCGAAAGTCCCTAAATAATTTATAGCACTTATTAGTGCAGGCAAATGAAGGGTCCCCTTGATCCGAGCTGCTTTTTGTCCTTGTTTCTTAGCAGAATTGTTAAATGAGCCTCCTGATTGGTAACCAAAGTGAATGCCCCTGAAAATCGCCACATCATCAGGGGGACCAAACTTGCAAGTTGCTAAACCATTGGTATTAACACTGGTGGGATTTGTCGACTGGCCAGAATGGATTAGGAAAGACCAAGCGTCTGGGGCTGGAGATACAGTTCTGTGTGGGGAGCATGGGCTTTGCATGCTGGGGTTCAGGGTCCCCCAGCACTGCATGGTGCACTGGGTGTAGCTCTCCCCCTGCAAAAACACATCCGGGTATGCTCCAGAAACCTGAAAAAGGAAAAGTGAAAAAAACTTAAAAGAGTGAGAGAGGAGAGAGAGGGAGGGGAGAGAGAGCAAGAGAGAGAGGGAGAGAGGGAAGAGAGAGTGAGAGGAAGGGGAGAGAGGAGAGAGAAAGAGAGGGCAGTGGAGAGAGGGAAGAGAGAGGGAGGAAAGAGAGCAAGAGCAAGAGAGAGAGGGAGAGAGAAAGGGAGAGAGGGAAGAGATGGAGAGGAAGGGGAGAGAGGAAAGAGAGAGAAAGAGAGGCAGTAGAGAGAGGAAGGAGAGAGGGAGGGAGGAAGGAGGGAGAGGAGAGAGAGCAAGAGAGAGAGAGAGAGAGAGACATCTTTCACCTGGTTTTCTTGTCGACCTAAAACTTCAGTCACGGTTCTTATTAAGAAGAGGATTTTGACTCCGTATTTATTTCTTGGCAAAGATACAAACCTGCTGAAAAACATAAACCGAAAAAACAAAAATCAAAAGATTATGTGATCTTTTTAAAAACTGCGGCAGGATGCCAGTTAGCCAGACTAAATAATCCACAATGGCACAATAGTCTTTGTTGGGTGTGGAAAAATGTAACCCTGTGAGAAGGCAAAGTGGAGTTTCAGACGCTGGGAAAGATTTATGACTTAAACATTTCTTTCTCCTCACAGTCTGCTGTTATTTGGGATTCCGTGAATCTTAACCAAAGATTCCATTGATTTCATAATGAATTCAAATAAAGAGTTCCATTCCTGCTGGCCTTTAAAGGTTATACTGGTTATGCATGTTCTTTTTTTTTTCCTGAGAGTTTTCTGTGATGATGAAATGTTTTCGAAATTTTTGCTTCTGGACATCATAGATAAGTTGACTTCTGATGGTGGTTGGAGCCTCAAAGCAGAGGCAATAAAATGAGCTAAACAATCACATACATTTATAGACTCCGAAGGTCATTTTGAGAATAGTTGCATTCAGATAATTCACAAAGAGGAACTCGGTACCTTCTTGAGAACTTGACTAGAGATTAACACTTTTATGCAACTTCAAACAAATTTTTATTGTAGTCATTTCTTGGAGGGGCTTGATTTGCAATAAATATTCTGGAGTTTTCTTTAATTTGAAACTCTAAGTGACTTCCATTTAAATCAAGGGGTGCAGGGATGGATGGGGTGCGGGTAAGTCCCAAATACTGGTTACTAGCCAACCTGTTCCTTTGACGGGCAGATACGTGCAAACCACACAAGAACATTCCTCAAAAAAAAAAAAAAAAAACATTCAAACCTTTGAAAATAACAGTATAAATCCCACTTTGCTACCCCTGAATATTAATTACTAATCATAACCCCACATTATCGTGTCAATATGCGGCATAAAGACATGTAAAAAGAAATGTAAATGCCAAAAAAGAATAGAAGATTTGCATTTGTTACATGTTAATTCGCTTCATTTTAAACACTAATTATTACAATTTATGAAAGAAATCATGGTATTCCATCATAGCAGAAAAATCTCTAACCTTGAAAGGCAACCCGAGGTCCTGGCTGGTCGTCAACTCTAGCAAGCAGCTTGTAGCTTTGAAATCAATAACCCTTCTGGCAATTTCCATCCAGCGCCAAGATGAGCTGCCCCAGAAAGAGCTTATCTTGGACTGAACTCTAGAGCAGTGCTAGAAGCCCCTCTGGGTTCTGCTTCCCAGGGTCTGTGTACTTACAGTCTCCTAAGGACCATGAATGAGAGGCCAGAGCCATAGCACAATGGGGAGTGCATTAACCTTGCAAGCAGCCAACCCAGGTTCGATCCCCAGCATCCCATATGGTCCCCTGAACACCGCCAGGAGTAATTCCTGAGTGCAGAGCCAAGAGTAACCCTTGACCATTGCCAGGTGTGGCCCCCCAAACAAAACAACAACAAAAGAATAATGAATAATACCACCCAAACAAGTGCACTCCTTCCCACACCAGGCCCAATGAGGGGATTTACCCAGAGGACTGTTCACCACTGTTCCCTAAGTCTCTCTATATCAAAGACCAGAGCCAATGTTGAAGCTTTCAGTTCCTTTTCTCCCCCCCTCTTTTTATTATACCACCGTGAGACATACAATTACAAAGGTGTTCATAATTGGTTCTTGGTAGTACAGTATACCAGCACCCATCCCTCCACCAGTGCCCCATGTACCCCACCCTCCCGCCCACCCCCAGGCTGCCTCAATAGCAGGTACCCCAGTATCCTCTCTTTCTCTCTCTGTCTCTGCATCTCTCTCCCTCTTCCTTTACACATTGTGGCTAGCCCTGCAGATATTTAGAGTTTATCACTTAAGTCTTTGTGTATATTCAATGGTGAGTTCTAGTCTGACATTACCATTGCCCACACTCAGTTAAACACTGGTATCTATTTGTTGACCTTGCATGGCTGAGCTCATTTATATTCTAGAAGAATAGTGTAGTGGTTCAGGAAGCATCATACTACTATGCCCAGAGTTGGGACAAATCGGCAGGGTGGCACCCCAAGTCTGGTGAGATCAACCCATGAGAAAGTCACTGACTCACCACAGTTACCCCTGATCACCACAATGAAGGCCATTAGTCAAATGGCAGGACAACACAAGTTGCTCTTGCGAGTTCCAGGAACTACAGGTCGCCCCTAAATTTGATTTTGTCACCGTCTCTGGCTCAGCCCTTATGGTGCTGAGTGGCCGGAGGAATCTGTCTGGACCTAGTCGTCAAGGGAATGGAGAACAGGGGCAGGATAGAGTCTAGAATTGAACAGAATTTGGGTGGGTTTGGCAGCTGGTTCTTAGTTCCTTTGGGCTCTGCCATTTTATTTCCAACACCGTCATTGACCATTGGGGGCTTTTTCTTTTCTTTTTTTTTTTTTGCCCTTCCCACACATGAAGACACACATCACATGAAGATTTCTCAAGCAGTCAGACATTGTTGGCATCCCTGCACCAAAATAAACAAAACACCCAAGCCTGTAAGAAATCATTCCTGTTGGACTTTTAATCTCGTCTCTGTGTGCTCTGGAATTCTTACAAGGCGAAAGGAATGCACTGACTCTGCATGAGTATCTTGTCTTTAGTTTTCTTTCATTTCTTTTCTTTCTTCTCCTCTATCTCCTGGTTCTTATCATTTTTCCTGTCACTGTTTACCCGACAACACTTTGAACTCTCACCAGCGATTTTGTTTTTCTTTCTATTTCTTTTGTTTTCTGTGTATGGGGCCATACCTGGCAATGTTCAGGGTTTACTCCTCACTCTGGGCTCAGGGATCTCCCCAGAGGCTCTAGAGAGGTGCTGGGGATTGAACCTGGGTCAGCAACGTGCAAAGGAAGCTCCGTCTCCATCCCTACTCTGGCCCGGCCAGCACTTTCCTCATTCTCCCTACTGCTGCTTCAAGCCACGAATTCTCTTTTATTTCCTATACAGTCAGCCCCATTGTTTTGTTCTTGTTTTCTACAATCTTTTTTGAAGGCAACACTGAGGGAAGCAGGCAGCAGTCCACATTTCCTGGCTCAGCTGAAGCTAAGAGCTGTGGTTTGTACTGTCACTGCTTTGGAGCTACATGGCCATGGATTTGCACCCAGGACTCCAGCCCTGAAGGTCTGGATGAGGGACCAGGAGATGTGGTTTGTGACGGTGATTCCAACTCCCACGGGGGCTTCTGCTGGTTTCCCTGCCCTGAGAGATCACTTGAGAACAGAGGAAGTTATTTTCTAGAATAAAGGAAAGTTTCTGAACCACTGCTTTAATTACTTAATAAATACTCAATAAATAATTATCCCACTGTGGTATTGTACAGGGAAATAATAAGTTGCAGCTCGAATAGCTCCCCTCCGCCCAAAGAAGGGCCTTCCTCATGCGGGAAATATGGTGAGAATAAGCCTCTTTGCCTGCAGAGGGTTGAAATGGTGATCATAAATTTATTTAATCTCAGGGATTTAGAGTAGCAGCCTAGTTGTGTATAATCTGTAGGCGCCTTTCAGTAATGGTTTAGAAATGGAGGGTGCATTCGTTAGACCTATTTCTCCTTTCAGAAGAAACAATCCTGCAGTTTCCTGAACCCACAACACTCACACTGAAACCATGAGACAGTTTTACCCATTAGTACTTCTTTTGCATGAATGAAGCCTGCTGGGCAGAAATGGTTGATAGGAGCATCTTTATTTACACAAATGATTGGGCCTTCAGTTGGCTTTTTGTAGAGGGTAGAGATGCCCAGCGACAAAGACTGAGTTGTCCGTGAGCTCACCAAGCAAGACCAGAGAGTGTCCAGGAGCTAAGGAGGTGCTTGCCTTGTCCACAGTCTAGACCCTGTTGGATCTCCAGTACCATATAGTTCCCCAAGTAGAGCCAGAGGTCATCCCTGAGAACAGAGCCAGGAATAGTGCCCGAGGAGCCCTGGGTATGGAACAGCCTCTTCCCACAAAAGCAGCCCGAGGGAAGTCCCTATAGGAGGAGTGTTCTGTTAAAGAGGTCACATGTGGCTACCAGGTGGCTTGGGGACCCCAACCACCCTCTCCAGTCTTGGTGCAAACTGAAGGAATATTGTTTGCAGCCTTGGTGGGAGGACCAAGGAGGACTGAACTGGCTTGTGTGTGTGGTCGGCAGAACAGTTAGAATGAAGCCGCAAAGCAAAGGCAGTGCGAAGGGGAGCAGCCACAGAGGCAGGCGCGGGGGATGTTGCATGAGTCGGCTGTTGGGTCTGAGCAAGGCTGCTCTGAAGAGCCAGCAGTCAGGGGGAGAAATACGAGCACAGCCGTTTTCTGTAGCAGGGATGTGTTCTGAGATCTTGAAGGAGGCCTGGAGCCCTGGAGCCAGATAGAAAGGCAGCATTTCCCCGTTCACTCATACCTGGGGCCGGGGAGGCTCATTGCTAAATGAACTAGCGAGCTAGTAACAACTAGCAATAATCTAGAACAGCTTCAGTAATAGACTGTCGGGAAAGCAAAGGTAGATGTGGGCTCTTGCTCTCTCACGATGCCTAACTGGGGGGAATATTGTAGTTGAAGTGAAAGTGAAGCTGAGTGGATCAAAGGCATCACAGTGAAGCTGTGAAACGTGAAATGTGGGAGAGATTTAAAAAAAAGGAAGGTGGGGGAGGTCAAGATCCATGACCGGGAGAACCTGTAACAGGACAAGTGGGTCTGAGGAGCGAGCGAGGATCGGTTGAAAGTGTTCAGCACTCAGGCCGTGTAGACAGCCCTTAAAATCTTGGGTTCTGGCCCTGGTGTGTGGGCAGGTCCAGAGGCTGCTTAGCATTGTATGTGGATGATGGCATAAATATCCCGATGAACCTTGGCTGAAGAGAAGATTGGCCACGCCTAACCTTGATAGAGAGAAGAGCAGGGTTTAACCCCACAGAAAGAAGCCAAATCAAATCCTAAACCAGCTAGAATTCTTTCCAATTGAAAGGTGGGAAATCTTCCCATCCCATTTGCAAACCATATGAAAATGTGCGTGAGCAAGCCCTGAGCAGAACATTGAAGTGAACTTTAGGCCTTTTGCTGACACAGTAATGAAAGCTAGGTGGTAGAAACATTCTACTTGTGTGGGTGAGAAAAGTGTGTGTTGGGGGTGTGTAAACCGGACTCGTGCATGGCATTTCAGGAGTTTAGAGCTAAAAGCATTTGTGGCTAGAAAGAAAATTAAACTTTGCATGAACGGAATGGTCCATGAGTGAGTTTACAGTCAATGAGTGGGACAGTGTTCATGTTTCTGATTAATCTACAGGGGATTAATCACACCAGCCTATCACAGCCCAGCTCACGCGGCCGCAAGCGGCCACGCAGTTCATCAATAAATGCTGGCTTTAGAGATGACTACAAGAGTATGCTACCTGCACGGCAGAGCCTGGCAAGCTACCCGTGTTGTATTTGATATGCCAAATACCAGTAACAATTATAGACCTCATTCTGGAATGTATTGAGGCTCTTTATGTTCCTGGAGCAAGCAGATGCCCTTGGGCTCTACTAGCATGAGACAGGACATATGGAGATGTTACTGGGGCCCGCTCAAGCAAATCGATGATGAACGGGAAGACAGTGATACAGTGATACAGTGATACTGGGGAAAAAGTAATGGCTCGGCAGCCAGCTTTACTAGATGTGTGAAAATCCACGCAGTCACCAGTGTACTGGTGTACTAGCCATTATATTACTGGCAAGAATAACTAGTGTTCTAACTGGTCTGGGCTGTGTATGTGACGTGACTATCATCTGTGTAATATGCACAATGTGTGTTGCATCATGTGTAATATTGTGTGACATGAGTATCATATGTGTATTATACACAACGGATGTCATGTAAGCTCTGATAGTTGTTTTCATAGCATGATATTGCATATTGTAAGGAACCTTTGCTTGTGTTTCCCCTGACTATAATTAGTCTCTCCTTTATGAACAAATTACATTACACAGACAAAAAGTATCCAAGGCACAGCTCTAAAAGGTTTAGAAATGATGCTGTTGGGATGGTACCACATAGGAAACTCCTGGTTTCATATGCAATCAGAGGGAAAAGGATCTGTTTCAATAGGCCTTTTTTTTTTTTGGAAGGCACTAGAAACCCTGGGACAGAAATAGAACCTTTAAGTATTCGAAATAGTATTCTTGAGCCCAATTCATCTTTAAAACTTATTCCACTAACTCAGAATCAAACACCGAGAATAAAGGGTTTCAAGTAAAAAGAAAATATATCCAATTCACACTTGAGAAAATGAAAATACTACAGACCAAGAGAACATTCTTAGTGAGCCCCCCTTCTTCCCTGCTCTCATTTTAACCAGCTGGAATTATTTTTAAAGTACATCCAATTCAACCTTTTAAAATGACAGATTTGCCTTTTAATGGGAAATATGTATTTCATCATAAAGATGGAGTGTAGTGTCCTTGGCTACGTTATTCTCTGCAGAAGGATGCTCTTTTTTTCCCTTACCCTAAAAAGGAAGAGCACGGATTATAGGAAATGTGCTGCTTGGTGGGAGATTGAGAAATCCAGACAGATTGATAAAAGAAAAATTAAAAAAACAAAGCGCACCATATTCCTTCCAGTCTCCAGAGTTCCATGCAGTCACGTTAATTGGGATGTGCTAAGCAGCTGAGAGGAACAGAGACAGCCGGGGGAGAACGTCAGAAACTGGCTTCCCTTTCATTGTTAAAGCAGCTTGAAATACCAGCCAGCAAAGGGTAGCTCTCTCAGAGGCCCCCTTACTCACGACATTACAGGACATTATGAGGTCTCATTCACGTCCCCGCTTCTGAAATTGACGCTCCGTTCCATTTCGAGGGAGGGTGTCACAAAACACCTCCGCTTTCTAAGGAAAAACACACAGTTCACCGAGCACAATGGAGCTGGATTAAGCCATCTCGGTGTGGAGGGTAGGAAGAGTGACACATTTTCCATTCAGACGGACAGGGCTACGACCCGGCCATGACAGATGCTGTTTGACAGGGCTGGGAGGGGAGAGGCCAGACTCCAGGACCAGAACCAGCCCAGGGCCGACCGCAAGCCCCAGATGGGGAGGGTGGGGGCGGGGTACAGAGGATTGAGCAAAGTGCCTTAGAGCAGGGAGGGGTTGGGTGGGGGGGAGGGGTGTAAGGAGGGTCCCAGAAAGTCAGAGGGTGAGGGGGGCAGCAGCTGTTCTGAAATCACCCCCACTCTGGAGCCAGGAACTGGGTGGGCTAGAAAGAGAGCTACTACAGAGCCTGCTGGGGTCTGGGTGGGGCCTTGCACCTACTGGGTGGGTGGTGTCTGTAGAATGAATGGATTGATTCTACAGCCTCTAAAAGATAAATGTGGAATGAGGTGGGCCAGCATCAAGCCAACTTTGCTTGTTTTGAGTACTCCGGGGAGGGCCTCTGAGCTCCTTCAGCAAAGAGAAAACTGCATTCAGAGACGTGGTAGGGGTGGGGCATGGATATAGTCTAGGGGGGTAAGACACAGCCTGGCCTCAGCTGACCCAGGTTCAAGCCCAGGCACCATATGACCTGAACAGCGCCAGATGTAGGCCTGGAGGAACCCACATTCTGCCCCTGCGCCTGGCATATTGGAGGCCGGCTCCAGCACTGCATGGCCCCAAGCTTCCTCGGACCTGCATCCTCAGACCTTTGCACGGATGCACCGGTCCAGTGAACCCTTAAGCCCTTAAGCCCTCTGATAAAATAACAAGTCTGGGGAGCTGACTTCAAGAGCCAAGACAGGCTTTGCCTGTGAGAGACAGGCACCATCTCCCAAGCTTTTAAGTATTTAAGGTGTTCCCATTGTTGGTGAATTCTTTTTTTTGTCATTTTTGGTCACTGCTTAGGAGGTTCCTCCTGGCTCTGCACTCCAAGAATTACTCCTAGCACTTCTCAGGGGACCATATGGGATGCCGGGGATGGAACCTGGGTCAGCCTTGTACAGGCAAATGTATTATCACTCTGGGTGTCTAGTGAACTCTTGAGTCACCGCTTAGCTGTGTGAAGAAAATGCCTCCATCAAAAACAATCCAAATCTTCCTTCCCTCGTAGACTAGGGCTTGCTTGGGGAGGGACATGGGGGGCTTCCGTGTCCTGAAGATGAATGAGAAAGAATCCCAGTGGGCCCAGGCAAACCCACAGCTACACAGGCAGCAGGACAGATGAGTCATGGAGTCCAGCATAATCAGAAGCGCGGACCAAAAGGGGCAGACCCACAGGGCTTGGGGGGAGTGGGAGGCTGAGCTTAAAGGACAGTGGCCGCAATACCTTCACAGCCCACCCCGGCTCATGGTGTCCTTTCTCTCCCTGTTGCCTCAGTAACATAAAAGCACACCCCCAACCTCCAGGCCCCGGGTAGGTTTATCTCAGGAAGGTTTAAGGTTTGGGCTTTGCAGACTAAAAGATGAAAGCCAGCAGCCGCCTTCGCCCCATCCCCGCCCTCCATCCATTGCACTCAGAGGATGGCTAGAATGATCTCACACCCCCTTAAGAATAGAGGGCGAAGAATCCAAACAAACATGACTTTTAGTCCCAGAGGGGAGGTACAGGAAAGGACAGGGGTCAGGGAGGCTGGACAGTGTATGGAGGGTCTGATGCAGGGAAGGAAACCAGACTCAGGTGCTTGTCGCATGTTCCGGGGTTGAGTAATCGTGTATGCTGTACTCAAAGTGCACAGTGTGCACATGTACAAAATGTCCAACTAATGGCATCTACTTTGGAATTGTGGACCCAGTTAGCTTACTCTTGCTTGAAAGTAGTAGAGGGAGAAACCACGGTGCTGGACACCACTCCTTGGGGTCTTCATTGAAACTCAGCCATGGGCAGCATCTTCTATTGCTGGCCTCAGCGTTTATGCCTCACCCTGTTTCTGACCCAGATGACCTCAGAGTGTCACATGGCCTGTCCTGCTTTTCTTTTTTCTGTTTGTTTTGTTGGGTCACACCCGGCGATGCTCAGGGGTTACTTTGGGCTCTGCATTCAGGGATCACTCTTGGCGGTGCTCGGGGGACCATATGGGATGTCGGGGATCGAACCTGGGTCAGCCACGTGCAAGGCAAAAGCCCTACCCGCTGGACTATCACTCCCCGTCTGTCCTGCTTTGTGACTCAAACAGAGCCAATGCATTTAGGGCTCAGGGTTGTGACTGTATGAGGTCCCTGGGTTCCATCACTGGCAACACGCACACCCCCCACACACACATACGTGAACATACACACACACACAGAGCTTTGCTCTTTCTACAAATAGAGATGTCCACCTTAAATCATGGGTGAGAGATTTTTTTTCTCAAAACTAACTTCACACTTAGCTATTTTCGAACACTGAAGGGGGCATCCTTCATTTCCCAGCCAGTTCTGGGGTTCCAGTTTCAGCCGGACCCGCTGACTCAGATTTCCCAAGAGATTTCACACTCCTATACATGCTGTTACATTTTCTAAAATTATGTGAACCCCTCGACAGTTTGCAAATCATTCTCTTAACACCCATAAGATCATATCATTTGTAGCTCCCGCTTAAGCTTTGATTTTAAGAGAACACTTGGACTAAGGCTTTAAACAAAGAGAATAAAAGGTGTCTGAGAGATCCATTCACTGGGCTGACTGCATCGTCAGAGATCCCCAGTATTGGGGGCTAGAGGGATAGTACAGTAGATAGAGCATTTTCCTTGTATGTGGCCTGCCTGGGTTCAATCCCAAGGATCTCAGATGAGTGAGGGACCAGATGATCCCCCAAGTGATCCCTGAGCACCACCAGGTTTGGCTCGAGATCCCTAGTACTTCTTGGTCACCCAAGCACCACTGGGAGTGACCACTGCCTCCCCATCACAGAGTAGTTTCTGGGCCCTGCTGGGCATGGCTTCTCTCCAAACAATAACTCCTGGTTTGTATCTGCTCCTTCCCTCCTTCACGCCATGCGGCTCACATACAAGAAACAGTTCTTCACACTTAATGAATGAATAATCAATGATGCTGACCTCAGCCCTCATGTTATCACTTATAGAAATTTAGCTTCTGTCCCAATACCCCAACCTACTCAGAGCCTCCTTTCTCCAGCAAGGACACCAGCATCTGACAGTCTCACTCTGGGGGTGACTGGCCCTGGTGCCCAGACACTGCCCCGAGATTCTTCCTGAGCTTATTCTTATTTCCTTAGGGCTAAGATACAGTGGAGTGTGTCGGGGACTCATTTACACCCAGCCTCTCTTCCAGGGGCCTCTCCTGAGTAACCCCAAATAACCAGGCTCCATCTGAAGCCTCACATATTCTACCGCTTTTGTTCCCTGTGCCGTTGGTGCATATTTTTTCCCAACAAGACCACTGACACTTTGCTTTCTTTGCCTGCTTATTTATTTGCAAACTCTGTCCCACGCCTGTCTGTGGTCTTAGCCGAGTTTGGTTCTCCGGAATGAATGTGGAGTCTGTCCCCTGGGAAGTTCCCCCCTCAAGTCTTGTACAAGTTCAGGTGCCCTTTCGGAAGACAAAGCAAGATGGACAGAAGACAGAAGAGCCGATCATGAGAACAGTCTGCTGAAGAGTGAAGTACATTCAATGAAGAACAAATTTGGCTGGAGACAAAAAAAATAGATCAGAGTGAAATGTTTCCTTGAATCCTCCCACCCCAGAGTGAATGCTCTCATCAATTTAATCTCAGTTGCCCTCCTCAGATTCTAGGGGCTCAAAATCAAGGCTGGTTTCAAGAATGAACTCAAGGGGACTGAGGGGCCACTCTTGACATTCCAACCAGGCAGGTTTAATGTGGTGGTTCAATGTGCATGCCCTGGGGTGCAATGCCAGTTCCAGCCCTGCTGTGCTAGGGCGTAACAGAGGTCACCAGGGTCCTCTGGGGTCACACTTGGTGGTGACCCTCCAGAATGGAACCTGCAATGCTGGGGTCCCATGGGGTAGTGGGCCCTCAACTAGCCTTAATCACTGGACTATCTCTCTGCCCCCAGATTGCTTTTATTGATAGGGCCTGCTACCAGCCTGATTTTTTTTTAATTAATTTTTTTATTTTTACAATTACAAAGATATACAATTAAAAAGTTCATATTTGGGTTTTGGTCGTACAGTGTAGCAGCACCCATCCCGCCACCAGTGCCCATCTCCCACCACCAACGTCCCCGGTTCCCTCCCCCTCCCCCAGCCCTCCTCCATGGCAGGTTCTTTATTTCTTTCCATTTCTCTATCTTTCTCTTTTCCTTCCTCTCCAGACTATGGATTACAAAACATACATTAAAGGGTTGTCATGTGTATCCTTTTGCCTCTATTTAATGCTCAGTTCTAGGTTGGCATTAGTACCCTCACAATTGTTAGCACACTGTTCCATTTTCTGTCTTACCTAGCCTCTGACTCCCACACGTTTGTGATAATTTCCACCTTTGACAGGACCTCCTGATGTATGTTTCACTTGACCTTGGATATTGGTATCATAATATGTACCTATATATTTATGTTATGCAGATAAATGCAGTCATTCTGTAACTGTCTCTCTCCTTCTGGCTAATTTCGCTCAACATAATCTTCTCCATGTCCATCCATTTGTAGGCAAATTTTATAACTTCATTTTTCCTAACAGCTGCATAGTATTCCATTGTGTAGATGTACCAAAGCTTTTTATCCAGTCATCTATTTTCGGGCACTCGGGTTGCTTCCAGATTCTGGCTATTGTGAATAATGCTGCTATGAACATAAAAGTAGGGATGGTGTTTCCGCTGCGTATTTTTGGTTTCCCAGAGTAGATTCCCAGGAGTGGTATGGCTGGGTCAAATGGGAGTTCAATTTCTAGTCTTTGGAGGAATGTCCATATTGTTTTCCAGAAAGGCTGTACCAGCCGGCATTCCCACCAACAATGGATGAGTGTCCCCCTTTTCCCCACACCCACGCCAGCACTTGTTGTTCTTGTTCTTTTGAATATGTGCCAGTCTCTGTGGTGTAAAATGGTATCTCATTGTTGTTTTGATTTGCATCTCTCTGATGATTAGTGATGATGAGCATTTTTTCATATGTTTTTTCAGCCTGATTTTTTGCTCTTAGAGAGGCATCAGGATTCTGCCCCAGCCCCAGTCAGGGCACTGCTTTCTTGTTGTCTTCTTTCTACGGCCAAGTCCCTGTGTTTCTGTAAGGTGGGAGTCACTTGTCACTTGTGTTCCGTTGTTCATCGATTTCCTCAAGCGGGTGCCAGTAACACTCATTCATTGGGAATGAGGTCCATTATTGTTACTATTTTTGGCATATCAAATACACCATGGGTAGCTTGCCAGGCTCTGCCGTGGCTCTGGGTTCATCCCAGGGGTTCAGTCATAAAAGGTGAGAGTGCTTTTATGAATGCCTGCTTCCAAATCCCCTGTTCTTGATTGAGAATTCCACCAGCATTCCTGATGATGTGCCTGTTTCCCTGAAGTCTCCTAGATTCCAATCCATTCTTTCAGCAAATATTTGTGGAGAATCTTGCCAGCATCTACTGGCTGGCTGGATGTTAATTTGTTCTGCACAGAACCACCGTGGTCTCTGATCTTTTGCTCCTTAAGGAAGGGAGGGGGCGCTTCCAAGGGGAAGTCAATTCCAGATTCTTTTTATTCTTTCTCCTCTTCCCAAGAAGTCCATTTTAGATTGTTTGCTCAAGAAGTAGAAGGGAAAAAAATATTCAGTCGAAATATCTCCCTCTCCCCCACCCCAGCTGCTTCTGAGGAAAAAAAAATCTGCTGCCTGATTTTCTGGACTTTAAAATCCCCCATCTCTTCAACTTAATTTTGTCAAATTGCATTCGGGGCTCTGATGGTCTCGAAGTCATTCCCACATGCTTTTGGATATTCTACACTCAACCCACATGCGAAACTCTTGAAAATGTGTTTGCTAAATCATTTGGCAAATGGTCTTGTTGGTGTCTGCTGGGTTGTTTGGAACCTACGGTAGTTTTGTCCTTATTCCAGGAACCCGGCCAGCCCAACCCAGATAGACAAGCTCAGAAAGTTCCTCGTTTGCTTGATCATTTCACGGCCAGTGTGCTCTGTTTCAGGGGTGGGGGGGTGTCTCATGCTTTACCTGTGCTATTTTGGGGGGGTCATACCTAGTGATGCTCAGTGGTTCCTCCTGGCTCTGCACTCAGGAATTACTCCTGGGGGTGCTCAGAGGACCATATGGGATGCTGGGGGATTGAACCTGGGTCAGCTGCGTGCAAAAGCAGGCGCCCTCCCTGCTGTACTATTGCTCTGGCCCCTTGTGTTGTACCTTTGACCAGAGAAATGTGTCCATTCTTGAGCCAGAGGTCCCACATGCTCTTTGCTCTTGGACCCAGCAATTCTCCATAGTCATGACCTTGGTGGGGTGGAGGGGTGGGAATGGTGGGGGGGTTGGTGGGGGCAAAATGCTGCCTCCCCCCTAGTTGTTTTGCCTAGTTGAGCTGCTGGAAATCATATATATATATATATACTGTATCACTATATCACTGTCTTCCCGTTCATCATCGATTTGCTCAAAGCGGGCCCCAGTAACATCTCCATATGTCCTGTCTCATGCTAGTAGAGCCCAAGGGCATCTGCTTGCTCCAGGAACACAAAGAGCCTCAAACCATTCCAGAATGAGGTCTATAATTGTTACTGGTATTTGGCATATCAAATACAACACGAGTAGCTTGCCAGGCTCTGCCGTGCAGGGAGCATACTCTTGTAGGCATCTCTAAGTCCAGCACTTATTGATGAACTGGGCTGTAATAGGCTGGTCTGCTGGGTGGAGTTCTGAAGAGAGAGAAGTCCGGATGTGGAAAATGGAGGCCCTCATGGAGTGGGGTTCGTCTGACTTGTTGCGAGGCTCTGCTGGGGTGGTGGGCCAGGGCTAGAACCCACCATCCCTCCCGGGTGCCTCGTGAGCGGCTGGTCACAGGGAGAGTCAGTAGCAGCTCTGTCCCATGTCTGTGAGTCTCTGGACTGGCATACCTGAGCCGGATTTAAAAAAGACTGCTGCAGGGTGGAACTCGATGAGCTGGGCTGCGATAGGCTGGTCTGCTGGGTGGAGTTCTGAAGAGAGAGAAGTCCGGATGTGGAAAATGGAGGCCCTCATGGAGTGGGGGGTCGTCTGGCTTGTTGCAAGGCTCTGCTGGGGTGGTGGGCCAGGGCTAGAACCCACCATCCCTCTCGGGCACCTCGTGAGTGGCTGGTCACAGGGAGAGCCATTAGCAGCTCTGCCCCATGTCTGTGAGTCTCTCTTTATATGTATATATATATATATATATATATATATATATATATATATATATATATATATATATATAGCTTATTTCAGGAGCTGGAGGTTCACTTGGTATCTGCTATTTTCTCATAAAGCCGGGAGCTTTTTATAACTTCCTGGTGAAGTTCCTGACTTTTTCGTGAGGGCACTTTACAGCGCAGGACTGTGCTGTGTGTGCAGCGAACACATTGGAGATATAGGACGGGGAGTTAAGGCATTTGCCTTGTACATAGCTAATTAAGCCACGCCCCCAGTTCTGTACTTGGCACTGCTATGTTCCCCTGAAAGCACCACCAGAAGTGATCCCTAAACAGTGTGCTAATATTTGTCAAAAGTGATAATGCCAGCCTAGAACTGAGCATTGAATATAGGAGAAAATATATACATGATAATCTCTAAATGTATGTATTGCAATCCACAATGTGTAAGAGAAGAGAGAAAGAAAGAGAGAGAGAGAGAAGAGATAAAGAACTTGCCATAGAGGCAGGCTGGGGGAGGGGGAGGGAAGTGGGGACATTGGTGGTGGGAGATGGGCACTGGTGGAGGGGATGGGTGCTGGAACACTGTATGACTGAAACCCAAACATGAACATCTTTGTAATTGTATATCACATGGTGGTGTAATAAAATATTTTAAAAAAAAGAAGTGATCCTTAAAGGCAGAGTCAGGAGTAGTCAATGAACACTGCTAGGTGTGACCCAGTCACCACCCCCCCACTTAAAAATAAGTATATACATAATTATATGGGACAATAGAATGTTGGTCTTTCCAATCCTGTATCACTGTCACTGTCTTCCCGTTCATCATCGATTTGCTCGAGCGGGCACCAGTAACATCTCCCATATGACCTGTCTCATGCAAGTAGAGCCCAAGGGCACCTGCTTGCTCCAGGAGCATAAAGAGCCTCAAACCATTCCATCAGGTCATGGGAATGAGGTCTATAATTGTTACTGGTATCTGGCATATCAAATACAACACGGGTAGCTTGCCAGGCTCTGCCGTGCAGGGTAGCATACTCTTGTAGTCCAAATGGGTCTTTGGTATGAAATTATGAATAATTTTCATACCAAAATGTATCTAGAATGGTACAAAAAAATAGAAAGTGAGTTTTCCCTCATGCATAGAAAGCTTTAAGTTATTAGCAAATAGCAGTAACTATATTTTTGTTTCCAATTCTACAGTATGAATTTTGGTATTTTGGGTGGCTGTGTTGGGGGTATTTACCCAATGGTACAGAGGATTCTGGCGGTGCCAGGGACCGAGCCTGTGACCTCGTCCCTGCAGAGCACATGCTCTAGTCTCGGTGGGGGTGGGGGGGCAGCCCCACACCGCAGGTATTTCATAATGCAAGCTGCTTATGCCTGGAGTTAATGTCAAACATGCCCTTTCTCGCAACAGACTTTGTACTTTATAAATGCTTTATGATGTTAAATATTTGTGAGCAGACAAGGAACTTGCCTTTTGACAGTGAAAAACATCAACGAAGCTTACAGCAGTCTCCTCCGGAAGTCAGATGCCAACTCAAAGCTTATCCTTAACGTCAGGCTGCCCCTGGTCTGAGGAACAAACAAGGTTACTTCCTCATCAAGTCTTGAAAGCAGGAGTCAGCAGATTTTGTCCAAAAAGGGACAACTTAGATGATTTTCTCAGCTTAATGGGCCAAGAGATCAAGCCAAGGGACCGGAGAAATAGTACAGTAAGTAGGGAACTTGCCTTGCACCCGGCCCGTTCAGGTTCAGTCTTCGTCATCCCATATGGCCCCTAGAGCAGAGCCAGGAGCAACCCCTGAGCGTTGCCCCATGTGCCCTCTACCTCCAAAAAACATAGAAACATTTTACTTAATTGCAGTTTCAAGTTACTATTTTTTCTGTAGCAGCAAAACTGCCTCCACAACCGTCTGTATACACCAGCCCCTAGCCAGAGCTCCTGGAGTGCCAGGTGGGGCCTTCCCTCAGGCAGGTTTCTTCAAGTGAGGTCCTGGGACCACCCGATGCCGACCACCCAATGCCGCTTCACACAGTGGCTTCCTGCGCCTCGCTACGGATTTTCAAACTCATCCAATTGAGCCCCTGACTTGCCTCTCCTGCAGTTGGGGTCTCATGGCGGAGTGTTGTTCTGTGCCTGTTTGAATACCACGTTAGCCCCTCAAGAAGTCTTGGTCCTTCCTATATTGTTTGTTTTTTTTTTTCGTTTTACTTGTTTGGGACCTTCAGCCCACCCACACCTGGTGGTGCTCAGGGACTAGACCGTACTCAGGCAGGCTCAGGACTGTATATGGTGGCGGAGATTGAACCTGGTTTCTGTGTCCCGGTGCCTCCTGACCTGTGCCTGCGGCCTTCCAGCCCTTCTGAGAGTGAGTGCTAGGGCCCAAGGGCTCAGTGGGTGAAGCACATGCTCTGGCTGTTGGCGGCCTGGGTTCGTGCCCCAGCACTGCCAGGTTCACAGGGCGCTGGCTGCAGGAAAACCAGCCCCCACCCCCCCACTGAGCCAGGTGTAGCCCCCCCCCAAGCACCCATTGCAAATAAAAGCATTGTAGGCCAGTGCCACAGCACAGTAGGGAGGGCACTTCCCTTGCACACAGCCAACCCGGGGTTTGGTCCCTGGCACCCCATAGGGTCCCCTTAGCACCACCAACAGTGATTCCTGAGTGCAGAGCCAGGAGGAACTCTTGAGTATTGCTAGGGTAGGGGGCTCTGCTGCACCCCCAGTCCTATGCCGTGACCCCACTTCAGAGCTCTTCGAATACTTCGAATATTTCTCTTCCCACTCCAATCTGCCTTTGGCGTCCACTGCAGCCCAGTTCTGTTCCTCCAGAGGATGACCCAGAAGGGCCATGATGACACTTTAAACCCTCTTTGTCACCCTATATCCCTGCTTGTCATTTGACCCTACCAGCAATTCTTCCCTACCACTTTTCATCATCTTGATCACTTGTATCATTTCACTTGTCTTTCCATTGATCATTGATTTGCTCGAGCGGCACCAGTAACATCTCCATATGTCCTGCCACATGCTAGTAGAGCCCAAGGGCATCTGCTCGCTCCAGGAACATAAAGAGCCTCAAACCATTCCATCAGGTCATGGCAATGAGGTCTATAATTGTTACTGGTATTTGGCATATCAAATACCACACGGGTAGCTTGCCAGGCTCTGCTGTGGGGCAGGATACTCTTGTAATCACCTCTAATTTCCAGCATTTATTGATGATCCGTGTGGCCGCAAGTGGCAGCGAGATCCGGCTGTGATCAGCTTTTCTACTGGGTGGAGTTCTTACAAGAGGGGAGCCCGGATGTGGAAAATGGCGGCCCTCATGGTGTGTGTGTGTGTGTGGGGGGGTCCTCTGGCTTGTGAGGCCCTGCTGGGGTAGTGGGCCAGGGTTAGAATACCCTCCCCATCCCTCCTGGGAGTCTCTTGATCAGCTGGGCACAGGGAGAGCCAGTAGCAGCTCTGCCCCATGTATGTGAGATTCTATCATCTTGATAGACTCTTTAAAAAATCTTTTGGATGTTTGTTTTGTGGAGGGGGTGGGGGGACACCCAGGAGTGCTCAGGGCTTACTCCTGGCTCTGTGCTCTGGGGGGCATGCCTAGTGGGGCTTGGGGGACCATATGAGGTGGCAGGGGATTGAACCTAGGTTGGCTGCGTGCCAGGCAAGCACCCTCCCCTGCTGTACTGTCTCCTACCTCCAGTTATGTTCTTTAAACTTTCCATAGTCCAGCCAGCCCGGTCCTGAGAGCACCACCCCTGGTCCCCTGGAGGTGAGTTCTCTGAGCTCCCTGGTCATTTCCAAGCTTGTCTTCCTATCACTGCAGCGAGCTCGGGGCATGACTGAGCTCTGCCGCAAGCATCTGTCTGTGGTGTACTGATAATGTACTGGGGATTATGCGCTCAAACCACAAATGGAAACCCAGGTCAGACCTCTCTGCTTCTCCTCCCAGAGACCAACTGGGGCGGAACGAACGTGCTCAACTTCCTCCCGCAACCTCCATTTCGGATCCTTCTCCTGGTGCCTTGGGTCTCTTTCCCTCCAAATAAATTAAAAGCATCAGGTCTCCCAACCTGGGAGTGCACCCCATGGCCTGGAATGTGTGCACAGCCGCTGCTGTGCCTGAATGTCACGGCCGTTTCCGTGCTCTCTGCTCTCCACTCTCCTCAGCCGGGTCTGACAACAGAACCTGATTCCAAGCAGTGCTCTCTGGTTCAGTCCATGGATATCACGGACATCGGAAGTGACTTCTGGCCTGGACTTCTCAGCCCCTCATGTCCCATGAGGTTCATTCCCCCTTCTGGCTTTCTCCAAGGCCCAGGACACTTTTATTCTTCTCCCCTGCCTGTCTGCAGCCTCGATCTTCCAGTACTTTCCATGATGACCTCTGAGTCTTTCCCTGATGATTACACTGGTTCATATTTTAACTGTGTTTCTTTGATCATGTGTCCTGGGCTCCTCCTAATTTCTGTGCATAAACATCTGCATTTGTGTACAGTTTTAGGGGTTACTTTTAGTTTCTTTTCTCTCTTTCCTATTTTATTTTATTTTATTTTATTTGGGGGATATGGTTGGAAAATACCTGGATTTATACTTGGGAACTGCTCCCAGCTCAGGGGTCGCTCCTGGCAATGCTCAAGGGACAGTCAATATGTGAGTGTTGTTTGGGGGTTGGGGAGTCAAACTAGAGTCCATCCCATGCCAGGCAAGTGCCTTAACCCTGGGTTGAGGTTAACTGTCTCTCCAACGCTGCTATGTGCAGTGCTCAGGGATCACTCCTGGCAGACTTGGGGGCACCATATGGGATGCTGGAGATCCAACCTACATCAGCTGCATACAGGGCAAATGCCCTCCCTACTGTTCTGTCTCTCAGCTGCTGGCACTGCATCTTATGTCTCGCTGTCTTCACTGATCATTACAAGCAATAATCTTTTCAAATTCGGTTTCTGCAATTTCGGACACCCATAGAGGTTTCTTGGGACTTGACCTTTGTTTCTAAGCTTCCTTTCCCTTCCACTTCCCCAGACCTTGCATCTATCCCAGATCCTTTCTCCCAGCTCTGTCCTTACTCTCCACCCCCTCCTGTTTCTGGTTTTATTCCTGCTCTGCCTCCTGTCGAAAGAACGTCCCTCCTCAGGCTGTGGTTATCGGCCATCAGGCAACACCTCCGGCCAGAAAGGATGAGTTTTCGCCATGGGTGTCACGTCTGGCTGTGATCTCTTATGTGTTCCCAAGTGTGCACTACTGTGGGCCTTTAATCCATGCCTTTCCTCTATAGGTAACCCCTGTTAAATGGGATAATATGGGGGTGACTCAGAACAGGCTCCAACTCTGGCCATAGGCATGCTCCCTCTCGCCATCTGCTCTCCTGGACTCATCACCCAGCCTCTGGGGAGTATGGACCAGCAGGCCACCAGACACGCAGATATGCTCATACTGCCAAAATGCTGAACCCATGAACGAGAGCTGGTGCTCTGGAGTGAGTTGCTCCACATTCTGTTTTCCTTTTCTGTTTTTCCTGGTAGAAATCAAAGACAGTGTTTTGGGGGAGAACACAACAAATTAGATTCACTGGAGTGACTACGATTAATTTATGCCATGATTAAATATTAACCACTCCAGTGTCTCTCATATTTATGCATCTGGCCCCCTTTTTCTGTTAGATTATTTAATTATATGCAGAAATATGTCTTAAAAATATAGGCTGTCTTCTGATACTGAATTGGGAAGGAAATTTGAGGCCTACATGATAAGTCTCTGGTGTTAAATTACTCAGAAATCAGTTCCCAATATTACTGTCAAACCATTCAGCGTATTCAATTGTAAAAGACTATTGAAAAATAGTACTAATAATATTTTTGGCTGTGGAATTTACACATGGAATTTCATCACGATAAGGCAACATGTAGGAGTGAAGTGGTTCCTACTTGACCAAAGAGATTCATTGTATTAAAAAATCCATTTCCTTGGGATACCGTTGTTTTTAATTTGCTGGGAATGAATCAATTCCCACGTGATTTTGCACAAATCCTTGCATGCCTTTTTATGGGAAGAAGTGCGGATAATGCTCAGTTTATTCATCTGTAAATTGGAGACAACCATTACTGACAGGTTTGTTACTGGGATTAAAAGGACATGGACATGGACAGAGGCCGGGAGCCTTGTGGAAGAGAAATGCAGCCAGTGATCTCACCGATACAGGTTTATTCAGTTAAATTGTATGATCAAGAGTGCTAATAATTGTTGGACATGGTAATGCCAGCCTAGAACCAAGCATTGAATATAGGCAAAAGGATATACATGAAAACCCCTAAATGTATGTATTGTAAGTCACAATGTGTAAGAGAAAGGAGAGATGTGAGAGAGAGACAGAGAGAGAGAGAGAGAGAGAGAGAGAGAGAGAAGAGGCAAAGTACCTACTATAGAGGCAGGCTGGGGAGGGGGAGGGAATCTGGGGACACTGGTGGTGGCAAATGGGCACTGGCGGGATAGGTGCTGGAACACTGTATGACTGAAATCTAATCATGAACAGTTTTGTCATTGTACATCTCATGGTGGTATAAAAATTTAAAGAATAGAAATAAAATAAACTAAAATGTATGGTCAGCCCGACCCCACCCACCTGTCAATGGCTCGGGGAACACTTTTTATCCTCAAATCCATTCCTTGCAGGCACCTGGTCGGTCTGTGCAGACACTCAGAGATTCCTGCTTGTTTTAAAACATTCCCAAAATGCTGGTGAAGATTCCATGCAAAATCCCAGCCAGAGGTGGGGCTCTCCCAGAGCCCTGCCTTGTGATCCCCTTGGCAGGTGAACCCCCAAAGCCCCGACTTCCTTGCTGTGTCCAGAAGTAGAAATCAGATGCCCAAAGCCTTGGACAGCGAGTGGAGCAGAACAGCTTCAAGAGAGAAGCGGCCGCAAATACTGCAAAGCACAAACACGCGTCCCTGCTGGCGCCTGCGAGCCCCTTGGGAGTTGTACCTGCTTTGTAGAGGGCAGCAGAAGTGGCTCGCTGTGGCTCAACGACTCACAGAAGAGGAAAAACCAAAAAAACTTAGGGCAAGTGAGCACTTTGCATGTTCTTCACCCGTTCGGAGTGTTCCCTCAGCAGTTGAAATGATTGCTCACATAAAATGCTCCACACAGCCGCCGCCACCGCCCGCGCCCGTGTCCCTTATTCCTTTGATCCCCCACCCTGGAACTCTTTAGAGTGTCACAGACAGGACTGCCTTGAGATTTGAGTGTGACAAGGGGAGGAAAATCAATTACGTCTTCCCAAAGACCCAGCCGGAGGTGGCCAGCACCACCTTCACAAAGAGATCTGTCTCTTGCTTTGTCGTGGGGTGCCTGCAAAGAGGCGCCCAGGCTGCCTTTCTCTTTCCTGGGAGCAGAGAGGAGATGACGCCCGAGATTGAGACCCCCACCCTGGACACCAGCACCCTGTTCTTTGGCCTGTGTCTGTGTGTTGGCTGCGTATTGCAGGGTGGAAGCAGGCGCCGCATTCCTCCGGAGGGCTTACACATTGATTAGCGGTTAAAAGCTTTTGTCTGTAAGGTTAGTTGGTAGGAAAACCAGATCTTCCCTGTAATTGGCAGGCCTATTATGAGTGGATATTCGGTTAAGCTTCTAAAGAACTTCTAAGAACTTATTAAGTAATTGAATAAAGCAGAGTGCATTTAGCCTTATAGCTGTACCATATTTCAGAATATCATATAACCTATGAGTCAGTTCACATGTTTTATATATATAAGTGATAAAACATGGGGGGGAAGAGTGAGACGGGAAAGAAAAGGACGTGAATTACTCTACCACCCACTAATACATTCCACAGCAATTTAGTCATCCTTTTTCCTAATTATCCAGCTCAAGATTTGGTTACAACTATTTCTCTGTTCAGAATAAAGCTATTATGCACCTCCCCAAAAGAAAGAGGTGTGAAGAAATGAAGATGGCCCCTTCCATAATTCATAACAGAACTGGTCATTGAGAACACGCTTAATGATTATCTAGATCCAACTCAATACAATGGTGATTTATTGCTTTGTGAGGGCTGCTTGTGGCTGTCTCATTAGGAAGAGTTACTAAACAGCGCGATCCCTGTGAAGGCACATTAAATGCTGTCTTCGTAATGGAGTTACTGTGTCAGAACTCTTTGCATGCCCAAAATTTGAAGCAACAAACTAATCCCATGATAACAATTGAATTTTTAAAAAATCTGTCTATACATTTGGGCTATTGTCAAGAGAGGGGAAACACAGCTTTCCTGAAGAGGAAGAAATGTGCAGTTTGGGTAACCAGGGTTTAAATCTATATGAGCATTTGCACGGGTTAGGGATGCATTGTTCTTTATTTGTGGCAATAAGAGCTCTAACTCGTTTTTCTCAACCCCTAGCCCTTGCTTAAATATATGCTCACTTATGATCTTCAAGGAAGTAAAATAAATTTAACTATAACCTGACCAGTAGAGCTGGTTGTTGAAAATCTGATCAGTATTAAGCTCAGGTCTTCAAAAATACATAAAGTAGAATCAGTATCACTTAAAAAAGTGAATTTTTGAATTCTTTTAAAGTTTTCTCTTATTGATCCAATATAGCTACTTAGTTAGTGCAGTGCTTGTGCACATCTATAAGTAGCCTTCCGTTCTATAGCTTACGTTCCATTCATCATATTTGTTTTCCCAAAGGCCCCTCACAGAGTCTGGATAATCCTCTCCTGATTCCATAAGGTCTAGCTGAACTTATGGAAATGACTTTCATTTCAACAGTGATCAGATTGTCACCCTGATCATGCTAACAGCTCCGGCACTGCCTTGCTGGTACCTTCAGTTCCTCTGTAGCATCCAAGGGTCTCCCAGCCCTTGGGGTTACGGTGCTTCACTGTGGTTTCTCCTGTGTTCCCACATTCTTGTGATCGAAACCAACCCATTCATTTTCCTTCCTATCGCCCTTTCTCTAACTCTGGTACACAAATGAAATTCCAGCTGGAGATAAGCAGGGAATCTGCAAGGGCCCCTCCTTTATCCTGGTGACCAGTGGGAAGTGGCTACTTTCCCAAGGAACCAGCAGGAATTTTTGGAAGCCAGAGACCCCAGCGGTGGAGGGCAACCAAAATACAAAGTGCTGAGCGGCCGCCACCAGCCTGCAGCAGCGGGTTATAAATGCTCCAGAGGTCTCTGAGCCCTTTGGGACAATCACTCCGTAACCACAAATGGCTTGAAAGGCAAAGTGGGTGCACTTCATGGACCTGTCTTTATTAACGGGGAAAAATAGAAATGACGCTGCTTCCAGAATGAGGCCCTTTAAGTTGAATCATGGCTACTCCGTAGCCATGAGCCGCTTCTGTGCTGTGCCGTCAGCCCTGCAGAGCTGAGGCCAAAGATAGGCGCTGTCAGGGTTTTGCCGTGTAGTTCGGATTGCTTTGCTTGGGCTGTTTTTCTAAATAGATGATTTTTTTTAAAAAGAGCTGTCCAGCTTCCTAGCTGCGATCTAACACACTGAAAAGCTCGCCGTGTGTCTCTGCTCTGGCAGTAAGAGTGACGCAGGGGGAAAATCTGAATCAACTTATTTGCAGAGCCGTAGGGTCACAGAAGTCTATAGATTCTATAGGCCTAAGGCACAAAGTGGCAGGCAAGCATTTGCTGGAATTCCCTTGGGGGCGGCTGCTCGCACACAGCCCTTTTCATTCAGACCCTGAGCATGTCAACAAAATAATCTTTGACTGCAAAGGATACGGTTTCACTTAATTTCTCTGCTGACTTGCAATTAAGTCTCAAATCAAATTGATCTCTAGATATCTTTCTGAGATTAGGGTTTTCCAGGAATCCCCGTCTAAAACTCACTTTGGGGAGTAATAAAACATCGATTGCAAATGAACACCTAATTGTGAAGAAAGAAAGGGGAAGGTGTTGTGTAGCTGGAGAAAAGAGACATTACTTCCCCTCCCAGTGGTCTGTGTCCTTAGAAAATTTCCTTTTCTCTGCAGAAAATACATTTGTGGCCTTTTTCTTTTTTTCTGGTTGATGTCTCCAAAGACCTGTTCTCAAAAGTCTAAATAGAAACAAGACAAGACAATGGAGTTTCTACTATAATCGTCCTTATGATTATCCACCAGGAATGATTTCTCCCAGGACCTGGGGATATGTGGCGTATAGCTGGGTCCCGTCTTCATCCTCAAAGCAGAGGTCTGGATTGCTGAGGACGCACCTCTGGTGGGTTCCTTGAGAGCTTCAGATGACTGTGCATGCTTGCTCGGTGAATGAGTGGAGGCTGTCTCCACGGCGCACTGGCCTGATTCGGCTCTTCCATTTCCTGTGGAATTATGCCCTGTGCTTGTTGTTGTATTGCGTTAGTCCATCTCCTTCAGAGTCTCCCGTATAGTGTTTGACACCTTGGACCTTCCTGAAAAGTGGAAATCATTCAGGAATCTGTTGGTATGGGTATTATAATAGTGCCCTTTTTGAACGTGGAGCTGGGAAGCTGGTTCATACCTGTTGGTGCTCAGTGGTTACTCCTGGCAGTGCTCACGCCTTCCTCTGCTCAGGGACCACTCTTGGGTAGTGCTCAGGGCTTCTTCCTTGCTGTGTGCTCCTGGACCATTCTTGGTCCTTAGGGGATTGTGTGTGTGGGACTAGGGGTCAGACTAGGGTCAGCTGTATGCAAGCAAGCACCTTACATCCTGTACTGTCTGTCCAGCCCAGACCTGAATAAAGAAATATCAAGTGGCCATAAGCCTTGTACTCTTTGAAGCCAGAGAATGTCCATGAAAGGTTCTTGTGCAATGGACATTTACTATTCATTTACCAGCTGCTTTCTGAAGTTGACCCTTTCTTAATCACCCTTGAGTTCTTGGCTCTCCACCTTGCACCTGGTGTGTTGTTGGTGCTCAATCCATATTGAGCTGAGTGGCCTTCTCATATTGGATCAAAGTAAAATAGCTGAAATATGAATGAGTATGATGTATTTATAAGGAAAATTATAAATACCATTTAAGAAGGACTATGATAAAGATAACTAGCATGCATTGAGACATTGCCATGAGTTTGCCATTCTTTTATTTGGGGGTTTGGATCATACCGCACATGCTCAGTGCTCAGGAGTGACTCTGGGTGGCTGTGGGTGGCTGTGTAATGCCAGGGAGTAAACCTAGTTTAGTTACATACAAGTCAGGTACCATCGCTACTTGCACTGAGTCTGCCCCTGCTACTCTCTTTCATTTCTCATCACAGGCCTTGGAGATGGTCTAATTCCTGTGTCCGCATTAAGTAGAAGGAATCCTGAGGCCCAGAGATAGGGAAATCATTTTACTCAAAGCTAATCACAGCCCTTCTAAGGTAGGACTGAGATTTAGGTTCAGGCGGTCAGGTCTGATTTTTTTTTTAACCCTTTAATGAGCGGAGTGCAAAGGGGTGCAGACTGTTTGGTGGGAGTATTACTATTTGGTATGGGTATTTGGGACTTTCCTTTTAAATTACTCTTTATACCTCTGGGGTAGAAAAATAATTAAATAACAGTGTCCCAGGTGTTAGAGACCCATAGAGGAAAAGACATTCTGTCTAAGAAATAGAAAAGTTTTAATTAAATCCGAAAGACGAGGAGGTGGTTATAGATGTGTATCCTTAGTGTTCAGCCACAAGAGAGAGATAGTAGAACTCCCAGCTGCGATGACCAGTAGTGTGTTTGCAGGCAGTGAAGTGGGGACCTGCGTTTGCTCATATGCAGAAGACCAATTTCATGCAAGCCCCCATTTCTAGCCAGTAACTTAGGTTTCATATCTGTCGGCTAGGGCATGTCAAAAAAAGAAGAGGGCATCTTTGAACAGTATTCATTGTGATTATTATTGTGACCCTTATGTCCTTATGCTGGCTGTTTCTCATGGACGCTGGTACCCCCAGGTGGTGGTTGTGAGGACACTGGAGTGAGGGGGTGGTCACAGTCTTGAGCACAACACGGGGTGAGGGGAGAGGGGTGTGGTCATAGTCTTGAATGCAATGTGGGAGGGATGCTCAAAGTCTTGAGTGCAAGGCAGGTAGGGGGAGGTTCTGCCTAAAGGTTTATTTCCCAAGGGGTGCTATGAATATTTTTTTTTATTTTGGGGCCACTCCAGGCAGTGCTCAGGAATTATTCCTGGTTCTGCCCTGTATGGGGAACCATATGGGATGCCATGTTTCAAACCTGGGTCAGCCATGTGCAAGGCCAGCACCTTCCTTACCCACTATACTGTCTCTCTGCCCTCAAGTAATTATTTCATCTGAGAAAGAGGTGGTAAATCAAGGAAGTTTGGGAAGCTTGTGCAAGCTATTGTAGTTCTGCAGTGATTTGTGATTGCTTATTGCTAATCATTGTCCATTCACACTTTCTCTCTTTCAAGCTGTTTCCTGGCTCTGCAAGTACATATTAGTATCATCAACTCCCTGCTTTTATAGAAGCAGGGAGTTGAGGATTAAAGAGAATAAATTGCTTCAAAGCTCAGAATCTTCATAGCTCCATTTATAACATTTTACCAGATTCGATCCAAGGGTTAAATTTGTCATGCGGCAGGTCAAAACTGATCAGATATCACAATTTCAGCATTAATTAAATATGTTCAATAGAATGATACAATTATTTGAATAATTGGGTTTTCATTCAGAATAAATTATGATGTGAAATCATTTAATCCTTCCTTGATTTTCATTGTTAAAGACATTAAGGGAAAACAAAATATTTGGAGGCATAATGCATAAGAAGAAAAAGAATCACAAATATTTCCAGGGGCAGAATCTTGATGGTATGAAAGTGTAGTGATAGTAGTGAGAAAGTTGTCAAGGGAAGCGTGTTAAGATCCATTTCGTTCACTCATGTTTATTATCTGCCACTGCATCTTTTGAGAACTGTACTATATTTTGAATAGTAATTAGGCAGAATCGAAGAAGAATTCATTCTGTTGGTTTGAATATCGTCAATAGATACATTTGCTCAAAGCGTCTTAAGAAGAGAGCAAACTTCACCGCTCGAACGATGGCAGCCACGGTCCAACCTTGGAGCACTAACCATCAGGCTTCCTTCAGATCTCCAAGTGGTGGCTTAAAATAACTGTTCCCGTTTACACTGCAAACTCCTGCAAATTAAATTTATCAGGGTTTTGCTGTCAGCTAGCCTAGTGCCTAAGTTTGCTCACTCTCTTAGGAAAAGGGGAAAAGTGAAAAGAATGACACCTCTGATTGGGACAAATCTTTTTCTCTTATTTGTCGACATTTTTGTACTTTAAGTAGAATAAGTAATCTGTCTCGGCATGTTATTCTCTTTTCTGGAAAACACTCTACTGGTTATTTGTGCCTGCACTACTGAAAAGTGACCTCACGACTCAAAGCTCCCGGGCCTCAGAAGTGGTTTATTTAAAAAAAAATCTGAACCGGAGCGATAGCCCAGAGGGTAGGGCATTTGTCTTGCACACAGCCAGCCCATGCTGGCCTGGGTTTGATCCCCGGCATCCTATATGGTACCCCAAGCACCACCAGGAGTAATTCCTGAGTGCAGAGCCAGGAAAAAACCCTGAGCATTTCCGGGTATGACCCAAAAAATAAAAAAAAACTGCTGGCCTCTGCTCTGCTACCAGTGTTTAAGAGTTCGAGAGCCTCAAGACTTATCGCCCCCACCCCCACCCCAACATCACCACACCTTATTCCTGGGACCAGACAGTGGGCCACGCCAGGTCCACAGGTGAGAACTCTCCCAAACTCAGCAATTCTAATATTTCTTAATCAATTAGTTGTCCTGTGAAGGGAAAGGGTACCATGGCAGGTAGAAAGCCCAGTGTGCTTGCAAATCTAAAAGGCTAGATAAAAACACCTTCCTCTGATTGCATTACCTGTTTTTTAAAATATATAATCAATAACAGATGGAGCAGTCTATATTTTTGGTGTTTATGGAGACTCAAATTTTCCCCCTTTTGCTAACTGGTAGTGAATAGGGTGAGATAAAACAGTAAGAGACTGCTGGTGGGTCAGCGGGGGCGAGTTCATCCCTTCCTTTTCTGCTTGGAAACTGGGATCTTGCATTCTGTGTTCTAAAGAATAACTTGGTAGCTTCCACCAAGGAGTCTCGGGAAAATGTCTCCAGCTGATTAGAAAAAATCATGTTGGGGATTTTTTCCATCACAACTGTCAGAACGGTTAGGACTTCCGCAGGCTTGTGCCCATTTGCGTATCTCTTTGCCGTTTTGCTTTACCCTTTCGCTTAATCAGAAATAATGAAGATTTATTTATGTCAAGTACCTTAGAATTCATCATGAAAGGCTTGCTTGTTCCACCCTGCGCTTAAGTACCTTAGCTCAAATCCAGTTACCCAGCTGCAGAAAAATGTTAACATTTTTAAACAGCTCTTGATTTCATTTGTGCTGATTTTTATCAAAATACGAAGCACAGTGGAAGGAAAGACACTGAGACACTGTGCCTTTGTCACAGGCCATGAACAAGCCACGCGGAGCTCTGAAAATCGGGCAAAAACTACTAGAATATTTGCTCTTTCTGAGGATTTGCCAGGACGTTTGTTTTTGAAGGACCTGAGACCTTGAAAGGAAGCTGTAGAAGAGGCCCCTTTGTACGAAGTTGTTCTCGGGAGTAAGAGATAATGGAGCAATTGGATAAAGTGGCCACCGCCCAAACTCTGCTGGCCGCCGCATGGGAGAGCATTTTAGACTAAAAAATACCAGAGCTAAAATCACGCAAGGCTGGCATCGTCCGGTGGAAGCTATATGAGTTGCTATCTTTCCAATACAGCCTCATGTAATTAACTAATACAACTTTAGCCATCTTTCCAAAGACACATTCTGTTCGTCAGATCAGGGGGCGATGTAAGCTTCAAATGCAGGTATTGACTTGTAGGTGAATGTCAAAATTAATTCCAGAAAGGGGTATTTGTTGGAATCAAGGCATATTTTTAAGTCTCAAAATTAAATTTTTTTTTCCTTCTAAAATTTTGGCATTTGATGTCATAGAGACTCAATCTCCAAGTAAGACGGTTCCAGCCAGTCATCATGGCTCGTGGGCACATATTGTATGCAAATGTCATTCTCACTTTGAAAATACCTTTCGCATTTCAAGCAAGATCCTATTTTGACAGTTCTTTTTGCTTTTGGGGAGAGTTCTCTGGGAGAAGTTCTTTTTTTTTCTTTCTTTTGCCTTGGCATTTTTCATTTTAATTTGTTCGTTTCTGTTTTATTCTAGTTAACCCCTCAATCAAATCACCTTGAATTACTTGTTAAAGCTCCGGGTTTCCCTCCCATCAAGGCTTGCCAGGGTTCCCAAGCAGGAGGTTTACACACTTTAAACCACCAGAATGTAAGTTGTTCTTTAGGATTGCCCCGGGAGTTTTCTACTGCATTTTTGCCAATTGAATTATGAAGTGCGTTGGCATGAATATTGATCACATTTCTAAACTGAAATTTCCCAATTTCTAGACTGTGGTGTAAACTAACCCGCAGGTTGTCATAACCAATTCAGTATGTTTTTAACAATTGTCAGCAGAGCGTGGAGGTCTTTAAAGCTCATTGAAATGTACAAAATTATCTGCCCATGTGCTATCACCGGAGTCAGTCTCCGCTAACCCCTTCCTCCCTCTCCACATTACAATCCAACAACATAATGCAGCGCCAGAAAATTGTGTGTGTGTGTGTGTGTGTGTGTGTGTGTCCACATGTGGCTGTGTATGCATTTTTTTACCTGTAAGATTATTTTTCCATTCCCAGTCATAGACTTGTGGAGTTGGCTGGGGTTGGGGCCAGTGTTTATGCACAATGTAAACACAGCCGTGCTTGAGTCAGGGTGAGTCAAGGAAGCAAGTGTCCGCCTTGGGTAGGCTGGGCTTTGTCCTTGCAAAGTGAATTTGTTTTCCTCTATAGAGAAAATAAATCACCTCCTGAAGGACTCCCCATTTCCAGGGTCAGCTTACATACTGTCCATTCACTCAGCCTTTTCTTCTTTCTCTTTTTGGCATTCTTTTCTTTTCCTTTTTTCAGGAGGCGGGGGCTAGCAGGGTGGGGAGGTTGTGGGCAGCTGTATACATGCAGTGGTGCTCAGCAGCTGCTCCAGGCTCTGTGCTCAGGGACACTCCTGCCATTGATCTGGGGACCATGTACAGTCCCATGGACCTGGGACCATAAGTGGTGAGGATTGGACCGGGGCTGGCGCCCACACACAGCACAAGCCCCTTCTCCACTGTACTGTCTCTCTGGCCCATTACAGCATACTTTGATCAGTGCTTCCTGAAACCCAGCCTCTTGGAGGAAAACAGCAAATGCTAAGTTTCTTAAAAGAGCCTTGGAGAGCTGGAGTGCCACAGCAGTGAAGCTCCGAGGTGGCCTTTTGTGCTAGGACACTCTGTCCTGTGAAGTGCACATGTTAGGGAATGTGTATGCGCGCCTGTGATCCCAGGAGACTGCCACAAATAGGGATAAATTAATAAGAGAAAACAGAGAAATGGGCTGAGTGGTAAAGTTATACTAGTTATTTTTTGGTCTTCATTATGAGAGGAGAAACAATGAGAGCCCAAACAGACACTGTCCATCCAATTGAAGTCATCCATTGTGGCATGTCCATTGTGACTCCTTGGCTGGAGGCAGTGGAAGGGTAGGAAAAGTGTTCTTTGGATCTCAGCCTCTCGTCAAGTCCAGCGCTTAAGAGATATTGCAGAAGGGGCCGGAGCAATAGTACAGCGGGTAGGCCTAGGTTCGATCCCGGCATCCCATATGGTCCCTGAGCACTGCCAGGAGTAATTCCTGAGTGCAGAGCCAGGAGAAACCCCCTGAGCATCGCTGGGTGTGACCCAAAAATGCAAAAAAAAGAGATATTGCAGAAGAAAGAGGTCTAGAGCATGATTCAGTTCGTGAGTTCATGTACTCCACTATATATATATATAAAATATATATTTAATATATAATATATAAATATTAAATATTAAATGCAATATAAATATAATATAATATCTATATAATATATTAAATATAATATAATATATTTATATATAGTGCAATATATATTTTTTTTCCTCTCACACATCACGCTGCTCTCTAATGAGCGACAGTATTGTGAGCCCAATTTGTCCATTGTGAGAAGCAAAGCAACCACTTCTCACAATTTGTGTCTTGGAGAGGCAGATGAGGTTGAAACAGCAGAGCATTCTTGTAGCATGCAAAATATTCTCCCAAAGAAGGGGCAAAGAGGCAAAATTAGACGATGGATGGGAAAGGAACTCTGTTCGCTAGTGTCTCCAGGGAGACTCCCCAGGCACTGGGTTTCTCCAAGAAACAGAATTCCTTACCTGGCCTGAGTGGTATAGCAGTTGTTGCTGTGCTAAGTCACCCACATGATTTCCTCGAAATCTGTCTTTCCAAGGGAAATTATTCTTTGTTTTCCAAGGTGGAAAGTGTGCCTGTTCATGCACATATTTTATTATTATTACTATTATTGTTATTATTATTATTATTATTATTATTATTATTATTATTATTATTATTACTGCTTTTTGGGTCACACCCGGCGATGCTCAGGGGTTTCTCCTGGCTTTGCACTCAGTAATTACTCCTGCTGGTGCTTGGGGGACCATATGGGATGCCGGGATCAAACCCGGGTCTGCTGCGTGCAAGGCAAACACCCTCCCGGCTGAACTATCGCTCCGGCCCCTGCACATATTTTATTTTTCACTTCAAACATTAGACTCAAACCTAGCAGGCACCCAAGCCAGGTTTCTATTCTGCACCATCACTTGGTCCCGGGGGATCTCCAGGTGTGGCTCTGGACACCTTCAGCATACCCCTGCACTGCAGGTCTGTCCTTGGGATGGGCGCATTTCACCCTCTGGCCCTTGAGAATCACTGGCAGGGCCCCTGAATCACCTGGGCACTAGTTGGGAGCCCCCTAAAACAAAAGAAAAAAATAAGGAAAAAATGGTTTCACAAATGAAATAGGGGTCACAGTGTAAATAGGCCATAGAAGCACACCGCTTGCTGGTTGTAGGTGAGGCAGGGTGGAGCGGGGGCGAGAGTCTCCAGTCCTGCTTGTCCATCCTCTTGGCTTGGTTTATTTCTGCAGGAAGATCTCTGAGCACTCAGAATGAAGAATTTTAGTTTTAGGGGCTGGAGAGATAGTGCCCACAGCGAGGTGGGCATTTGCCTTTGCATGCAGCCATCTCAGGTTCTATCCCTGGCATCCCATATGGTCCCCTGATCACCACCAGGAGTAATTCCTGAGCCAAGAGTAACCCTGAGCATCACTGAGTGTGACCCCAAAAGCCCAAAAGACATCAGATTGCATCTGGCCATATGTATTTATGCAAATGACAGGATGTGGAGAACCAATCAGAATGGGCATGCAAATAAGGGTTTATAAAAGGGCCATTCAGAGGGGCCAGAGCCAAGTACAGAGGGAAGAGCGTTTGCTTTGCATGCAGCCAACCCAATACCATATAGTCCCCAGCACTGCTGGAAGTAATCTCTGAGTGCAGAAGCAGGAGTAACCCCTGAGCATCGCCAGGTGTGATTCAAAACACACCTGTGTCATCCCACCAAAAAAATAAATAAATAAATAAATAAATAAGAACTTTAGTTTTAGAGGTAGACGGCCCGACTGGTTTTGTGACCTTGCTGTGGTGATTTCAGTGTCTGTCCTTCACTTTCCCGTCTTTCCCTGAGCATGAGGTCAAGGAAACCCATCTCGTTGGCTTGTCTGGGGAGGGGGAATTCAGTCAGAGCCAGCCCAGCTTTGGGCTGGAGTACGAACGATTGGGATTACCAGTTCCTGACAAGCATTAAGTATTGCTCTGGATTTCATTAGGAGGCATCCCAGAGAGGGGGTTTGTGTGCCTCAAGCAAGGGAACCCTGGGACTGGAGATGTGAGACATCGCTGAAGGCATTGGAGTGGCAGGGAGTTATTGGGCATTGGCTATGAAAATGGAGTGGTCAGCATATTCCCAGAGGACCTCACATCTGTCTGCCATCTATGAAAGAGCAGAGGACCCCGGGGCTGACCCTGGAAGTTTGTCTCTGGCGCTGGAGCCTAGGCATCCGGAGCTGGAGAACATGGACTAGTGTGGAGCCAGAGTTATAGACTAGCTTGGAGCTTCCAGAATATTAGAGCAGTGCCCAGAGTTTCATGCACTGTGGTCTGAGGTTCAAGGAAGAGTCTTGGAGTCCAAGCTGGGGGGATAGTGCAGGGTTTACGAGCTCACCTTATAGGCACCTCATGCACGTTCAACCCCTGGCATCACGTCAGAGGATCCCCCAGGAGTCCTGAGCCCTTCTTGGGACATCCTCAAAAATGGAGCAAGGAAAAGAAAGAATCTTTGAGTCACTTAAGGATCAGTTTTAAGAGATGCACAGATCACAGTGGGGTTTCTGGGGGCTAAGGAGGGCAGGGCGCCGCTTCTCCCGAGTCAGTGAAGAAAGAGGGGAAGAAAAGGGGATCTGGAATGGCCATGGCCCTCTTAGGACAGCCGGCAGGATCCCAGGGATGTGCACGGTGGACACAAAGGTGAGAGCAGAGAGGATTCCGCTGATGCCAGCTCCAAGGTGAGCGCAAAGGGTCTGAAGAGGAATTCCACTCAGAATTCCATCAACATTTTCTCTCCTGTGCCAGTGGCAACGTTAAAATCCGCTGTCAGCGAGCTCCAGCAACAAGCATCATTTAACAGAGACCTTGAAATATCACCAAAGAAAGGAAGCTTCAGGACTTAGAGAGCAGGGACAATTACCCCGAGGACTTCACAATGCACTGGAACCTTTATAGCTTCTTGCTTGTGGGGTTTGTTCTGCCATCCGCTTCCTCATGGGTTCGGTGCCCTCCGCCCCAGCTCAATGGAGAGTGAGAAGAAAGTGGAGAAAGGGGCAGAGCGAGGGTGGCAGACCTGGAGCAGAAGACTAACTCGGTAGAGTTGCTAAGAGTAATGGGTAAGAAAAGGGAGGTGTGGAGAGCGAGCCACGTGAGGGATGGATCTAATTCAAAGACAGGGAGCTCTTTCAACCTGGATTCCTCAGCTAGGCACAAGAATTGTACAAGAAAGAGAACCAATGGGATTGAATAAGTTTCTGTTTTAGCAGTGGCCAAGTGAGGTGTTTATTTTTTTTGGCGGGGTTGTCAGGGGAGCACTTGGGTCACACTTTTAGGCGCTCAGGTTTTATTTCATGGCGATCAAGTGCAGGCAAAACCTTAACTGTTGAGCTCTCTCACTAGCCCTCAAGTAGGCTTCTTTAACTTGCTCTTCGGGGCAAAAATGAGATAAAGAAAAGAAAAATTACATTAAAATCAGCTGGAATCAAGTCTGTTAAGGCCTAATGAGTGTATTTACCCGTATACATCTCATTTATATATATATATATATATATATATATATATATATAGAGAGAGAGAGAGAGAGAGAGAGAGAGAGAGAGAGCTGTGTTCGATAAATGCAGTTTATATAAGGCAACTATGACTCTTGCAAGTCATCAAGCCTCATTTGGTGACAAGAAGGAGAAACTGCATCTGATGGGTGTTGGTGGAGCCACTTTCCACTTCAGTTCCATGCCTGGTTGGTTGCTGGTCTCTGTGAGTGACACAACTCCAAACTCCATTTCCACAAGAGTTAAGGGGCTCATCCAGCATTGGTTGGTGGCGGTTTAAAGCTTCCTGTCTTCACTCCTTTCTGTGGTGACTCCAGCTGCAGCAAAAATTTTCTTTTAAACCACATATTCCCTGTCTCCCTTGTATCTGCAAATTCAAGTTATTCCCTCAAAGGGCTCAAGTGTCGGCCATTTTCTCCCATGGAATGGGGCACACGGGCTTTTCTTTGGCCCACTTTGGTGTGTGGTGGTCTCGGGTTAGAACGTAAGAGCAGGAGCGCCATTTCTCTTTGCTTTCCCTATTGGTTTCAGTGCCCCCAGGCCCTCCCTATCCCAGTGGTGACCTCTGCTGTTGGCAGATAGCCACTTCCGGTGGGATGACCACTGATCACCCCAGTCATGTAGCTCCAGGTCTTTCCTGGTTCTGTGGTGACTCATCGCTCTAGTTTCTTAGCACCTGATTTTTGAGTGAGAAACTAAGATTTCTATGAATTAAACTATGTTATTTTGGGCTTACTTTTTTGCCTTTTTTTTGTTTTGTTTTTATAATTTAGTCCTTTAAAATGCTCCCATCTGTCCTGGCTTCAGGGCAAAAAGGAGAAAAAAAAAGTCCTATATTCACACCACTCCCATCCCGAGTGAAAATGCCTTCTCAGCATTTTAAAATCTACTTTTTTTTTCCTGGTTACATTAGCCCTGAGGTTCCAGGCTTTGAAAAATTGTCTTTCAAGAGAAGCCTATTAGAGGCAAAGTGAATTTCTCCATTTTCCGTGGGAGTGGGCGAGCAGTGAAAAAGACGCCTCTAACTCAGAGCACACTGAAGTGAAGGTTCCTGGGAGCAAAGGACGCCCTCTCGGCTGTTCCTCGGCCTCACAGCTTTCAGGTCTAGACCTGGCCATTGAATCTTGGATCCTTGAAAGACAGAGCCTGCCCCCTCCCCCATACCCTCTCTAGTGAGTTGTCTCCTGACCCCTTTGCAGATCCAGGTTGAGACCCACCATACAAAGGGAGAAACAGGGCCAGTCTTGTCGCTGCTCGTCGGAGCCTTCTGAGACTGATCAGCTGCAGGGACCCCTTCCTCTGGGGCGTGAGATCCTGGTTATGTGGAGAGCACGGAGAATGGATTCTTCTTTCTTTGTTTCTTTGAAGAGGGAGATGTTGCGGTCCTCTGAGCTTCTCCCCCCAACAGCCCCCCCACTCTGTGGCCAGGATTGACTCTTTGCAGTGCTGAGGGACCATCTGAGGTTCTGGGATCTAACCAGGGTTGGATCTAATTTACAAGGCAGGTGCCTTCATTGCTGTTTTCTCTGCAGCTCCCAAGACTGTATTTTTTGTTGTTTTTTTTTTTTTTTTGGGGGTGCACACCTGGCAGTGCTTGGGGCTTACTCCTGGCCCTGCGCTCTTGGATCATTCCTAATGGGCTTGGGGGACCATATGGGGTGCCAGGGATTGAACCAGGTCATCTGCATGCAGGGCAAACACCCTCCCTGCCGTGCTATCACTCTGGCCCCAAGACTGTATTCTTCTCGGCCAACTTATTCTTACATGTATGCATTTGAATGGACAGTTTTGTCCAGAAGAAGACTTTAGAACATTCTCTCTTAGCACTGATGGAATTAAAACAATTGTTTTTCATGACATTGTGAGAAAGACATTTATAAAGCTGTTCATGATTGGGTTTCAGTCATACAATATTGCTGCACCCATTGATCCACCAATGCACATTTCCCACCACCAGTGTCCCCAGATTCTCCCCTCCCCCTTCCCCAATCTGCCTCTATAGCAGGTGCTTTGCCTCTTCCCTCTTCCCTCCCCTCCTCCTCCACCCCTTCTCCTTTCCCTTCTCCCTTCCACACTACGACTTGCTATGCATACTTTTAGGGTTTGTCATTTATATTGATGATTTTCTTAACCTTTGGTTTTTGTTGTGGTGGTTGTTGTTGTTGTGGTTGTTGTTGTTGTGGTTGTGGTTGTTGGTGTGTGTGTGTGTGTGTGTGTGTGTGTGTGGTAGGTAGGGGGAGAGAGGGTTCACACAGCGATGTTCACCTGACTCAGCACTCAGGGCTCACTCCTGGTGGGGTTGGGGGGATCAGAGTGTGTGCTGAGGATGGAACTCGGCAAGTGCCCTACCTGCTGTCCTGTCTCTCCACATCCTTTGCCTTTGACCTTATTCTGTGAGGTGAAATGCCTTTGGGAGATATTTACCCCAAAGTTCCAACTCTTTCCCTTTGCCGTGTCAAAGCCTCATGCTTCACTGTCAAGGCCTCTAGAGCAGGGCACAACTCAGAGGTCACTGCCAGCTCCACTCAGTGGGTTGTCGGGTGGCCTGGGTGCCCCAGCTCCTGCCAGCTGGAAGACTTGTAGTTCCGTGGGGTATGGGCCGAATGGTGGTGGAGAGGCCCACGTTCCCTCGCACTTCAGCAAAGACACAGCAGAGAACAGTTCCTGGGAGGTTCACTGAGATTTCCTTGACTGCAGAGCAGCTGCATTTTCAATTTTACTGTAACCTACTTAGCCCCGCCCCAATGTCCTTCCCAGGAAACAAATAGAGGGTCTAGATAAAGGCGAGGATTTGGGAGGAGTTTCAGGAAAATCATTCTTCGCATTTTAGAGGTTGTTTGTAATAACTTTGCTTATGCTATAAAAATGTTAATAGCTTCTGAAGAATAAAAACCCTGTAATAATTGCCCATCTATAAGCAGAGTCTTATGGTTTTAGCTGCAATCTGTGGTCCCAAGTGGTGCGAGAGTAACATAATACCTTCTATTTATGCATGGTTTATGAACTGATTTGCGCAATGGGCTTTCTGTTTATAAAAATGCATCTTACTTTGTTTGCATCTTAACCATTTAATATTTGATTTGCCAAGAGGGCAAAATTTTGTTTTGAATATGCAGCAGTGTGACCTTCGATGATACAGGCACCATTAAGAGCATCTTACAAGTGTTTTTGGAAGATGACCTTGTAAGACGATCAGACCCTAACTCCGGGTCCCCAGGCATTTCAGTAGCTGCTGTAGTTTCCTCCCTATTTCTCTGGCTGCCACATAAGTCATAGTAAGAGTAACAAAGAATTTCCTTAATGAATCGCCTGATGCATATAACCCTGAAAAATGCGTGCAATTCTAAAATTTGGAAGGATGGTGTTTTAAAGGCACTGCCGTTTGTTATCTCAACAGGTGGTAGCTGGTAATTGATAATTATATTTAAAGTATGTGCATTCATTGTGGTTTGTAGTAATACAGCATTTTTATCCACAGATCTCAAAGCATGTGTGAATAAATATGCATTATTTCCCCATTTTAAATAGCCAGAGACTCAGTGAACGTTAATTAGATATAAGCAGACAGAGAAACTTCAAGTCCCTTGCTGTCTTGACTACAAACTTCTCCCCAGAAGCTGGAATAAGAAACACAGTGTACCTGATCTCTAAATAGCTGCTATTGGGGTGCGAGGAGGCTTTTCCCAGTGCACCCCAAGGAGTGCCGAATGGTGTTTCTGTGTTCTTGATGGACAGGAAGTTCCTTGTCACTGATCCAGCAGAATTTTCTAGAAAAATATGTCCCAGGAAACATCAGTGATGTTTCCTGGGACATCATGCTTCCTCCACCCAGGCTATTCCTCTAACTGTGCATCTGGTCAACCAGGAGTGGGCAGAAGATATTCTTCCATTCTTCACAGGACTTTCTTCTGTATTCTGATTAATCTCTTGATTTAACCCTATCTATCACTGGCACGTGATAGGGTCAAATGGAAATGTTACTGGTGCCCGCTCGAGGAAATCGATGAGCAATGGGATGTCTAGTGATCTAATGATCTAGTGAAAAAATAAAATGAGGGGCCGGAGCGATAGCCCAGCGAGTAGGGCCTTTGCCTTGCACGTGGCCGGCCCATGCTGGCCCGGGTTCGATCCCTGGCATCCCATATGGTCCCCTGAGTACCGCTTAGGAGTAATTCCTGAGTGCAGAGTCAGGAGAAACCCCTGAGCATTGCCGGGTGTGACCCAAAAAGAAAAAAAATGATTGCAGAGGTCATCCTGTGACCCCTTCAGTCACTGCGACAAGAGTCACTGATGCTACGGAGAGAAAGGTGACCTTCTAACCATCTACTTCCTGTGTGACCTTCTGCTTCCCATGTGATGTTCCATTTCCAGCATAGCCCTCTGCTTCCCCTGGTGGCCTGTTTCCGGCCCGAATGTCTCTATTGCCGCATGCTGTGCAGATCAGGGCATCCTACCTTCTTTCACAAAGGTGTTTCCGTCCTGCTTGCTGCAAAGCCCCAGGAAGGAAGGAAAATGGTTTTGAACTTTATTTTCTGTAGCTTATATTATTTTGAATTTTAAAAGTTGCATTCTATAGACTTTATTGCTATAGGAAACATGGTTCCTCAGATTATACACCACACACACATACACACACATACACACACACACACACACAATCAATCTTGATATCCCATAATCATCACAGAGGCAAAGGCAGATTCCTCAGCAAAGGCCGGGACAGGGTGCAGTTCCTTGAAGGACAGAGTAACAGTGTGTGTCTTTCCTGGGCCACCCTGGGGGGTCTCTGATGCATCAGGATCCCATTCCACAGGGACAAGGCTGTTCTGTACCAGAGGAAAGCAAGACTTGGTTCCCCGGTGCCATGATACAGCAAGTCCAAAGAGCCGGGAAGAGCTTCCTCTTTTCTGACTATACATTTTTCTTCTTAGAAAAGTCCAGAAAAGTGTGTGTGTGTGTGTGTGTGTGTGTATGTCTGTGTGTGCGTGCACACATGTGTATGCACATACGCGCGTTCATACATCTGTGCATCACGCCTAGTGGTTCTTGGGGCTAAACGTTACTCTGCTCTGGAGTGCTGGTGTAGCTCGGGGCCTGTGTGGAGTGCTGGGATCACACCTGGCTCCACTGCACACAAGATAAGCACTTACCTCTCATCCTCTCTCTCCAGCCCCAGGAATATTTTTCTGCCCCAAATTTCCCAACCTCCATCTGCTTACTTGCTTTCGACATACTGAATGTATGATTCTCCAGACGGATGTCACAAGGGATGACCTGGCTTCTTCTGAACAAATCCTTCCAGGTGTTGAGTGAGGGGGCTGGAGTTAGGTTAGATTCATTTTGTGTCAATTAGGATTGCCTTTGGTGGGATACACGGGGGTGGGGCAATTAGCTTTGGATCCACCACCGATATCTTTGACCTTCAGATATGCTCAGATTTGAGTCCATTCACTTGTGTCCAGTTGCTCATGGTGATATTTCAGAGGCAGCTGATCACAGCCTTAAGCTTGGAGATAACATTGGCACAGCAGAGAGGCGGTTTCTTCTGGCCCAAGGTGATGCCCAGGGCAGGAATGTCTCTGGCTCTCTCAGCTGCTCTGGGAGTGGCCGTTCTCCTAGAATAGCCATGACGTGCAGTGAAGGCTGCCCACAGCAAGCTGCCCAGTGCGCCAGGGCTGGACTCCCGGAACAGCTGATGCCCTTGTACTTCACCCAGATTCCAGGCTCTCAGGACACCAGTCGCCACCCCCTCGCCACCCCACCCCCACCCGAGAATGCGTACCCTCGGCTTCTATCCATCGTTCCTAAAGGTCTGTGTGCGAAGTGGAGCTGCAGGAGTCAGGACAAGAGCTGAAGGCACCTCGGATCAGGGGGCTGGAGTCCTGCCTCCTCGGCGTATCTGGGTGGTGTGATGTGATTCTCAAGTGACTGCCCACACGAGCCGGCAGCTCTCCCCCTCCTGGGTTCCAGAGTCTCTTCTGCCTACACTCACAGGTAACACTAGAGGTTTGTTATCATTGCTTGTGTTGTTGCTTTTTGGCTGGAAATTCAGAGGATGAATTCATACAACATTGCAAGGTGCTTCTATACAACATCCCTTTGACCCACACAACTTCCGGACCTGGGGGACTGGAGGGTGGGGGGCACACTTAAGGTTCTTGTCTTGCTCGGCGTGGTTTGATCCCTGATACTGTGTCTGGTGCCCTGAATAACCTGTGAATCACCTCTGAGCACAGAACCAGGAGTCAGCCCTGATAGTGCTGGGTGCGGCCCAAAGCCCACTTCTTCCCCCACCCCTCCAGGCTCCCAGATGAAATGAATGACTAGCAGCATCGCGGATTGCCTTTCTGGCCAAGAGAGCCTGGAAGTTCTTGTCTATTCAGAGTCCTCACTCAGGTTCTCTCTGGGCCTTATGTGGATTCTGCAGTTAAATGCTCTACCACCAAGCCCTACGCCCCTTCTGTGGATTCTGGAAATCCTCTGCTTTACAGTAGCCTAAGCCATGTCCAGGTGAAAAAGGCAAGAAATGCTTCACCCCTGCCCTCTCTGATCAGAGCCGACTCCTATGGCTAACAGAATGTCGGCTGTGCACCACAAGGTGTCTAGTGCTTGCTCGGATGCAGACAGACAAGAGTAGTCTCTGAAATAGGCCAGAATGAGGCCCCCAGGAAGGAGAGGGACTCTGGAGAACTGGGGGGCACACTCACAGTTAGAAACTATTGCTATAGCATAAGGCAGCCACTAGCCCTGTAGTGACCAGTAGTGACCACGAGGGCCCTTAGCTGGCCACCCCACTGCCCTCACTACATATCGTGGTTCATTTCACTGGGGAACCTGCCCAGATCTGTCTCCCTCTCTCTGGGAAGGCTCATTCCCAATTCTCCCGTTTTCCTGTGACTGCCTGGAAAGCAAATTCTGAAATACAGCCTGTTCATAAGTTGTGAACTGCCTGATTTCATTCTTTTTGGGTCATACACTGCGTTTCCCACAATTGTATGCTGCTTTTGCAAGTGGATGTTCTGGAAGATGTTTAAAATGGACAGTGGTTTGGATTCTTTTCTCCAGCATGTATTTCCCCTGGATTTTCTCCCCTACCGTATATTTGATACGTGATCGGGAGGCCCTTGTGATTTCTCTTCCAGCCAGGCATTCATACTTTGCCTGTCTTCCCACTCTACAGAGGCCTAGGATGAATTCTGTCACCAAAGGAGAACATCCTAGGTGACAAGATAGTTCCATTCTCTCCCTCCTCCCCCGTCCCCTTCCCGCAGTTCCTGTAGAGCCAACAAAGAAGAGCTTTATGAGGGCGCATCCTTTTCATGCTCCAAGAAGCTCAAGTACACGCCATCTCTCCCCGGGTCTGGGATCCAAGGACGGCTTCTGCTCCGGCTTGCAGGAATTGTCTTATCTTGCTTAAGTCTCTCTTTGCACTTTGTCACTTTTCCAGCTTTCCAGGCTTCTGAGTCTGTTATCACAGCTTCCCTCTTAACACGGGGTGCTGTGACATGGGGGTCACTGATTCTTTCTATTAGACAGAGCAGTCGTGGGGCAGAGCTGGTGTAGGGTTTTTCTGACAGGTACAGAAACATGCGAGATCACTGAGAAATCCCACACCTTTGTTCCGAGACTCTGCCCTGTCTTTCTCAGTAGAACCCTTGCACATCCCTGTCACTCCAATCTTGCCGCGGTGAGGATGACAGGTCTCTGTGTAGAAAGCCTCTGCGCTCACAGGGCTAGTGGCCGGATGACTGGGTGGCCTTGGGAACAGCCCCACACGGCCCAGTGCCCTCCTAAACCAGACCTTCCTCTCACCTTTGACTGTCTAATAGCCCTTTCCTTGAAAAGCGTATCCAGGAAGAATTGTCTTTCTCCCCACCAACACACTTACTAAGCACCAGATACCCTCTGTATAGCTGCAGTCAGAAATGCAAGTTGGAGAATAATAATTCTTTTTTCTTTTTTTTCTTTCTTTCTTTTCTTTCTTTCTTTCTTTCTTTCTTTCTTTCTTTCTTTCTTTCTTTCTTTCTTTCTTTCTTTCTTTCTTTCTTTCTTTCTTTCTTTTCTTTCTTTCTTTCTTTCTTTCTTTCTTTCTTTCTTTCTTTCTTTCTTTCTTTCTTTCTTTCTTTCTTGTCTTTCTTGTCTTTCTGTCTTCCTTCCTTCCTTCCTTCCTTCCTTCCTTCCTTCCTTCCTTCCTTCCTTCCTTCCTTTCTTCTTTCTTTCTTAATTTTTTTCTTTTTTGGTCACACCTGGCAGTGCTCAGGGTTTGCTCTTGGCTCTGCACTCAGGAATTACTCCTGGCAGTGCTTGGGAGACTGTTTGGGCTTCCGAGATTGAACCTCAATCAGCCACATACAAGGCAAATGACCTGCCGGCTGTGCTATCACTCCAGCCCCAAATAATAAATCTTTTACTCAAGAAAGTACTTGTGAGTCAGTCTCAGGGTGAAGTGGAGTTTCATCTGTGTGTTGATAGATGTACCTTGATAGGGACTTGAAAGCAGGAGAAATTGGTTTCTAGGAAGATGAGGCGGGAGGACTTCTAGGAAGAGGTGTCATTCGCCTGGACTTGGGAGCACTTCTAGGTGGGGGTGTCATTAACCTGGACTCAGTTGTTGTTTGCTTCTTTCTATCCTATTCTTTGGTGAGGGGCACAGCCACTGGTGCTCAGGAGTCACTCTCAGAGGTTCTAGGGGTACCATATCCAGTGCCAGAGATTGAATGCAGGCCTCTGCCATGTAAAGCACTTCAGCGGCTGAGCTATCTCTCCACCTGGCCTTTCCCACCCTCTGTTATCAACGGCCCTGTTTCTTCTCTTGCTTCACTCAGCATGATACCCTCTGGTTTCATCCAAGTTGTGCAAACTGCGGTCCTTTGAGTTTCAGGGAGGCAGATAACTGGTCCCAGAGGCACCCTCTTATTAAGAAGTCACCAACATCTGATGAGCCGAGCATCAGGGGTGACGGTATGGATGAATGCGGAATATTCTAAACTCGGCCCTGCTTATCTCCTTCTGTCCTCTTCCCGTGTCCCATAGCCCCCATGGAGTGCTCTGACCTCCTGCCTTCACCTTCTGCTGCTGGGGGAGGGGAAGTGCTGCCCAGTGGCTCCACCAGTCACCGTCGCCGATTGGCGCTCCCCAGATGCCTCTGAGCCAGAGTCATGACTCTGAGTGGAAAGCATAGTCATTTATAGAAAAACCCATTTCCCATTTGAATGAGCTCAGAATGTTCTTTCTATCCAGGGCCTCAAACATCTCCAAAGGCACGTGTTAGGCGTGGACTTGAGGTGTGGGCAGCGCAAACACAGCCGCTAGCAGCTGTATTGTCTCAGAGCACCACACACCGAGTCCTGATTCCAAACATCCACAGCTTCCAAAGAGGGACAGAGCTGTGTCCCCATGCTTAGGTGTGGGCAAAGAAGAACAGAAGGTGACAGCTGGACAGAGAGCAAAGGGGTCAAAGTTCTTGCCTTGCATATGGTCAATCTTGGTTTGATTCCTGGCTACCAGCAGGTGCGGCCCAAATGCCTTCCCCCTCTCCAAAAAATAAAAGAACTCGGGAGTGAAAGGCTATTGACAAGGACAACGTGGACACATAAGAGGGCTTCCAAGAGCAGTGGGTACCTGAAACCCCATCCCTGGCACCAGGAAAGAGGGTATTGCTTCCGTCAGCACATTCTCTGTGCTGAGAATCGGAGGAGCCAGCTGTTCCTCAGGCCCTTAAGCTTCAGTGTCTTAGTTTTCTTGCAGCATGAACCTCTGGAGTTGTGATTTAGACACTGAGCTGGAAGTGTCCACCTGGCTGACGCGCTGTGCTGGACCCTGAGAAGAGACCTCACCTTTCTGAATCTAGAGCAAGTTCCAGGAATGTGCCCTGACGAACAGTTGCCTGGGTCCTCTGCTTTGCGTCTCCTCTCGTCACTTCTGAATCAGTGCTCGGAAGAAGAGCTGACAAACAGAGAGATGTTGGCTTACAGACGCCATCTGCCTATTCAAAATGTGGACATTAATTCTCATAAACAGTGACTTCAGCTCGGCGAGATGCCTGATTGCCTTTCATGACATGTTTATCCATAGGCAATTACTCCTCTCGTATGTGACTTTATAAGACAGCATATAATCATATCGCTCCCCCTCCAGGGGAGAAGTGAAATAGTTTTATGTGACATGCAACATGTTTGTCTGTGTTCCATCCTTTTTCTGGGTGAAAATGTTTTCACCAGGTCATTTTGGGATGAAGTAAGAAACCTTTTGATGCTGTAAAGCTTGGATTCCAGCGAGTGTGAAGATGGAGGAGAGCAGCGGCACCCAGACATGAAACAGTATCATTTCAGCAGTTCATCGGAACACACTGACAAGCCTCATTGGTCATCCTGAAAATTCTGGGCACACGATTGAACCCTGGGAATTCTTGCAGAATCCTTTTGATGAAATATATTCAGAGGTTGGGGCCTTCAATATTTTATTTTTTGCCTATTTATTTTTAGCTGTGGCAATAACTCAGGTGGTCAAACATATTTAGGAAAATCAAGTCTTGGTGTCCATCAACTTTAGACTGAAACGCTATTTCCTTTGTACGTAAAATTTCCAACTAACTAGATACAAAATGATACTCAAATGAAAGAGTGAAATGTTTTCCTAAAGACTCATTTCTCTTCTTGCTTTCTAGCCCCGTTCTCATCATGTAAATTCCATTTTATCATCTGTTCACTGGTTTCTGTCCCTTTCATATTTTTGTGGGTTTAACAATTTTATATCTTTATATTACTCACATAGCTAAAATCAGCCAATGATTAATAAATATTTTTTTGGTTTTGGGATCATGCTTGGTGGTGCTCAAGGATTACTATTGGTTCTGTGCTCAAGGGCCCTCCCTGGTATTGCTCCAGGGACCATACATAGTGTGAGGGATTGAATTCAGGTCAGCCAATGCATTTCAAGTGCTGTCTCCCCTAGACTATCTCTCCAGCCCTACTTGAAAAAAATATTTTTTAATTTTCTATAGTGAACAATATATCCTGTTAAAATGATTCATATGTTCTTGCACTATTATCTGTTGATAGGTACTTTGTTATTTTAAAATTTTTATTATACCACTGTGGGTTCTAGCCCTGGCCCACCATCCCAGCAGAGCCTCGCAACAAGCCAGAAGACCCCCACTCCATGAGGGCCTCCATTTTCCACATCCGGACTTCTCTCTCGTCAGACCTCCACCCAGCAGACCAGCCTGTCAGCGCCCGGCTCACGCGGCCGCTTGCGGCTGCAGTTCATCAATAAATGCTGGACTTAGAGGTGCCTACAAGAGTATGCTACCTGCACGGCAGAGCCTGGCAAGCTACCCGTGTTGTATTTGATATATGCCAAATACCAATAACAATTATAGACCTCATTCCGGAATGGATTGGGGCTCTTTATGTTCCTGGAGCAAGCAGATGCCTTGGGCTCTACTAGCATGAGACAGGATATATGGAGATGTTACTGGGGCCCGCTCGAGCAAATCGATGATGAACGGGAAGACAGTGATACAGTGACAGTGATACCACTGTGAGATATACAATTACAAGGGCGTTCATAATTGGGTCCCTGTCATACAGTGTCATAATTGGGTCCCTGTCATACAGTGTTCCAGCACCCATCCCTTCACCAGTGCCCCATTCCCACCACCCACATCCAAACACGCCCCCAGCCAAACTCCAGCCTGCCCCTATTGCAGCACATTTTCTTTCTCTTTCTATCTCTCTGTCTCTGTCTCTGTATTTCTCTCTCTCTCCTCTTACACTTTGTGGCTTGTCCTACAGATATTAACGGTTTATGATGTCTCTATGTGCATATTCAATAGTGAGTTCTAGTGTGACATCATAATTTCCCATTCCCCATAACCTCTCCAGTTTGTTGCAACTAGAATGATCATTAAAGTATATAAATGTGAAAGATCCTGGGAAAGACCTAGTCCTAAATTCCATTATTGTCTAAGATTATTGCACGGCCGCAGAGCAGCCACTCGCCAGCACAGCTGTGGGTCTGGAGTGTCTCTCTTCCGGCTGATGGCTGTGGTGGCTGGGAGCTCGCAGCCACGCCTACCAATATGGAGGTGGAGGAATTGGTGGAGGATCCCAAATCCCCACTCCAAGTCTGGCCAGCATGGCTCAGCCTCCTGTCGAAGTGACCCATGGCGTTCTGGAGAATGGTAAAAGGCTCTGCCAGCCCCTGGCCATGTCCTACATAGCTCCTAGGGATCGCTACGCATGTTGACAGGCACTTTGATCGTTTGTATATTTTACCTGTTGCAAATAACACCATAATAAACAGTGGCATGAAAACAACCTTCTGTGTTAAGGTTCTTGTATTCTTCACATAGACCCAAATAGTGAATTATTATAGGAAATGGCAGCTCTGTTTTCAACTTCTTGAGAAAGAATGTTGCACTTTCTAAAGTGATTGCACCAGTTTTCATACCCAGATGTTTTATATTTTATAATATAATGTGATCAATATATTATCTATCATATAACATAAATATTAAAGTCTGTGATAACATAGTAACAAATGCACTAATGTTTCTTTCCCAAATCTCAGACATATTTAAAGTTATGAGATACAGAAAGTGGTTAAATCAGTATATATTATTTCATCATCAGATAAATATTTTCCTTCCTCTTTTAGAGCTTTCCAGGTTTGAGGAACCAGGTAAAAGATTGGAATGTGTAGTAGAATCACAAGGAAATGTTGGAAAGATTCCAAGCCCAGCCTCTGACATTCAGATTAAGAGAGAGCACATATGTCTCGAATACCAGTTATTTCTAGAATAGAGGATGTTCAGAGTTTGGTTTCTTATGTTTTCCACATAGTAAGGCTCTAGGTAGCTTGGTTAATACTTTTTTAAATGAATTGGGGAGCAAATGAATGAATAAAGGAAGGAGGGAATGAGGAAATGAAGGACCCAGACAGTGCCTGCGTTATAAACAGCCCTCCTTCTCTTTCTTGCTTCTTAGCTAGTTTACCCTTAAAATGGAAATCTGAGGTTAGTGGCCTTCAGAGTCTCCCCAGCCCTGTTGGGACTCTTCATCAAGATGGCTTTCAGAACTTTTCGGACCATCAAGAAAAGGAATTTTAAGAATTAAAGAAAGTCTGGTTCATTCCTTGCCCCTCAAGCCCTTGTGATTAGTCTTTCCTCCAACTGGTCAGTCCTTCCACAAATTTCCCATTGCTCCCTCCCTCTCTTGTAGCCTCACCCTGACACAGTCCCGTGAGTCATGCCGTTTGCTTTCTGCCACGGTCTTCTCACCTTGCTTTACGTCCGCTCACTCTCTGGGATGCTCGTGTGAGTTTTCTCCTGTTGATCTGAATCCCGCACTAGTCTTGTTTCCCATCCTCCACCTGACAAGGGAATTGGTTCTCTCTGGTGAGTCCCTGAAGCTCTAGCACAGTGCTTGGAAGACAGGGGCGCTTGGTGACTAGGTAGTAAATGAATTAATAAACTGGAATGAACGGATCCATTATTGTTGGTCCATCATAGAGACCTGGCTATGTGTAAGGAGTAATCATCTTTTCATTCGTAACTGTAAACTATTTATAATTTTAGACAATGGTGATGACAGTATTACAGAAATTATTAGGAAAGGGCTTTTTTAATGCCAACACAAGCCAATTCTTCTTTTTATAATTCACTTACCTATTCTGAGTTATGTATACTGGTAGCTGACTGAGTCTTTTGGTGCCAGAGAGGGTGGGGGGAGATAAAGGACTGAGATTGTAATTTTTGAAATAGCTTTCTTCTCAAAATGCCATCTCTTTACAGAAAAAATATTCCAGAATATTGTAAGAATGATATTGTTTTTTTAAATTTTGATTATAGTCCTGCATAGTACAGCTGTTGGTTCTTTCAATGTTGGATTTGTTAAATTCTTTCTATTATTAGTAAATGATATTTAGCCATCTTCTAAAATATAGCAAAGGGCTTCAAACAGTCCTCCAGTCTAGCATTTAGTAAGCTGCAAAACTTTGATATTTGTGGCATATGAATAAGTGGTTTCTCAAGAGTTAAGTTTATCTTACAGCGAAAAGATGATTTATTCAATGGAGTTTTCTCCTTGAAAAATATCTCATTGAAAATTAGATTGAAAAGATTTAAAGCCACATAGAGACTGGGACAGAGGAGGAAGAAAATAGCATTTCTGACACTTCAAATGACATTAAGAGAAAGGACAATGACATCTAATCTTTGTTGCTTGTAGTAATATTGTCTCCTAAATAATCATGAAAAGATTTTCATGGGTGGGGGGAAATCATTGTACATATCTGATTATAAAAGGAACAAAAATCAATGAATCATTTGCTATTGCCAACATGTAAAAATAGGGTCATTAATTTGAATAACGAATTTTAGGTTACTCAACTTCTTCGAGAAATAGAGTCCGCATAAATTTCAGAGAGCCATCTGAATTAACACAGTTGGGGTCAGGATCCATATAAGAATTGTAGGAGAGTATGAAAGTAAAAGAAAAGTAGAGTTGTCACCCTTGTTTGTGCTGATCAGACACGGGAGGGTCACTGGTCTTGGCCTTAGATACAGCAGAAAGGTGGTTGGAAAGGGGGAAGGAGAGGGAGGTGCAGGGAGCTGAAGAGGACTCCAAGGATGAAAATTAAACCTTAGGGCAGGTGCAGGGATGTGAGTGATCCAGCCGCACCTTACACAGCGCTGTGAGTGCATGTTACATCAGTGTGTTCTATCAATACATCTTTTTAGCTTTAATTTTTAAAAAAATTACTTCACCTAACCTGGCAAACCACAGCCCCCGAGGAATTGCAAAGCCACAGTCACTTTCTCCGTAAATTTGTCACTGAACCTCAGCTCTGTTCTATAAATAGGCTGTGTGTGTCAGCCTTGCCCTGCTGTGGACAGCCCCAGAGATCCACTGGGACCCCAGAAGGCTCGCGGCAGGAGGAGAAAGAACCAATCAGAGAAAAACAGTTACAGGCTGGCCACGCCCTGCCTGGGTTTTCTCTGGGCTCCCAGCACCCACTCTGTCCTAACTGGATGGTCCTTTTCTAGCTGGCTTTTATCCTTATCCCCTGCTGGGCCCCTCAGCCCAGTCCCTTGTGAAATCCCGCTGTCAAGATTAGAGATAACAGATCTGGGTCTCTGGAGACTGGGTCAGAAGCAGGCTGAGCTCTGAGCTAAGCCTGGTGACTGGGCAGGAAGCCTGAGCAGGCTGGGGAACAGGAGTCGCAGGAGAGCAAGGTCTAGCCAGATTTCTTCCTTGGAGACACAACCCCCCACGTGGGTGGCTTCCTGGGCTTCCTTCTGCCCCCACAGGGCTTGAAGTGAGGGTGCAACCAGTGCCCCTGGGTAGAACACAGCCCAGGCAGATGCCTGGGAAGAGGAGGAACAGGGTAGGGTGGCATGGCTTGGGACAAGATCACCCCTCAAGGTGCTCTCAATGAGGGCGGTCCTGGGAGCAGGGTGGTACACTTGTGGCCTTGTTCTCAACCAGGGGCCCTCTGGGCACCTGGATGTGCCAAGCAGGGGTCACAGGTATAAAAGCATGTGGATCAATCCATTTACTTGGGCGCTGAAGGGAGCAAAGAAGAAAGCCTAGTAGGAACACGGTCAAGGTCACAAAAAGGTTGAAAGCCACAGGTGACAAGGGCACAGAAAGGTTGAAGGCCACAGGTGTGCAGGGTTCTGCCCCGCCTTCCCTTTGTGGCTTCCACACAGCTGCTTCCTTTGAGACCCACTTACCAGCACAGTCGTCCGAATTCAAGACCACAGGTTTGTGCGTCTTGTTGGAAGCTTTGCTTTCCACCCACACCCCTTTGGAGATTTCATATTTAGGTTGAAATCTCATCACCTGGGTCACTGGGATCCACCGGAGAATAGTGGTTGCTTCGGTTTGCCTCTTGGCTTCCCAATGTTCAGCTCATTGTAGGCCCTCTTAAAAGGTTTGTTAGATGATTGATTGTTCAAACACTTTGTTTTTTTTAATTATTTTTAATATATTTTATTAAACCACCATAAATAAAAAAATAAACTGTCACTGTCACTGTCTTCCTGTTCATCATCTATTTGCTTGAGCAGGCGCCAGTAACATCTCCATATGTCCTGTCTCATGTTGGTAGAGCCCAAGGGCATCTGCTTGCTCCAGAAACATAAAGAGCCTCAAACCATTCCATCAGGTCATGGGAATGAGGTCTATAATTGTTACTGGTATTTGGCATATCAAATATGACACAGGAGGCTTGCCAGGCTCTGCCGTGCAGGTGGCATACTCTTGTAGTCACCTCTAAATTCAGCATTTATTGATGAACCGCACTGCCGCTGTAATAGGCTCTTCTGCTGGGTGGAGTTCTGATGAGAGGGAAGTCTGGATATGGAAAATGGCGGCCATCATGGAGTGGGGGTCATCTGGCTTCTTGTGAGGCTCTGTTTTGGGGTGGAGGGGGCCAGGGTAGAACCCACCATCCCTCCTGGGTGTCTCGTGAGCGGCTGGGCATAGGGAGAGCGGTAGCAGCTCTGCACCATGTGTGTGAGTCTCTTATTAAAGAAATTAACAATTACAAAAATGTTCATGTTTGGGTTTCGCCATACAGTGTTCCAGATCCTTACGCACTGCCCTCTTTTCTTTTCTCTTGCTACTCTGTGGGTGGGGGCAGGTGTTAGGGCTATACTCACTGGTGCTCAGGGACTAACCCTGGCTCTGTGCTCAGGGGTCACTCCTGGTGGTATTTGGGAGCCATTTGTGGTGCTGGAGATCAAATGCAGGTTAGCCCTGTGCAAGTGAAGCACCTTAACCCCAGGGCTTCTCTCTCTGGCCCCATTTTTCTCTTCTTTACAACAAAAGATGCGTCTTCATTCATTTTCTGTTTTTCCATCCCCTGTTCTCCTGGCACTGGGCAGTTTCTCCCCCTAGATTAGGCTTCATTCACTCTCCTCCCCACTCTCACCCAGTTGCTCCCATTTCTCTCTCCTCTCTCAGCAGGCAATACGACACACTCATCTCCATCATCAGATGAAAAACATACTTCACTGCTGGCTCCCTGAGGCAGTGATTTGTTTCCCTGTAGTAGCATGGGGGGGGCCTGGTCTGTACCTTCCTTACTGCATCTGCTGCCTCTTCCTCAGCCCTTTGCAATCGCACCTCCATCTCTGCGTCCATCTACGATAACACCACAGAGGCCACCAGCGATCTCCTAATTCCAAGCTGCAATGGCTGCTTTGAAGCCCCAGTTCATTTATCTTTAGGACTCATATCTTTTCCATCAAATTTTTTTCTTAAAACTTTTCTTTTTTAAAGTATGAACTTTGCTGGCTAGTAGTAGCTGTGGGAGATGGAGAAAAATGGCCAGGGAGAAGAAATAGGTGATAAATTGATTAGAATCGATGACGCATTGGAAAAGAAGGATGGACTGGAAAGAGTGCAGGCTTAGAAGCAGCTCACCCTGGCAAGATCCCAGATACACGTGGCTCCCTGCGTGCTGGTAGGTGCACCCAGGAGCGCCCGAGCACCGCTGGGGTGGTCTGGCTAATCACCATCACTCAGAGTCTGACAGCACTGCATCGTCAGATCCTGGCACTAAACCAGGTTGACCAAGAGTATTCACTTGACCAAGAATTAACCAGGATGGGCCTCTGAGGCCTCTGGGCGTGACTTTGGTGAATACCCACCCTCCCTGCAAACAAGGTGAAGGTTATGAAAGAGGAAGGAAACCACAATCACCCCTAGACTTTTGATTTCCATACTGGGTGAAGATGACATCCACCGAGGCAGGAAACACGGAGATGGGCTGAAGGCTGCCCTGGCTTTTCCATGTGCTGGCTTAGCCTCTGAAACATACAAGCTTCCCCATCCACCTTCACGTATGCATGGAGCTTGGGTAATTCTGAATTCAGGATGAACAAAAATAACTGAGTCCTGTGTATGGAGATGGGTCCTGGGGGCATGCGTGAGTTTCCCTGAACGCAACTGAAAGGTGGGAAGGCAAGAAGGTGCTCGCTTGGAAAATTGGAAAACTGGGTTGGGCGTGACCACGGTGACTAATGTCATCAGAGATGGGGATAGTGTTGGACTCAGGTGGCGTTGGACTGTGAACACCACCATGCTGGAGAGGTTCAGGATGTATGGTGGGGGGGACCTCGTTCAGCAGCTCCTCATGGTTCCTGAGGTCAAAGGTATGCTGATGTTTGCCTCCGCTAGGTAATTACATAGAAGCCTTTGGACTTCAAATATTGTTTCCAGTTTAGTAAGTTATTATTTCAGACCTGACAGAAGGCCAGAGGCGACCCACTCAGGCCCAGGTCTTCATGTGCAAATAAAAGGCATCTTTAAGGATGAAATCATGAACTTTTCCTATTGTAAATATGTAACCTGGGGAATTAAAGCAGTGGGGTGGTCGAGAGCATCAGAAAAGGCCTTTGGGGCCGGAGCGATAGCACAACAGGTAGGGCATTTGCCTTGCATGCGGCCCACCAGGGTTTTATTCCCGGCATCTCATATGGTCCCCAAGCACCACCAGTAGTAATTTCTGAGTGAAGAGCCAGGAGTAACCCCTGAGCCTCTCAGGGTCTGACCCAAAAAAAAAAAAAAAAAAACAGACAAAAAATTTTTAGAAAACGCCTTTAACTGATGGGCCTAGAGCCGAATTCACTTTCTCATGTTCCATGAAGTTGATCAGTAGAGCGGTTTGAAAAGCCAGCGCTACAAGGGAGTTTAAATGCTTGTGTTGAATGTTTTCGCGAAAGCAGGGCTGAATGTTCTTTGCACAGGTGAGCTCCCGTTGTGTCTGTGGTCCATTCCGTGAGGGTAAAGGTAGTAGTGGTTGACTTGATCACTTGATCACTTGATCACTTGAATCCCGTTATTCATCGATTTGCTCGAGCGGGCGCCAGTAACATTTCCATTGGACCCTATCACGTGCCAATGTAGCCCAATGGCATCTGGTTGATTCAGGAATACGAAGAGCCTCAAACCGTTCCCTTCAGGGTCTTGACAAGGAAGTCTGACCATCTTGTAGGTGGGCAGCCACGTGATCTTTTGACATCCCGTGGGATCTAGTCAGTAACAGCTCTAGTCCAGCGGTTGTAACGAGGCTTAATCCCTACACTGGTGAAGCAAAGGAGAGTGTAGGGATGTGGCCAGCCAGAATGTACTCAGAGCTCGCTTCTCTGGGGGTCAGAGGCTTCCTAACAGGTGCTGCGGGGCTGCCTGAATCCAGGGTCAGGGAGCCGTGGAGACAAGCCTCCATTTCTTTTGCCACTGAACACTTCCCAGACTGTTTTAGAGACCCCCGTATGACTTCAGGATTTTCCGAGCAGCTGCACAGTCGCACCTCACGCCTTACAGTACTGTGTCTCCTTGCAAATTAGATCACACTGAACTTGACTTGCTAGGCTCCTTGTTATTTATATTCTAATTCCATTAATAAGCGTCTTGCAGTTCTTTCAAATTAATCTTCCAGCCTCTCTGTCTTCCTGTCAGCCTCCTGTGATCAGCGCAGGACTTGAGTCCTCTGTAAGGAGCGGGTACTCTCGGGATAAAGCTTCAGCTTCAGAACCATTTGCCAAAACTAGCCATCGACTTTTCCCCTATTGTTTGTTTAATGAGCGGAGGGCAGCGGCTGTGCCGGTATCGACAGCCTCTGACTTGCTGGATTCCTTCTTCTCTCTCGCTCTTTTTACCCAGAAATGGGTCATCGGATGAGTTTGCTTAATCTGTGGCCTTTGTTCCTCGAAACCGGTTCAAGAAACAGGCAATTGTTTCCAGGAGCAGCTGTTCTCTGGAGAGCATCCTCCTGGGCCGCCCTGCTTCTCCGCTTCTCCCGCCTGGTTCAAAAAAGGAACGAGCAAGTGGAAGAGAATGTCTCTGATGGTCGCTTCTTTGTTGCTCTTGCTTATTTGTGCCACAGATTGCCTTTCAGGTGATCCCCAGGGCCCATCGCAAATTTCTATTGAGGTTGTAAATTCTATTTTGATTTTCCGCTGCACTCCCGGCATGCCCTGCTTCCCTTGAAAGTCTGTCATCTCTGAATCGAAGACCCTACCAGTTCCTCTGCTGGTGCCAGCCGTTGTTTGGAACGGTGTCAAGCCACGTGTCTCGGAGGCTTCTGTTCACATGCTTTTAAGTTGTCTGTTATTGTGGGGAGAGGGTGAGGCTACACACAGAAGAGCTCGGGGCTTCCTCCTGGCTCTCAGGGATCTCTCCCGGGTGCCCCCATGTGTGCTGATGGGAATAGAACCAGGGTTGCTTGTGGTGAGGCCAGTGCCTTCCCCACATCCGGCTCCTCTAGCCCAGAGTTTCTTAGACTCGTTTAGCCACTGTCTCTGCTGGAGTCTGGTTAGAAACAGGTCTACTGGGAGGTAGATGGCTACTGGGCAGAAATCTCACCCTCTTTAGACTCCAGGACTGGACCTGGGGAGACAAGCAAAGAAACTGCAGAATTTGTTTTCTGATTCTGAGCTGAGTTCTTCCAAGTTCCTCATCAATCCAGCTAGGAGAATCATTATTTTCGTCGCTGATTTTTTAATAGATTTGGAAAAGTTAATAAACACAAGAATATAGGGAAAGCAATTTCTGGTTTCTGTCTGGGGCCAACCTTGGCGGGGGATGACTTCATCACTCTTCATTTGAACTTACCCACAACCTCCGTCTTTTCCTTCCCTAGCACTGCCTCGTTCTACAAAGAACAACAGCTGCTGTTAGAACTAGCTTTTCTCATGTTGAACAGAGGCGGGAACAGCGGTAACAGAGGCCTTTGCCGTGTTGAGATATGTTTTTCATAAATAAGCTAAAGGGTGCTTCCTGGAAGTTGTCTCTGAGATCAATGCACAGCCATCAGGATGCAAGTGAATTATTTAACCCTCAGGATCACCAGCCAGGTTTCCACCACCAACAGCCCTGAGCTGGAGAGGGAGAAAGAATTTCCAAAAAAAAGAAACATAATAGATATACAGACATGAAAAAAAAGAGAGCAAAACAATGTTCCTTTGGATCAGACTATGTTATGGCCCACTTAACACCCTAGAATGGCATTTTATTTTATTTTTTTTATTTTTTTTAAATTTTTTTATTATACCACCGTGAAACATACAATTACAAAGGTGTTCATAATTGGCTCTTGGCAATACAGTATTCCAGCACCCATCCCTCCACCAGTGCCCCATTTCCACCACCAATGTACCCCTCCCCCTCCCGTCCCCACCCGCCTTAACAGCAGGTACCCCAGTTTCCTCTCTTTCTCTCTCTATCTCTCTCTCTGTCTCTGCATCTCTCTCCCTCTTATTCTACACATTGTGGTTAGCCCTGCAGATATTTAGAGTTTATCACTTAAGTCTCTTTGTGTATATTCAGTGGTGAGTTTCAATCTGCCATTACCATTTCCCATATTTATTAAAACACTGGTATCTATATCCTATTAATGAATGCAGTCATTCTATATCTGTCCTTTTCCTTCTGACTAATTTCACTCAGCATGATAGACTCCATGTCCATCCATTTGCAGGTAAATTTCACAATTTCATCTTTTCTGACAGCCACATAGTATTCCATAGTGTAGATGAACCACAGTTTCTTTAGCCAGTCCTCTGTTCTCAGGCATTTAGGTTGTTTCCAGATTCTAGCTATAGTGAAGAGCGCAGAGATGAATAAAGAAGTACAGATAGTGTTTCTGCTATGTGTTTTTCGGTCTCTAGGGTATATTCCCAGGAGTGCTATTGCTGGATCAAATGGGAGCTCAATATCTAGCTTTCGGAGGAATGCCCATATTGTTTTCCAAAAGGGCTGGACCAGTCGGCACTCCCACCAGCAGTGAATGAGAGACCCTTTTTCCCCACATCCACGCCAGCACCGGTTGTTCTTGCTGTTTTGGATGTGTGCCAGTCTCTGTGGGGTGAGATGGTACCTCATTGTTGTTTTGATTTGCATCTCCCTGATGATTAAAGATGAAGAGCACTTTTTCATATGCCTTTTGGCCTAGAATGGCATTTTAGAGACAGTTCGTCTATGCCAACACAAGTGGCATTCTGGACCTTTGGACGAGGACATTTGGTGTAAATGTACTTGAAGGGTTTCGTTATTGTGTTATTGGGGGGGGCTGTGGGCCACCCCCAGCAATGTTCAGAAGCGGTTCCTGCTTTTGTTCTTGTGGTGCTTTGGGGACCATAAGAGAGGCTGGGAACTCAGCTTGGGTTAGCTGCCACCTGGAAACATCCGTGTGTTCCAGGGCATCTATGTTACAAATATATGACCAGAGTCTGTGGGCAGGAGGTAGGTGTAAACCAAAGTGTGGGAAAGAGAATGAGACTTGACTTCACAGTCATGTCCTCAAACATTCATCTGCAAGGAAAGCAGAGATGTTTGAATGGCCTGAGGTACTTGGGAGAACCTAGTGCTGTCTGAGAGCCAGGAAAACCTGTGCACTTCTCATCCTGTGCCTGCGGGATGAGAGGACACAGAGCCTCGTCCTAGGGCTGGGCCAGCTGCTCTTGGGCTGTTCCAAACTCTGCTTCTACGGGCAGGTACCTGTTGGTTAGGAAAGGAAGCTGCCCTCTAGTATATTAGCTGTATTAGTGGGCCAACATTTTATAAGGTCAGATAAAAGTGTTTAACTGAAAGCAAAAGAGATAAACAGTACAGGATACCTGCTGTACATGGTTATCTCTAGAGATATGGTTTTAATTAGGATCATGGAGAGATACTTCTCTGTGGATGATATATTATTTCTTTTTGAAGGACGAGAAGGAAGCCATTGTATGCTTTGCAGCGGGAAGGTTAAAATGGCAGTTTCTGAAGAAAAGGAAGGTGTCAGTTCACATAGACCCTGTCAGGCCAGACTAGAACCAGTGAACCTGGGTTTCCGTGATGGCACGTCCTCTTGACCTTGGGCCAAGAGGGTGACACATTCCACAGGGTCAGATGAAGCCGAAAGTGTTTCCAAATATGACACATCTGACTACAGAATATCTACATATGACAATGAATACAGAATTGGTTCTTTTAATGTTATTTATTTGTTTATCTTTGAGGCTGGAGGAGGGGTTAGTCCACACCTGGCTGAGCTTAGGGTTATTCCTGGCTCTGTGCTCAGCGGTCATTCCTGGAGGGAATGGCAGCTACAAGGTAAGGCAGGCATCCTCCCTGCCTGCTGTACAGTGTTAAATAACTCCTGGGAGTTTTTCAAACTCGAAAATAGAAAATGAAGTGGGAGTCATAGATTCTGAGAAGCGGTTAGGAAGAACTGGGTCTGTGAGGCTTTATTGCATGAGGCCGGGGCCATCCCTAGCCAGTTTTGCACTGCTTGGAACAGCCATTTCACCTCGCGCCTGTCTGCAGTGAATCCTGCGGCTTTCCCGGTTATCAGCATCTGATTCCAGGGTGTTGTCAGGTGAAGATACACTTAGATAGTTTGTCCTTAAGGGGCCTCACCTGGTATGTGCTCAGGGGTCCGTGTGGGCTGGCACTGAACAGTGCTCAGTGCATGCAAGTCAAGCTCCTAGCCCCTGTGCTGTCTCTCCAGCCCGGACTAAGATGTTTTTCTTTGCTTTGGGGCTACAGTGTGTTTAAGGGGGAAATGAACTAGTGCTCAGAGCTTGCTCCTGCTTCTCTGCCCCAGGATCACTTCTGGTCGCGCTCAGAGGACCATATAGGGTGCTGGGGCTCTAACTGGAGTTGGCTATATGTAAGGCAAATGCTTTAATCCCTGGTCTATCGCTTTGGTTCACCTGAGCTAAGGTTTTTTAAGTGCATTTGTTCACTCTAACACAGTGCATGGCAGGCAGTATTTACAAAGTCATGAAATAGAAGCCCTAAACGTTTGCTTAGACGATGAATACCACATTTGTCTTGCACACAGCCCACCTGGGTTCGATCCCCAGCATCCTATATGGTACCCTGAGCACCACCAGGAGTGGTGAGCTAGCTCTGCATTCCTGAGTGCAGAGCTAGAAGTAACCCCTGAGTATCTCCAGGTGTGACCTCCCCAAAATAATAAATAAAGGACGGATGAATAAGATAAATGAGCAGTATTAATAAATGACCACGCTGTTCAAAGACAATACTTTATTCTAGGATTTAAAATTTGCAAACTGGGGCCGGAGCGATAGCCCAGCGGGTAGGGCGTTTGCCTTGCACACGGCCGGCTCATGCCGGCCAGGGTTCCATCCCGGCATCCCATATGGTCCCCCAAGCACCGCCAGGAGTAATTCCTGAGTGCAGAGCCAGGAGTAACCCCTGAGCATTGCCGGGTGTGACCCAAAAAGCAAAAAAAAAAAAATAAATAAATAAAAATAAAAATTTGCAAACTGAGTAAAATCAGAATCATCTTCCAAAACTGAAAAACAATGTGTTTGAGGAGAAAATGAATTTCTTTGAGATGCATAAAATAGAGCTTCTAAAGTAATAGCTCTCATGGCGACCCGTGCTAATTCTTCTCTTCCCAAAACACTGAGTATAATAACATTGCTTTTTGTGATCACATAGAAAAAATTATTTAACTTCCAAGGATATTTTCAGATCATTTAAGTATAGGGAATTGAAAGTTGATATATTTGAAATGCATATATCATTGACTTCAGTGTATATGAAAACTTTTTTAAATGATTTTACTCAGTGTATTTCAGTTAATATTTGCTTTTAAAAATATTGTCACCACGTCAGAAGAAAAATATAATTCAGTGGTCTTAATGTCAAAGAAAAAGATCAGAAATTCTTCTATAAGTTTCATAATTTGGAATGCTAAAAAATGTTGACAAGTGCCATGTCATTCTTTGATCAAAGACATCGTTACAGGACATTCTTTAATTGAAGGTGATTCTCCTAATGGGTAGCACCAATTATCCTGAGCTCTGCTGAGAAGTGATGACATTTGGTACTTTTTATTGAATATAGATCTACGAAGTAGATAGTGGCACATCTACCCAGTCTCTGAAATTACTGTGTCGATATGAAGCTTTGATTTATGAAAATGACCGAGAGTCGAGAAGAATAGAGTTCAGAAACGACACCTTTGTTGAGTGGGACATTTCCCCATCATCAATTCAGTAAATATCTATGTGTCTCCCACATGCCAGGCAGTGCTGGGGAGTCCGGACACAGGTCAAACACAGCAAATAGAGACTCTCCATTCTTACAGAGCTCTTCGCAACCTGCCAAAGGGTTTCCGTGAGTCGAGCATATGCCTGGGGAATCTATAAAGTACTTAAACCTGACAAAGTATTTTCATCACCCTTGTGACCCATGGAATCCCCCAAACCTATAGATAAGATACCATGATAATTGATCTAACAGGAGCAATCATTACCACACAATAATAGTAATAGTGCAATTCACATGTTCAGTTGTTAAAACTTTTACTTGGACACACACTGTGTCACTTCCGGTAGTGTATTTCAGGGGTGTGAGGTTGTTTGTCCCAGGCAGTATTCAGCCAGGTAAGCTTGACTGGTCGATGCTTGGGCCCAGCAGTGCTGGGGGCCACCAGGGCACAGCCGGTGGACCTCCAGCTGTGAGCACACACAGCCTCAGACTTTAGTGTATCATGCCAAGTGCTTCTCCCTTTGAGTATCTATGCAGCCACAAACATTTTGATCAAATTGGGCAGGAAATAGAAACCCACCCCCAGAGCACCAGGGTGGGGTCCTGGAGAATGAGACCAAGAAGGAGGAGTCATTTTGAGAAAGTGTGCTCCTTTGAGGAGGAGAGTGTTGGACTCCCCCCAACCCCAGTACTCAGGGGGATATTTGAGGGTGAGCCCTGGTGGTTCTCAGAACTCTATGTAGTGCCCAGATCAGACCGGGGTTGGCCACATGCAAGGCAAGTGCCTTATCTCCTGTATTAGCTCTCTGGCACCCTTTGACCTCTGTTATATAAATCTATTTAGGTAACTTAACATCTTTATATGCAGAGCCAGAGAGATAGTACGGGGTGAGGGTGAGGTGTTGCCTTGTGTGTGACCAATCCCAGTTCCGTTGATCCCCAGCATTAAATATAGTCCCCTAAGAACTGCCTGGAGTAACCCCTGAGCAGAGAGCCAGGGGTAAACCCTGAGCACTATTGGGAGTAACAGCCCCCTGCAGATCCCTGGAAAAGAACTTGTAATTTCATTTGTGAATTGCTATACACCGGTGGTGAGATTTAGTCCTTTTAAAAGTCTTCATTGTTTATTAGATGTTGAAATAGGTTAGAAGCAATAGTACAGCAGGAAGTTGTTTGCCTTGCACACAGCAGACCTGAGTCAGATGTCCAGCATCCCATATGGTCCCCCAAGCATCGCTAGGAGTAATTTCTGAGTGCAGAGCCAGGAGCACCTCCAGGTGTGACTCAAAAAGAAAAAATATAAGTAAACAGGAGAGAAGGAACATTGTGAAACTTGCTCAAGATCACGTGGTTCCTCATGAGGAGCCAGTCCCTTCTTTCCCCAAGCCCACACTTTCCTTCTCAACAGACTTTCCACTGGAAGAGAAATTGCTCGTGAAACTGGTTCTGTTTTGAAAAGGTGCCATGATTTGCTCATGACGCTGGAAAAATTCTTCTATGGGAGTGGCTGTTAGCTGATAATAAAGTGCACCCAAAATCGCCACAACCAATAAGGACATTAATCATTCTCTTAACCCAGTTTGCTAGGGGCTGAAGATTCAGGCTTTGAAAATAAGAAACTTCTGGGCTTAGCTTTTTCAAGCCTGTGTTCTCTCTTGAATGCATCTGCATCTCTCTCTCTCTTTGACACCTCTGGAGAAGCCAGAAAGAGGCCACTGAACACATCTCTTTATGTCTCTGTTTCTCTGTCTCTCTATCCCATTCCCCACTGCATCTCTCTAAATTTCTTTGTTTTTTTATGAAATCATGAGAGATACCATTACAAAGCTGTTCACTATTGGGTTTCAGTCATAGTTTCCCAGCACCTATCCCTCATCCCTCAAAAGTGCACATTTCCCAACACCAGTGTGCCCTGTTTCCTTCCTGCCACCCCCTAACCTACCTCTAGGGCAGGTACTCTCTATCTCTATCTCCGTCTCTGTCTGTCTGTCTCTCTCTCTCTTTCTCCTTTTGTGCATTATGGTTTGCAGTACAGTCACTGAAGGGTTAGCATGGATTTCCCTTTACCTCCTTTCAATGCTCAGGTCTAGTCTAGTGTTAACATTTCCAAATATTATTGTCAAACTGATCCCTTCTATCTTACCTACCCTCTGCTCCCACACACTTGTGATAGATTTCAACCATTGACAAGTCCTCCTGACCCCTCTTTTCCTGGTCTGGGTCTCATACCTCGCTTCATCAAATGAAAGAATCCTCTGGACCGAAAAGCTAATAGAGGGTAATAAGACATCTGAACCACATGTGTCTAACCCTACTTCCATGCCCAGACAGTATATGGTCCCCTTCCTGGGGTCTGTCCTAAGCACAGAACCAGAAATAGCCCCCTGAGCACTGTTGTGTCCCTCCCCACCCCCAAGAAACTGTCACATGTTTGATTCTTAAAGACACTTTCACAGTAGTCCGAGAGATAGGACAGTGAGCAAGGCACATGCTTTGCACATGGCTGACCTGCCTTTGATCCCCTACACTCCAGAGCATTCCCGGTGCTTACTGAGAGTGATCACTGAGTCCAGAGGAAGGAGTAAGGCCTGAGTATAGCAGAGTGTGACCCCAAAATAACAACAACAACAAAAGATACCACATTCACTTGTGTAGAAATTGTCATGTAATCCACATGCTATTAACAGTGGAAGCATTAATTCTAAATGTTCTATACATCAATGTCCCTCTAATCCCACTGTTGCAACTTTAACCATGTAGCATTTTCAGTGGAGGAGGGTGATCATTTGTTTTGCAAAGAAAGATTTATTTTTGTTTTATTTTCTTAAATATTCCATGGGCCCTCAGACCAAGGAGATAGCTTTCCATCAGAGCAGGCTGAAAAGGCTGAGAAAAATCACCCTACTAAGTTTTGATTGCTAAGTGAGTGTAGGAAGAAAATAAAATTAATTGCTCCATTTTTCTTGCCAACTGGGCTTTCTAATATACCTTCTATTCAATTCGAGTTTCCTTGTTTAACACAATTTAGAAATCTAAAGTAATGGCTGATGGTTTACTAATCCCTTGGATTCTGTCCTCCCCCACCATGTGTGTTTTATCTTCTCTAATAGCAGAAATCTGGTTATTTCTATGCTATATGCTGACCTGGTTTAATCTTGTGTCTTAAGATGCTCTCTCCAGCTTTGAGCTAAAATGTGTGCAGAACATAAAATTCTTGGTCACCATGAATGAGATCGATCAGCTGGGGCGACTTTGTTTATTCCTTTCAGTCATTTCTTTGGGATACCTGTGTGTGATTTAAAATACGCGACTACCGTTAAGACACATGAGCTGGCCGCTCCATTGCTCCTAATGATTTAAGTGTAGACACAACTTCCTTTTACTGTGCTCCTTATAAGCCAAACAAATATGAAACACAAAGCTTTTAAGACCTCTAAAATCTTCCCATCAGATGGATACTGCTGTGAACGTAGAAATTGCTTTCATGGAGATTTGGAAGGGGGGAAAAAAAATTGAAATAGCGACAGGCTCTGGCATGCAGTTGGCAAATCAGCCTACTTAAAATGCATGAATATTAAAATAAAGGATGCAGTAAACATTACTGAATCTCTATTTATTGAGCCACTGGCTTTAATAAGTTACTGTTCCACTAAAATTTTCTTCAGAGACCTTCAGAATTCCTTCTATTGTTCTTTAAGATAGCCGGTATTTAGAGGCGTATTCTCCTCACAGACATCACCTGGATATTTAAGTTGACATAATTATTAATTAGAAGCTCCGATATCTTTGGACTCAGCATTGGAGTTGAGACTTAAACATTGGAGTTTAAGCCTAAAATGATGTCTGGCTGGAAAAAAGAAAAGGCCTGATGGTGTCTCTGAACTTACATGTCTCATTTGAGTCATACCCAAAACTGTCCTTTCCAGTTGAAGAATAGTACCTGGGAGTGCCAGAGAGATAGCACAGGGGTTAGAGCACTTGCCTTGGACTTGGCCAGCCTGGCTTCAGTTCCCATATATGGTCTCCTGAACGTCACCAGGAATGATCCCTGAGAGTAGAGTCAGGAGTCATTTGAGCACAGCCAGGAGTGACCCCCACCAAACAAAAATAAAAACTGTAACTGACCAATAGTTGCATTGGCTTTTGGCCACTGAGGAAATTGAGATTCTTGGTGAAATATCTGCTTAAAATCATAGAATTTCTAGGGCAAGAATCTGGACCCCGATTCCTCTGCTTCCAAAGCATTCTGCTTGACTCTCATGCTGCCTAGAAAGGCCATAGGCCCTGGGGAAAGATAATGTGATTTTAAGGACGAATAAAGCCTTTGACCTGTCCTGTCACATGTTTCATTTTAGGGTTTAATACAGACAGGCCCGGGGACATCCAAAAACACAGCACTCTTTTGAGTGTCTTGTTCCTACTAAGAACTAAATGGAAAAGTAGATGGAATTATTCAAAATTTCTCAGGCCTCAGGCACTTTCTATTGAAGACAGAATTTCAGTAGCATAGACAAAGACGCATTTTCTTCAAGGATGGTAATCTCACGATGCTCCTTATATTTGTTTAATTACCTTCACCCTCCCCTTCTTCAAGCACTCTGAAAAGTCATATTATCTTTTTAAAAATCAAAGCACAAGTTGATTTTTTTTAAAGAGTTCTCACCATTATCTAATCTATTTTGCTGAAATCATCTTCATAGGTACAAGTGGGATTATAGTCACATGCTGTTTGTCTCTAAATTGAGATCGTAGATGTCGCATGCCCAGTAAATGAGTTTCCCCCCAAAATAGTTTCTCGCAAAGAATAAGCTGTTTGGGAAGGAGATGCTTTTTATTGAAATAACCCTTCACTGAGCTGATGCTAAAAGTAACGTGTAACTTATGCGCGCTCTTGTTTTATTCTGGTCGATTCTATTGTGCTGTGTCTTACGCAGTGTCATTGTGTAGAAAGCCCCTTTCTTTACTCCTTCTCTCCAGTGCCAACCCAGCACAACAAACATGTCTGAATTACTGGATTGTGAGGTCAAGGCCCGGGGCTTTGATATGAGACTCACGCACGTGCTGTAAAACGTAGGGTCCTATGAAGAGTTTGAAATCACAGCCACAGACTAAAGACAGTAAAGAAGTTTGGATAATGGGCCAACCCTTCTTCCATGTTCTCTTGTTCTTCCACTCTTTCTTGGAGCTTCTGTTTTCTTTTTTTCCCCCCCACAGTTACCAAAGCCATTAACCAACCATGATTTAAAAAAAAATTATTGTTTAAAAAAAATTTTAAAAGATAATAAAATAAGATTTTTTGCAAGGCTATCAGTCACTGTGGAAAATGAACTGGAAAGTCATTCTTTCCGTGTTTAACACGGCTCAAGTATGGGTGCCCGGAGGAAGGATGAGGTCTGGTTCCTCCTTTCTGTGCTTAAAAATACAGCAGAAAGCTTTGGTTAACAGAGCAGAATTTTTGGTGGATCTTACTGAAAGGCATTATCCTTTGGAAGTGCATTTTTTTTTTCATTTAAACATATTGACTGGAGGAATTCAGGGTATGGATAGTCAGGTTTGCATTTCTCTGACCACTTCTTAACTTCCAGATTTCACTACCCAGGGCTTGTTTATGTTCTTAGCAAATTTCCAGAACCCTGTAACTCATGTCATCTGGTGGGTAGAGAGGAGACGGGCCCAAATAGTGCATCCCCCAAACTTGCTGTGAGAGCCAACAGAAATCAGAGTGAAGCAAACTGAGTTCTGGTGCTGTGTTGACAAATTGTAGGTGTATATTTAAATCTGTACAGGGAACTAAGCAATACTGTCCCCACTGCCCTTTTTTGGGGGAGGACAGTGGCACGGAGCATACCCAGTGGGCTCAGGGGCTACTTCTGCTGTTCCGCAGCTATTTGGTGCCAGGGATGGAACCCAAGCCTCCTACATGTGGTACTTTGAGCGCCCTCTCAAGCCCTAACAGTAATTCTCTCTGCTGGTTAACAAAAGGCTGAATCCTAGAAGGAATTCATGCATCCACATGGAGGAGCCAGAATTCAGATTGCACTTCTGGGGTATCCATCAGCTCGGTTTTAGAGCTTTACTTTGGCGTCGCTTGGCAAGAAAGACAGCCTTTGGGGACCCTGTTGGCTTTCCCCGTCTATGGGTGAGACAGATCTGTGCTTCTCTGATTGGGGCATGCGGATGCTCTAAGACAGTTTGCACCAGGGGAACTCTCAAAGCCCATCATTGTAATGTACCCCCAAAACACAAACCTCATAAACATTTTCAATCATTTGATAGAAGAGATCATTAACTATTTAGGAAAAAAGCCAATCTGCAAGGGGTGGGTGGGGAGGGGCCATTATTACCATATGGTAATTAACCTAGGACACCCCCACCCCATTTACACACCCAGTTTTGTACTGGAAGAGAAAATTGACCAAAATTTACAGAGAACTTTCTCATTTTCTGAGACTCACTTGCTGCCTAAGCCAGTGTGCATAGCGAGTGTTTGCTGGTCAGCACATCTGTGTCTGAATTGAAGAAGGTGGCATTTGCCTCTGTGACTCTGGACCTGACAGCAGCAGCCAGAGGGGGTGTTTGTGGAGGGTGCATCAGCCTGTTGGACTTCTATTGGACTTCCTCTGAGTAAGGAAGGGCAGAGAGAACCAGAGTCAGTCAAACGATACTTTCGTTGTCACTTCTAAAATCTGGCTCTTTCCTGGTTAGCACATGGTGTTCTTGAGTGCTAAGATGCAAGTGGTCAGGTGAGATTTGGCTGTGCAGGACTGAGTTGTCGGCCGCTCTCCCGAAACAGACTGCAGTAGCCCTTTGGCCCCTTATGTTTGCCTTCTCTTTCCCTGCTCCTGGACACCAATCCTTCAGTTCACGAAAGGAACTTCAGGGACCTTTCATGGATCCCTGATGGGTGTGTATTTGGGGGTTCCTGCAGAGTCTGGTGGAGATAAACCAAGCATCCTGGTTCCTGGCCTCATCACCATGTGGACACGTGTAGATCCGAGGCCACCTGTACATGATGGGAAAACCAAGGCTGCTTTCCTTCTAGGGCTCCAAGTCAGGAGTGATTCCCCCAGCCCAAGTTAGCAGAATCAAGTGTGGTCTTTATTTGCACCCCTGCCCCATCGGTGGTCTATCAAGGGCAGATCGAATTGTCAGATAGCCTTTTCTTAAGTGCAAGGTGGCTTCACGGGTGAAGTAGGTGAGGCAGATGGCATCCACCTCTGGAACAAGAGAATAACATAACAGTTTCTTGGCAGTAGGCTGGTTTCTTGGCAGCAGCAAGATTGAGACTCTTCCCTTGCATGTGATTGGCCTGAGATAAATCCCTGGCACTGCGCACACTCCCCTCAAGCACTGTCATGAGTGATCCCTGAACGCAGAGCCCAGAGTAGTCCCTGGGCACCCCAAGGTATGTCCCTCACACCTCCTGTCTGTCAGCACAATGCACTAATGAAACTGACAGTTCACTTCATAGAAACTGGTAACCAACTCAAATTTTAATCTTAGCACCTAAGGATTTTTTTTTTCCTTTTTGGGCCACACCTGTCAATGCTCAGGGATTACGCCTGGCTCTCCACTCAGGAATTACTCCTGGCAGTGCTCAGGAGATCATCCAGGGTGCTGGTATCAAACCCAGGTCAGTCACATGCAAGGCCAATGCCCTTCCTGCTGTACTATTGCTCCAGTCCCTACAGCTAAGAAATCTTGAGCATATTTATTCAATATGACATCTAACTAAAAATACATTTATCTGCTCTTAAGTTCCTTCAGATTTCACATTTGGTGTTTGTTTGGAGGCCACACCCAGTGGTGCTCAGGGATCCCTTCTTTGCTGGCGGTCAAAGCTGACCCTTTAGCACACAAAGCACGTGCCAGCACTGTGAGCTTTTTCCCTGGCCCTGGAATTCAAATATCTAATGTAGTATCCTGGAATAGTCTACATTCGGTTGTTTGGAATTGATAAGATAATCCTCTGTGATTTTTTGCTTTTCTCTCTTTTTCTTATAACACAGCCCTCAGTCTTTGCTTCACCTGTCTAAACAAAGACCTTTGCATCCACCCTCTTAGATATTGATTTGGGTGTTGCTGTAAAACTTCGTGTGAGTTTTGATGGTCTTGTTTCTACATAGAGACTTTAACTCTGGTTGGAGCTTTTCCATTGAAAACATAGCCCAAATATAAAGCCAAATTTAATGGAAATTGAAGTAAGTAAAATTCTGTTGGATTATTATTTTCAGATTGACCTTTCCTTCTTCAAAACACTCTTTGAAAGTAACTGCATGTGTGTAGTTCAGGAAAGGAGCCCCCACTTGGTGCCATTTTGTCTCTGGACTTCACACAAACTCCCTTCCCGTGGAGTCGGTGTCAAGAGTGGCCCCGTGTGTGTCAGGACGGTGTCTTGCCATTGGAAGCTGCCCTGGGCATAATGCTCCTGCACTTGGGCATCAATCCCCAAACTTCTGCTGCTGCACAAATGCTCAAGGGACAGGTTAAGGGTCTGGTCCCTCTGCAGCCTGACTTAGTAAGTTCTAAGAGTTTGCAGGCAATGTGGAGCCCCTTGACTGGGGGTCTCACATGGAGAACCCTCTGCTTAATTACATGTCTGCTTCCCACTGTAACATGTGCATTTGAGTGCATGTATATTCCCTTTTGCTTGTGGGGAAATTGAGATTCAGTGGAACAGGCCACATGTTTAAGGTGTGAAAACTATTATGTGATAGGAGGATCAAAACCTGATCATCTGGTCTCCAAACAGCTCCCTTGAGGCAACAAGTTTCCAGCAAAAAAGAACAAGATTCACCATTGATGTTATTGTCCAATCTTCCACTTACCAATGCAGTTTATTACAGATGATAATTTATTAGATTTTATGTCAGAGGGGAGGGAGGGGTGTGGGGAGGAAGGGGGTTTATCCGCAGAGACTCTTCCTGACTCTGTGTTCAGGAGTGACTGCTCAGGAGTGACCATGCTCTAGGAACTGTGTGAAGTGACGGGTTTGGGCCAGGCTGAGCAACAGTGACAGGAACCCCTGAACCCCTGCACTAGCTCTTTAGTCCTCTACAAATGTTATGTTATTGTTTTTTTCCTGAACAAACAACATGATCTTATGTTCTGATTGCAAAATAGGTGCAGCAATGAGAGGTATAAGTTATAAATATACAAAAGATGCATACTGAACATGCACGTACAAAATATATTCAATAAGCATATACAGCATAATAGATGTATATACTGCATAGTATATGCTTAGAATTTTGCCATTGTGTTTGGATGTATTTTTTTTAAATTTACTTGCTGTTGATTTTGTTGGCTTGTTTGTTTGGGGGCCACACCCAGTGGTACTCAGAGCTTACTCCCTGCTTTGTGGTCAGGGGGTGATAGATCAGTGACCTCAGCTGGCACAGACAGACAGAGACAAGAAAAAGGGAAGGAATAATTGGAGAAGTTTATTGGGGTGTGCTCCCAGGCAGACCCTACCGGCCTCTGGTGAGGCTGGGGTAGAGCAGCGCCCCTGGGAGAGCCTGAGCCATATTCTTGAACTGTCTTGGGTGGGAAAAGAGAACCAAGACCAGTGGAACCAGTGCAGTTGGTCCGGCTCCTGTTATCTGTAGGGGTCCATGTGGAGAAGCACAGAATGTGGCCTGGGAGCTCCCTGGCACCCATGGGCCATGAGTCCCATCTCCCGTGCTGGGGATGAGGTGATTTCTGATTCGAAATGTTGCTGTCTCATCAGCCTAAAGCCATTGGTCCCAGTTGCCATTAACTTTGCACATACCTTACAGGCATCTCTCCTGATGTGCTCTGGGGACCATCTAGGATGCTAGGGATTGAACTCCAGTGATTCTCTTGCATGGTAAACACTACCCACCTTAAATATCTCTCTGGCACCTTCCTATTGGATTTATGGCAAAAGGTTGGTAGCTGAGCCCCGCCCGACAAGTCCATTATATGAACTATTTTAAGTGCTTTGAAATGACCTCATGAAACAATTGATGACATATCCGAAAGGCTTCCTCCTGGAGAAAGACAGTTTAGGTTTGGAATCTCCCGACTGCTGGGGACCCTGCAGAACCCCAGCAAAAGTGCACAAAGGACAATACCAGTGCCCAGAGACTCACCCGTCATTTTTCATTTTGGTTCCTAGTGACCACAGACTTAACAGTTGCTTAGTGTTTGCCGGAGAGCCGGTTTCCCCTCAGAAAAGTATTGGGGGGAGAGAGAAAGAAAAGAGACCAAAGGCTAATTTGCAATTCAAAGAAAAAGGCATTGTTTTGTAAAGAGTCAGAATAGGGTATTTTTATCGCTTTCTGGGTTTGGGCTTTTGGTATAACAGACTTGAATTGTGCCCTGTAAAAAGCCAGTCTTGACGTTTTACAGCCTGCTTACAAAATCTTTTTGGTAAAAGACCAATGAGTTACTACCTATTGCACTCACGTCAAGATTGTCCAGAGGTGTTTCCAACAAAGAAGCCAGCCCTCTTCTCATCTCTCCAACCAGCTTTTGTTACATAAACATCAGTCAGCCAAGGACAAGGCTTTGGTTGTTTGGGAAAGGACTCCTGAAACTCGGATTGAAATCTTCGCTAACTTCATGATGGTACTGAAAAATCTGTATTTTTGACAGTGTTGTGGTTTTTGGAATAGATGGTTTCGGACTGGTTTTAGAACATAACGTACTTGGCTTTGGAATGTTTAGGAGTTAGATAAGGCAGATTGCCTTTTTCTTTAAAGCTAGTTTCAGTTTTCACATTTCAGTGGTACCCCAAGTTTTGAAAAAATGACCAAGAAATTGGGGAGAAGAATAAAGCTGAGCCTCAGAGGGGAGGGTTAGTGAGCGGGCGTTATGTCCCTGTCCTGGGCTTCCTGGTCTACTAAAGTCATAAGATCTAACTGGGGTTATTTGCTTTCCACAGATTTTGGGGACATAGCAGGGAGCCACTTTGAAATTTTAAAGTGATTTTGATGTTTTAAAAAAGCTATTTTAAGAGTTTCCTTTCTCTACTGTGTTGATGTATTAAATAAAAATATCAATTAAGAGAGTATTAAAGTAATCAACTTTACATAGCCAAATTGATAGCATAATAAATGGTTTGCTCATAGGACAGTGTTAAGAGATGATGCATGGCATATAGTGAGACATGTTTCTCTTTAATAAAAAACATTTTAAAAATTTGGGTGGGATTTTAAAAAAATTTATGCCCAAATTTGAAGTAGTTCTGGCTAAAAATATACTTTTCATTTAAAGGTTGTTTCTGATCACCAGGATTAGTCTCTAAGTATAACTTTCAATGAAAATATGTGTGAATTATTCTTACGTAATATCATACAACATCAAGAGGCAAATTACAATGCTGAAATCAAACTATCAATAACTCTAAGAAAAAAAATGACCAGTTACTGGGTCATCATGGTTATTCTCCTGATGCTAAGAAATAGCAAATACAACGGCTTATGTGGAGCTTAACTGGTGCATTTTTTAAATAGTCACAATCCACCTCATCCATGTTTTAAGTGGACTCTGAAGTTGAAGGCACTGCTCCTGTTGTCAACGATAACTCGGAGTAGTTTTTAAACCAAAGCTCCAGGAATAATCCCAGCTCAAAAGTGCATGTACCTCTTGGAAAGTCTTCCTTCTGTGCAGTTTATGGTCTCATGGCATAGAGACCCGAGAACTTGGCGTAATGAATGGGGTTGTCCCATTTTCCTCTTTCATTGCTTTCAGCTCTGCCACTCGGTCAGAGTTCTCCCCTTGAAACTTTCCATTTTTAAGAACAGTTTTAATATTTTTTTAAGCATGATGGTGTAGAGAGACTCAGACAAGTCAGGGGATGTAATATTTCTGTGCATGGCCACTTGCAAAGAACCATCCACAGGAGCTCTGGACCAGAGCAGAAACCTCTTGATGGGGTTGCAGCCGCCCCATGCCCCCTGGATGACACCCCTCACCCAGCCTGAACGTCCGCCTGAGAGTAGATTTACGTAGCCCATCATCATCTTCCGCAGGGCAGTTTCCTGTTCTGTGCCACCCATATCTCTCCTCTCTACTCTGTTCACCTCAGTTTTAGCTGGTACCCTCCAAGGTCAGGGAAGTTTCTGTAATCGATTTTGAGGTTTCACAAGTTGCACCCATTCAAGTCATTCATTCTTGGAATATAAATCTTCAAAATCACAAGGATTCAACCTTGGGATTAGGTATCATAGTTTGCAGTAAAGTGGAAGTCATTATATTTTTTTAGGGGGTTGGCAATAGCAGCTGTGCTCAGAGCTTACTCCTGGCTCTGCACTCGGGTCCCTCCTGATGCTGCTCCATATGTGGTGCTGTGGATGGAACCCTGAGTTGAGCACCTGTAAGGCAAGCACTCCTCCCACTGTACTATCTCTCCAGGCCTTGACTTCTGCATTGAAACCAGCAGCATGGAGATGGTATGAACTTAACAACAAGATTTTTGGGGTAGCTGGGAATATCACACAAATGTAGAGCATGTTCTTGGCATTTGTGATATCTGGGCTTCAATCCCTGGTACCACAGCTTGCCCCTTGTGGAGGGGTCTGGAGGCTTCTGAGCACTACTAGACTTAAACATGAGCAGGCATAACTCCCAGAACCATGAATAAACTAAATAAACCCACCAAAATGAGATAAACCTAGATTGATGGCTGCACAAGCCTCATGATCACTATCACAGCTTTTGGAAAATGCTGCAAGGGGACCTTGAGCTAAAAGGTTGGCTGCCTAGGATCTGACTGTAATCATTTTTTATTGTTGACTCTCATACTTTCTCTTTTTGGGCTATTTGGGTCACACTCGGCGAAGCTCAGGGTTTGCTCCTGGCTCTGCACTCAGGAATTACTCCTGGCAGTGCTCAGGGGACCATATGGGATGCGAGGGTCGAACCTGGGCCTAGCACATGCAAGGTAAACACCCTACCCGCTGTACTGTCACTGGGCCCTGACTCCTACTTTCTTGTACTTGGCCTACTGCCTGTGCTATCATTGCTTTGAACTCCTTGAACATCCTCATGGTAATATCATTAAAGACACTGTCTGGAGGATTTGGTGGTAGTGTTTATACCTTCAGTGGTATGGTTTTCCCTCATGGAACTTGGTGGGCTTCTAGTATTTTCCCCTATTGTTTTTCTAGGATTCTTGTGCTAGGGGTGAGTTTTTTGTCATTACCTCTCCAGAAAGTTGGTGAGGGATTAGCTAGAGGTTGCTCTTTGTCTTTTTTGCTTGGGATAGTAGAACAGGGAGCAGAAGGCCAGCTTCTGCCTAGAATCTGGATGAGAGACAGAGACAGCAGTAGACCTCTGGGGTTAGCGGGAGATTGATATAGTCAGAATACTTTTTGTTTCTTTCTGTTCTTGGAGGCAACTTCAGCATCACGGCCTCTCTGCAGCATGGCTTTGGAATCTGAAAATTGCATTAGGCTCCTATCAGCCTGAGCTGTGGGTCCAGGAACAACTTCTGTGGCTTTGTTCAGTTGTTTTCTTTGGCCTCCAGAACTCTTTCCTTCATTGCTGTGCAATCCATGTTCTCTTTGGTCATTTTAAAACTGTGCTTAGAGGTAGAGAAACTCCTCATGCTAAGCAGCCAGTGACTCAGGGGTGGCCCCTGCGTTTCTGGTGGCTGATCATGTTTCTCTAATCCAGGGCTTGATCTTTATAACCAGCTAGTTATCGCCTTACAGGGATGCTTCTTCTCTGACAGTTCAAAGTCTCACCCTGCCCCTCCCTGTCCCTTGGGCCCTTCAAAAGGCCTTTCCCTGAAATTGAGTCTGGTGGGCAGTCACTGGATCCCGACAGACCCCGTTCAGGGTCAGGAAAATGACCTAGGAAACAAAGGCTCTCCTTCTCTGAACCCCCCAGTTCTCTGAAAGGCCTTTCGGCCCGTCCAAGGGTCATGCAGAATAGCTCCAACTTTATGTGCAGGTGGGCCCAGCGATGCATTTCAGTTCTTGTCACCTGGCCCAAAGGGACATGTCCTTGAAAATTGTTTTACCTACTTTTCACCTGAGTTAAGAAGGTGGACCTGCGGCGAGGGAAACAGTCCGGATTTGGAGATGATTTGATTTCCTTGCATGCGCGATGCTTTTGTCTTTGCACTCCTGTGTCTTACTCAGCAGTGTTATTTTCCCCGGACTCCCCATCTTCAGTAAGTTGTATAACAGTAATTAATTCTCACAGCATCCATTTGACTAAAGCATTATTATCCCGTATTATGGAGGAGAAAACTGATTTGCCAAACCCTGCAAAGAAAGTCAATGTCGGAGGAAGGATTACCACGCAGGAGGGTCCAAGAGTTTATCTCGGCTGGGAGATGTTTGCTTATTTTACATTTTTCCCCCTGTGGGAACAGAGGTGGGGATTGTCAGGGAAATTCACGAAGGGTGAGTGAGCAGCCTGGCCCTTGCTGAGCCTTTGTGGCCACGAGACCTGTTTAGATGGATTGAATCTAGGTTTTCAGATTCCTGGCCACAAAAGTTAGGAAAATATAGGCTGATGGGCTGGCTGGCTGGAGAACTTAAGCCAGAAACTGTAGTCTCGTGATATCCGCCCAAAGTTTGGACTGGGCTTAATTTTTTTTGGTTTTGTTTTTGGTTTGTTTGGGGGAGCCATGTCCAGCAGTGTTCAGGGCTTACTCCCAGCTCTGTGCTCAGGGATCAAGGGTCACAGGTAGGGCTCAGGGGACAATTTGTGGTGCAGGGATTCAAACCTGGGATAACTACATGCAAGGAAACTGCTAGACCTGCTGTGCTGTTGCTCCAGCCCTGACTTCTTTTTTTTTCATTTTTGGGTCACACCTGGCAATGCTCAGGGGGTTCTCCTGGCTCTGCACTCAGGAATTACTCCTGGCGGTGCTCAGGGGACCATATGGGATGCCAGGGATAGAACCCTGGCCAGCACAGGCAGGCCGTATGCAAGGCAAACGCCTTACCTGCTGGACTATGGCTCCGGCCCTCCAGCCCTGACTCTTATTACATGTTTTTGTTTGGATTTTTTGCAGAGATTGACTGGACTAGGATATTCAGTTCACTGTCAATCCCATAGTAAGAGTTAATTTCTCAGATGGTCATTCATCATAAAATTCAACAGAGTGATTCAGCCACAAATCAAAAATGTGCAAAATTACCGTCTGAGGAATTAGAATTTTTCTCTCTTTTTTGGTCATACCGGTGATGCTCAGGAATTACTCCTGGCTCTGCATCCAGGAATTACTCCTGGTGGTGCTCAGGGGACCATATGGGATGCTGAGATTGAACCCGGGTCAGCCACATGCAAGGCAAATGCCCTCCCTGTTGTACTATCACTCTGCCCCCTTTATTTGTTAAACATTAATTCTAACCAGTATAAATGGAAGGAGAGACTCACAGACATGGGGCAGAGCTGCTACTTGCTCTCCCTGTGCCCAGCTGCTCACGAGGCACCCAGGAGGGATGGCAGGTTCTAGCCCTGGCCCGCCACCCCAGCAGAGCCTTGCAACAAGCCAGACGACCCCCAACTCCATGAGGGCCTCCATTTTCCACATCTGGACTTCTCTCTCATCAGAACTCCACCCAGCAGACCAGCCTATCACAGCCCGGCTCCTGCGGCTGCTTGCGATTCATCAATAAATGCTGGACTTAGAGATGACTACAAGAGTATGCTACCTGCACGGCAGAGCCTGGCAAGCTACCCGTGTTGTATTTGATATGCCAAATACCAGTAACAATTATAGACCTCATTCCGCAATGGATAGAGGCTCTTTATGTTCCTGGAGCAAGCAGATGCCCTTGGGCTCTACTAGCATGAGACAGGACATATGGAGATGTTACTGGGGCCCGCTAGAGCAAATTGATGATGAATGGGAAGACAGTGATACAGACAGTGAGGAGTTAGAAAATACCCCGAACCTGATTCTGCCACAAACCAGCTATGGTCATGACTCCATGAATTCTGTCGCCAGCCAACCAACCATGAACACCACTGGGCATGGCCCACCAAGCAAACCAAAATCAATTTAAAAAAATTAAGCCCAGACTTACACTTTGGGCGGAAATGGGCAGATTACAATTTCTGTCTTAAGTTCACCATCCAACCCGTCAGTCTATACTTTTGTAACTTTGTGGCCAGGAATCTGAAAATCTAGATTCAGTTAATCTAAACAGGTCTCGTGGTCACAAAGGCTCATTACACACTGCTCTGTGAATTCCGTCACCCACTTTGTGAATCCTGTCACCACCGAGCCATGGTCATTACGCCCTGCTCTTTGAGACAGGTCACCAGTCTGACTGATACGAGGCACAACCGTGGAGAGAGTGGACATGTACAGAGTCTCCAGAGAAAAAGCAGGTAAAATGAGCACAGCGCAGAGCTTCCTTCCAGCCCCAGCGTTCAACAGTCCCTGAGCCCTGCAGGAAGGAGCCCCCTGGGCTCAGAACTTCAAGTAGTTCCTGAGCACATCTGGGAATGCCTCCCGTGCCAAAAACAAATGACAGTGACACTATGGGAATGTAAATGGGTCCATCTCTATGGAAAATGGGTGGAGAATCCTTAAAATAATCATATGGAAAATTTATCAGATCTAACCATTCTAGGCATCCATAGGAAACATTCATTTTAAAGGATTTGTATCCCATTGTGGCTTTGGGGGAGTGGCTACAGGTACGGGGGCTACCTCACTGTACATGGACAGAGCTGGGATCGGTCAGCTTCGTGGAATACTGTTCGCTGTCACTTAAAAGAGGGATGTGTTCCCTTGGGAACAACATGGATAGAATTGGGGGGAATTGGACTCTGTAAAATAAGACAGGAAGAGAAAGACAATGGCCTCGTTTCTGTTTCCCTCTTATGTGGACTATAAACAGCTAAAACCAATGAGCTGGCAAGAAAATCCAACAAATCCCACTTGTACAAAACGAGTGCAAAAACGAGGCTGGTGGCAAGAGGCAGGGGGAGGTGGAGAGGGGTGCCCGGGGGCGTCATTTTGCTGGCAGGAAGCTGCTGGAACTTTGGTGAATGTGATGAGCCCTGTACACACGGAGAAATACTCACAGACACTGAAATTCATGAGCAATTGGTAAATCAATAGAAAATGGGAAATCATAGTTTTAAAGAAATCAACGCAGACAACTTTCACGCTGACTATTCTAACAGCCTTGGAGTTTGTGGATCTGGGGACAGTTCGAGTCCAGCGATAATGACAGAGGACAGGACCGACCTGACACTGTCCTCTGAAACCGTCTAGCCTAGGGAGAAGCAGTGGCCGGAGCGTGTAAGATTGCAAGACGTCAGTGGTGCTGGAGGGCCATGACCATACGGGACCACAGAGCTTATTCAGTGAGGAGCTTAAACATGGTCTGGGGGCTGAGGGGTGCAGGGGGGAAAAGCCAGCACTCCCAGGAACCTAGGCGGGAATGTTCCCAACCTTGACCAAGAACCGTGTCTGCTGAGGCTGGTTCCCAGGTTCCAGGGAGATAGGAGGGAGGCAGCACCTCCCCATTTATGTTGGCTAGAAGTGTTTCATTTAATGAGAACAAGTTGGGCCACACCCATAGGTGCTCAGCCACTAGTCTTGGCCCTGAGCTCGGGAGTGACCATGGTGGTGCTTGGGACCAAACGTTGTGCTGGGATTTGAACAGGGTTCTGCAGGCTGCAGGAAAGCCCCTTCACCCCGATGCTACATCTCCTGCTCAGGGCACGAGGAGCTTTATTTACTGGGGAGGCAGGTTGGGCCACTCCCGACACTGCTCAGGCCTTACTCTTGCCTCTGTACTCAGGAGTCATTCCTGGGGGCTTGGGGGGACCCTATGTGGTGCCGAGGATCAAACCAGCATGCGTGACTGCGATGTAAGCGCTTGAACCCCTGAACTATCTTGGTGGCAGGGATTTACCCTGGAGAGGGCAGCGGTTGATTTGAAGGGATCAGAATGGATGGGCATATGGGGAGGAGAAAAAGCCCGATGAGAAAAGAAGGCGCTAAAACCACGGGTAAGGCAGCACGTGGGGATTCGAGTCCTTTGATGGAAACACACCAGGCCTCCAACTTTTGACCATCGAAGTCTTGCTTCCAACTGCGACCTGAGGTGCACCTTAGTCCTTGGAGACAGAAACTCTCCTCAGCTTCCTTGGACCCACCAGGAGAGACGACTGAGCTATTCCAACATGGACCGTGGCTTCCCTGCGCCTAAGTGCCATTTACTGAAGTCTGAACCCAGTGGTTTGGCTCTCGAGTTTGTGTGTTGAGACTTGAGACCATTTCCAGAAAATGAGCCTTTCTCATTTCCCATCGCTCTTGGCAGACTTTGGAAAACTGAGTGATGCAGACGCAGGCACCACACTCTGGTCTCTGAAGCTGCCCGCTGCTTGACCGGAAATGTGCCCTCCTCTGCTCTCCCGTGAGAAGCACTAACATGGCCCGGGTACCCACCCCTGCTGTGTCGACCCCTCAGCTCCCCCATCTCTTACCCCATTTGCAGGAAGGTAGTTGAAGGCACTGCACCACTCCACGTGGGTGTGAGGAGGAAGAGAGTGGGAGAAAGTGGGGACAAAGACCCTTGGCGCTCTTGGCTCCCCCATTCAGACTTGAGGGAAGGGCCACAGTGAGTCCACTCTGGGCAATTTGAAGCCATGAAGGCCCCCAGATCCCCCAACAAAAGCGCTGTGTAAATTGAGCCTGGCTGAGGAATGCCAGTTCAGAAACTCGAGCTTTGCCAAAATATTTTGGTTCAGATTTAATTAAGGAGCTTTGTGTTTTGAGAGCGTCCCAATAGTTGATCTGTCGAGGAAGGATGTTGCCCCTGATAAAGCTTGAAGGAAGAATGTCATCTTCTCAGGTGTCTGCGCAGGTGTGCCAGGAGGAGCCTGTCAGAGCAAGTGAGGGAGGCCCCCACCCCACCTGCAAATGTCAAAGAAAGGGACAAAATTGCTGGAGGCCAGAATTGCGCAAAGATGCTCAGAGGCGAGGAAAGAACATGGACCTGGCTGCCACCAAGAGCTGAAAATGCCTTTTACAACTTTGGCTCCCTCTGAAGAAAATTCTAGAGAAACAAGTCTTTTGAGCAGACAATCAGGTTGTTCACACTAGCAAGATCTGGGTTTAAATCAACATCATCGTGGACTTATTTTTAGTGTCACATGGAAAACATTTTCTCGGGACCAGGGCAGAGAGACCAATCTGGCAGCTGAAATGTCCTCTGAAGGGAGAAAGCATCAAGGATTGGAGCCATTGATTTTGGCTGGTCCCCGAGAACAAAGAACATGGAGACCAAGATGGTGGTCTCTTGACTTGCTGCCTTCAGAGGCCTTCATGAAAGCCGCAGAATGGTAGCAGCCCATCATGGGAACTAAGACGAGTTTGCAGGGCTGAAGTTGGCTGCCTCACTTTTTGTCTCCTTCTACCCAGAGACCCATTGAGCATCTCCTGGGACGGGGCCTTTGCAGATGAAATGCATCATTGAGGGAGAAGGTTGACCACAGCCATCAGCGCTCAGGGCCTACTCCTAGTTCCCAACTCAGGGGACCATTACAGTATTGGGGATCTCACGGGTCAGAAGTGCACAGGCCATGTCCCTAACCCCCTGTCTAATCTCTCCCTTGGCCGCATAAAATGAGTTTCTTTTTTGTTTTGTTTTGGGAGGAGGTGGCTGGGCCACACTCAGCAATGCTCAGGACTCTGTACTCAGCAATGCGCAGGATGTACTCTGTACTTCCTGACAGTGATTGAGAGATGGTATGTGGCGGCGGGATCAAAGCAGTGTTGGCCACAGGCAAGGCAAGTCGTAACGCCTGTGTGGCCCTTTCTCTACCCTTTCTCATAAAATAATGTTTGGCTGCACCCACCAGTGCTCAGAGCTTACTCTTGGCTCTGTGCTGAGGAAATCTCTGCTGGCCTTGCTCAAGGGACCATCTGCAGTGCTGGAGACTGAACCAGGATCAGATGCATGCAAGGTAATTAATTACCTTACTCCCAGTATCTTCTCTCCAGTAGACACAAAAATAATTTTTGACACAAATTCTGTGAACTAAAGGCCAAATCCCCTCCGCTTTTTCTTTTTCAGTGCTGGATCTTGTTCCCAGGGCCTGATACCAGCACTGCATGTGTTCTTCCCCCAAACTCAAAAGGAACATAGGGACCAGGGATATAGCTCTTACAAATTTAAGGCTCTCGTGTAGAATTTGGCACCTGGTATGGTTCCCCAAGCTCTGCTAGGAGTGATCCCTGAGTGCAGATCCAGGAGATCCAGGAGTAAAATAAACTCTGAGCACTGCAGGCTCTGCTCCCAAAACCAAAAAGAAAAAGAAAAAAGGTGGGGTGTTTTCAAGTATTAAGGAGGTCATTTAAGGGTCTCATCAGGTAAAACTATTCTCTGGAGTCAACAGAACTGAGAGGTGTCTAGCCAGGCGGGATTTCAGAAGGGGCCAGAGACCCACCTAGCACATAGACTCTACAAGAGAGCTCTTGGATATGTTTCTAGAGTGTTCTGTAGACACTCACGTGTCCACAGATTTAAGGGATGGAGGGCCTATTATCCCCATCCTCCAAACTAGATGTCACTATTGACCTTCGAACAAGAGAAAAGGGTCAAATTCAAGAAACTGACATAGTTCTCAGATAACCAACATAACATCTTATTTCAGCCATGAAAAGGTAACAGGCTCTTTGGGGTGTTTATTCAGCTTCAGCTCTTTCTGTCATAAGCGTTTGTGATAAGTTAGTGGAAAAGAGCATTCGGGCCACCAGGGTCCCTGAATACCCTCAACACACACACACACACACACACACACACACACACACACACACACACACACAGGCCTTCTCAGAAAAGGACGTACCAGAAGTGTTTAACTTATTCAGGAGATTCCATAAAGATGATTATAAGCCAATTTTCAGTGAAATCATCAAAGATATTTCCCCCAACTGAAGGTGAATTAATCATTGCCATATTTTCAAACACCGCTGTCCAATTATTTTAAGTGATGTACAGCATTTAACGGTGCTATTCGCCTAGAGAAAATCATGTTTCCACAAAAATTGTCAGCTAAGTTTTCTTAGGTTATCTGATTTTCCATTGTTTTGCTTATGCTTATTCACTTTCAGAGTGACAGATTTAGTGTATTTAATCTGTATGTATATATAGACCTTTCCACTTGGCAAGCCTGGCTGTCTCTCTGCTCTGCCCAAAGTCTCCTAAGTAAGATGAAACGGATTCAATTTCTGCGCTGTTTACCGCACAACCACGTAAACCAGTAAGGACCACGTTAATTTCATTTTCTTTATTATGAAAAATAGTATGAACGAGCAAGAAACATTTACCAGAGGCCTACTTGGCATTGACCTTTTATGTCTAGGTCTAAATAGAGTGTCCCGACTTGAAAATAAAATGAAATATTAAAACATAGCTTTTCCATGAGATCAGGTCGCATTACTTGGGAATGTTTAAAGAGAAAGCAAAAACCAGGCAATAATAAATTTAGAAATTGTGCAATGTGGTCAGAATAAGACTGAGTTTGGTGGAATTAGTTTATGTTGAATATTCAGAACAAGATTAGATAGCAATGTTAACCAAATCCACAGATTTTCCTGGGGTGAAAATATCTCATTTCAAATAAACCTTATGTTAAATCAGTATGTTCTTAGTGGTAGAGGGCTTTTATTTTTTTAGTTGTGTGTGTGTGTTGTGGTTTATTTTTTAATCTTTTATTGTTTTGGTTTCCATCTGTTGCAAGGGAATCGGCTATTTTCAAGCACTCTTTAATAGGACAACTGTTAAAAAACTAAATTATACATTGTACTTTGGGCTGTGGATTGCTTAAAGGGACACAGAATAATAAGCTTCCTACTCAGAAAAAAAGAGCTTATTATTGTTTGTTTTTATAGCTCCTCCTCACCTATAATTGTATAGCGCCTCTTGGCTGAGCCCATTGGCCCCATCGCTCCCAGGGATAAATGAATGGTCTGGATCCTGTAGTGTTGCTTTTTGGGGATGGGAAATAGCATTGAGTCCCAGTTCTCAACAGACCCAGCTCCAGAAGCAACTCAGCTCAGGTTGCAGTCAGATCCCAGTTCTTTGTTTTACCAAGAGGTTCAGCCCTGTCAATCACTGCTACTCCTGTGGTAATTTCAGTCTAGGTGCCCAAGGTTGTGTTTCAGAAAAAGCCCTTGATTTCAGCAGTGGTAGCAAATTATTTCAGTCTCCTTTCCAAGTTAGGCAGAGGACTTACGAATAGCGAGCGGGACCCCACTCGCCACCACCCCCTTTCCTCTGATTCTCCTTGGCCTGGGCTCAGCCTTGTTGGTTTTCTCCTGCTCGTTATGGGTGTCCCTGTAGACTGGAAGTTAGGGTTCCTGGATTCTTCATTAGCTACTCATCCTTGTTGGCTGACCTGAATGACTGTCCCCTTTGAATTTCTGGGTTTTTGCCTTGTCCAGATGGAGGAGGATATTAAGAACTCTATCTCTGGGGATTGAGGGGTTCCTGGGCCAGAATGAACTCCAGTGAAAATCGTCTTGGGGGTGGGGGGGCAGACAGAAAGTGCAGGAGGTAAGGCACTTTGCTTCAGTTGACTCTGTCTCTTCTGCACATGGTCCCCTGAGCACTGCCAGGGACCATTCTTGAGCACAGAGCTAGGGATAGGGCACTTCTGGGAGTGGCCATAACAACAACAACAACAACAACAACAACAACAATCAGCTTTTGAGATGACCAGGATGAGAAGGAAGAGGGAGCAGCTGTAAAGGAAATGAGATTCCCTGGGACCAGGTCCTCGGAATGAACTTCCTCCATCGAATTGCAGTTTGACACCTGGGTGCCAAGCTCTGCTGGGGCACACAAAAGAAGGTGAGGTGCCGGCAGCCCTCCCTGCCTCTGACATTTCCCGGGGTGACAGATCCCCAGCTGAGGCACAAAGCAAACGAACAAATGGAACAGATGGGACCAGAGGTAGTACAGTGGTTAGGGCTGTTGCCCAACACATACCCAATCTGGTCCCCTAAAGATCACAGGGTACAGCCCTGGAAGACCCCCAGAACTGCCAGATGGCCTGGGTCTCCCCCAGCACCCAAGGCCTGAGCAGCACATCTCCAGGCCCTTATATTGACCAGCTGGTCTGGTGGTCAGTAGAACTCACCTGCACCACCCAGAAGGGCCCTTCCGAACAAATCTTAGGGTTCAGCATCCCAGGCCCCTGCTCCAAGCGCTCCCCCTCCCATTAAACAGACATCTGCTCTCCAACTGCCGTCCCTCTGCCCACTAAATGGACATCCAGGTAAAGACTGTTTTGACTTCTGAATGTTCTGTCTTAATTCCCTGGCGTTTTGTTGTTTGTGTTTTCTCAGCTAGTGACTCGTCACTTTACCTCTGTCAGTTGGTGATTTTATTCCACATTTCTGCATGTTAATGGCTACTTGGTGTGGAAGTAGTGAGGATCAAATCAATTCATTAGAACCACTAGAACTTGCTCGAGAGTTTCTATGTTCTCAAATTCAGCAGAAAAGAGGGTGGCCGTGTTCTCTGGTGCTCTTACTGAATGGAGGGACTTTGCCACACCCGCAGAAACAAGCTCACTTATGCTCTGATGGGAAATCTGTTCTGACCAAGTGTGAATTTGACTCATGAGATAAAAATAAACCAGTGCCTTGGAAGCCAGATTTCAAGGAGCCAGATGAGGCCGTTTCAGACGGGTCCGGGCAGGCAGGAGTCAGCTCGGCCAGGGAACTGGGCGGTGGGGGAGTGGGGACGGAAACATCGACCAGTCTTGCTTCTCTGGGTGTCATGTCAGTCGTGGGAGTCTGGGTCTTTGTTATCCACATGCAGATCAGAGAGGAGCTCGGGGCTTTTCTTACACAGAAGCAAAGACAGGGAGCAGTGTTTGAGGAGCCTGAGACCAATAGCCACCTCGGGAGCATCTGAACTGTGAAATTCATGGGAGAAAATAGCGTTGGCCGCACTGGCTGGGGCTTAGCAGCCAGTTGTCTCTCTGGGCTGGCACTGCCCACATGTCTCTGCTCCCTGCCTGCCTTTTGATTTTATGAATTAGTTTACTGGAGGGCAGGGGTTGAGACATACCCAGCAATGTGCAGGGGGCTTTTTCTAGCTCTGTGCTCAGGAGTGAGCCCCGGTTGTGCTCTGGGGAGACCATATGCAGTGCTGGGGATCAAACCCAGGTTGGCTGTGAGAAAGGCAAGTGCCTTAACCCCTGTCCTGTCTCCTCCAGCCATTGTTTAAAAGTGCTAGTCTCCTGTTTCTTCTAAGTTCTAAAGTTCTCTGTCTCTCTTTTTCTCTGTTTAATAGGAACCATCCCAGGAGAATTGATACATACGGTCACTCTATCTTGAATGACTAAGCGGGGCATTTTGGATAGAGTTTTGTGCCATTTAGAAATATTTAATACTATAATGGCACTCTTTCTGTTACCATTTGTCTAGGTAATTGTCACTTTAATAACAGATATATTTAAAGATATTCCCTTAGATTGGACAGAAGCAAAAAAAATATAAGGGATTCCCCAAAGATTTCTTGTCCATTATAAACTCTCAGTATTATACTGAGTGCAGTGCAACTTTGAAAGAAAACAACACAACTAGATTCTTCTTCACCTTGAGTATTTTTCTACAGGAAATAGAAATTAATGTATTTAATGTTAACAATGGTGATGTGTGAACTATCCAAGATGCTGTAATAACACATTACCGTTTTAAAATTTAATTCTTATTGGGAATATGTTTATTATCCCACAGCCAAGTTTTACGTATTGCTAGCTTAGAAAAATAAATGAGCAAGAAAAATACGGTTTAAAAGCAACACTTCTAAACTGCTTTATAAGTCAAATAGCAGATGGGAACTGGGGCTGGCATTTGACCGTGGGGTTCCCTTCCTCATGGTATTTTCTCCCAGAAAATTTTTAGGAGGAACAGTCATCTTCAAGGTCACTGCTGTGTTATTTCAAGGAGAGTTGTCAGGATTTACATTTTTATATTGAATTCTCTGACTTCTCCTTTATATTAGTATATTCTTTGTCTTCATGCACTGTGTTAAAAACGCAAAGATAAAATTTTCATTATCCTCTGTCCCGAGGTTTGCATTATTTTTGGCAAGAGTAGTTTCAGTGTGTTAATAACATGTAAATATGACAACCGAGAGAGCTTATCTGTCATCGGGAAGTGAAGTAGGGTGGAGTACCAGCCTTCCTTTCTTTGTCTGGAACCTGAAATTTTTTGTCATAAAACTATAAAAGAAACTGTATGAAAATTCATAGTCAAATATCTCTTCGCCTATGCTTACATCAGTAATATGCTTCATGAACTATTATTTTAGACAAAGAATAAAACAGAATTGCCTCCACTTTGACAGTCTCCTGACAATGTCTAACAATGCAAACACTGCCTGGTATTTGGGGAGACGAGCAAGTGGTCTATCCTATTTAGATCAATTTGGATATTTCTTTCCTTTTAAAGAATTCAATAGCAATAACAAAATCTTCTTTTCCTTTCTTTCAAGAGTTTATTTTTAATTTCATAGTAATTTCACACATCCATTGGGGATAAAATGGAAATGGAAGCAACGCATGTGTGTTGGGTCTGTACCTGTCGGCGTAACTGGACTTAACGGAGTGATTTAAAGGTGTGGAGCGGGGAAGGGACTTTACCCTTCTCAGTTAAACCTTGCTTTGTTGCAGTGTGTGTGTGTATTTTGAAACCAGACCTGGGGCCTTAGCAATAGTACAGCAGGTAGGATGTTTCCCTTGCATGGCCAACCTGGATTTGACCCTTGGCATCCCATATGGCCCCCTGAGCACCGCCAGGAGTAATTCCTGAGTACAGAGGCAGGGAATAACCCCTGTGCATCATCGATGTGACCCCAAAAGAATAATTAACGGGGTGAGAGTGATAGTACAGCGGGACGGGCTTTTGCCTTGCATGCTGCTGACCCAGGTTCCATCCTCGGCATCCCATATGGTCCCCTGAGCAATATCAAGGAGTAATTCCTGAGTGCAGAGTCAGGAGTAACCCCTGAGCATCGCGGGTGTGATCCAAAAAAGCCAAAGGAGAAACTAAAGAAAGAAACCATACCTGGCAATGTTTGTTCAGGGGCTATTCCCAGTCTGTGGTGAACTGGGACCTTGGCGATGCTGAGGAATCACATTTGGTTTCAGGGATCCAACTGGGATAGGCAGGATGCAAGGCAAAAACCTTAATGCCTGTTGCATTGGTGTTAGGTTCTGCATGATCTGTTCTAGTCTCATACCTGGTCTTAAGTCAGAGGACGCTAAACCATTATGCTGAAGACTAAAAGCTGCTTTGGGGGATTAATTCGGATCGCGATGGGCTTTGATCAAGTCATCCTTCATACTGGATAAAGGTCTCTCTGTAAACCTTCCTTGTTCACTCCCAATGTGAAGTGTAAAGTTTAAAGTATAAAGTATAACGGAGAGTTTTTCCCTAACTCAAGGACCGTTGGGAATAAGAGATTGTGTGAGGCGGGGATTGCGTAAGGGGTGGAGACTTGAGGGGTCGGGGATTATGTGAGGGGTAGGGACTGTGTGAGGGCGGGGACTGTGTGAGAGGCGGGGATTGTGTGGGGGCGGGGATTGCATGAGGGGCGGGATTGTGTGAAGGGTGGGGATTGTGAGGGGCGGGGATTTGTGAGTGGTGGGGACTGTGTGAGGCGGGGAGGGAGCTGAGACTGAGGCGGGGGACTGTGCGAGGCGGGGGACTGTGTGATGGGCGGGGACTGTGTGAGGGGTGGGGACTGTGAGGCGGGGACTGTGTGAGGGGCTTGTGAGGGGGTGGGGATTGCGTGAGGGGCAGGGGATTGCATGAGGGGCGGGATTGTGTGAAGGGTGAGGATTGTGAGAGCCGGGATTGTGTGAGGCGGGGACTGTGTGAGGGCGGGGACTTGTGAGGGGGCGGGATTGCGTGAGGCGGGGGATTGTGTGAGGCCAGGGATTTGTGAGGCGGGGATTGCGTGAGGGGTGAGGTTTGTGTGAGGCGGGGGATTACGTGAGGGCGGGGATTGTGTGAAGGGTGGAGATTGTGTGAGGGGCGGGGACTTGCGAGGCGGGGACCTGAGAGGGCGGGGACTGCGTGATGGGCGGGGTTTGTGTGGGTGCGCTAGGTGCATGGTTCACGGTTGTGCCTCCGTGTTCAATCCGTAGCTCCGTGATACAATGCAGAGAACACTAAGAAAAAAAAGACATGGAAATTGTATTAACTGGGGTCTTCAAATGAATGAAAACGAGGAAACATGAACGCTGGGAAGTACAACATGTCAATTGTGAGGTGAAAGGTTGTGTGACTGACTGGGAAATGAAGGGGGGAAAGGGCTTTGCAGAGTGGCTCGGGGTCACTCTGGCCTTGCTCCACTTTTTGTGTGTGGTGCCAGCCAACAGCTGAAGCCGGCCCTGGGAAGCGAGTGCCTCAGACCCCTGTGCTCTTTCCCTTTCCAGCACTCATTTTGGAGGTGCTGCCGTTATACTTCTCGTACTGGCCTTTTTCTTCTCTTTCGGGGCGTCTTTACAGTGTGTTCGCAATGTCAAAGAACTCTGAGGAGGGCGGGATGGTGTGGTCGTTCCCGGTCTCTGCTTCGCGCCTGCGGGACCCGCGTCCCTTTCCTCACTCCCCAAAACTGCTGAGGGATGATGGAGAATCTTGGAGCGAAATAAGAGCCCGGAGGCTCTGTGGCAGCCGCCCCGGTCAGGCGCCGACAGCGCGGGGTGGGCAGTGCCCAGGCCCCGCAGCTCTGTCCACGCGTCCCGTGTGCGTCCTTTTAGGGACTCCGCACGCTCCCCCTCCCCCAGAACCCCGATTTACAAGGCACAGGAGAGTCCAAAGAAAGCAAAACAAAGCCATCGAATACTTGAGGATTGAGTTTTATTTCAGGGTTAGGAAACCCGGCGTCTCTCTTCCAGGGGCTCTCGGCTGACAGGAGCGAATAAGTGAAAGCTGAGAAGAGCCGCTTGCTGCTTGCCTCACTCCTGCACCTCAGCGAGAGTCTAACTTGGTGTCCACAGGCCCAGGTGCTAATCGCTTGTAAACAGTTCAGGATCATGGCCTCCCTTCGCCCCTCCCACGGGTTTGCTGGTGGTGGCAGCCCGGAGGTTTCTATCTGGGCGTGAGCGTTCCCGTGGAAAGGGTGTGCTGTGGTGTCCTAACGTTGAGGGAGAATGAGAGGGAGATCCGCCTTGTGCTCATGACTGGAAGAAGGCTAACACTCCGCTGCTTCCTTGTTTTTTCCCATACCCTAAGCTAAATACAGTGCAGAGGAGGAGGAAAACAAGTGACCTTATTCTCTTAGCATTGCCTTTACACAGAGCAGAACAGATGACCTGGTAAATTATTCAGGACTCTGAAAGCTTCTAATTGTTAGCAACGGTGACGGCAATGGAGGGGAGGAGACAGGACCGCGAGCATCCAAATGTCTGATTCTTTCTATAGAGTGTCAAGGCAATCTTTTCTTCAAGCCGTTTTGCGCCATTTGGGTAGCATGGACCCCCATGAAGAATCCGTCCCCCTGTCGGCCTGAGTGAAACCTTTGAGAGGATCTGGGTCAAGAAGCCATGAGTTAATCTGTAGCTTAGGGTTTGGGGAAATGCAGATAATAGAAACAAAGGGAGGTCTATTTCAGCAGGTAACTGTGGAGATTCAGTCTCCTGGGGGCTCCCCAAAACCTTCAGAGCCCAAGGGAGTCCAGCATTTTATGTTAGTGATCTTGTTAATAACAGATTGAATCCGGTTTTAGGCCTAAAAAAGAAAGTATTTTCTGCTCAGAGAGTAATTGCAGTTTTTAAAATGAGATTTGTAAGAGGATCGCCAGGGCACAATTTTTTTTTAAACATTTTTTAACCACTTTAGATAAAAATGCGTGTGCTTTTCATATTTTTTTTATTTATTTGGAGTGTATGAAGGTCACCTTTGTTTAGAACTTGAGATCACCTTTGAGAGGTTTTAATCACCATGGCTTTCAGCCTTTATCATGAACTTAGAACATTATGGGCCCCAGTTGTAAATTTTCAAGAGTTCCTGTATTGTTCACTTTAGATGATTCTTTCCTGACTGAAAAATATTTATTTGTTAAAAAGCCGTAATAACATTGATGGCATTTTGAAATTTCTATGACATATCTGAAAAACAGTGTGGTGCCTGTGTTTAGAATTAAAATTTAACATCAGAATTACTTTAAAATGCCAGGACTTGAAGAAAGTCATTTTAATACTGTTTACTGCATATTATAAAATGTCATTTTCCCCTACTTTCATGCATTTCTTGAAGATTAACTTGTAATGTCAAGAATAATTTTACTTATGGGATAAATGGTCAAAATAGGTATGCTTTGACTTAGTACTTTTAAAAACAAAACCCAAGTTTCTTCCTCGAACCAAAATAATCAAAATAAGTATTTTAGTAAACCATAGTGTTTACCACTGTCTCTTCCAGAGTCTCTGCTACAATCGACCCCGATGGGGCTTAGGGGACCTTATGTCATGCTGGGTCCAACAGGGTTGGACATATTCAGTGCCTTAACACCTGTACTATCTTTCTTGCCCAATAACTTATTTGTAGTAACGTATATACACACACATATATATACACATATACACATAGATGTATGTAAACACACATATACAAGCATGAATATATGTGACATATTTATATAAATACACATGTATAAACACATAGATATAGAAGATACATGTTTAGGGGACACACCCAGCTGACTCCTGGCTCTGTGCTCAGGGATCACTCCTGGCAGGGAAGGGGCAGGGTGAACCCAACACAGTGCCAGGGATGATCGGCGCGTGTAAGACAAGCACCTGCTGCTCTACTGTCTCCCCAAGCCCCCAGTTTTGTCTACGCAACCATGAAATTCACCTTCCACACGAGTGTTACAGGTTAAACCTTTAACAGGTTGGTTTTCTGTCTCTTAGAAACTCTTGGATTTCTTCTGTTCACTTTAAAGTTTGTCTTTGGGTGAACCGTAGATGATATTGATTGTTGAATGGACTAGAGAACAGTCCATTCAGCTGGTTTCAGTGTCGTAAGCATCGGGGAAGCCCATTGCACACGTCCACTCACCGTAGAAGTCAGGACAAGGAGCTAACCTTTGCATCACTTTTAACCATACTGCTGTTTTCTGAATTTATTTCTGGATAAATGGGGTTTTGAATACTGCCCCCTTCCCAGGCGTAAATGGTCAGCACCTCCATTTGGCATGGCCATCACAGGCGCATGGGGGGCATGAGTGATAGGCGAACCTGGTGCTTGTTTCTTACAAACGATCTGTGGTGTTTTCAGTCAACACAGATCAGTGATTTCCAGACTGCAAGTGCTCGAGAGTTTAATGAGGGAACAGATCTTCAGAGCACCCATCCCCCAACTCTCTGGGAGGCTGGAGCCCCCAGAGCGGTTTGGGGAGAAGGGCAGGCTTGTGTAGGTGAAGGCAGTGTCTCCTGGGGAACTGAGCAGAAGCCTGGAGCTGCTGCAGCGTCTCGGAGAAGCCCCCGAGGCCAGTGGCGGCGCTTTGAGAACTGCACCCTGCAGACCACAGCTACCACCTTTCAGTGCCGGCTCTCCGGGTCCGGCTCCAGCACATTCTGCTGCTCTCCTGGTGGTGGTGGTGGTGGGGGGGGGCGGTGTTCTTTGCCTTGGGCTCACAGCAGTTGCTGTCAGCCCTATTTCTTCAGGCATGTCTTTTGGGGGGGACACTTCAGAGGTGTGACTGGGGGTTCCCCTGGCAGCATGGTGTCTATTTTGACACCCCATATCCTCCCACGGCTCCTCCAACTAGCCGTGGCCTCACCACCCACTCTTTGTTGGGGTCCCCTAACTGGGATATTATTTTTATTCTAACTGCAAGACCCTAACTGGGAGGACAGACTGTGAGACCCCCTGACCTGGAGGGCAAGTCTGTGAGACCCCCTGACCTAGAGGGCAGGCTATAAGACCCCTGACCTAGAGGGCAAGTTGTGAGATCCCCTGAACTGGAGGGCAGTGTGCTCGCTGATGCTGCCCACAGCTCTCTGAGGGAGTGGCTGTGTCCATTGATCTTCCTCCACCCTGGGGGCTCCTGAGGAGGCCTGGGCCAGTGGTTCTGCAGCTGCCCCCCCATCACCCCCACACCTCATTTCCTGGAGTCTTCTGTGCTTCTTTTTTTTGGGGGGTGTCACACCCGGCAATGCTCAGGGGTTTCTCCTGGCTCTGCACTCAGGAATTACTCCTGGTGGTGCTTGGGGGACCATATGGGATGCCGGGATGAACCCAGGCCTGCATGGGCTGGCCGAGTGCAAGGCAAATGCCCTATCTGCTGGACTATGGTTCCGGCCCCTTCTATGCTTCTTAGACCTGCAGAATTCACACAGCTTGCTGAGAGGCGGGCAGTCTTACCACCCCTACTTTACGGAAGGGGTCCAGAGTGGAATGTGTTACTTTTGGTGGCATAATCACCCCATTTGATCCAGTTTGGATTGATACATGGCAGCATTATTGCTCTGTTTTTTGGGATTGGGGTTAGTATGTAGAAGTAGTAATCTCCTTTGATAGTAAGTGATAGTACGTGATTGTATTCTTGACCTCATTTCATAGTAGTAGAAACAAATAGTAGAATCAGTTCCGTTGTTGAGTACTGCAGTGGTAGTTCATTACCCCTACGTTCTAACTTTTAGTATTAGTATTGTTATACTGTGGTATTTTAAGCCCCTTTTTATAGGGGTGATTATTAGTATATGGTATTACTGTTACTCCCACTTTAGAGGACAAGTGTTAACATCTGCTAGTAGCTTTATTGCTCCTGTTGAGTGGTTTTGTGTGTGTGTTTGTAACTGCTTATGATACATTATTTAATTTATTTTAATGCTTTTTATTGATTGAGATTCTGTGATTTACAGTACTGTTACCGATGGTTTCTCATTACTATTGTTTTTAGGTAGTATTGTTGCTTTCATTTATAGGGTTGTTATGGGTCTGAAGTAGTATCAGTACTCTCACCAAGAGATTGGCATTGGTCTATGATGGTAGTATTATTGCTCCTATTTGGTACCATTATTTTTTTTTGTAAAACTGTTTCTTCTGTTTCTAGCTATAGTATGAAAAGATGGCACATCCCACTTTACAGAGCTGGTGTCTGTACCTAGCAGTGTGAATAACTTATTTTGTAGTGAAGGGAGGGACAGCCTCAGAGAGGTTAGTTAACCTGTCCCTGGCCTCACAGAAGTGTCAAGCCCAGAGCCTGATGGGAAAGGTGGCCGCTCTGATTGCAGAACATGCCCCTCTCTGCCTGTAGGGCAGGGCGTAGAAGCCTGATGGGAAGTGTGGCTGGTCTGACTGCAGAATGTGCCCTCTCTGAATGCAGGGCAGGGCACAAAGCTTGATGCAAAGTGTGGCCAGTCTGACTGCAGAATGTGCCTCTCTGCATGTAGGGCAGGGGCCAGAGCTTGATGGGGAGTGTGGCAGGTCTGACAGCCCATTCTAGGAGGTTTTGTGGAGGTGAGAGATTCTAGAACATTCCATGAGGCATATTCAAATGACTGAACCCTTGCCTGGTTTTCTGAGTAATCTTATGAAAACTTGGACATCTCAGATAAGAGCCATAGAAGTTTCCCCATAACGTTCTTTTCTACTGGTCTTTTCCTTTCTGGGCCCATTTAAGAGCTGGTTTGCCACCTGAGTGCCTTCTGTTGTTTGTGGAAAGATTCAGTGCGAAGGAACGATTTGGCACCAGGATAGCCCAGCCACCCCCCACGCCTTTAAAAGCTGTTTTAAATTGAATCAGTGAGATACGTAGTTAAAGGGTTTTCATGACTGGGTTTTTTAGTTCTATGTTGTTCCAACCCCAGTCCCTTCACCGGTGAGCATTTCCCACCACCAGTTCCCCAGTTCCCCTCTGCCCCTGCCCTCGCCTGCTTCTGTGACAGGTATATCTCTCTCTCTCTGTGTCTCACTCTGTCTCTCTCTGTCTCTGTCTCTCTGTCTCTGTTCTCTCTCCCTCTTTCCCTCTCTCTCTCCCTCTTTCTCTCTCTTTCTCTCCCTCCTATCCAGTGAGTGGACCTGAGGTAGGGAGGCTGCATGACTGAGGTGACCAGTGAGCTGCCAAGGAGTTACTGAGCTGTCACTGTGCAGTTCCCTCAGGGCCTGTACCTGTGTCCAGGATACAGAGGCCCAGCGTGGCGGAAGAGACCCATACCCCAGCCAGCACCAACTCCCTGGTTTCTGGTCATGCTCTGCTCAGGTGGGCACCCCTGACTGGGTACAGTGGGTCCTGCAGTGTGGTTCCATCAAACCAGAGGTTGGGGACAGTGGCCACAGTAAGGAGGACTGTGAAGCATCCAGGTTCCGTGCCTGTGGGTGCTGGGAGGAGGGTTCAGTGGCTCTTCCTTGCAGAATAACCACAGGCCCCTGTGGGGACATTCTCCCGAGATAGACGCTGGACTCCGGCCTCGTTGCTTCCCTTCCCCTTGCTCTCATCCTCTCCTCCCCCATCTGTGCCCCCTTCGCTGTCCCTCTCCCTCCTCTCCTTCCGCACTCCAGGAAGGTGGCCTAGGAAAAAGTAGCCAAACCCTGTGCGCTGGAATGGGGGTGAACAGGGAGCTGAGATCCCCAACCCACCCCAACATCTCTACCAACCAAGATGTGATTCTCCAGCTACTAGTTCTCTAATGCTCTTCCATGTCCCTTTCTGGACTCCATGGCCTGTACCCCCACTGTCCTCAGGCTTCTACTCCTACTCATTTTACAGAGCAGCCCCCTCCCCCAAATCCCTTCCAAATTTTCCCTCCCTTTGGCTCACCTCAATCAAAACTCTCCTTCCCTGAGCCCTCAATTAATTAGATCTGATTATCTAATTAAAGGAATTCACACTGAGGTATGAATGAGGCTTAACCCTCCCAGGCATTTGCATTTTAAGAAAGGAGCCTGTTAACCCAAATGCCTCAACATTCAGTGGGTGGTGAGGGAGTCATTTGGGGGGGTGGGCGGTGTCCTGCAGACACCCACCATCTCTAGCCCAAGCTGCCACACCACCCCTGCCTTGGAGGGTTGGCAGGATTTGAAGTGTGTGTGTGTGTGTGTGTGTGTGTGTGTGTGTGTGTGTTGGGGGGCAGAAGGAAGAGGGGAGCCCTCAGGGGACTACTCCTGGCTCTGGTCTCAGTTACATCCTGGAAGTTCTCAAAGGATCTTATGCTTGGGATGAACCAAGGTCAGTGGGTACAATAGCACCTTCGCCCTCAAATTATCTCTCCAAACCTAAACATTTTTTAAAGCATCCCTTTAAAAAAGGATTTTTGCTCTGATCATGAAACTTTTGTTCTGTTCTTAAAATCAGTGCTGGAGAGGTTTGCCTTGCACACAGCTGACCTGGCTAATCCATAGGGTCATCCAAGCAAGCATCACCAAGAGTGATTCCTGAGCACAGAGGCCAGGAGTCTGAGCACTGCAGGTGTCGCCCCAGATTTGTCTTGGATCAGCCTTGACTCCTGAAGGAGAGGGAGTGTTTCCCTACCCAGGAACAATATTAGGGAGCTCCAGATACTTCCCGCCTGTTGGCCTCCTTGACAAATTCAGCTTTCCATCTGCTTCCCTCTCTTCGCCCTGATTTTTCAATCCCTCCACAATATGCTTTTTTCTCAAAACAGGAAAGTTAGAAGCCTTTGTAGTCCAGCCCTGCGGTGGACACTGGGCAGATACTGAGCAGTGCAGAGGGTTTGGCTGACCCAGCCACTTTGAAGGTCCTCACGGCATCCCAACTTTGTTCACTCAGTGCAGAGCTAAAAAGGCAGGTTTGTTCCCTGATGCACAATTTGCCAGAAGTGAAGAGGCTGTTTATTCCAACAAGATCAGATCAGTGGGAACCTCTGGAACTACACCCCAAAGACGCCATCCTACCGCCCACCGCCTTGTATTTACCAAGCCTGCCAAGTAGAGTTATCATTTTCCATCCAACTGGATTCTGACAGATTGACACAGCCTGAGAATGTAGGGGCTATTCGTTTTTTAAGACATGACTCAGAATTCCTGAAAACAAGAATCTGGACAAGCACAGTTTACATGCCCAATATTGATCACTTGATTAAGGCCCCTCCTTGATGCAGTTCGTATTTTTGCTATGCTTATCATGCTTCTGGCCTCTCCCTCTATTTCTCTCTCTCTCCCCTCTTTCCCCTCTCTCTTTCCTCTCTCTCTTTTTCTCTCTCTCTCTCTAATGCACTGAAAGGTCCCCTGGTCTTAAATGCATGTCGAGAGGTAATATGGGAACCAGGCTTGAGTCGAAAGGGGCGTTTCCTGCTCTTTTCTGGGTAGTGGATTAAGAGAACAAGCTTTTGTGAATTTTCAATGACTGTATAGACCTTCCTTGAATTAATTACGTTTCCCGGAGTGATAAGAAAAAGGAGCTGCATGTGATGGATGATCCCGTATGCATTGTTGTATTTACGCCAATACTTAAGAAAAATAAGTGAGGCAGACCTCTCTAGCTCTGGTGTGTTATGACTGTGACACAGCCATAGGGATAGAGAAGGACTCCAGAAGCAGGGCTGAAATGCAAAAGCAAAACAAATAATGCCAAGGGAAGCAGTAAAAAATGTGATTAAACCTTTCATCCGATTATTTTTCATCTCACATGCTATTTGCTTTCCATCTTTACGCTTTGCTTTGTGGAGGCAATAACTGTGACATCTGGACAAGGCGTTCGACTGGAAGGGCAGGTCTGGTTATCATGGGCATTGTAGCTGTCAGGACCTGAAAATTAAAGGAGGAGAACCAGCCATCTGGGGATGAACAAAAGCAAGTCAGATGGCCAGAAAGATAATACAGGGGCTAAGGTGTTGGTCTTGAATGTGTTATCCTGAGCACTGCCAGAGTGACCCCTAAGCACAGAGCCAGGAATAGTCACTGAGCACCACAAGGTATGGCGCAAATATGTTTATTTATTTATTTATTGGCAGGGTGGGATGGTAGTTGTGGAGGGGGGGCGCTATGGGGCCACATCTAGTGGTATGTTGGGCTTTGTCCTGGCTCTGCACTTAGGGATCATTTTTTCATGAGACTCATGGGCCTCTCTGTGGTACCAGGATCAAAACGAGATGCTCTGCATGCACCCTTTTGCTGTACTATGCCTTGGGCCCCCAAACTTCCTATTTTAAGTGGGATATATTGCAGTGTCTCAGACTTTTTTAATGTGCTCTACCACAGAGCTACATTCCTAAAACAAAACTTTTTAAAAATTATTATGAAGTCACGCTTTTATAATTTAATGGACTTCCATATTGATTTGACTATGAAAGCCCTCTTAGAATATCTGGTTCAATTTGGGTGTTTGGTTATTGGTCCACACTTAGCCATGCTCAGGGGTTACTCCCAACTTGGTGATCAAGGGCTCACTCTTAGTGTGCTCAGAAAACCAGGTAGTCAGGGTCGGGGTCTCCTGCGTGCACAGTAAAGCATACACTATCTCTGTGGCTTCACGTTGATTTTCCTTGATAAAGATGCCAAGTAAATGACTACAGACTATTTTTCTTTTTTTTTTTTTTTTTTTTTTTGGGTCACACCCGGCAATGCTCAGGGGTTACTCCTGGCTCTGCACTCAAGAATTACTCCTGGCGGTGCGCAGGGGACCATATGGGATGCTGGGGATGGAACCTGGGCCGGCACAGGCCGGCCGCGTGCAAGGCAACGCCCTACCCGCTGGGCTATCGCCTCCGGCCCCAGACTATTTTTCTAATTGTACTCTGGAAGTCTCTGTTTTATCTGCAACCTCTTTGTCGTGCAAGGAACTTCTGAACCTGAGAAGTTTTTATTTGGTGGTCCAAAATAAATGAAGCGATACTAGCTGTGACCAGTAGAGGAAATGGTCGAAAGAAAAGAGATGTGAGCATTTCTTTTTTTTTTAGGTCACACCCGGCAATGCTCAGGGGTTTCTCCTGGCTGTGCACTCAGGAATCACTCCTGGCAGTGCTCGGGGGACCATATGGGATGCCAGGGATCGAACCCAGGCCAGCCGCGTGCAAGGCAAATGTCCTACCCGCTGGGCTATCGCTCTGGCCCAGATGTGAGCATTTCTGGCAGCCATCGGGCTAGAGTTCAAGGCCCCACCTCTTGTTTTGACTTGTTTTATTTTCTGCTGTTTCTACTATTTCCTGGGAGTGGGGACCACAGTCAGTAGTGTGTGGGGAGCCAGGATTCCACAGCCATGCTCAGAGACCCTCAGCATCTCTCCCGGATGAAGCACAGGTGGGTATCAGTGAGGGAGGGACCTGCCAGGGATGAGCCCCAGGGCCTCACGCATGCAAGCTGAGCACAGTACATCTTGGGCCCAACACCGGGGCTATGGCTCTGGATTTGTATCAACTCACATATCTGGCCTTGCTGGAAGTTGAAAGCAGAGTTTCTCAGCCTTTTCCAGCCATGGTCCCTTCAATCTTGTTTCCTTCCTTTGGCCCGTCCTACAGTTAGCTCCCTAATATCGTGCCACAGTCCCTTTTCACCCAAGGTATTATGGAAGCCATGTGGCCCAGGGTTGAGAAATGCTGGCTCAGCATCTGCTTATAAAACTAATGCCTTCGAGAATAATGTCTTCTCTACTCTTGTCCTAAAACACTTTTAAAAGTACAAGAAGAGAGCCTGAGAGATAAAACAGAGGTTCGAGGGACTTGCTTTGCTTCAGCTGCAGCAGTGACAGTGGCTTAAAGCCTGAGCGTCACCGGGGTGGACCCTGAGCACTGCCAGTTGTACCCTCCAAAAAAGTGTATATGGAGATTGAAGCAAGGTATTTCTCCCTCTCTCCTTTTTTTAGAAAAAGAATACTTGTCCTGATTCGTATTTCATTTTCTGTGCTCTATTTGTTTGTTGTAATTTTGATGGAATAATCTCCTAGGAAACCATGCCTTCCGTTCAAGTGGAAGAAAAGGAAGTTATTAGGTGAGAGAAATCAGGGTCACATGTATAGGTGTGAGGGTAGATCAGATATTATTCTTATTTGACCCTCTTATTTTAGAGTTCTACCCTCCTTTTCTTCAGAAAATGCCAGTAACATCAGTACTTTGTTATGAGCAAATAAATAAATGATAAAATTGGCGCTAGCAAGCACCAAGCACTATAGATGGCATTATCTAGCAAAGAACTCAAAATCGGAGAAGTGGGTTGACAACCAAACCAAGGGCAAACATTGGAGCAATAGTACAGTGGGGAGAGCATTTGTCCTGCATGCACCCAACCCAAGTTTCATCCCCAGCATCCTGTATGGTCCCTGAGTACTGCTGGGAGTCATGGCTGAGTCCGGATCCAGGAATAACCACTGAGCGTTCCCAGGTTTTTGCCCTCAAAACAAAAATAAAGAAATGACAAGATTATTTCTTGTCTGTGCGTTTGCACCATTGGAGGCGAAAATGGTAGTTAACCCTGCCGAGATCTCTCTTCTCTCTTCTAGAACCACTTTAAAAATAAATTTTTTAAAAACAGTGCCCAGAGAGCTAATGCAATTAAAGTGCTCTTTTGGGGCTGGTGTTGGAACGTGGAATATCTAAAACAATTGTACTGTGAACAACTTTGAAAATCATGGTGTTTAAATAAAGTTTAAAAATGAATTAAGATGCTCGCCTGGCCTTCAGCCAACCCTAGTTTGGCTTCTGGTCCCATATAGTTCTCTGAGCAACCCCAGGAATCACTTTCAGGGTGAGAGTTGCCCCTGAGTGGTACTTGGTGTGATCCATGACCACCCGCCACAAAGAACAACAGACATCAAACCTGAGAGTCACCCTGGTGCTTCCCAAGCTTTGTTCAGCGGGGGGGTGGGGGTGCGTTCCTGACTCCTGGCTTGTGTATCATCCAGAAATGGGTCACATTTCCTCATGGTCCCCGCTGCATGTATCCTGAAGGTGGCCACACAAGTCCAGATAGTTCCACAATCGATTGTGTGATGCCAACAACATGTAGAAACTGGGCTTTATGGACCCCAAGAAAACTGTGTGGTCATCAGTGAATATTGAAGATTCTAGGGCAAGAGAGAAGAGGCAAGTCCCCTTACCCTCCCGTTCATGCCAGGCGGGCCACACTCTCAGATGAATAATAGACACATCAGTAGGAGAAAGAATCACCCGAGTTCTGTACATCCAGGAGTCTTCAAAGATGTGGGTTCCAAGGGCAGTGAGGAGAAAGGTTATAGATCCTGTCCAAAAAAATGTGTTTTAGGGCTTCAGGGACAGGAAGGAGGTTGCTGGTGAGTTGAGGGGGAGCCAGGGGTCTCGGCCCCATCCACCCTCTAATGAGACGCTTGCCCTGGGATAACTTTCTCTGGTTTGAAAAAGAACGGAATTCTAAGTAAGGGCCATAATCACTGATTCTGTTCTCCTGGGTAGCGAAGGCAGTACTTACAGTTCCTGAAGAGCCTGCAGGGACTCACGCAATAAGGCTCGTGCTCATCAATAATGATAATAATAAAGATGATGTAGTAAAATAAAAATAATGATTATTTGATATAATGATATGAATATCCTGCCACCTGCCCCTTGAGGTGTTGTAGGTGTGGCTGCGGTGCCCAGCTGTGTAGACAGATGGCAGACAGGAGACAGGCTCTGTCTCCATGGGCCCTGGATGGTTGATGGTCTGACATAGAAAAGTACTGGGCCCCCTGGGATGAACCCAGAGCCACGGCAGGGCCTGGCAAGCTACTTGTGGTGTATTCGATATGCCAAAAACTGTAACAATAGTGGAACTCATTCCCAACGAATGGAGACGTTACTGGTGCCCACTCGAGCAGATCGATGAACAACGGGAAGACAATTGATACAAAATGATACAAGTGATATGAATAATAATATAATGATGATAATAATGATAATAGTACTAACATTGATCAATAATAACGTTGAAAAATGAAATGATCCACAGGGCAGAGTGGCACCTCCTGCCAAGGCCTCTTAGCATTCGGGAACCTGTCTGAGCATTCCTAGGAGGTGTAGCCCAGCATCTTGGGGTCACCCTCTCCATGATCACCCAGGGGAGGCATCTTTGGGGCTCTGCCCTTCGCCAGTACAGCTTCAGTGCCCAGGCCTAGACTTGGGACTCAGTCAAGGTTGGAGTGACTCAGTTTCTCCCTCTTCCCCTTCACATCAAGGGGCCTTCTCATCCCTTGCTACTCCCTGGCCCTGCTCCCCACTGCTCTCCTCCACGGCTCCTTCTCCCCAGCCCCTTCTGCCCCTGCCCTTCTCCAGGCCCGTCTTACAGACTCTCTGTCAATCTTGGAGGAAAGGGAACATCTGGGGAGTCTTTACTGTCCACCCTAAGTCTCACCCCCATTATTCTCCATGCCTGGCGCTCATCGCAACTGGTAGTAATCATTGGCTGGTTTGCATTAACTGCTTGCCCCCTACTGAGCTGAGAGCCCGTGAGGAGAGGGGTGGGTCTGCACGCACCCCACTGCTGGGCCTGAGACTGGCTTGCGGAGCTGTCCAGCAGAGTCTGTGCTGGGAAGAGACCCTGCCGGATTGGGGCGCCCGCTGCAGAAGATGGATTCGGGGGCAACGTGCTTCTTCCTATTTCTGGGTACACCTGCATATGTCAGTTTTATGCTCTTGTACAAGGAGGTCACCTAGAAATTTCCCCTTACAGCCTTAACCGAAGTGCACGTCAGCCTCCCATTAAGCAGAAGTCTGAGGGGGAGCTTAAATCCCTTGTGTTTCCTCTTGTGTCACAGAGAAGCAAGATTAGGCAATAGATCTTCAGGGATGAGAGCAAACTTTTTGGCTTGGAAACAACCTTCCTGTTAGAGGGAGGAGAGAGAAGAAATGGGTTCCACGGGACTTCAGGACAGAAGTGCAGGGTGTTGGGCAAAGGTTCAGTAACTTTGTACATCCAAAACATATATGTTACCATCATCGTAACTGTGGGACCAAAAGTACAGTCAAGGTTATGGTAGTGGACCTCAGAGGGAGAGTCTGAAAGATAATTCTAGAAAGCCTGAGGACTATGGAGCCAAGTGGAAGACTTGAAGGGGAATCAGAGAGTGTCCAGAAGTGGTGTCAAGGTAGAGGGAAGAAGAAGCAGTGATAGGAGGGCATGAGAAAGTTTGCGGCTTCTGAACGGACTCACGGAGACTGGAGCAGCATGGTGGACATTTCTGCCCTTTGGGGCAGAAAGAATGATAGAGTGAAAATTACCTGGGTTCTCTCATCACCTGTGGTCGATTTTCACTTGAACTCTTTTCTTCCGTTATTGACATCTCCTTTGTCAGAGTGAAAAAAGAGAGAACTAGTCCATCAGGGACCTTTGGGCATCCCTTTGTGAATAGTTCACTTTGCAAGTTGAAATCGTCTCAACTGGGCCCTTTTCTGAGATGTTAAAAGCCAGGCCTGGGCAGTGTCACAGAGCCTAGGTGGAAGAAGGAGGGGCCAGGAAGCTCATCTATAATGCAAGGGTATGGGCTTGTGAGGAATTCATTCATTCCTTTGTTTATTGAATCACTATCACATTGTAAGATAGACCATTACAAAGCTGATCATGATTAGGTTTCAGTGCTCCAGCACCCATCCCTCCACCTGTGCACATTTCCCAGCACCAATGTCCCCAGTTTCCCTCACAGCCTCTCCTCCCCACAGCCTGCCTCTATGGCAGACACACACACACACTCTCTCTCTCTCTCACACACACACGCACACACACAGTGGTTTGTAATACAGACACTGAAGTGTTATCATGTATATCCCTTTACTTTCAATATTCAGTTCAAGTCTAGTGTTACTATTTCCAATTATTGTCAAACTGGTCCCTTCTGTATCTTACCTACCCTCTGACACACACACACACACACACACACACACATACATGGTATATTCCAGCCATTGACAAGCTGTAAGGAATTTATTTATGAGATAAGGAAACAATAAACTTAAAAATATCTGAATAAAATGGAAAGAAATAAACAAGAATAACAGATGGTAACTTGGAGCTTGTAGTATAAGCCACTCATCTTTGCTGGTATGCAGGGAGCCTGACATTTCACAGCCCATCAAGGTCATACAAATTAGGAAGGAACACACTGTCTTTGAGAAATCTCTAAATTATAGATTTTACAGTTAGCAGGAATCTCGGGATAATTGAAACCAACCCTTTACTTCCAGAAAGGTATGATGTTATTATCACTGCTTTTAGAGAAGAGACAAATAATGATGTTACCTGTTGGATTCACATGACAGCAAGATTTTTATGACACCGGAGAATACAGCTGATGGGTGACGTGCCCCGGGTGGAAAACTCTGCTGTTAGGGTACTTTCTCCAGCCCACTGCAAGAGGGTGATTGTTCCCATATTCATCAGGACCAAGCAGACTCGCCGCACTCAAGGAGACCATTTACCAGAGTAGCTTCTTTCCTTGTTCATGGAAGAGGGCAAGGCAAGATGGAGGAAAGGTAGGGAACGAGCTCAGAAGAAATGAAAGGATTGATGGAAGAGGGGAGGGAAGGGAGGAAAGAGAAGGGAAGGAAAGAACAGAAGAATGGGGACCAGAGAGAGCACAGTGGACAGGGCACTGGCTCGTCCCTGGCACAACAGATTGTCCCCTGAGCATCTCAAGCGTGATCCCTGAGCAGAGATCCAGAGTAAACCCTGAACAAAGCTGGGGGGGTTCTAAAATCCCCAAAGAAAATGAGAGGGAGGGAGTGAGAAGGGAGGTGAGGAAAGAGAAGGGACAAGGAAGGATTGAGGAATGGGGAAAAGAAGAAAGAGGGGGAGGAAAATAGGAGGGAAATGAGAGAAGGAAGGAGAGGGAAGGGAAGGCAGTAGGGAGAGAAGACACAGAAGCGTCACGAGCTTTCAGCAGATGCAGAGATGATCTTAGAGTCGCATCCCTTGGGAAGTGCAGTGGACAGTCTGCCTGAAGGAGGGAGGAAGGAAATGGCCATCGCGCCATCAGGCCATCTAGGGGAGCCTAACATATGAAGCAGAGACATTCCTCTGTCTCTGGCACAGTGACACTGTCTGTAAGTAAATCCCCTGTATGGCTTGGACTGCATGTCCCTGCCCAAAAAGGAAAATTCTGAGTTTCTTTTTCTCACAGAGGAATAATTCTCCAGCAGGTCTGGGATTTCTGCAGAAAGATTGGGAAGCCGAGACTGCCCCACTAGTAGCTGCCAGCCCTAAGATCCGGCAAAGCAGCAAAATCTTAAAAAACAAAACACCACGACAGACTCTCCCTTTCGAGAACTGTTCAATGTAATGATGGATCCCAAATGTGTGGACTTAGGTTTGTGTGAAATGACCCTTGATCTCTCTTAACCTGGTGCTTTCGGCTCATCTGTATTTTAAGTAAGGTGTTGTGTGCGTGTGTGTGTGTGTATGTGTGTGTGTGTGTGTGTGTGTAGTGTGCTTGCACTAGCAAGAAGGGCAGGGGGTCTGATTGGTTTTCTATTGCCTTTGCATTTTGAAGTGTCCTTTATGAAAGGAAACAGCCCTTGAAGCAATAGGGCGGCCATGTCTCATGTTGTTCCTCTCAGGCCTCAGCCACGTGTTGGGTGATGAGTAAGCCCCTGTGTGTCCCCTTCTCCTCGGTGGACTTTTCCTCCACATGGATTCTCTCATGTGCGTGGGAGGTTTTCTCCAGTTCATCAGCCCTTAGGGCGCCCCCCATTTCTTCTCACCGTCATTTAAAATACAGCCTCAGGGTGGGGTGGGAGAGAGAGTTCTGGAGTAAAGCACATGCCCTCACTGCCTTGCATGTGGCAAGTTTGGTCCCCAGTAATGGTTCCTTGAGCATCACCAACAGGGATCCTTAGCCTAAACCCAGGAAAAGACCCTGAGCACCACTGTGTGTGAGCCTCAGAATTTTTTTTTCTATTTTTTGTTTTTGTTTTTCCCTTTTTAGAGCACACCTGGAGATGCTCAGGGGTTATTCTTGGCTCAGCACTCGGGATTTACTCCTGGCGGTGCTTAGGGGACCATATGGGATGATCTGGATTCAACCCAGGTTGGGTGTGTGCAAGGCAAATGCCCTGCCCCCTGTACTATCGCTCTAGCCCCTTGAGCTTCAATTCTAACCAAAATGTGCAACGTAGGCACTGGGGAGATTGTACAGGGGTTACGGCACTTGTATGGACCTTATGGATGGCCGACCCTAATTAGATCCCCCAATATACAGGTCGCTGTCAAATCATCTGCTCTGGGGCTGCCACTGCCAAGCATTACCAAGGTATGATCCACATAAACCCTGAAACTGTAGGGCCCGATTCCCATTTCATTTTTAGACCCTCGCATTGAACTGTAGATCTAGTTGGCTGGGAATCACCAGGAGCGGGACCGGAGTGATAGTACAGCGGACGGCATTTACCTTGCACACAGCCAACCCAGGTTCAATTCCCAGCATCCCATACGCTCCCCAAGCACTGTCAGAAGTAATTCCTAAGTGCAGAGCCAGGAGTAACCCCTGAAACTATGCATTTGCAGAGGACCAAGTGTACAGTGCCACAGAGCAGAGAGAAAATAAATTCTCTTCCATAAGCTAACACAGTCTCCCAAGTTCTTGAAACAGCCCATGCCCCCGTAAACACGCCAAGTGCTAAGAATACACAAATTCCTTCTTAAATGCTTATTTGGTTTTCTAAATAAATATTAGCAAATGAAAAATGATTTTTTTTCTGACAAAAAAGGAATAACCCCTGAGCATTGCAGGGTATGACCAACCCACCAAAATAGAACCTACCTGGGGTTCCTGAGCACTGTTTGGGGATTTCTCCTCCCCAGAACACAGTGTCACTTTGCCAGTGTCGGAGTCCGGCGTGGTGGTGTTACCACTTCTAAATAGACCCCCAAACACCCTCGCTTATCCTATAGAAGATAAGCAGTTCCCTCCCTCCAGACACCCCCTGCTGATGCTGGAGCCCCACTTTGACAGGTAGCGTGGGTGAGATTTAGGAGAGGCTGAAGTTAATTGAGGTGAGCAAGAAAAATATTACTGTCAATTTTCAAATTTTTTCTTTAATAATTTTCTACTCATGAATAATCAATTAAATGAAAAAAATGTACATTTAAGAACATCTAGAAATGCCAGAAACATCACCGCAGAACAGCTGCTGAACACGCTGCTGGCTTCTTTGCAGCAGGCATTGTTGAGAGACAGACATGGGGCAGTGCTGCTACCGGCTCTCCCCTGTGCCCAGCCACTCCACGAAGCACCCAGGACGGATGGTGGTTTCTAGCCTTGGCCCGCCACCCCAGCAGAGCCTTGCAACAAGCCAGACGACCCCCCCCCACTCCATGAGGGGCCTCCATTTCCCACATCCAGACTTCCCTCTAGTCATAACTCCACCCAGCAGACCAGCCTATCACAGCCCGGCTCACGTAGCCGCTGACTACAAGAGTATGCTACCCACACGGCAGAGCCTGGCACACTACCCGTGTAGTATTTGATATGCCAAATACCAGTAACAATTTTAGACCTCATTCCCATGACCTGATGGAATGATTTGAGGCTCTTTATGTTCCTGGAGCAAGCAGATGCCCTTGGGCTCTACTAGCATGAGACAGGACATATGAAGATGTTACTGGTGCCCGCTCAAGCCAATCAATGATGAACAGGAAGACAGTGATACAGTGATTGTTGAGGTTGGGGTTGGACTTTGGGGAAGGTGGCATGTGTGTTGTTGTTTGGGGCTTTGTTGGAATGAGGCTTCTCTTAAAGGGACAGAATGATGCTCAGGGAGAAGGAAGTTACATTGGTGCAGTTGTAGAATATAGGTTGGTTTTGCCGGAAACTGAGCTACAGCGAAGCATCAGGGTTACAGGCTGCACTTCTGACTGGTGTTGGCCTGTCCTGGGAAAGGGAGCAGCAGCTAGAGCCATCCTGCTCCACCAGGGTGAGCAAAACATGAATACCAGGGTGCACCACCCTTGGCTCATGCTTGTATGTGGTTCACATTTTAATGTGTTCTTTGGGCATCCATATTGCAACCTACGGCTGACCTGAAACTAATTCGCCAGAACTATCCATTTTCCTTTCAGGGTTGCTGGGTTGTGTGGTCCTGCTTGTTAGCTGAGTATCACAAACTATCTTGATCACTTCATATTTTTTGCTAAAAGTACTAGGCAAAAGTATGTTTTTGCTAAGGTGTGATCCGCGTAACCCCTGAAATTGTAGGGCCTGATCCCCATTTTATTTTTTGGACAATAGAGCGTGAAAATAGTAGATCATTTTTCAGAAAATAGAGCAAGGAAGAATATACATTTAATAACTAAAAAAGTGTCAGGGGAGGGCTAGAGAGGTAGTTCAGCAGCTAAGGCACCTGTCTTGCATGGTACTGTTCCCTGCACCATATATGGTCCCCCAAGTCCCCACCAAGGGGCAACCCCCTGACCACAAAGCCAGGAGTAAGCCCTGAGCACTTGGAGTGTGGCCCAAGAACAGAATTAAAAAGGGCTCTGTGAAAGAATAGTGCCTGCTATAGAGGGAGGTTATGAGCAAGAGGAGCAAAATGGGGCACATTGTTGTGAGGAAATATTCACTGATGGAGGGATGGGTACTGGAACACTATGACTAAAACCCAGTCACAAACAGCTTTGTAGTAGTGTATTGTATGGTGATTCAATAAAAAAGAAAAAAGAGCTCTGTGTGTGTGTGTGTGTGTGTGTGTGTGTGTGTAAAATTTCTGCCACAGCTGCTGTCCTTAAATCTCCCTTTGCTATCATAGTCTTCAGCTTTTTCCCTGTGTGTCATCTGGTTTCCTTGTAAAAGAATGCACACTTGTTTTGTGGGAGAGTCTAACGCCCTAAGAGACAGCTTTGCTTTGCATGAGTTCCCATTGCTGCTGTTTGAAAGTAAGATAGATAACATGATGCTTGTTCATCTGCAACAAAGACTTTTCTGTTTTCTTCGTATGCATTGTGGAGAGAGGAGGAATTTGCATTCTACTTAAAGGTACTTAGGGACTATTTCCGGTTCTTCGCTCAAGAGTAACCCTTAGCAGTGCTCAGGGGACCCCTAATGGTACTGAGAATCAAACTGGGGTAAACTGCATACAAAGCAAGCACCTTGCCCATGAACTCTCTCTACTGCCTTTTTCCCTTTCTTTTTATTGCAAACACTGGGAATCAACTCCAGGGCCTCTACACTCAAAGCGTGCACATAAACTACCACCCTGGTCTTCTTTATATCTACGCTATTGTCCCGTTCACAAGGCGATCTTTTACTGAAAAAGTTAACTGGAAACGTCATTCATTTATGGTGAGCCCAAAGCAGTGATAAAAGAAGATATAAAACCGGAAGCCAAGAGACTGTTCTGGAAACAATATTTAAAAAGCATGTGATAAATTTGTATTTGATTTAACTCTAAAACAGAAGGCTAGTCAGGACTGACTTCAGGTTTGGAGAGAAAGCTGTTCCTCCGAGGTGCATTTTTGCCTGGAAAGGGGCTGAATCCGGAAGCACAATAACTATTCCTGTGTTGGCAGACAGACGTCTGCAGTAAGCACGTAGCTTGCAGGAACCAGCATGCAGCACCTGAACCAGCCATGCTCCAAGAAGCGTCACTTTGACTAATGGACACTCCTGACCACTGCTCACCCTCAGCCTTTCTTCGCTGTCTGTCATTTTTTCCAGCTCAGTTGACTTTTGATGTATCTCACTTTATAAGTCATTGAGGGTGGAAATTTCATCACTCTTCTGTGCTTTTTGAGTTTTTCTTCATGTTTGTTTGTAATAGATTTTATGGGTGATTAGTTATGTGAATTGTGGCATTTTCAGTGATGGAAACCTATCTTAATTTCACTTAGGAAACTGGCTTCTTCCATAAATTCTGCCATCAACCCTGGGTAGACATAGTTTCTCATTGACGTACATCTACCTTTTGAAATTAATTTGAGCATGTGCTTTTCAACCCAGCTTAACGGAACATGAACCACTGAACTGATTTGCCCACGCTCTCACGTTTGCCTAGCTGCCTTTCCAACATGCGATTGCTTACATTAGTTCAGGACGGAGCACTGACACAGTGCTCCTTGGGCTGTCTCTGATGTCAGGGTTTTACCAAACCCACTGAACAAGATCATTGCCTCAGAGCCGAGCTACTCTTACTTTTGCCCCTGAGCATCTTTGCCTCTGAAGCCCTTGCAGGAAGTCACAAGAATTGAATGACCCATTTTATTTTGCCTAATGTGACTGCATGATCCATGGTCCAGTACACAGACTCTTGTACAGATCCGGTTTCAGCCCTTACTTTTGACCGCAGTGGTATGACTATATGTGAATGCGTTGCTCACCTCAGATTCTACGTTTCTCGGAATCTACATTTCTCAGAATTTGTTGTTTCTTAGAATCTATGTAAGTCATACAACAAAGCTCATTGAAATAAAAAATGTGATAGATAAAATAACAACCCACATCATTGACTTGTTATAAGTCTATAATAAATAAGACCAAACATGTGAGTGCCGTGTGTTTTAGCTGCCTACAGGAAATTCTCTGCAGTCATTATTTGCTGTCTTCTCTACACCCCCCCATGATTGTAGAATCCTCATGTTAACTGAGGTTGGTCAGTCTTAATGGCTTTATTTTGAATGTGATTGATGCTTGTTCCTTTTTCACATGGATACACAGTGCATGATCACAGGGTGACGAGGCTGCATTTGCAGATACAGTTTTTGTCATAAGAGGAGTTCTGGAATCAAGGACCATTGTCGCATGGTTTTGTTACAATAGCACATTCCCACTGTTCAAGAGGAAAATTTGAAGTGAACTGGGAAGACTCTCTAAGGACTCGGCAAGTGAGAGGGAAAAGGATACACAAATGAACTACGTCCAAGAGGCGAGGGAGAGATACCCTGAAGACAATCCTATATTATCTTTTTCTTCTTCAAAGTAATTTCCTTTCCAATTAAAGTGAGTGCTTGTGTCTCCTCTGGATGTGGAGACCATGGGAAGTATGGATGTAAATCAGGAAGTCTTGATTATGGAGCGTCTACTATGTGCAAAGCACAAAGTACTTTAGAGGAGATTTCCCAGGTAAACTGGCTGTGAGTTTGCTTTTGTTTTGGGGTCCCACCTGCTGTGAGTGGCTCTGTTTGGACCGAGGCAAGCATGAAGAGTTCCAGTGGGTTCCCCTGCTTCTCATCCTGCTGTCCTCAGAATAGTGTTCAGCCCATGGCAGGAATGAACAGCAGAACTTTAAGCTGCTTTTGGAGTTCCTGCTGTGCATGAAAACACAGACCAGAGAGCCTGTGGGTTGGTGTGCATCTGCGATGGCTCCCAGTCACTGGCCACCACCGTGCCTTGGCCTGTTCATGTGCTGCCCTTGAATAATTCTGCTGCATAGCCATCATTTTGTTGGGGATGTTGATGTTGGTGGATCCTGGCCATCATTTTGTCTAGGATGTTGATGTTGGTGGATCCATGCTTCGGGTTGATGGAGGCAGGCATCCAGAGAGCCAGGTTGCCCTGGTGGGAAACACGATGGTGAGCCAGAGTTAGGACCTTTGTCTGGTCAGTTCCAGAAACAGCTGGAACCCGTTACTGACCAGCCCTGGAAGCAGAGACAGCATCTGCTCAGAGCAGTCATCTGTTAACAAAATACAAGTCCTGAAGGGCTGGAGGGGGAAGAGTGCAATTCACCACGATGACTTTGAGGCATCCATTTCCGGTAGGAATGGCGGCGTCATAAAGGTGGATGAGTTTTCCACGTTGCTTGGAGTCTTTTATTTCTTCCACTGTGCCGCCAGAGTATCTTCAACTCCACCCTGAGCTCTATGGTGGAGAGGTTGCTGAACTATAAAATTAGGTGTGATCTGACCAGTAACATGTTCGATTCCAGTGAGCACTCCACAGGGATGTGGAAGTGATTCATTGTTCACAATCTATATTTTGGTGCTCTTGCATTTTCTGGCATTTTAGTCGTTTATCCATTTTTACAACAAGACTTTAGTTTTGTATCTGTGTTCTCTTTCCACTGCCTTTCTTTGCTTCTGCAAAACTGTCTTGTTCTGCCTTTGAGCCTCAGCCTTCAGAGGCAGAATAGCACCCCTTCAAATGATTGTGTCCAGACCAGGTCCTTTGTCCAGTCTGGGAGAAATAGCCAGCACACAGTAGAGACACCGACAGTGGGACCTATGTCATGACTTTGGCTGTAAAGGCTGGGAAGGAAGTTTGCTCGATGAAACATCCTTAGTTGTGCAGTTTAGTGACAGGGCGAGCTAGTTGACTTCCCGAGTTCTGCATAAATGGCTAAGGTAGGTATGATTCAAGCCAGATGGGGATCGGCTATGAGACTACTGGCACTACCAATCGGGGACCTCATTTCCTGCCTATCTATGAAGGGTTGTGTAGGAACTGCCAATAGTTACCATGAGAGAGGGTCTGGGGGAACCAGGCTTCAGCTAGGCAGACAGCAGGAAGCCTGTCAAATCTCTTTTGTACTAAAAGTAATATAACCTCAACTTTCACACACCCAAGGAGAAGAGAGAAAACATTCCCTGGATTCCTCTCTGGTATGGCATTGAGTCACCCTTACACGAGAGATCCAACTTCTAGTTCTAATGGCTGCTACTCCTGGAACCAAGCTTTCACGGCCTTCACATTAGCAGGGCCTGTCTGAAAATGTTTGCAAATGGCAGCCCGGTGTATGAGGACTGTAGGATCCTAAACACATTGTCTAGATGTTTGCTGCTTCGGCCTTTCTGGAGTCAGGTCATCTGGATGCATTTTGCTTTCACTAGAGGTCACCCCCGTGGTGCTGGACTTAGGATAAGGTAGCTGGGGTCACTCTTGATGATGCTCAGCCTCATATTCTGGGTCTGCACTTCAGTGCTTGGCCTGGCAATGTGGTGTTTGCTCTGGCCGTGCCCAAGGCCTCTGAGGCTACTACACCCTTCAGTGCTCAGGGAACCTTGTGGTATCAGCGAGCGAGCTGAGGGCCTTGCACAAGTCAGCCACGTGCCCTACACTAGTCCCATCTCCCCAGCCCATTGGAGGTATTTCTTAACCAAATATTTTCATGGGAGATGATCTTCTCCCAATTTGGACCTTTTCTCTCTATGTTGTTATTGGACCTATATTTTGATTCTCCTGATTTTTCTGACCCCCACTCCCATCTAAATGAGGTCCCACCTTCTCCGAGACCCTCTCGGAGATCCTCTCAGAGAACCTTTCACATACCCTCTCACAGAACCTCTCAGTGACCCTCTCGGAGGCCCCTCACAGACCCTCTCAGAGACCCTCTCGGAGACCCCTCTCACGGACCCTCTCACAGACCCTCTCACAGACCCTCTCACAGACCTCGGAGACCCTCTCAGAGACCCTCTTATGGACCCTCTCACAGACCCTCTCACAGACCTTCTCGGAGACCCTCTCAGAGACCCTCTCAGAGACCCTCCTCAGAGACCCTCTTGGAGACCCTCTCAGAGACCCTTCTGCCAAATCACATCACAGTAAACTGCCTCAATCATGCGGCTGTTCAATGACTTAGTGCTCCGTGAGTTTGAAGTTGTGCACGAGAAAGGTTCTGTAGATAAAGCATGAGCGGAGAAAGGCATTATGTACATTAGTTGAAATTGGCATCATGTTGCCAAACTGTAATAAGCCTTAGGGGAGCTCCGTGTTGAACCTACTCAATTGAATGCTGCAATTTCCCATAACAATTTAAAAGGCCGGCAGGCATGCTCAAGTCATAGCTGGATCTTTCAGTTAACACTCTGTAACATGACCCCAAAGTCTCATTTACATCACAGCAATTAAAATATATTCCACATTACATGTTTACTACTCTGAATCGTAGAAATAATCCAACACCATGAAGCTATTTTCCAGAAATAATCATGGAAATCTTTCTGTTGGTAATGTCTTCTGTTCACCATTATAGACATCTATACCCAGGACAGTAGCGAGTAGGAAAGGAAGGGGGAAGTGCAGGGGAGAGGAATGCAATCTGGACTCCTGAAAAAGGAGGAGGAGGAAGAGGAGGAGAGAGGAGAAGGAGGACGATGACGAAGTGGAGGACAAAGAGGAAGAAGAGGTGGTGGAGGAGGAGGAGAAGAAGCAGGAGGAGGTATCCATCCTTCACTTCCTGGGGACCCCTGTGAAATTAGGCTGGAGGCTCATTCTGTCACAGGTGACAAGTGTCCTTATGCAGAATGATCATTGTCATCAGCACTAATTGGCCCCCTACAGGTAGTTAGAAGTAGAGGGAGCAAGAATTAAATGGGCATTTGGATGATACCTCCAGGCTGTAGAAATACCGCTGGCCTAGATTAGGTGCTAATGCCATAGGGAGAGGGTGCTTGGAAATGTCTGGAAAAGTTCACTGGAGGAATGAGAGTTTTCCTTAGTCCTCCTTCCCAATGCATTTGTCAGTCCTCCTGGCCACATGAATTAGAACCCTAAAGCTCCTCTGATCCCAGAGCTATTTTATAGAGAAGAGAAAACAAATGAAATTATTTGGGGGCAGAGCCAGCCTTGTCAAAATTATATCCCCTTTTGTCAACAGTGACTGTTGTGTTTCAGTCCAGCTTTGCTTTCAAGACCCAGAGTCTAGAAACACTGACCCCAACTGTTGTGGTGGCTTAAGGTTTATTGTGTGGCCACAATTTATTAGCTTACCTCAAATGTGTGGTTCTTGTTTTTGTTTTGACTTTTTGGGTGATACCTGATGATGTTTAGGGGTTCCTTCTGACTCTGCAATCAGGAATTACTTTTGGCAGTGCTCAGGGGATCATATGGGATGCCAGGGATTGGACCGGGTCGGCTGAGTGCAAGGCAAACCCCCTCCCCAGTGTGCTATTGCACCGGCCCCAAAGGCATGTTTCATAACCGTTGTCTACAATAGATCATGGAGATATAAAAGTGGTGTCTGAGGTCCTGACCTTGCACTCGGCAGACCTCTGGAGGGAACACCACGAAACAATATTTCTCCATCCTACTGACATCGTCTACTCACTTGATTCCTTTTGGTGGTCGGAGAACCAGCCTCACTCTGATGCACTGCCGACTCACTGATGCACTGCCAAGGTCCAGTTCAGTCCAGCCTCAGATTCTAACTCCCCACACACAGAAGAAAAGAAAATGTTTTTGCTTGGTCCTTTCCCTTCAGAGCCTTTGGGTTAATGGTTGAACAAGAGACTCTTGAAATATTCTCAGCCACCTCTGGGGACCAGAATGTATATCCTCTGCTAGCGGGCTTCTGCTAAAGAGGTAGGTAGGCCTGCTTGCCCCCTGCTGTTTGTGGCTCTTAAGCTTTGGGATAAACCTTTTAAGTTATTCCCCTGTTTGTCTTCATGCTATGACACATTTGGGAAGTTGACTATCTGGCAGCATTTATACCAGGTTGTAACACTGAAGTGTATTCTGTACGTGCACATTCAAAGGCGCTTTAGCTGCCCTGGAGATGACAGACCAGTATCCTTCAGTATGAGCTGGTACCCTGGCAACTTATGTATATATCCCAGTGGAGTTTCATGGAAAGAGGTTCTACCCAGCCAACTGCCCAGAAGACAAAAATTCCAGAAAAGAAGTGAATCATCCCAAAGGATGCATATTTCTGACTAGACCAGCTCAGAACATGCTGCGTCTTTGGTCCACACCCTTTAGACTCTGAGCCCAGGGCCAGAGAGATAGTACAGGGGGTTAATGTGGCCATCCTGGTCCAGTCCTCTGTACCACCAAGGGTCCCCCAGTACCACCAGGGATCACTCTTGAGCACAGAACCAGGACTCGCCCTAAACGCCTGACTTGGCTCCTGCCCCCACTCCAACTATAGTTCAGAGGGTGTCCAAGGTCTTTGGACCAAAGGGGAGCCTTGGACTGAAATCAGACCTGTCTGGAAGGAGGTGGGCAGTTGGACCTCTATCCCGCAACCGCTCCCTCTGCCCCACCCAAGGAGAGGCTGACACTGCAAGCAGTTTCCCTCTTTGCAGTCTGGGGCCCTTGAGGAAGGTGCCTTTGGGCTGTTTTGGTGCTTCTTAGACTGCAATGAAATGGGTCTGGTGGGCGGCAGGAAGAGTCTATGTTTATGGTAGTGACTTTGCTGTGGGCTCCCGAGGCATGAGCAGCAGTTAGCCTGTGTTCTCCTGATACTGCGGGTGGTCTGGAGGCTGCCTTCTCCTCGTTATCAGAATCAGCCTCACATCACTCCTCCACACTGCAGCTGCTGCCTCGGAGGCCTCCAGGACCAATGAGAATCCTCTCGCCTGGGCCCCTGGCTTCCTCTGACCAAGATGGAATGCTTTGGACCATACTCAACAATGAAATCCTTTTTCAGGGGCTGGAGCCATAGTACAGCGGGGAGGGCATTTGTCTTGCACCACGACTGATCCGGGTTCAATCTCTGTCATCCCATGTGGTCCTCCTAGCACTACCAGGAATAATTCCTGAGTGCAGAGCCAGGACAACCCCTGAGCATCACGGGTGTGACACACACACCAAAAAAAAATATTTTTTCAGAATTAGCGGTGTGGAACTGTGTTTTGACTTTCTTCATCTGCTGACAGCGTGTTTCTACATCCGCTCAGGGGAAGTCACAAACCCACATTCCATTCACATTTTGGCTGTTTCAGATGTCAATCCCCTTTTCTCATCTCTATAGGAATGAACTTTGAGCATCTTTTTTTACTTTGCCCCATCCCAACTTCTTCAGACTACTGAGCTCCACACCCAGTGACAATGACTTTCTTCATGGGCATTGGACATTGCTTCAATTATGATACCTGACCCTTAGCAAGTAAACCTTACCTTGCATGCTTAGATCTTGGTCCTATGCCACCTTCATAGTCTCTCCCTATGAGAGCAATCACCATATCCATTTTAAAATCAAATATAAGTAGAGTGGGAGAGACAGTATAGTGGGGAAGGTGTCCCCCTTGCATGTAGATGACCCTGGTTTGATCCCAAGAATCATATATGATCCTTGAGTGCTAACAGGGGTCACTCCTGAGCAGAACCATGTATACAGCCTGAGCACTGATGGGCTGGTGCCCCCAAATAATTTATTGGTTAATTAATTACAGGAAATCGAACCTCAGAAACCTTGAGTAGCTTATACTTCACATAAATCATAAATAGTGAAACTAGGTTTTATTTTTAAATACTTTTTATTTATAGAAATTTACTAAAGAGAAATATGAAGAAAACAAGAGAGGGAGACAGAGAAAGGGAGACGGAGATGTACTCAAGAGAGAGCACAGGTTTCCCCAGGAGGGAAACGGCTGAGAGACATCTCAGGTTGAGATTGCAGTGGTTCTAGATTCCATACCATCACACTGATCAAAACCTTGCTCTTATTTCATTGATACTCAGTTGTAATAGTATCAGTTGAAAAATCCAATGTCACTGATTATCAGAGCATTGCAAATCAAAACCGCACTGAGCTAACACCCACACCAATAAGAGCCTCCCAGGACTGTGAAAGTGAAAATACCAAAACTGTGGTATTTCCAACATGGCGACAGTTTCTCACTGGGTTGGTTAATATTAGGTCTGTTGACATCTTGATATGGTTTGTCAAACTTTGCTGCCATTTCTCTATCTCTTTCATTTATGGCCAATGTTGTCTTGCTTAAATCCCCTTTATTTAAAAATTGGGATATGCGATTCCAGCCATTAAGCAATGGACAGATTTGGAATTAAAGTTTATTGTAATAAAATTCAGATGGGCTATGACGTTGGGGTCTTAGGCATGACAATGGTATCTCTTCTGACTCGGAGTTCTCACGTATGACAATAAAGTTTATACAATTCTTCCCCAGCCAGGGATGCTGTGAGGATTAAGTGAGGTCATATATGTAAAGCACCTGGTATATCTTAAGCACTCGATAAATAATCAAGATTCAAATTAATAATTCATCAAGGAGCTTTTACGTCCACTCTTCATGAGAGGAATATGCCTAGCACTTAGAGAAATCATCCTTTCAGGAAGCCCTTCCAGGTACGCACAGCATTTCCCAACAGTCACCACTTCCCTTCTGTGACAAAGAATGCTGTCGTTGTTTCAAGCCATCAAGAAGGCTTGTTTATTTGTCTCTCATCTGTCTCAAGATTTGAATCTGAGTTGACACAACACAGATGTAAAAGTTTAGCAATTTTCACAAATAAATGGAAGAACAGTGTAGGAGACGGTGATATTTCACCTGACAAACTCAAGGATTGTCTGAGTTGAAAATCTGTATTTATTGTTCATGTTTTCTCATCAGTAATAGGCGCCAGGCCGCACAAACGAGCTCTTGTGAGGGATACGAAAGCTTCATGTAAACTAGCAGAGCTGGAAAAGGGCTTGGCTGCACGGAGCATTATGTTATTTGTGCTCTACTTTGGCTGGCACAGCCTCAGAAGTGGGCACATTCGTGTGAAGGTGGAAAGACAGGCCAGGACCCAGTAGAATCACTAACAGTCCTCTGGAGTGAAATCAAAGTCATCTGTAGGGTTGTTTGTAGCCCATGTGTGTTCAAGGCCATTTGGTTACCACCGTAGCACCAGGACATGAAACTGTCCCTTTGATTGTTCTCTTGGAAGCAGACAGGAGCATTGGCAACACATACAGAGGCCTGGCTGAAGATGAGACGCAGCTCGACACGGTGGTGGCTTCTCCTTCAGGCTTCGGTTAAAGCCATCAGGACAGTGGATGGATACATAGGATGAATATTGGTTGATCCAGGCAGGCTGACAAATTGGGGAGATATTATTTACACTTTCCCGAAAGGCCTGCAAGCTAGGACAGCTACATTGGCTCAGTTTTATGGAATTCTTGAGTGCCTTTTTCTCCTCTATGCTAAGTGTGAATTGGCAGTTTCTCTCTACAATGATCATGTCCTTGCGAATGTAGACGATTAAACTGTGTTGGTATATATTTCTATTATGTTCCTATCATCCACAATTTGCATCAGGAAAAAAAATAGCTCACATTCTGTTTCAATGCCAGTGACTAGCTTTATTTAAAGCATAGAGTATATTTCCCCCTTTGTATTACTGAGTAAATTAGCCTGGTTAGACATCTGTTTTTCTTTCTCTTACTCTCTTTTGTGTGTGTGTGTGTGTGTGTGTGTGTGTGAGAATGTGTGTATGATCATTTCTAGTTTCTGATTCCTTCTACATATACATATTTTGAAAGAATTTTTAATGATTTGATGAGATTTAAGCCACTTTTCTTCTGGGCCTCAGGCACTGTTCTATATAATTTCTAATTAAAATTTTTCTAGTAGTCACACTTATTCAGTTAGCTATTTTAATACATCATTCTTATTTGTTTCATTATCTAAGTTGGCATATGTGCTGTCTTTGATAGAGCATGAAGAATGCTTTTGCATTTTTAAATAACCACCTTCTATTTATTACTCTTAAAATGAGGGCATCGCTCGATCTTTGTTCACACGACATTGTTCATAGTACAGTAAGTGAAAATGGGCCATGAGATCACTATGATGAACAGCTAAGTGGCACACATATTGTCAGAGACACAGATGCATTGAAGAAATGTCCAAAAAAGGAGTGGGACATCAAAATGTGAAGGAAAGGGGGATTTTCAAACAATTTTAGTTTGTCTGTGCTTTGTAAGTTTCACAGAGGACAAGTATTACTGCTCAATCCCTGTTGGCAGCCAAAGACCAGGCAGAGTTGGGAATGGGATGTTTGGTGGGAGCCTTCTGTTCTGTGTCTCAGTGGATCATTCTCCTTCCCCCACCTCCCTCCAACTGTTCTCCTCGTTCCTCACTCTCCTTTCGGGACCCATTCTTCATCTCCACCATTGAACTTTCTCACTTCTTCGCCTTCAGCACACTTTGCAGGCTCCTTCACTTCATCTGTTGTTCTTGTGATAGTCCTTAAACTCTGTCACCAACTGTCCCAGCTTCTGCACTCTCCTCTAAGCTCCACATGTCCATACGGGGAGTCTTTCCTCTGCAAGTTGGCCGGCTCAGTGCCCAGTGTAGACCCATGTAAGCCAGTCCTATAAATCTCCACGCCTAGCCCTTGCCTTCCCCATGAACTCTTCTCATGCCTAACTCTGCCCTGGCCCTTTTTGTAGCTGCTCACCAAAATCTCTGTGTCCCAGGGAGTTAATAGATGGTCTTTCAGCCTGGGTGATCTACTGACAACTCATTTGCTACAACATACAGATGTGGGACCAGGCTAGATACTACTTTTCTTGCAGACCTCAGTTTGGGTATCATTGCAAGGTGGCCTGCTGTTGGGTCCCAATCTTAAGTCGATCCTACTACTAGTTTTTCTCTGAGAAGTATGGAATAGCATGCTTAGGTCTTCTTTATTTGGGGGAAACATGCCCAGCAATGATCAGAACTTAGCTCCTGGTTCTGCACTCAAGAATCACTCCTAGAAGGTATTGGGAGACCATACGGGGTGCTGAGTATTGAACCTAGGTCAGCCTCTAATGGATTGAATTTGGGTTGTCAGCACGTAAGGCAAACACCATACCTGCTATACTATTGCTCCAGGCCCCACATGTTTATAGTTTCAATTTATATTTATTTGTACAGTTAATTACTTGGCTTTTCTCTCCCTTTCAAAGCAAAAGAGGACAAGCATTATGCCTTTGTTTATCTCTTTATTCCCAGAGCCTCTCCCATACCCAGCATCTATGACAAATAATATGTATATTAAACAATGGCCTGAGCAGTAGTACAGCAGGGGAGGGTGTTACTTTGATGCAGCAGACCTGGGTTCTATCCCCAGCATCCCATATGGTCCCCCAAGCACTGCCAGGAGTAATGCCTGAATGTACAGCCAGGAGTAATCCCAAGCATCACCAGATGTGACGCCCCCAAAAAAATGGATGACCTCTGTAACTTCCTCAAAAATTGCCTGTCAACACTGGTAGACTCATCACATCTTTGATTTTTCTGTAGAGTTATTCACCAGGCATTACTGGTCTGGTTTTGTTTTTGTTTTAATCAGTGCTACAAGATCTGCCTTTTTATTGGTGTGTGTATCATTTACATTGAAAATTATCATTGCCATGGTTAGAGTTCTCTTTCCCATCCATTTCCTGTTACCAAATTTGTGTCCCTCTAATTAAACATGTTTCTGAAAAGCAGCATATAGTCCTTTATTAACTCCAGTATAAAAATCCCTCAAATTGGGTGCAATGTTTATGTCATTTATGTTTAATGTGATTATGGGCTTAGTTAAGTTCTTTATAGCATCTTGTAATTATTTATTTCTGCCTGTTTTCTCTGTATTGTCTGCTCCTCTTCTTCTAACTTTTTTGGATTAATTTAATTTCTTTATGATTCTGTTACTTCTTTGTTGGCGTTATTAGATGAAAATGTTATTTTAATGGTTGGTTTAGGATTTAAAATGCACATCTGTAATAAAACAACTTTCCTTTAACTCATGTTATACCACTTCCCACATGGTATAAAGCTTTATAATAGTAAACTTATATTTCTCGCCTCCATTTATGCTACAGTTGCAGTACATTTCACTTGCCCATATGCTGGAAATGTCACAATGCATTGTTGTGATTTCTGTTTGAGCAGCTATCTATCTGCCTGAGCATTATATTTCAATGTGGTGAGACATATGTAATACTCATTTAATTTAAAAAGACATCTGTTTTCCTGTTCTGTTTGGGAGAAGGCAGGGAAGTGACAAGACCCAGCAGTGCTCCAGGGCTGCTCTGGGCTCTGTGATCAGGGCTCGCCCCAGCAGTGGTTGGAATACCATAGGTGCCAAAGATTGAACTGGGGTTGGCCACATGCAAGGAAAGTTACTATTTCTCCAGCCTGGTACCTGTCTTTTTAAAGAGATTTAGCTAGTGAGAATAAGTGTCATGTATTGTTTAATGGTGTCACCACTATTTCCTACTGCAGTTCATTTCTTTGGATTAATCTGCATTCCTGTATAATGTCCTTTTCCTCTGCCTGGAGAGTTTTCTTTAATGTGTCTTGTAATGAAATGTGATCGACCTAGGTATGTCTGGAAAGGAATATCTGAAGTTTTGAAGGGCCTCTTTTACCTTTTGAGGGTATTTTAATTGGGCACACACATCTATTAATTGTTTGGGTTTTTAAAAATTCTTTATTTCCAGATGAATAGACAGGGAAGCTCATGAAAATTTACAAGCATCATTGATTTTAAGAATATTTGTTCTAGACCTGAGATATGGGTTCACTGGCATCAAAGATTTTTGAAACTATACAAATTCCTATTAAGATTGAATTACTGTGCTGGGAAGATAGTACAGAGGTTCCTTTGGTTTCATCTAACTCAGATTCAACCCCTGGCACCACATAATCCCCTATGTCTGGTGTAGCCCTTTGGGGCCCCTGAGCATTGCTGGGGTTACCTGGTTGTTCCCTAACATCATATTCTTGGGTTCTAGCATTCAACCATCTTGCTTGATTGACTTAGGAAGAAACCTTGACCAGGAGGACCCTTGAACCCCCCCCAAGAAATTCTTGGGAACCCCCCAATAAATAAAAATAAAATCAGATTACTTTCTAAAGTTATGACTAAAACATTTCTTTGGAATTAGCAGCCCTTTATAAAACTGTAGTAATGCAAAATCTCTGGCCAAGTTTCAAAGCACATTTAATACTAGATCTGAATTAGAGGGTGTGAACAACCCAGGTCTCATGCTCTTAAGTCCTGGATGGCCTGTTCTCATTCATTCATTCACAGACTGTGCATGAGACTGGGAAGAGAAGACGAAGCAAATAAAGCCTCTGAAAATCAGCTGAGTGGCTCAGAGTAGGCCTGTGACTTGTATCTGCGCTTGTTTTCCAAGACACTAATAAAATTTCACCCGATGAGTTGATATTGTAGTATACTTGCTGAAGACAATTCATCCAAAGTTTTAGGTCAATTTTTTTTCTGATAGCTTTCCTTCTACTTTCAGAAGGCTTGTTCACTGAAGCAGCAGACGTCTTGTTCATTAAATAGCTTTCTGCTGAATCTCCACAAACTGACCTGCTTCCTTGGCCAAAGTGTGCAATCATCATCAAAGGGCTGCACAATTTAGCATCACTTAAGCAGCTGCATTTTTTTAACCTTCTCATCTTCGGCCTTGACTGCAGCAGATAACATGCAAAACTGCCTTTTGAAGTTCTCTTGAGCTCATTGACCTCCATCACATGCAAACATGACAGTGTAGATTAAATCATGGACGAGTTTCAACTGTGGACAAAATGGAAAGAGAGATGTAAAGGAATTTTTATTGTTTGACTCCCTAAGATCAAAGTCTGAACAATTATCTGACCTTTAAAGAAAAAAAATTGAGCAAAGCTTGAGTTTGACAATATGTCTTTGTTTTTGATGGTATATTTGATTACACTAGCTTGATTTTTCCAGCCCTATGGAATTATTTTTTTTTTAAATATTTTATTATGCCACCATGAGATATACAATTACAAAGATGTTCATGTTTGGGTTTCGGTCATACAGTGTTCCAGCACCCATCCCTCCACCAGTGCCCATCTCCTACCACCAGTGTTCGTGATTCCCTCCACCCTCCCCCTAGCCTGCCTCTATGGCAGGTTCTTATCTCTTTTCTTTCTCTTTTTCCTCACTCTCTCTCTCTTTCTCTCTTCTCTTACACATTGTGGATTGCAATACATACATTTAGAGGTTATCATGTGTATCTTTTGCCTGTATTCAGTGCTCAGATCTAGGCGTTTATTATCACTTTCAACAATTATTAGCACACTGTTCTCTTCTCTGTTTTACCTAACCTCTGACTCCCACATGTTTGTGGTAAATTCCAAATGCCCTCCCTGCTGGACTACCACTCAGTCAGAGGTGACTACAAGAGTATGCCACCCGCACGGAAGAGCCTGGCAAGCTACCCATGTCGTGTTGGATATGCCAAATACCAGTAACAATTATCTACCTCATTCCCATGACCTGATGGAATGGGTTGAGGCTCTTTATGTTCCTGGAGCAAGCAGATGCCCTTGGGCTCTACAAGCATAAGGCAGGACATATGGAGATGTTACTGGTGCCCACTCAAGCAAATTGATGATGAACGGGAAGACAGTGATACAGTGATATATATGTATATGTGTATATATATATATATATATATAGGTATATATGATATATGTCATGCAAATGAATGCAGTCATTCTATATATATATCTTTTCCTTATGGCTAATTTCACTCAACAATATCCTTTCCATGTCCATCCATTTATAGGTAAATTTCATAACTTCATTTTTCCTAACAGCTGCATAGTATTCCATTGTGTAGATGTACCAAAGTTTCTTTATCCACTCATCAGTTCTCGGGCACTCTGGTTGTTTCAAGATTCTTGCTATTGTGAATAGTGCTGCTATGAAAGTAAAGTTGCAGATGGTGTTACCAATGTGTGTTTTTTTCTTTCCAGGGTATATTCCCAGAAGTGGTATGACTGGGTCAAATGGGAGGTCAATGTCTAGTCTTTGGAGGAATGTCCATATTGTTTTCCAAAAAGGCTGTATCAGTTGACATTCCTACCAACAATGGATAAGAGTCCCTTTTCCCTGCATCCATGCCAGCACTTGTTGTTCTTGCTCTTTTGGATATGCACCAGTTTCTGTCCTGTGAGATGATATCTCATTGTTGTTTTGATTTGCATCTCTCTGATGATTAGTGATGATGAACATTTTTTTCATATGCCTTTTGGCCATTCGAATTTCTTCCTCTACAAAGTTTCTCTTCATTTCTTCTCCCCATTTTTTTTTGATGGGGTTGGTTGTTTTCTTCATTTAAGTTCTATCACTGTCTTCCCGTTCATCATCGATTTGCAATCGAGCGGGCCCCAGTAACATCTCCTTATGTCCTGTCTCATGCTAGTAGAGCCCAAGGGCATCTGCTTGCACCAGGAACATAAAGAGCCTCGATCCATTCCGGAATGAGGTCTATAATTGTTACTGGTATTTGGCATATGAAATACAACACGGGTAGCTTGCCAGGCTCTGCCATGCAGGTAGCATACTCTTGTAGGCATCTCTAAGTCCTGCATTTATTGATGAACCACGCGGCTGCTTGCGGCTGCGAGCCGGGCTGTGATAGGCTGGTCTGCTGGGTGGAGTTCTGACGAGAGAGAAGTCCAGATGTGGAAAATGGAGGCCCTTATGGAGTGGGGGATCATCTGGCTTGTTGTGAGGCTCTGCTGGGGTGGTGGGCCAGGACTAGAACCCACCATCCCTCCCGGGCGCCTCGTGAGCGGCTGGTCACAGGGAGAGTCAGTAGCAGCTCTGCCCCATGTCTGTGTGTCTCTGGACCAGCATACCTGAGCTGGATTTAAAAAAGACTGCTGCAGGGTGGAACTCGATGAGCCAGGCTGTGATAGGCTGGTCTGCTGGGTGGAGTTCTGACGAGAGAGAAGTCTGGATGGGGAAAATGGAGGCCCTCATGGAGTGGGGGTAGTCTGGCTTGTTGCGAGGCTCTGCTGGGGTGGTGGGCCAGGGCTAGAACCCCACCAACCGGGCGCCTCGTGAGCGGCTGGTCACAGGGAGAGCCAGTAGCAGCTCTTCCCCATGTCTGTGAGTTCTATCAGTGCCTGATATATCCTGAATATTAATCCCTTATCAGATGAGTATTGGGTGAATATTCTTTGGTTTTTTTTTTTTTGCTTTTTGTGTCACACCTGGCAATGCTCAGGGGTTTCTCCTGGCTCTGCACTCAGGAATTACTCCTGGCGGTGCTCGGGGGACCATATGGGATGCCAGGGATTGAACCCGAGCTGGCACAGGCCGGCCGTGTGCAAGGCAAACACCCTACCCGCTAGGCTATCGCCTAGCGAATATGGGTTAATATTCTTTCCCATTCTGTGGACTCTCTTTGTATCTAGGTCACTGTTTCTTTTGAGGTGCATAAGCTTTTAAATTTCATGTAGTCCCATATGTTTATCTTTGCTTCTAGTTGCTTTGTTAGAGATGTTTCATCCTTGAAGATGTCTTTAGCTTCAATGTTGTAGAGGGCTTTTCCTATGTTTTCTTCAATGTACTTTATGGATTCAGGTCTGATATTGAGATCCTATGAATTCTTTAACAAATAAGGAAAAGTGAGATGCATGGTGTTATGGATGTTCTAAAAAGTAACATGATATCTAAGATGACCTTTTCATTACCAATTTTTAACACTGGATTGGTACTGATTTATATACATTGGTAATAGTGTAAGGATGTGTTCTTATTGGTCATGATATATGCTCATATTATCTTTTAAAGAACTTGCTGATTATGTAATATGCATGCTTGTAAAACTACATGGATTTTCATGTAACGGAGTTTTTTGGTTTAGTTTAGTTTAGAGTGGGGGCCACACCCAGAGATGCTCAGGATTTGCTCCTGGCTATGTTTTCACTACTAGTGTGCGGTCCGGGATCAGGGTCAGGGATTCCCTTCTATTCCAGGGGATCGGCTGACAGCAGACAGAGAAAGACACAAGAATCCAGCCAAGTTTTAAAACGCTTTTACTTAACACAGCTTCTTTCATGATAATCAGCAATAGGAAAAACTCCAAACTTAGGGTTCCTGGCTGGGCCCCGCCATGTGTAGGCAAAAGATGGCAGCCACCACGTGTTAAGGCCCTGAAGAGAACAGACAGAGACAAGGTGCCTGCAGAAAGGGAGAGAGAGAGAGAGAGAGAGAGAGAGAGAGAGACAAGGTACCTGCAGAAAGAGAGAGAGAGACAAGGTACCTGCAGAAAGGGAGAGAGAGAGAGAGAAGAGAGAGAGACAAGGTACCTACAGAAAAGGAGAGAGAGAAAGAGAGAGACAAGGTGCCTGCAGAAAGGGAGAGAGAGAGAGAGAGACAAGGTACCTGCAGAAAGAGAGAGAGAGAGAGAGAGGAAGCAGCCTAGACCTCCCACTTCTATGGGAAGCCATCAGGGTCAAATGCCCTCAGGTAATTTCTCCTAGGACCTCACCTTCACCCTTTGAGATTTTAATGTTGCCAAGCCAAGATCTGCCTAGGAAATGCCTCTGCAGGGTAGAGAGAAGGAGTTTCTGAGATAACTGTATCTCAGCATACAAAGGCATGCATTGTACAAAAAAAATACTATTGCCAGTTAAATATTTCTCCAAGCCTTCACTAGAGTCTTGTCTTTACTTTCTGGTAGTTCTATATTTTATTGGAGGCAAACAACCTTTCTCTCTGGTCTAATTACTTAGAGATCCAACGTGGCCAGGCAAATATACCGGTAAGATCTAGCTAGTCCCACGATGATTGTGGCAGCATGAGAGAATATTTATACCAGCCAGTATAGAATACATGGTCAGATAAACTGCCACATTCAAACTGTCCTCCTCCTATCTACAAAGTGACCTGCAGAAGGCAACTCCAGGCCAGATGCAGAGGCTCTGGGCAGGAGTATATTGCAACACTAGTGGGGCTCAGGAAACCATATGCACTTCTCGGGATCGAATCCAAGTTGGCGCATGCAAGGCAGGAACCTTATCCAGTATACTGTATCTCTGGTTTCTAAAGAGAATATGTTTTGCATTCAAAGATACAAAGGGAAAAAGAAAGTATTGAACGTATTGTCAAACTCACACTTTGCCCAATATTTTTCTTTAAAAGGCCAGGTAGTTGTTTAGACTTTGCAAGCTCTTGGGTCCTCTATGTTGGCTTCCTAGAACCACAATAACAGATTACCACAACTAGATTGTTTAAACCAACAGACATTGAGCAGACTGAGGCTCAGTGGGAGATGTATACCTTGGAAGTGTATATCTTGGGTTTGATAAGTAATACCATAAAAACACAAAAGTGAAATAGAAATTTGATATTTTATGTATGAGTATAAGAAGTTTGAAAAGGAAGGTATTGGCCAGGCTCCTTCTGAGGCTGTAGAGAAGACCCTCTCCTTTTATTTCTTCTTGCTTTGTGGACACCCCGAGTACTTGAGCATGCCGGGCTTATAGCTCCATCTCTCCCGTCCTTACATGCCTCCATCCTTACATGGCTTGTGCTCCAGTATGTTCAAGTGTCTCTATCCAAATATTCTGCTCTTGTATCTTTTAAAGACACTGGTCAGGGAGCTTACTGTAATCAAATATGATTGCATCATTTGATTACATCTACAGAGATTTCAGAGAAGTCACTTTCATAGATACTGTGAAGCAAGATTTCAACACATCCTCTTGCAAAATATAATTCTCTACTGAATAACTCAGTGCTCTCTTTGGTAGCCTGAAATCAGCCCAAGGCAACATGTAAACAAAGGACTGGGCTGTCTTCCAGTCAAACTGTATTTACAGAAACAGGTGATGGACAGCCAGCCATACTGTACCAATACCTGGAACTAATGGAAGCTAAGTGACAGCAGGGGAAAATACAGTGCTCTTTTGCTTCCAGCAGCCCATTTTCAAAGTAGAAAAATGCATACATATGTGTATATATAGCAAGGCTTATTTTAAAATAAATGTCACCTTCAGGCAAGAAATGGAACTTTGATAATTATTCCAAATCCCAAAGCTCGTTTTCTGAAAAATGTGGAATTATAATACCTGTTCAATTAAAAGCTTTTGGATGATCATTTAGATATGAAAGCCTATATGGCCATTCCTACAAAGTGATCAATACTATTTTAAAAACAAGACTCTGGCTGGATTCAAACATATTAATTAACCCACTAAATAAAAACTACGTAAGGGAAGGTACATGGTCTCTCTCCAACCACTGAAGATAATTCACTGTGTAGTAATCATTTCATAAATAGCTATCTCAGACCATTTTAGTTTGTTGGAATAAAAACTTAATTGGTTTGTTTTTTGTTTAAATCATCATGTATAAAAATAGTCTCTGTCACTATTCCTAGAAAATATTTATTGTTTTAACTGGAGAGAACAGCTACAATAAGAAAAATTAATATAATCACTATTGAAATATTGAAAGAATTATCAACAAAAATGGAAGAATTAATAAAATTGGGTCAGTGAAAAATACTAAGTTTTATACGTGTGAAGCAAGATAGTTTTTACTGAAACTTATTTTTAGAAATTTGAGGGGAGAAAAAGAAGTATGCATCAGAAGAGAACACGGGCTCTCCAGGGTGGGAATAAGGAAGAAAGGGAATAGAGACAAGCAAGTGAGGTGTGTTCAAGAGAGAACATGGGCTTGAAGAGAATGAATTTCTTTTAAACCAGGGAAAACAAAGAAAAGGCTGAAAGTCAAGAAGGCACATTTTGTGGAAAGATAAAATATTTTGTGGAAAGATTGAAAGTAGCATAGCAGGCTGTTGAAAATACTGTTTCATTCAATGTCACTTTATTTTGATGTTGATTCTAAAAAAAATAAAGAATCTTAGCTAAAGGTGGTGAATAAAACCATTTTATTCATAGGGCAGATTATGTGATACATCATTTCATTTAAAGTGACATTTCCCAAGACCTATCTAGTTTCAGTGAGGACTTGCTATACTTTTTTTGAGCCACGCCCAGCAGTGCTCAGGTGATTACTCCTGGCAGTGCTCAGGGGACCATGAGGGGTGCCAAGGATCAAAGTCGGATTGGCTGCATTCAAGGGCAAATGCCTACCTACTAGTTGCAGAAGTGTGGGCCCCTCCCTCCCCATGTAAGGTAACCAACCATTCATTGGCTGCCAATATGTGACAGTGAGGACGGAGCAGGGAGGTGCAATCCAGTTCTTTCCACGCAGAGGCTCTGGAGCTCTGTGTGTCTTTCCCTCTCTGGGGAGGCAAAATCTAGCAAGAGAAAGGTCTAGAATCTGTCACATTGAGCCGAGAGACTTGAGACGTGTTGGCCACTTGGGTGGAAGCTGAGCCAAGATGGTGGCTTGAGATCAGCTGTGAGACTCCAGCGAGAAGCACACTGGTTACTCGTGTGCTTCTGTGCGGCAGCCAGAGGGGGCAAGAGGAACGAAACCTTTTCTCTTTCCAGAGACTGGACTGAAAGAGCACCTGCCCTTCTCTTGAGGAGGGTCTCAGACGAGAAACCACCGAAAAGAAAATCCCGGGGCTACTGGAATCATGCCTTGCCAGTTGGTGATGGAAGTACTCAAGTGAGAAGTGAATTTTTGCAGAGAAAGAATAGGAAGCTGCAACTGTAGGGGGACAAAGCCCACCCTTTTGGGAGTCTTCGGATGGAAAGGAATGAGAAAGCATCCAGAGCAGGGGCCTGGTGGGGTGGAGGACCACTGGCAATGGGGACAGACCCTTCAGCGCTGCGTCTCTCACAGCGGGATCTTCCTGCCAATCCTTCCCCCTGTCCATCGAGCGGATTCAGGGAAACAGCCGCTAAATGAAGAAACAACGGATTCCCTTCTCACTTGTTCTTGCTCCTGGCATCTGCTGCAAGCTGCCTCCTCCGTCCCGCCTCTTGGACTGTCTTCAGTGCAGGATGTCTTTGATTAAATCTATTCTCTAGAGAAGAAAAACCCATGTTAAGCAGTGTGAGGGGAGGGACATGGGGAAAACCCAGTTTTCCATCGTTCCCACAATTCCAGACATCCAGGTCCTGAAATGTTAAGAAGTGTGTTCCTTGGTAGAAAAGTCGTGGTGAAAATAAGAGCAAGTGTTTTTCTGTTCTAAGGTAGCCCCAAAAGAAATCAAAAAGAGAAATAAAATAGTATATTTTGGTCAGAAAGGAAAAAATTAATTCATAAATGAAGCCAAAGCGATCGTACAGCGGGAGGGTGCTTGCCTTGCATGCAGCTGACCTGGATTTGATCCCCGGCACCATGTACGGTCCCCAGAGCTGCATCAGGAGGGATCCCTGAGCACAAAGCCAGGAGGAAGACCTGAGTACCACCAGCATCAAAATAAATGCTGCAAGAGATGGCTTACAGATTCTGTAGTGTGAGACCCGCTTGTATGGCTTCTGCATGACTTTTGGTTCTTGAAACTGCGGGGAATGTGAAAAGGCCATTAGAGATGCTACAATGAGTACCCACAAGTGTAGCGTCAGTGGCAGACCAAGCATGGTGTCTGACACCCATCTTCCAGGTGTTCCTTGCTAGGTGTTCCTGTCCCAGATGGAGCCTTGTATTTCCTCCGTCCCCTCCATTTCAGCCGAGCAGGACACAGCAGCTCGTTTTGCCATGACTGTTCCTTTTGACGTCCTGCCAACCTTTTCTCTTTGCAGAGAGCCCCAGGAGAATTGCCCCCTGAGCCGACCGCTGCCCAGCAGGTCTGATGTTTGCACGGAAGGAATGGATGTCAAGGAACGCCGGCCTTATTGCTCCCTGACCAAGAGCAGACGGGAGAAAGAGCGGCGCTACACCAATTCCTCTGCCGACAATGAGGAGTGTCGGGTGCCTACCCAGAAGTCTTACAGCTCCAGTGAAACCCTGAAAGCCTTTGATCATGATTCCTCGCGGCTGCTCTATGGGAACCGAGTAAAGGATTTGGTCCACAGAGAAGCTGATGAATACTCCAGACAAGGTAAGTCATCGTTCTCGGGAGGCAGGTGCCGCGCTACGTCCATGGAGTGGTTCCTTACTTTCCCTTCAGCGGACAGTTACTATTCATGTTGCTGTTATTTTTGTTACTATTGTTGGGTGGTGGCCCTGTCTTTTGATTTAGAGTTTGAGAGAGAATTAGAGTCTATCATTTTCCACATTAGAGGTAGAAAGCCACATTTTTATAGGACAGAGTTATGGTACTGCATAGGACCCATTTGTTTATGAATTCACTTGAAATCCAGGTCTCAAGGGCTCTGTGGATCTTATGAAGTCTCATAGAAAAACAGATGGTCTTGGGGGGGAAGGAAGGAAGGAAGGAAGGAAGGAAGGAAGGAAGGAAGGAAGGAAGGAAGGAAGGAAGGAAGGAAGGAAGGAAGGAAGGAAGGAAGGAAGGAAGGAAGGAAGGAAGGAAGGAAGGAAGGAAGGAAGGAAGGAAGGAAGGAAGGAAGGAAGGAAGGAAGGAAGGAAGGAAGGAAGGAAGGAAGGAAGGAAGGAAGGAAGGAAGGAAGGAAGGAAGGAAGGAAGGAAGGAAGGAAGGAAGGAAGGAAGGAAGGAAGGAAGGAAGGAAAGGAAAGAAATGGTCTTTATCGGTAGGGGTCTAGGAGAACAGGGCATGTTAGTGATGAAACTCAAAAGGAAGTCAGACACATCTTAAGAGTTTCTCCCCCACTCCTCTAGCTGGATACCTCCTGCCCCCTCCCCCATCTGTCTTTCCATGCCAGAGTCTGTTCAGAAGGTTCCGGTTCCTTTCACACATGTAATCTAGGGCTTTAGCATGGCCCCTCCAACACCCTTGTTTCCATTAATAGAATCCATCTGCTTGGGTCCATCCCATGGACGTGTCGACCACTTTCCATGCTCTGCTTTCTGCTGCCTCATCTATGAGCAGAGGAAGTGACTTCTGTCTTTACTTCACTACCCTGCACCAGCCGTTTCCCTGCTTTAAGACAGTCCTGTATTTCCAATTGGGCATCCATTGTGCAATTTTAATTTCTTTCATTGTGCCCTTCCAACATGGGCATGCTGACAGCTTGTATTTTAGCTTGCTCCTCTGACACTTGTATTTCGTCGTGCGCCTGGCTCTGTTAGCCCTCAACTGACTTAAGGATGGCACAAGGAGAAATAAGCTTCACAAATAGAGAATGTTTGTTTTACCCACCCACCTTCCAGTGTGACTACAAGTTTGCAATGAAGCAGAAACCCATTCTAGCCAAAGGCAACATGTGGGAACTGTTCAGCATTGGAGAGTTTTTCCTAGTTCCTTTCTCCTCTAGATCATAGAGCAAGATCTCCTAAGTAGACTGAAATAATAGTGCCTCGCCCAACCAGTGTACCAGTGTATGTCAAAGACTTTTCTGATTGGCTGAGAGAGACACTCCCCACCCAAGGCAGACCTTATCAATTACAGGTATTAAATTTTATTGAAGGGCTCACAGTTACTCATCTTTAAAAAAAAACACCCTTTTTAAAAAAAACACAAGATCCATCCCCAGCGAGAGAGAGAAAATACATTTGACATTAACATTCTTGATAACCCAAGGAGGTCTACATCATCGCCCAGAGGGTTAACCCTTCACCCCCTGATTTTTTTTCTTTTGCAGTATCCATACAGCTAATGTAGTGAGGGAACATGCTTTTCCACTCATTTCAAAATAGGGATCCAGTAACATGCACACTATTGGAACCAGTAGGAAGTCTTGGTTGGGCAACAAAAATAACTGTCTTATGACTTCCAGGGGGGCAGGAAGACATTGTGGATTATGTTAGAAGACAATCAAAGCAGCACATGTGCTCTTCTACACTGGGAGACCCCCCACACCCCTAAGCTAGCTTTGCATTTTGGCAGAACCCAGCCTGCTTAAGCAGGTTAAAAATAGCAGGCTGAGATTTCCACCTCCTGGGCAGCCTTAATCCGCTGCAGACTGTTGCTGACAACAGGGAGGTACCATCTGTGGAAGCCCCCTGAGAGTTCTTAGGGGGCCACATAGTCCTGTTCCATAGCAAGCTGCGATCCTGGAACCCCCAGAATGCAGAGGGGCCCTGAGAGAGCAGAGGACCAGCCGCAGCAGAGGGAGGGGCCCAGTGAAGGGGAGAAGAGGTGCAGAAGAACCTTAGGAGCAGAAGTGAAAGGAAAAAAGCAAAACTGCAGTGGGACTCTGTACCCTCCCGCCTGCAGTGGGGACCACCCTGCCCTCCCCGCCTGCAGTGGGATCCCCCGCCCCTCCCCACCTGCAGAAATCTGCACAAAATGGGGAACTGAAATAAGTCAAGCCCTTATGGGCACCCTTGGGAAAGAGGTCCCCAGGGTAACCTTCTCTCCCTACCCCTCACCTGTCAGGTTGCTAACCCTGTGAGGTGCCCAAAGCCTTAGAACAGGTATTTGGGGGGGAGTATTGCAGGTCCCCTTTCACTCTGTGACTCCGTCTGGGTCACCTGTGACCGCAGCAGTGGAGGTGTGAGTTTTATTAGACTGTGTTTGTTCCCTGGCCCACAGACTGGAAAGAGCTTCTAGTCTTTCATTGTATTTGAGCCTGACAAATGCCCTCTACCCACCCCCCTTCCATGACGCTGTCGTGGGATTATTTAATTGACAAAATGTGCTTCCTGCCATGTTCCTGACATCACCCCCTAATAAAAATGAAAGATTGAGAAGAGAGGGAGTAGCCAAAAGAGCTTTGAAATGTGTCCAAAAGATTCGTGCTGATTTCACTGGTCTGGGGCATCTTTCAAAGAGCTTGGGGGGGCGCATGTGCAACTCGGCTTGACGCAGAAGCACCAGCTCTGCCTATGGGCTACAGAGTCTGGCCCCCTGGCAGGCACTTGCTCCACAATTCTGACCTAGAAATCTAATTCTTTCATTTTAAGGACTGATTTGGTGACCTATTATCAATTGATTGATAATTGATCTTAATCATTTGGTGGGGGTGAATAGCTTCCTGAGCTGGCAGGAGCTAGTGATTGATTATATGTGATTGGGGGGGTTGTTTTGCAGCCACACTTGGCAGTTTACGGGCTTACTCCTGGCTCTGCACTCAGGAATTACTCCTGGCAGTGCTCTTGGGATGCCAGGGATCAAACCCAGGTCAGCCCTGTACAAGACAAACACCTACCCACTGTACTGTCACTCTGGCCCCCAATTATATTTGATTTTATAAAGAAATTTTATATTGGTTTGTGCTAAGGGGCCTCTAGGATCACCCCTTCCCTCTGTGTACTGAGGGGTCATAAGCCAGACACCAAACTCAGGGCCCCACACGTGCTTGTTGCCTTGAATTTACTCGTTTCTGTTTCTGCTGAAGTTGAAGTGGGGCTTAGCTCTCTTTTCTCTCTCTCTCCCTCCCTCTCTCTCCCCTCCTCTCCCTCCTTCTCTCCCTCTCTCTCCCTCTCTCTCCATCCTTCTCTCCCTCTCTCTCTTTTTCTCTCCCCTCTTCTCCCCCTCTCTCTCACCCTCTCTTCCTCTCTCTCCCTCTCTCACTCTCTCCCTGTCTCTCTCACTCTCTCCCTCTCTCTCCCCCATCTCTCCCCCTCTCTTTCCTCTCTCTCCCTCTTTCCCTCTCTCTCACTCTCTCACTCACTTACTGAGGTTCTTTGTGTGGTTTATTGGGTGATGGAAATAGCTGTTCTTCTCAGCAGCTGCGGAGGTCCCAGTCAGAGTGATGGGGTTGGGGTCACTCGAACTTGTTTTGCATTCTTGGAGTCGAGTTTTCTTTGATTTGTCTTTGAAGAGAATCTAGCCCGTCACGGCTGAGACACGTGTCTTAGCGACAGCTGCAAAAGATCACCCCTACGGGTTTGGAGCAGTGATAAAAGAAAAGGCATTGATTTCTCTGCCCTCCTCAGAGGTCCTTGCCTCTCCTGGTTTTGACCACACAGGGAAGTTCATCAGCTCCAAGAAGGCAGGTGGGCTCGGGAGGTGGGGGGCTGGGGGGGCTGGGTGTGGGGACTGCTACTGTGAAGTGTGCTAGACCTAGGTCCACAGAATCACCAGCCTGGAAAGATGCTCCTTGATCTTATCTTCATCCCCAGTGTTGGCAAGGCAGGTATAAGCAAGAATGGGGGGCTGAACGTTTCAGAGTTTTTTTAATGAAAAAACAAACTCCTATTTATTTTTCATGTACAGAAGAACCAGGTGTGGGGAGGTTGCCTGCCTTTTATCTTTGATAAACAGAAGGATGCATTATGCCATCCAGCTTTGTCTGTGCCTAAAATATATCTACCTGAAGGTCCATCTAGTGGTGGGTCAGAGAGATAGGATGGTGGATAAGGTGCTGGCATGCCCTGAGGCAGGGAATGAGCTTGGAGTGAGCCCAGAGTCAGTGCCAGTGAACCCTAAGCTTGGAGCCAGGAGTAAGCCCTATGTACATCCGGGGTGGGTCTAAAGCGACAACTGAAAAATATATCTACCTGAAATCTGGGTGTAGACAAGCCTGTCTCCTGTCCGCCACCTGCCGATGCAGCCGGGCACCACAGCCACACCTGCAACACCTCAAGGAGCAGAAAGCCCAGTAGGCCCTGGATGGTTGACAGTCTGACATAGAAAAAGACTGGACCCCTGGGATGAACCCAGAACCACGGCAGAGCCTGGCAAGCTACCTGTGGTGCATTCAATATGCCAAAAAGTCACAATAACGGACCTCATTCCCAACGAATGGAGATGTTACTGGCGCCCGCTCGAGCAAATCGATGAACAATGGGAAGACAAGTGACAAATGACCTGAAATCTAGCCAGAACATAAATTGGCAGAGAAAAGAAGGGAAGGCGAGTTGAGGGGAAAAGACAGACATGACTCTGGTGGGGTCTCTGGGTTTGGGTCCTGGGATTTACCTGCTTATGTTTTTCAGCTTTGGGATATTTGACCTCTCTTCTGCATGGGCCCAGTCATATTGCCCAGTGCTTGGTGCCCACAGCCACAACTTCTTCTCAGTCCCCCCAACCTTCCTGTCCATCGTCACTTCCATTGTTCTAATTTTCTGGAAGTATCAATTCCAAACCCTGCTTCCTCAGGCTGCACCCGCAGAGGGCCATGTCCCAAGAACCAGGCCATCTTTGTTGTTTTGTTTCCATGAATATTTCAAGGGCGAGATCTTTCTTTACCCAGATGCTTCTCTTTGGTAGAACACAGAGGAGTAGTCTTGGGTTTTCTGTACATTTTCAGAGTTGGTGTAATGGCAACTTGAACAATGCCCTCATCTACCCATTTCCAAAGATCACGTGGCCGCCCACCTACAAGATGGTCAGACTTCCTTGTTAAGACCCTGAAGGAACGGTTTGAGGCTCTTCATATTCCTGAATCAACTAGATGCCATTGGGCTACATTGGCACGTGATAGGGTCCAATGGAAATGTTACTGGCGCCCGCTCGAGCAAATCGATGAATAACGGGATTCAAGTGATCAAGTGATCAAGTGACCCATTTCCGAGCTAATTTCTGGGACCAAGGTTGCTCATGAGATCTAGAACTCTTTAGAGTCCTGACTGATACAGCCAGTGCAGGTATGACACCGTTGGCACTGTGTGAGAATAACCAATGGGATGAAGCTGGCAGGGAACCTTGTGGCTTCCTGGTATCCCCAGAGGCTGAGCTGCCACTCCCATGGTCCTTATAGACAGACAGTGCTGACAGGAGGTGCTGGTTCTTCTAAATCTGAGAGCAGGAGCCTATTCTGCAGTGCTGTGAGAGGAAAGCAGGACTGTCCCTCAGGGCCGAGAATGCCCACTCTTGGTGACCATCCTTCAGGAGCACAGTTGTGATTTTCATGGCAACCAACACACAGGAAGTATGCCAGATGCAAAGCTAACAAGTCAGGAAGTCCCTACTGGTAGTGAGAAAACAAAGACTGGAACTAAGTCATGAAGGTGAGAAAGGACTCGACGCAAAGTAAAAAATTCTGGAGAGTCTACAGAAATCTGAATCTCAGGACTGGAGCAATAGTACAGCAGAAACAGTGTTTGCTTTGCATGAGGCCAACCCTTCGATCCCAAAGCATCCCATATGGTCCCCTGAGCACTGCCAGAAGTAATTACTGAGTTCAGAGCTAGGAATAACCCATGAGTATCTCCAGGTATCACCCAACAAAGCCAAAAGCAAAAAAAAAAAAAAAAAAGATTCTGAGTCTCCTTCTCACCGTTCTCCATATATACAAACCATTCTCTGAGTCTCCTTCTCACGGTTCTCCATATATACACTCAGGGAAGGCCACCATTCATAGACTAGATAATGAGGTATTTATTGATGAGGAGGGCAGCCATTGTTGAAAGCCCAGTTAAATGGGTTTGAAAACCAAGTAGGAGGCATAACCAAATGAGTTGTGATGAACTATAGAAACATACACAGGCAAACACACTCACTCATAAACACATCCATGAACACTTCCTTATTGTAGAGACCATGTTATTTTACCAAATTCTAGAGAGAAGAAAATAAGTTGCTTTTCTGGTACCTTACAAGGAAATTAAAAAGAAGACTAAGGACCTTTCTCAGCTGCTTCAGTGAAAGCCAAAAGACAGAGCAATAATGTCTACTGAGGGAAAAACATCACTGTAGCCCAGGGGTCCTAACTGCAGAGAAGATCACGTTCATCTCTCAGAGTCAGTACGGGCTATTTCGGGATCCAGAGCCCTCCCGCCCGTGCACACCCACCATCTTGGGAAGACCCCTGGAAGCTGCGCCAAGAGAGTGATTCTGGTTGCCATTGAGCCACGTATATTGTTGAACGACTTCACATGAAGACGGTGGGGTCACTGGAAATGTGTAGGATGTGGTACAAAGGAAACATTGAAATAGGCTTCACCAAGGTGGAACACACCCAGTTGTCAAAGGAAAAGGAGAGGGAGAATAAAGTGTCCCATTATGGAAGAGACATCTTTAGTAGAGGGACATTATTGATATCTTTGCAGTAATGAAAAGCATTGATCAAGAAAGGAATTTTAGGAAAAGGAAGCTAGTTATTGGGGGTCTAGGGATACAGCCAAGAAAACTCACCTAAGATAAGGCCTGATGAATCTCGCAAAAAACAACCTAGAGATCACTAGTGAAGTCAAGTGGCCAGGATGTAACTCGGGTGAGAATTTGCTGTCCACTGCAGGGTCCTAGGTTTAAGCCCTGTCACCAAAACCAATTTTATTTTAAATCATGGCAATCCATAGCATAAGATAGGAGAATTCAAGTCTCTGTTAATACTTGTTCTACGAGAGATTTTTTAAAATTTTTTATTATACCACTGTGAGGCATACAATTACAAAGGTGTTCATAATTGGTTCTTGGTAGTACAGTACTACGAGAGATTTTTTTTAAGTCTAGGAGAAATTTTTAGCAAAATATGATCGTTTCTAAGGAAAATATGATTAACCTCCAAATTATTTCAAAATAGAAAGCTAGCCAACAGCAGTTGTCTCTAAAGAGATTAGAAAGGTGATTAAAAGGAGTAGCTCTGAAAGTAAAAGGTAGGGTTTTCGGTGAATTTTGCATAATCTTCAAAGTATAATTAAGCCAGTCTTCCAAAGCTGTTCAACACCAAAAAAAGAAAAGCTGGAAAACACTAGAGTTCTTACTGTGAAGCTGGCATAGTTTTAATAACAAAAATAAATTTAAATAATATGAAAGAGAAACTGTTTAGACCTAAGTTGTATCTCAGTATGTGTGTGGAAATTCCAAATAGTTGTATAAAAGGAATCTAGCAGTGCGTCAACTAGAAATGTGTCAGATCAAATTAACAGCTGAATAGGATTCTTTTTGCATTGTATCAAGCTCTTTCTCACCTCCAGTAGTAACCCTCAGTGATAATGTAAGGGCATTGCAGTGATAGTAAATTTATTGGCATAATTAGATTCATAAATCAAAGTAGGAACACGTAATGTTATCGGTAAGGATAAAAAAGTTTTGGCTAAATTTTAGAAACCATTTCTTATTAAAATAAAACTCTCCGAGCAAAACAAGAAGGAGAAACACACTTAAATGTGCATGTTTGATAAGAAGATGAGTGGAATGTTAAGTCCCTAACATCGTTTCAATTAAAATCCAGAGTGTAAGAAGAGCTTGCGAGTGCCCTGGCAGTTACTATTGAAAATTGTTTTAGACAGTTTAGTAATTGCAGTCAGAGAAGAAATTATACAGTTGATATGTATATTTATAAAAAGCTAAAATGAGTGCTTTTGTTAAATATATGATTGATTGTGTATACACAAAAACCAGATGGCTCTCAAGTAAAATGAGAGATTCAAAGTAAATTAGTATTTGGATGAATGCAAGATAAATATATAGACATCAGAGGTAGCATGGAATAATAGTTAAGGGTGGGGAAGTCTATGTCTAGATGGGCTGTTTCAGTTTCAAATAATAAAGTTGGGATTTATTAGCTGAGTTGCAAGTTACCTCTCCTGGCTCAGTAACATACGTGAACAAATTAGTTTCTCTGTGCTTCGACTCTTCTGTTTAAAATCCTCCTAGTTTACAGGCTGTAGCTGGAGAACGGAATGAGTGTGGGGGAGCATCTTACAATAATTCCTGACACATGTTATATATCATTTAAAAGTAAATTTTAAGCTCTTTGGAAGCCTGAGAAATAGCTCTCCATAACGGCAAAAAAAAAAAAAACACTGTAAAATTCTTTGCAGTGTGTTTTACAAAATTGGTGTGGGATCTCATATAAAGGGATCTATAAAGATGCTTGTATTATTAAAAGACATAAAACCAGGTCTGAATAAATGGGAGTCAAGGTTTAGGGGCCATAAGAATATCCCTTCTCTCAAAATAAGTGCATAGAAGTCAGGACTTATTTCTAAGGAGAAAAACAAAGTGATCTGAAATTTCATGTGGAAGACTACATGGCCAAAATCTGCCAAAACTTTTTCTTAAAGCAATCGTGAAGACAAAGGGCTTTGAATATAGTTTTTTAAATACTGTGAAGTCACGCTGTCTCTCTGATAGGGGGATGAAGACAAGTTGATTAGAAGAATAGGCCAACATTTCAGAAGTAGACCCCAGTAGCTAGGGAAATTTAGCGGAAAGCAGAAAATTAAAAACCAGGTTTGCTCTCAACTGGGATTTAATAAAATGGTGCTGGCTCAACTGGTTCTCCATCTGCAAGAATTTAAAATTGGCCCCATATCTCTCAACATACTCAAAATAAATTAAGATGGATTAAAGACAAATGCAAAAAATCAACCGTGCTAGAAGTTAATTTGAGCGACTGGATAAAATAGGAATGGCTGGTTTCAAGAGAAGCAGAAAGCCCCACACACAGCCATTGGGTTTTCTTGCAAAGGAGGTAGAATGCGGAGGTCAGAGAGTTTCCAGAACAGCTACTTCCCTGACATGTTATGCACTACATCCTGGGCCCCTCCCTTTGTCCTAAGCTTGCCTCTGCCTGTGTTTCTCTGTATTCCCATATTCCCGGTAGAAATGAGAGTAAGCGAGTGAAGGGGCTCAGGCCTTCCCTCTGCTGACCTGCTCTTTTCCTTCCCCTGGGGCTCCTCCCTCCAGCTCGACTCTTGACAGAGCTGTTCTTCAAGGCCACACTCAGCCAAAGGAGAAGAAAGAACAATGATTACTTTTTTGCTTTACAGTTTTGTTTCTCACGGACAAGGAAGGCAAGGGGAGAAATAATTGTGAAGCCACACCCCAGGTCCCCAGAGACTGTGTCTATACCCTAAGAACCGGGCAGACCATTCTAATGGAGGTGGAAAATCTGGGCTGGGGGCTAGACCTCCCTCCTTTCCATTTGGAGGCTTGCTCTGTGTAAATAAAAACACCATTAGCAAACCCGTCCTGGGAAATATGTTTACAGTCCTAAGACAGATAGAAGATTTTGATGTATAATATGTTCAGCTCTTGTACAAATGGAAAACAGAAAGATAAACAAAGCAATGAGAAACAGCACGGATGGACCTTCCTCAGTGGAGCAGACCCAAGTGACCACAAGGTAGTTGGTTTTCTGAGTCTTTGGAGAGAGGTTATGAGCTGGTTGGCTGCACCGCCCCCACCAGCTCAGGGGCTGGCACCACCCCCACCCCCCATGGAACACTGGGGCCTCTGGAAGTGCCCAGCCATGTGCGCCTGAGCTCGTCCCAGCTCTGGGAGCAGCTGATGGGTAGAAATGGCTAGTGAGGTTTAGTTTTTTGTCGCAATGGCATCTGAGACACTTTCTCAAAGACACAAGTTTCTCTGTGGGAGCCGGACTGCACCAGTGTTTCTCAGCTGGGGCTTGAAACACCTGTGAAAATTGTGAAATCCATGGTGCAGAATTAAGAGGGAAGCGAGTAGAATGGAGGGGGTATGGGGCAAAGCACAGGAAGGGGGCCAGGTCAGAAGGGGGCCAGTGGGGGCGTGAGGGAGCTAAGAAATTGCTCACAGTCCCAGGGCTTCAGCTCACCTCCTGTCTTCAGCCTTGGCCTCCTGCCTGTTGTACTCTGGGTGTACATGGTAGCCAGAGTAGCTACCTGGTAGAAGCTACATGGTAGCTTCTAAATGTGGCCCACTCCAACAGGAAGACTCTGGAAGCAGCTGTGAAGTCTGGGTTATGGAGAAGACAAAAATGGGGAGAGCAGGGAGAGAAACTTCTAAATCACTTTGCTGGAAACATTATTGTTCTTGTGAAAGTGTGTGCCACAAAAATCTACTTATGGAATTGCAAAGTAGAGAAGAATGGAGGGAAGGAAGGAAGGGAGAGAGGGAGGGAGGGAGGAAGAAAGGAAGGAGGGAAGGGAGGAAGGGAGAGAAGAAGGGAGGGAGGGAGGAAGGAGGGAAGGTAGAAAGAAAAGAAGGAAGGAAGAAGGGAGGGAAGGAGGAAATGATTTAGAAGCAATAAAACATTGAGGTTGACTTTGGAAATAAGCCTTGGAGGGAAACTCCCCATAATATCAACCAGGACACAGGCCTGATTCTTCCCCACAAGTGACAGCTTTATTGAGTGAGGAGTCACAGAACATTCTAGAAGGGAAGATGAAGCTTGTTAGTAATACCCAGATCCTAATAATTGACCTTTAATTCAATTCATTATGAATTCCTTAGTCTTTCCAATTAATTTAGCGATGAAATATAAGCCATAAGCCCCACTACCTGAGGCCACAGTAACCCTAGTTACACTGGCGCTCGGACTCCTTGAACTGGGTGACCCCCTCCTGGCCCTCTTGGTGCCAATCTGCTCACCTTTGTCTGATGTTCAGTCAGACATCCGTGATTGGAAATAGCTTGGGCATCCTCTGAGTCATTCTACAGATGAGGAAAACTGAGGCCCAGACTAGTCCAAAGGCTCTGTAGTCATTGGTGAATTCCAGCAGCTGAAATGACCACAGTCAAACTTAGTAACTGTCTGTGCTTTTTACCTGTCTAATTTCTACTACCACTACCCTAAACTCCTCTAAAACTACAATTAAAGAGCTGAATATGTTCCTGCGACCTTGGGGATATGCCTAGATGTCTTAAAAGAGGCCTCGGACGGACTAAATATAAAGTGGAAATCTTGGTGCTTTGGTTTCCAACACTTCAAAGTTATCAGATGATACCTTTTAGAAAATGAAAAGACAAGCCAGAAATGCAGAAAAAAATCATATAATTATAATACACATATATAACATGTATATATTAAACTAAATGTGAAGATATTATCTCCCAAGCTCCGTGACAGCCCAAGTGACAGTGAGTATAGCCAGACCCTAAACTCAATCTCTCGTATTCCAGTGGCCCCACAATATATGTTCCAGCACCTCTAAGAGTAGCCCTGAACCCCTGAACACGAGAAGCCATGGCCCCACAGCAATATGAAATGCAGAACATTTCTGTTTGAACCCCGCAGTGTGTGATTCCCACAAACAATGAAAACTTGCTTCCATCCAGGCCTCATGGCACCTAGCCTGAAGATGGAGTTGGCAAGACAAAGGGAGCCAATACCCTGCAGCATAGGACCTCTTGGGACAGGAAGTCCTAACACGTCCAGCCAGAGAGACTCTCTCTCTCTCTCTCTCTCTCTCTCTCTCTCTCTCTCTCTCTCTCTCTCTCTCTCTCACACACACACACACACACACACACACACACACACGCGCGCTGTCAAATGGAGGGACCCAGAGCACAGACCCTTTGGTTCGGTTTGTATGAAATTACAGAAAATAGACCCATGGTTAAAGACAGATTAACCCACCGGGGGACTGAAGAGGTTTAATATAGGTAGGATCCAGCTGATTCTGTTGGTGTTTATGGTGGCTTCATTTGTAAGAACTCATTCAAGTGTCAACTGCAGCCTGCATATACAATGTGGCTTGCTTATTCCCCCTGCATATACAATGCCCCCGAATAATAATCATTTAACAACCAGGCATGGGCTGGCCACAGAGTTCAGGGGTTGAGGTTCTGGCCTTGCGTGTGTGACAAACTCCCACTTCTATCCCACCTGATCTCATGAGCACTGCTGGTGAGTTCCAAACCCTCCAACAACACAGCTGAGAGTTTCAAACCCTCTCCTCACATTAATTATTTTATTGCTGTTTGAGGACCTTACCTGGCAATACTCAGGGCTTATACCTGGTGGTGCTTAGTGGACCATATGGGATGGCAAGAATCGAGTCGTGTCAGTTTAATGCAAAGCAAACACCCTACCCACTGTACATCTCTCTGGCCTCTATGTTCATTATTCTAAAAATCAAGACTCAGTCAAGGAATGGAAGGTACTGTCGGGCACAAAAGTTTGCACCAGGCTTAGATTTCACAGTGGGAGCTGAGCACTCACCTTGCCACCCCTTGAACCATAGCCGCAGTCCTGGTTAGACCCTCCTCTGCCTTCTCTAGAAATTTCTGGCTAAATGCATGATACCATCAAGATCCCTGGTTGTGCTGAGCGCTGGCACCAGGGTGGCCCTGCCTTTTGCACAGTTTTCACCATATCTGTGAGGAACACGGGTCCATTTCCGCTTTTCGAGCCAAATGAGCTGGGGAGAAAGTTCTGTGGCTAAACCATTCCTAGTTTTCTGTCTTTCCACCTACTCTTTGTTCCGGAGAGGTGAAAGAATGCAGTTTCTGTTTCTTAAATCTACACCCTGGGCTACAGCACATGTGTTAGTTTCTTCCTCATAGGCTGGGGCAGATGGGAAGACATTGTCCGTTGCTTCTTTCATTGAGACACTGTGATTAGGTGTTTCTTGTCGTCCGCCTTGGACTTGCAATGGTGTCTGTCTTGTCTTTCCCTTACTCTTCTACTTTGGGTTGATTTTTTTTTCCTTTTTGGGTCATACCTGGCGTTGCTCATGGGTTACTCCTGGCTCTGTACTCAGGAATTACTCCTGGCGGTGTTCAGGGAACGATATGAGATGCTGGGTATTGAACCCAGGTCAGCCGCATGCAAGGAAAACGCCCTACCTGCTGGACTGTCACTTTGACTCCAGGGTTATTTTTTTAAGAATTAATTCAACATTGAGACATGCTAGAAAAGTAAAAAGGAAGAATCACATGCCAAAAGAAAAATGCTTTTTTTAAATTTTTGGCTGTGTGTGTGTGTGTGTGTGTGTGTGTGTGTGTGTGTTCATACCCTGTGCTACTCGGGGGCTTACTCCTGGCTCTGTGCTCAGGGATCATTCCTGGCCTGGCTCAGAAGATCTTATGGGGTGCTGGGGATTAAACCCAAGTTAGCTCTGTACCAAACAAGTACCTTACCTGCTGTGCTGTCTCTTGGGCCCCAGAAAATGCTTTTTCATTTTAAAGACTGAGATTTGACTTAGTCTTGGATGCCAGTCGGGTGACTAATGGGAAGAAATCCTAGACTTCAAAAGAAGAATGGCCAGATGGTCTGACCGTGCTGCACTTACTGCAGCCGTGAATCTCCGTTAGACCCTAAACTTTTCGTTTCCCCAGCGTCCCCCTACTCACCTCTGTCACCAGACAAAAACGAAAGGAATCTGAGATGCTTGGGAGACACTGGCAGAGAGCAAATACCTTAGAAAACAGGGTTTTCTGAGGGCCTAAAAAAGCAAACCAGCTCCACTGGGCTAATTACCCCTGCGCCAGAGTTTATTACTTTGAAATATTAACTACTTAAAGTGATTCATTTGGAGATCAAAATGCTTCATCCTCCGTCACCGGAGCTGTCAGCAGCAGGCTTAGCGGCTTTCCATGGTCGTGTTTACTCAACCTGAGATTTCTGTCCTTAAAATCCCAAGTGCCACGGCTCCGTTTCTCCTGGTTTTGTGTGACCACCTTCCTCTGAGGTCCCTCTTCTGCTACCCTGCCGTTTGGACTGTCCAGCACACAATGGTGTCCTCCCAGCTCTGAGGCTGGCGGGCTGTGTAGATCACCCCCCCACAAGGCACCAGCAGATAAACTACCACCGCAGCCCGGCTTAGGGCACAACGGGATAATCCTCCCCCACTGCCTTGGCCTTTATTGCTCTGGTGTCTGGAACCCCCAGCTTCCTGCTGAACTTATATCCCATCTCTTCCACTTGGGCAGTTTGGGAGCCATGCTGGGAAGTGCTGGGCTGAAGCTCCAGGGATTAAACACCTGTTGGTCCATGGCACATCACAACCTGTTCACACCAATGTCTACCACTCAGTGACACTCAGCAACCAGTCTGGTGAGGTAGTCGTGTTCTCCTTCCTGGCTGTGACCTTGTGCTAATAGCAATCATTATCAAGTAAAGGCAAGAAACGGACTGGAGAGATATTCCAGCAGGGAGACCTGCTTGCCTTGCACACAGCAGGCCAGGGGTCCATACCTGGCACCTGATAGGTAGAAACCAATCCAGTGTGTATCACCAGATGAAGACATCGCATGTCATCCCTCTAGAAGAAAGACAATAAACAGGAGTGGAGTTTTCCTCGGAGCCAGGGAGATGGCCCAAAGGGTCCATCTGCCGGCTTTGCGTGAACAAGGTCTGGGTTTGAGTACTAGCTGCGTGTGCCCCATCATTCCTGGCATGGCCCAGAAATCAAAGGTGGAGGGGAAAGAACGGGCGACTGACACAAGCTTCCGTAGGGGGTGAAGCTTGTGAAGATGATGCTGAGTGAAGAAGCCGATCACGAAGCATCACACGTTGCAGTGTTGGTTTTGGAGCTAGGGGCACTTATGTCTGGTGGTACTCAGGGCTTACTCCTGGCTTTGTGCTTTGGGGTCACACCTGACAGTGCTGGGGCACCCGGGCCTTGCTGGGCATTCAGCTTGTGGCCACCACAGACACAGGCAAGGTCTTTACTTCCTGTTTTGTTTCTATAGCCCCTGAAGGGTCCTCTTTTCTTCTTCTTCTTTGAAATGCCTGGAAGAAGCCAATTTGAGGAGATAGAAAGTAGATTTGTGCTTGGCCGGGATAAGGGAGAGAGGCAGGGTCGTAATAATGTGGGGAATGATGAGGTTTCTTGGGGGTCAGAACGGGATTGTTGGTAGGGAGATGGTTTGCATGCTGGGTGCATCCTCACTGAGGAACCATGAGTCAGAGGAAGGCGCCAGGTGGGTAGTTCGTCTGTTCCACCTTAACAAGGCCTCTACGCAAAGGAAGAAGCAATGGGAAGGGGGAGACAAGTTGGGGAGGAGGAGGAGGAGGAAGAGGAGGAGGAGGAGGCGGAGGAAGAGAGGGGAGGGGGTATGAGAAATAGTCTGCACCTACACTCACGACTTCGTCAGAGCATCTTTTCTCGTCCTTCTTTTCCTCTCCCTTTCCTTTTCTCTTTTTTGGGTCTTGGGGCCACACCCAGCGATGCCCAGGGCTTAGTCCTGACTCTGTGTTTAGGGATCACTCCCAGTGAGGTATATGCGGTGCCAGGGACCAGGCCCACATTGGCTACGTGTGGGACTAGCGCCTGGCCACTGAACTGCCTCTCTGACACACTCCACTCGCTTTCTCTATATCTCACACAACAGCTCATAGATCTCATGAATGTGCCTCTGCACCTTTGAGAAGCGCCTCTCTACTCTGATGCCTGGACCAGAAAGCCAGGAGCGGGCTCTTTGTTATAACCTCCCGCTGTTGCTGACTGAAAAGGCCCCTTCGGTTTCCCTCTGAGCTGGATGTGTTTGTTCTCTGCCTTGTCACAAACCCCTCACTCATATTTCCCTCCGTGGGAACCTTTCCAAATCAAACAACCTACCTGGTTATGTTTTTTCTGTTTATCTTGGATAGATTGTCAAATTTATGAGTGTCATAAAAGCAGAAGGCCTCTTTTCATCCAAGCTAGCTTTGCCCTTTAATCACAATGAATTTCATCCTCGGGTATCCTTTTGTCTGGTTACAATTTATCATCTTGGTCCAGTTTCAAACTGTAACGGGAAACTCTCCTGGTGGGCCCTGCTGAAAACAAGGAGCCTGCAACGGAGAAATGTTTCTGAGGTTGGTGTTAGCCAACTAGGGTTAATGCAGAGATTAGAGAAGGCAGAAAAAGAAGCGAAGGCAAACACGGAGGAGCCATTACAAAGAACAGGTCCGAAGAAAACTAGCTCTCTGTCTCTGTCTCTCTCTGTCTCTGTCTTTGTCTCTGTCTCTGTCTCTCTCTCTCTCTTTCTTTCTGTCTCTCTCTCTCATCACTGGAAGCCAAAGTGATTTCGAACGAGTTGGGCAAGTTGTAAGCCTGGTTCCAGAAGCATCTTTATGGCCTTTTTCTACCTTTCTCTTTCCATTTCTCTGTGTCGGCTTCAAGTGGCCTCAAGATAACTCACCTTCCACCTCTGAGATACCTGCGCCAGCTGCCTCTTCTCCCGATCTGGAGAAATCTTTCTTCTCAGCCAATCTTGCTTAAATGTGGCGTGATTGTGAAAAATGTTCTAACAGACAAATTCATCCTAGATTAACAGTTAATGCACTCCAGGGCATGCATCAATAAACAAAAAAGTGAGCTTTGAAAAGCAAGGCTTTTTAACCAAATAAGAATGAACAGCAATAGAATTCAAAGCACCCAACAGGTCTTGATAGAGATATTTGGGGGGTGAAGAGAAGGTAGAATTCAGCCTTGATGGCTGACTGGCTCTTCTGCAAAGTACAGGTCCTCTCTCCAACCTTTAATTTTGCGTTTTGCTCTGTTTGTTAATTGCAGTAGTCTATGTGTGTTTTACACTTTTATTTCTTTCTGTCCACCATGATTTACAAAGCCATTGATGAGAGAGTTTCGTGAGCTTGTTTTCACAACCCAAAACCCACCAGCAGGTTGGCTTCCTCCCACTAATGACCCAAAGTTAGTTGGATTCTAGAAGTCATTTTTCATGTTATAAATGAAACTTTTCTGGGGAGGGGGCACCACACCCTGTGGTGTTCAGGACTTACTCCCAGCTCTGTGCTCAGGGACCACTCCTGGGCAGTGTTTGGGAGAAAATATGTGGTGTGGGGCATTGGACTGGGTCAACCACATACAAGGCAAGGGCTTTGCCCACTGGACTATCTCTCTGGCCCTTTGGAGCAGCTTTAAATCAAAGCATCGTAGCCCGAAAGATGGGGGAAATGAGCAGAAAAGGGACTCAAACAGTGTCAGTAAGTGGCTTCGACTTCAGCATCTTTTACTCAGAGAAACAGAAGCAAACCTTCATTCAACAAGAAAATCTGTGAGAAACCCTGTCTCTTGTATTTCTAGAATTGCTCTTTGAAAAGTTTCATTTCCTTTTTAAATTGTAGTTTATGTCCCATGATCGACAATAGCATCACCTGTCATGGCTTTGATGTACAAAGTTACCTCTTCCCGACCACCAAAGTGTCGTCCCCCACCACCAACTCTGTCCTAAGGTCACTTTTAGGCAGCCGCTTCCCTTCTCTGTCCCCCAGCTGCCACTTCTTAGTGCTCTGTTTGATGATGCAAAGGTGAAAGGTTTGGCCTCATTGGTTAGTGTTTTGTTCCCTCTTATGAGTTCAGTATTGGGGCTTGGGGTGTCGCAGAAGGCTAGGGGCTGTGCTTTGCTTAGAAAGCCCCAGTTCCATTGCAGCCACTATAAGCCCCCACCCCACCCCATAACCCTACATGCTCAGTGGGGGCTGGAGTTTAGAGTGTCTCGGCACACAGATGAAGAGGGCCAGATGTTAAAGGTCTGGGGACCCACAGAGCAATTCAGAGGCGGGGGTGGTGGCAATGTACTACCAAAGTGCCCTGTGTTTACATACCTGGATAACAAATAATAAAGATTGTGGGTTTCTGCTTTCCTTCACCTCATAGATTTTTTGAATCAAAATGAAAACAGAGTGAAAAGTCAATAATGTGGAAAATGTTTTAAGTTCCAGTTCAGAGATTAGAATAGGATTTCTGACTATCTTTTAACTTCCCTCTTATTTTTATCCACCAAGTGCTGGCAGCTTCCCAAGCTGCAAAGTGCTCTTATCATTCATTTTCACCTTTTAAAAATAATTCTGTAGTCTTATTTTTGGAAAGATAGTGATTGAGGGCTGATAGTTAACAGTTTTAAATATTTCCCCGTCTGCATTTTAAATACAATGTATAAATAACAGAGGGTAAATTCTTCCGTGGTGATTTTGTACACAACCTGGGGATGTTTTGTTTTGTTTTGTGGGCCATACTCAGCAATGCTTAGAGCTTACTCCAGACTCTGCACTCAGGCATCACCCCTGTTTGGTGGGAACATACAAGGTACCAGGGATGGAACCCGGGTCAGCATATACAAGACAAGCACCCTCCCCACAGTACACTTCAACCAGACATTTTCATTTAAATCTTACTTTTCTAAGCATCATGCTTGCTAATTACTTAGAAAGTCCTCATAAGACTCCATCTTCCTTCATGAAGCTTGACTCCTTCCTAAGACCTCAATGACCTTGTCTTAGTATTTTTTTTTCTCTCCTATTTCAATTTTTTTCTGCTACTGCCTCTTTCTTTATCATACATTTTGAGATTTGGATACTTTAGTCACACCCCTCTGATAATCACAGTTTAATTTGCAGCTAATGGTAGTCACATGTTTTTATTATGTATGAATATCATTGTTGGAATCCACAGGAAGTTCAACCAAAATAAAGTTGCTTCTGGCTTTTGATGTAGCTGCAGCAATAACACTACATCCGATATTGGTTGATTCAAGGCACTAAGGCTTGGAGGTGTGAACATCCTTTCCCCAAAAAGTTTGCTTTATTGTGCATTTGCTTGATTTATTTCCTGGAGGAGCCAACCTGTTATTATTTTTTCTCACAAACATTTTATAACACCCCTTTATTAAAAAATATAGTTCTGTTTCTCAGATTGTGATCTTTAGAGTTCATAGAGTTAAGAGATGGAAGAAATGAAATACCAAGTTGTAGAAAAGCTTTAATATTCTTAAAAGGTTGGGATTATCTGGTTACATCTCAGTCTGTCTCTATAGAATGCTGTTCTTTAGCAGGGTTTTGATTCAACCTGGTACCTAAATCTCAGAGCCTGCCATGCCCACCAGAGGTGGAAGGATACAGCAGTGGATCTCCACGCAGACACTTTGCTCTGCTGATCCGCTGTATCATACAACCTGTGAAATTTCAAGAATAAATACATGAGCGGGAAAGTCATTCACAGCAGCAGCCATTTTAAAGTGTCACCTAATTTCAACACTTGGCTTTAAGTGATCATAGTGCCATGAGTTTTATTATGCCCAGTATATTAGGGAAGCTTCAAGGGGGGTCACAGCCATTTATTTTTCAGGGGCCTGGATTTTATCATTAATTTTTAAGTACATGATGCTCCCACTTTATTTTTAGAGTACACTTTATTTGACACCCTTCCCCCAAAAAAAAATTAAATAACTGGTTTACACTACAATACAGATATGTTTCCAGGTGTTTACTGAAGCCTGAGGTGTAGAAAGACAAATGACCGGAAAGGCACACTCCAAAATTGAGTTTGTATGAGTGAGAACACACACATGCACACACAAACACCCTAGCTCCATCCTTCTGCTATTCCTTGTTAAGGTCAGAGGCTACAGAGCAGATCATTCAAGCAGCTGTTTCTAGCTCCTGAGATTTGAGGACAATCTGCTTCCTTCCACCCAAAGTGACATTTGCATGGGAAAATGGGTCCCAGGGACGAGAGCCAGGATGCAGGAAGACCTTGACAAGACCCACTGCTTCACGCAAGTGGACGCAGGTCCCTCCCGGTGGAGCTAGAACTTTCCCAGGGGTTGGTTTTCACGGGACTGAGGTGCCGTTCTTCTGAGGGCCCGAACAGTTGGCAGGGGAGCCCTGAGCAGGGGATGGACAGAATGTCCAGAGTCAGTTCCTTCCCCACTTTCCAGAATGCCTCCCCTCCCTGCCCTCTGCCCTGTACCATGAGTCCATAATGGAAAGATCCAGAATGCTTAAGACCCATAACACTTGACTGTTTGCTTTGGAGAGAGTCTCTTTTTTAAAAAAACTTTTTAATTAATGAATGAATTAATTAATACATGAAGTCTGCCGCACCGCCTATACTCACTAGTTGTTATATTTTCTCCCCCTAATTAGGACAGAATTTTACCCTAAGGCAGTTAGGAGTGTGTGAACCAGCAAGTCGAAGAGGACTGGCCTTTTGTGCGGAAATGGGGGCTCCCCCACAGAGGGTTACTCTATCAGCGCAGGGTCAGACGCTGATACTGAAAAATGAAGCAGTGATGTCCCCAGAGCATGCCATGAGACTGTGGGGCAGAGGGGTCAAATCGGGCCGCAGCTCCTGCCTCTCGAGTCGCTCTAACTCCGCCCCTCACGCTGACGGACACGGAGCATGAGAACAAGTCGGACAGTGAGAGCGGTAAGTCCCCCTTAAGTGCCACTTTGCTGCCTCCCCCTTGGCTTTTGGTGGCCTGTTCTTCCTCTCCTCCTTCTTCCTCTCCTTCCTGCTCCTTCTTCTCGGGCCATCCCAGAGTCCAACTCCAGAAATGTCCATGGAACGGGACAAGAATTGGTACAGGACCTCAGAGGGGCCAAATTAAACAAGTGGTTTGTGATGTGTTTGCTGTGGGCTGGAAAATATGTCATCATCTATCTCCCCCGCCCCTCATCACCCAAAAAAAAGAGCGTAACTTATCTTGGATTGTGTCACCTGTTTACCTGTGTGGTGTCATCAGGCCAAGGGTGATAAAGTGCACCTCAGAGGCAGTCTGCTATCAAAGATGTCTTTGTAGATTTCGCTTGAAGATACCTCAAAGAAGTTGCAGAGTCTGAGAACGGAAGAGTGAGTACACAGAATAGTTCATTACCAGGCTCCAGTGATTGAAGAGCAAATTTGATCCTGCTTTAAACTTGCGAGTTGATGAGAGCAATTGAAATCTTGGGCCAAGGGGAGGCAGGGAAGAAGTGGGTCTTTGATGTGCTTTGGGGGACTGGCTTATTATGCAATTAAATACATGCACGCAAAAATTAGATTTTAGCATCTCCAAATAGCAGTTCGTATGGTAAGAAAAAATGTTTTTATAAATTATTAGGGCTCTCCCCCTCTATGGCTAGTGCAAGATAATATTAAGAAAAGCCAGTTGATTTATATGCAATAATAGATTTAAAAGAAAACTTCATTTTTAGTCAGTGTTGCTCCAAGGAAAAAATTGGAGCATCGGTACCAGCGTGCCAGACAATGAAAGCACATTTCTCCTTCAGCATGTGATATTAACAGTGCAGTTGCTATTCTCATCTTGTTATTAATGCCATGTGTATACAATGCATCAAAATGCAACAAGAAAATTAAAATGGGAGAATTGCATGGCCCTTGAAAGAAAGATGGTTGTTTTACTGATAAGATTTCATTTCTGTTATTTATTGAGCGACTTTGTCAGCCTTGCTTTAAAACAGGAAAGCCGGTGTGTTGTTCGTTTTCAGTTTCAGCCACTCGCCAAAATGAAATGGTACCTACCTAAAACTTCTCTTCACCTGGCCTGTGATTGGTCCTTTCTTTCTGTCCATAATAAAGCCCGTTTCAAGTCAGTAAAAGCAATGTTTTAGATAGGACATTCCAATGCATGGAGCCAGAGTCAAGTCTAATTCATAATAAACACTCCCTGTGTTTGTTTTGGGAGGGTGGGATTTGGGTGGTGGCTGGCAGTAGCCCCAACAAGAAACAAAGACATTCTTCTGGACAAAAGGATTCTTAGAATCAGGCTTCCAGCATTTACCTGGGCTAATCCATTCAGCCCAGCAAAGTGTGTGTTTACGCTCTATTTTCATTGTGCACTCAGGAGTCATTAACCTTAAGTACATATGGTTGGGCATAAACTTGGCGTCTCATCCATCCATCCATCTGCGTCTCCGCTAACACTTGAGTAATGGCACGTTCCGTGGTCATATTCCGATGCAGCGCTTGGCACCTCTATTTTGCTGCAAGGTATGATCTCATTTCTGACGGTTAGTGGAAGGGAAGAGAGAAGAAGTTTGCTGCTGATTACCGGCCTCATAGATTGTCCGTATCCTGAGCGGTTCAGTTTGCTTCACTGCAAGTCAGCTTGTCTCTCCCAGGCAAACCTTGGTAGGATCCCTCTGAAACAAATGTGTTTTATTCATGCATCTCTACTGGCAAATTAGAAGTTAAGGTTTTTTTTTAAGATGCTGTATCTGGCAACACTGTCACTCAGTTAATCCCCAATGTCTGCATGACTGCTTCTTTCCAGAAAATACAAAGTTTGTGGCATAGTAACCTTCTGATGAGGATCTAGTGTATCACGATGATGGGAAGCAGTGTGTGGGGGGGAGGGGGCAGCGAATGTGTGTCTTCCCCAAACCACCCTCTTCCATCTGCCTGGATAACCATGAATTTGTTCTTTGGGAATTGACTAGGCCTGTCCTCAGTATTGTCTAGCCAAGGAAAGTGGCAGGTTTTCTTTTCTTTCCCCAACTGATGGTGGTGAAGCAGAATGAAGGGAGACGGAGAGGGTAAAAGGGCCTTGCCTCGAAATTCAGAACATTTGGTAGCATTTGTTGAGAGTAAACAGGCAGCCAAGTGAAGAGGAGAAAGTGTCAAAACCAATGTTTGTAGAGCTGCGCAAATTGATGACTTAAACTTCTGTTTACTCTTTTCCCCAGATTTGGCACTGGTTGTTTTTTGAAACAACATTTTGATGGTCTAAGAACTTCCAGTGAAATCAGTTTAAGAAAAAAATTAATAAGGGGCCAGAGAGATAGTACGGCAGGGAAAGCATTCACGTTGCATGCCGCTGACCCAGGTTCGATCCCTGGCCCCCTGCCAGGAATGGTCTCTGAGCACTGAGCCAGGAATAAGCCCTGGTGTGGCAGTCATAAAGGGATGTGAAATTGATAGGACATCTAGAAGAATACAGCTAGTTTGTAGCTATTATATGGATGGACAGGCTAACATACCTGATTGATTTCCCGTGTTCTGGGATTTTTTTAATGTTTAGTTGAGAAAGAGCAGGGTTCCATAGAATTAAATGGATGGCGTTGAGATCTGTGGAGCTTCATTTGGGAGGTCTGTAACAGAGTTCAGAGTTCGCATCATGTAATTTGAAAAATGATGATGGCTCTTTCTTCTGATATTGGGAAAGAAAAAACCTGTGGTTCTCTATTTCCTGAATGAAAACCAGACTGAAATTTATAACCACACACCTGGTCTTCTAACGTGTTTACAAAAAAGGAGTCTCGGGGCTGGAGCGATAGCCCAGCGGGTAGGGCGCTTGCCTTGCACGCGGCGGCCTGTGCCGGCCCGGGTTCGATCCCCGCATCCCATATGGTCCCCCAAGCACTGCCAGGAGTGATTCCTGAGTGCAGAGCCAGGAGTAACCCCTGAGCGCCGCCGGTGTGACCCAAAAAGCAAAAAAAAAAAAAAAAAAAAGGAGTCTCAAAACTGTTGTATATTTTTGCAATTATTGCTACTTCTAGTCAAATATTTCTAACATCAGATTGCAAAAAATAATTGAATCCAGGTTTTCTTTATTGTGCTAACTCTGAAAGATCATTTGTTTTCCAGTTATGTTTTATAAATTTCCCTTTGAATTTCCATTATTTTTACTGTCGAGAACAATTCCCTTTGGTCCTAGTTTGAGATGTATCTGTGGGATCTCTAGTTTATCCCTATAGCTCAGAAGCAAAAGAACATAAGTAACCTAACTCACCAAAATGGACCTAATCTAGGAGCCAGAAATGGACCTGTCTTCATCTGGCTTAGCCTTTCCATGATTTGAATTAACTGTGAGTTAGGACTATTTTCCCCTACAGGGGAAGAATGCTATCCAACCTGGATAAGTTATGCAAGCCGAATGTCTGATGTGCTAGAACTTCAAAGTAGAGTTTAGCCATTAAAGGGATTAGATTTCATTTATTTATTGATAAAGAGGCCAACAGTTCAAGTTAAAAAGGCGCTAGGACCCCTGTGAGGCTAATGACATTTTGATGGTCTGATATTCTCAGGAGAAGGAAAGAATATTCGGACCCCATCACATGCTGCAGCGTTAGCGGAGATGCCAAACAAGTCATAAACTCTATTCTTCTGCCCAGCTCTGTCCTTACCAACCACGGGGTTTTGAAGTGAAAAAGCATGTTGAGTGGGAGGGTGAGAGGGTAGGGAGAAGGGGGCGTTGTCACATCTATATTGTTTCATAGGAAATATCAAAAAGTTAATCGTGTTGCAGATTCTGAATCTGGAAACCTTCTTGGTGGGTATTGATTGCTGTTATCACCCCCCACCCGCCCATGGTCTCTGTGGTTCCGAGTCAGCTGCCTGACGCCAGAGCAGACCTTGTAATGGCAGTGACCAGGTCTCTGCAGAGCTTCTAGGGGGCTGTGGAAAGTTTGCCATGTCAATGAGATGCACGCAATCAAAGCCAGTTTGCTGGTGAGGCCTGGAACATGGAGCGCTTGTTTCCTGTCTTTGGTGGATTGCTCCAAGACCTGGATTTTCTCTCCACTTTTACAAGCATCTGATCTCAATTCCAATTCACCTTTTTTTTTTCTTTTTGGGTCACACCCAGCAATGCTCAGGAGTTACTCCTGACTCTGCCCCTCAGGAATTACTCCTGGCCATACTTGGGGGGACCATATGGGATACCGGATCCAATCCAGGTTGGCCACATGCAAGCAAAAGCCCTCCCCACTGTACTATCGCTCTGGCCCATGACCTCAATTCCAAAGATCTCTTGAACTGTCCAGAACAAAGGACTCCTTCCGCCTCTACCCTTAAAAAACCATCATCAAAAACCATTTGAAATGGTTGCTCTGTGCCTCTATACCACCCCTCCGGCTCCCTTAGCTGAGCCCATATTCTCCTTTGCCGGCCTACCAGTGTGAGATGATGAGAAGTGTCTTGATCCAGACCCAGCCCAGTCTAGTTTCTGCCCACTCGGGCAGCTCCAAGTCTCTCTGCTCTACTGTTACCCAGCTCCCAACTCTTTCCACTCTCTGCCTCCTACCTGGTGAGTTTCACCGATTGGTAGAATTGTACCGTGTCTACAAGGTGTACCACTCTCATACCTTCTACCTGTCTCCGTGGCCACTGACACCCCTTGGAAAGAAATGCCGGCAGATAGCAGACTGACCAGGAGGCCTTACCCAGTCCACTGCCTCCTGAAACAGCACCTTGGGATGGGCAGGAAAGGAGAAGGCCTTGTACGAGCAAAACCATCTGCGTTTTACTTAACCTTCCAGGACTCACTTTCCAGAAGGGTGAAAACGGGGGTGAAAAACAGACCGTGTAAATCTGGAGTTCGTCCAGGGTGGTGGCGAGGGTGGACGGACGCAGTTCTGCTATGTGCCTGGGTAGAGTGAGTTCCAAAGAGCCAGCGTATGAGTCTCCCACGCCTGGTGTGTAGTGGAGTGTGTGCTCGATGAAGTCAGGCCAACAGGATCCAGGCCTGCAGAGTTCTGGCGCTGTGGCAGGCCCCTTTTTCGGCTGCTCTGTGACAAGCTGATGGGGTGATTGTTCTCCTTCAGCAAAGGACCTGCTAATGGGCAGCTTCTAGAATGCGCCTCTCCTTCCTCCCCTCTGCTCTTCCTCTCCCCAACCCCACATTCCTTTTCATTTACTGTAATTAAATGACTGTACATTGACTGGTGCTGATAATTAGGCGGATGGCAGAAGACTTCAAAGTCTTGCCTTCCCCTCACAGCCAAAGGAAATTTCAAAAAGTAGTGTTTTTCCTCCAAGGCATGTTGCTTAGACAGCCAGTCAATTAAAAGGCAATTTCACTGATGCTCATCAGCTCACACAATAAAATAAATCATTCCTGGAAGGCTTTATTTCTCACCTGGGGTGTGAGTGATGGGCCTGCCGGAGGACCTTGAGGCGCAGGAGCCGCGCGTGATTCTGGGGGGAGGAAAGGCTCACTGGCCAACCAAGGACTTTGGGCACCCACTCACAATTTGGAGGGCAGCTAAAAACAGTTCCCGAAGTTCTGTTTTGCAGAAGTCAAACCCAGTTCGAGGAATCAGCGGACTGGTCCTTTGATTGTAAGTGTCTGATTTCTGGGTGGGTTAAGTTGGAAGTTGAGTTACTGGACTTCAGGCAGATTCACCAGTGGTTGTCGCAAGAATGTGTCAGTCTGTCTGTCCACAGAGAGCCTTGCAATCCAATGACCAAGCCATGGAGGGCATGTTCCCAAAAGCGGGTGCACAGTGCCTGTCTCTGAGCAATTACAAGCCGGCCTGAGACCGGGTGTAGAAGCTCTGATAGCTGTTCAATTATCCATTGATTCTAGGACCGTTTGGGAGGGGCTGCTAGCAGCATTGAGACCCCCTGTTATGTACATACTTGGGTTACTTCCAGCAGGTCCACATGTCATTTCTCACGGGGTACTCTGCACAACGGGATAATAGTTGAGTTTTCTGAAGATAATTTGAAGAGCAATGGATTATTTTTGCCTCACTAGCCTCGTTCTGTTCCTTTGACTTTATCCATGGGCCTCACAGACTACTTTGGAAATTATAAGAATGAAGATGGAATTTCATTGCTGCAAGAAATAAATGGTATTTCAGTGTTATTCTAATTTTATGAGATTCTATTACACATTCTAAACTATAACTTGAATATAAATTCCATTATGGGCATTCTTCTAGCATGGAATGGTCAATTCTGGCATGTTCTACTGCTGTAAATTATATTTTATGTTGTAGGCGCTCTGGGCTGTCAAAAATAGCAAAAGTAATATGTTGGTGTGCTTATTAAATCAAACTCAGAATTAAAATGCTGCCTTGCCAAATAGAGTCAAATCATTTCTAATATATGAAAATAATTACATTGTCTTGATATTTATAGTTTACACAGCCACTTGTCATTCTTTTTAGCAAAAGTATAGAGCCAGTTAAGTAAAGTAAGTCAAGATTTAAATAAATTTTCTAAAAATGTTAATGTGATGAGACTGAATTTAAAGGTCTATAAAGACTATTGTCATTATTGTTTTCACTTAATGCTTACATACATTTATATTTTCCATTCTAGGAAAATTTTAAGAACCATTCAATAGCTTGCTACTTTTTTTAAATAGCAATAAGAGTTGCTATTTCTATTAACTCATGGTTTTTTTTTGTGTGTGTCCTCAGTATAGAGTATATATGCTACTTCTAAATTTAACATAATATTATAGTAAAGCTGCTTCCATTAATTAGGAGGGGCAGAGAGACAGCACAGCGCAGGGTGCTTGCCTTGCACATGACTATCCCCTGCATCCAGGTTCTAACCCTGGCATCCCATATGGTCCCCTGAGCCCATCAGGTGTGACCCCTGAGTGCAGAGCCAGGAGTAAGCCCTGAGCACTACTTGGTGTGACCTCAAAAACAAAACAAAAAAAAATGCTTCCATTTATAAATTGAAAAGCAGCAGATACTGAATCAGGTTTATTGGTATAATTATTACTGATCACTTGACATCCCATTGTTCATTGATTTGCTCGAGCATGCGCCAGTAACATTTCCATTCAACCCTATCACGTGCAGTGTAGCCTAATGGCATCTGGTTGCTTCAGGAATACGAAGAGCCTCAAATCGTTCGTTCAGGGTCTTGATGAAGAAGTCTGACCATCTTGTAGGTGGGCGGCCACGTGATCTTTTTACATCCCATGGGATCCAATCAGTAATGGCTTTGGTCCAGCAGTTGTCTCCAAATCGCATTACATGTCCACCCATCTGATTTTCTATGCCTTGGCAAACAAGACAGCATCCCTGACTCTGGAACAGCGACGGAGGTCGGAACTCCGGATTCTGTCTCTCACTTGAGTGAGGCGTGATATTCCAAGCATAGCTCTTTCAATTCCTCTTTACTGTAATGGAACAAAATACACATTGGAGCTTGATTTATTTGCTGTTTTAATGGTATTTAAGTGTTTTGAAGAGCAACAAGCTAGAAACCAATCTATGTCCACTTAAAGAACATTCTTCTATGAAGTCACAGAAGTTGAAAACAAACGAAAATTTACATGGGACGACCTAAAATTGATTTCTTATCCAGCCTATCAAACTGGGTCTTCCCTCAGTGAATTATGAGTGCTGGTTAGCATACCAGGTCCAGGAAGAACAAAAAGGAGTTATCCTTTATCTCTGATTCTAGAATGTCCCAGGTTCGTTGGGCCAACAGGCTTGTTCTGCCCATGATTGGATAGTCAGGTGCAAAAACCATCAGCACAAGAAAAGTCATTACCAATAGAGTTGGAGAAAGGGTTTGACCATGGAGGAGGGCCGTGAATCCCAGACCCGTACCTCCCATAGAATGTTAGGCTGTAGATGAAACATCAAGGGAGACTGTGGAAAATCTCAGTGGCTCTTCAGGGAGCCGTCAGCTGCTGAGGACCTAGAACAGAGGGTGTGTAGGGAGAAACTAGGAGTGGAGTGTGTGCATTTAGCCCCTAACTCTAGACAACATAGTCTAGGGCCTTCGTGGCTCGGGTGAGTCATTTGTACTTTGTCTATCCATCGTGGGGAGAAAGATTATGATGTGGAAGAAGGTCAGGCTTCTATTTGCATTAACAAAGTACTGGGAAAGCTTCTAGAGTGTTGGTATCCTGCAGGCTCTGTCCACCCTCGTATCCCTCCGCAGCTGCCTGCCATGGAAGCTGTGGCTGAATGGATAAATGATGGACTGGCCACTCCAACTGGAAAGCGAATTGGCCATTTAGCGACTCTTATAATTAACGAGCTGCAAAAATATGCAAGATGGAACCAAGACAGGGAGGAGAAGGGAAGTTTGATTCAGATCAATTCAAGACTTGATTAGTTTATTGTTTTCAGCTTAAGAAGAGGAAGGCATGTGAGGAAACCATTTCAAATGGAAGAGTCCAATTTCAGTATAGAGCTCACCAGTATATTTATTCCAAATCACAACTGAGAAAGGAGGGAACCTGGATGGTAACTCCTGGGAAGGGCAGGGAAGGGATAGTCATATCCTCGGAAACATTTCAGTGTCCTCATAACGAATGAGAAATTGTAATATGGTCAAGAGAAGATTGAGCTTAAGGGCAAGGTAAAAACTCTGGTCTCAGAGATCAGGAACCAGGGGCATCCTTAGATTATAGACTTAGGTTATAATTATAGGGGTTTTTTGTTTTTCTTTTTCTTTTTTTTGCTTTTTTGGGTCACACCCAGCAATGCTCAGGGGTTTCTCCTGGCTCTGTACTCAGGATTTACTCCTGGCGGTGCTCTGGGGACCATATGGGATGCCGGGAATCGAACCCTGGCCAGCATGGGCCTGCCGTGTGCAAGGCAAACACCCTACCCGCTGGGCTATCGCTCTGGCCCCCTATAATTATAGGTTTAGAGATTACAAACCACGATGAATTGCTCCAAATTTTTTCTTTGTAAAGGTGTTTTTTTTTTCTCTTACACTGTGGTATGCAATTAGTTTTATTTTTCTCTAGAAAATATTTACTTTTAAAATGTACATTTATTTTACCTACAAATGAATGGATATGGAGACTATCATCCTGAGTGAAATTAGTCAGAATGAAAAGGACTGATACATAGAATGAGTGCATTTATTAATGGGATATAAATATATGCCAGTGTTCTACTAATTGTGGAAAATGGTAATGTCAGACTAGAACTCACCATTGAATATACGCAAAGAGACATGATAAACTCTAAATGTCTGTAGGGAAAGCCACAATGTGGAGAGAGAGAGAGAGAGAGAGAGAGAGAGAGAGAGAGAGAGAGAGAGAGAGAGAGATAAACAAAGAAATAAATAAAAGGTACATTTTTGTCTGGTATTAATTGAAAAACAGCAAATTTCAAGTCAGTGAGGTGTATATAAATGATATTTGATGGCATTTAGAATCTATATCATCAGAATGATTGGTGGAAAGTTCTTATTCAAAAGTGATACCTTAAGAGTCAGAGACAGAATATAGAGAATTGGCCATTTGCCTTTCATGTGGTCAACCCAGGTTTGATCTCTTAACCAACTGTACCCCCTGCCATGAGTGACCCCTACACACAGAGCCCGGAGTATGATCTTAACTCAGCCTGGAGTGTCCATAAACAAAACAGTAATACTTTATATTAAAAAGTTGGAAATTTTTTTCAACACAGGGTCCAATGAAAAATTAGTAATTAGAACCTTTGAAGGCTGAGCTCACAAGATTGCTCTTAGCCCTGCAGTTATATTGGAAACTTCTAGTTTTGTTTTCTTGATTTATGTGTTTATGCAAATATGTGGTTTTTGTTGGTTTGTGGGTCATACCTGACAGTACTGTGGGGCTGTTCCTTCTTCTCTGCTCACGAAGTTACCCCTGAAAATGTTCCGGGAACCACATGTGGTACCAGGGTTGTGAACTGGGCTCAGTCACATGCAAGGTGAGCACCTTCACTTCTGTATAATCTCTCTGGCCCCCATGCATAATCTTAAAAAATTGGGGCCGGAGCCATAGTCCAGCAGGTAGGGCAATTGCCTTGCATGTGGCTGACCCGGGTTCAATCGCTGGCATCTCATATGGTTCCCTGAGCACCGCCAGGAGTAGTTCCCTGAGTGCAGAGCCAAGAGTAGCCCTGAGCATCACTAGACATGACCGAAAAATCAAAATAAAAAATATATATCACTTGATCACTTGAATCCCGTTATTCATCGATTTGCTCGAGCAGGCGCCAGTAACATTTCCACTGGACCCTATCACATGTCAATGTAGCCCAATGGCATCTGGTTGGTTCAGGAATATGAAGAGCCTCAAACCAATATATATATATATATATATATATATATATATATATATATTTTATATATATATATATATATACACATTTTGAGGTCTATAGGTCTATAATTGTTACTGGTATTTGGCATATCAAATACAATACGGGTAGCTTGCCAGGCTCTATAATTATAGACCTCATTCCGGAATGGATTGAGGCTCTTTATGTTCCTGGAGCAAGCAGATGCCCTTGGGCTCTACTACCATGAGGCAGGACATATGGAGATATTACTGGGGCCCGCTCGAGCAAATCGATGATAAACGGGAAGACAGTGATATGGTGACAGTGATACGCTTTAAAAAAAACATTTTAACAAGACTTTTTAAAATAAAATATGAGTATGTATTTATCCAGATGTTTTGATACTGTATACAATCAGCTTCATCAAATGTCATCCATGTGTGTTTAGTCTTTGCCCTAAGAATTACATTAATAGCTAGAAAATGTGTCACTCCCTGAGCAGATGTCCCAGGGTTTTGCACTGAACTGTAGAAAACACCTCTAGGTCATTGTTGCTTAAAATCAAATTTATGTTTATAAACATAAAGTAACCAGATTTGATTGTTGAAACACTTGAGGCACCATCAAGCATTAATTACTTTTCAGGAGAGGGTGTTTGGGTCACCTTGACCATACTGAGGGCTTACTCCTGACTCTGTGCTTAGGAATCACTCCTAGTGGGGCTCAAGGGGGCCCTGTGTGGGGATCAAAACCCGATTTAACCGCATCCTGGGCATGCGCCTTCACCCCTGCGATCTCTCTGACCCCAAAATTACTTTTAAATATACAAAATGGGACCCAAGCACCTGGCCAAAATGAACATGTCCAAGATAAATGGAAACAGACTATATAAAAACAAACCCAAACCCTGAAAAGGATGGTAGGTACTCCTGTCACAGAGCAATTTGGAAAACTGTGGCTTTGCAAGACTGTTATTGAGACTCAATTGAGTAATCAGTGTGGTTCAAATTGCTTGAGATCAAAGTGGTCAGCAGAAAGCAGGATTGCCCTTCCCACTGGTTTCCACAGGGATGTTAAAGTTCACAAAGAGAGATCTTAAAATTTTGACATATAGCAGATGGAGATTCTTAGGGGAGTTGAAAGTGCTGGAAGGAAATGTCAGCTGCTATGGAAAATAAGTAGGAGACATTCCCGGATAATGGGTTAGGCCTCGTGCACTGCACCTAGAAGGCTGTTGTCTGGATGGCAGTTTCCAAAAGTGCTGCTAGGATGCCCTGACTATTTCAGTGGGCCCATGTAAGAGTGTAAGACTCAGAAATTTGTGAAAATATTTCAAGCATGTAGTCGTTATTTTTATTGCAGACTGTTAGCAACCCAAGTACCATGAGAGGTTTTCTCAAGCATGATAAAAATGGAACTTTAATTGAACTTGAGTATAACACAGCCTGAATGTTGACATAAATACCCCTGTTTTTGTGTTTTATTTTATTTTGTTTGGGGGCTCACACCTGGCAGTGCTCAGGACTTACTCCTGGCTCTGCACTCAGTGGTTACTAAGGCAGGTTCTGCAGACCATGGGGTGCTGGGGATAGAACCCAGGTCGGTCTCATGCAAGACCAACATCCTCCCCACTGTACTATAGCTCTGGTCCTCTATTTCTATATTTTGATTAACTGGCATTCCACGTCCATTGGACATTACTGGCAAATGGTGAATCCTAATTTCTTTTTCATTAACAAATTTCATATACATAATTTTTAATTTAACACTGCAATTCTCTTTGCCTCGTTTCTACCTTTATTTGAGGGTCTTCTACAGTGGTTCGCTTTTCCTGTTGTGATTTACCAGACTATGATAACCTATCTACTTTTACACGTCTTGGGAGTTTAAATTTCCAAGACTGTTAATTCTGCTGTGTTAGCTGTGCCTCGGATGAAATCTTAGCCTCTCATTCTGTTATTACCTGAGCACACATTCTGAGAAGTGGCATGTGGGAATCAGAGGGGATGTAGGACTTTAAACTCTGACACACCCTGTCAAAATGCCCTGCCAGAAATACTTGTATCAATTTGCACTCCCACCAGGAGCAAGAGGTGTCTTTTTTCTACCAACCATTGAAAGCCACTGCTGCCGGCTTTCGAATGTTGGCCACTTGGTGGATGAAACATAGTATGTCCCTGTTGTGTTTCCGTTTGATAAATACTTTCCTTAGAGGTGTGTGTGCCATTGTATTTCTTCTTCCGGAGACTTGCCAGCCCTTTTGGCCCATTTTCCTCTTGGGGAATTAAGAAGTGGGTCTTTCAGAACATTCAGAACTGACAGAGTAGGGGCCGGAGCGATAGCCCAGCGGGTAGGGCGTTTGCCTTGCACGCAGCCGGCCTGTGCTGGCCCTGGGTTCGATCCCGGCATCCCATATGGTCCCCCGAGCACCGCCAGGAGTAATTCCTGAGTGCAGAACCAGGAGTAACCCCTGAGCATTGCTGGGTGTGACCCAAAAAAGCAAAAAAAAAAAAAAACAGAACTGACAGAGTAAATGGGTTCTGGAGCATGGTCTCTTCTTCCTGGGGCCAGTGGCCAGAGATCCTGCCGTGTTTCACTGTTTCTTAGTGCAGACTTTCTACCCACTGGCCAGATGTTAAGCTCCATGCTAGAGATAAACAGAGATACCAGTGCAGGGACCAAGGAGTTGAGGCCAAGGGCACACTTAAAGTTTGCAAATTAAGCAGGAGGACCCTGGGCTGGAATAGCTACAGAGGTCTCAGTAGCGACAGTAGGGTACCAGGGAAATCTGCATTCCCTGCAGCTCTGAGTTGCAAATTCAGAGCTACACAGTTTATGTTCCCTTAGTAATAAATAAAACAAAGTCAGGAATAGTAGCAGTGGGAAGTGGATTCCCTTTCCATCAATATCTGCACTTTGAAAAGACTCAGCAGGTCCGTACATCAAAGGAGGGAGATACTTTTTTCTTATTGAATTGCAAGTGTATAATATAACAATTGCTACATGTCTCATATAATAAGAATCTCAACAAGCCTCTGTGTCTTTTTTAGATATTTAGATCTTAATCTTCTCCAAAGATGGAGCTGTTTGATTTTTGTTGAGCCGATGTTTGATGCAAAGAATTTTTTTTAGAGACTTTAAAATTTAGTCAAGTCAGTTAAACTATTTGCTTTGGGTTTGTTATGAACTATTGATTTTATCCCTAGAGCTAATATCACTTTTATTTTTTCTTTTTTATATTTCTTTTCAAATATTTAATCCATTAAATTTTTTAACATAGCCCGTGATGTAGGAATTTAAATGAATTTCCTTCACACTGTTTGCTTTTATAAATGTCACTTAATTTAATTAGCTGAGACTTCATAATGTTAAATAAATATATGCTAAACTTATAAATTCCAGCGATGCAACACCAATAAAAAAGTTGTGTCTTTCAGTCTTTGTCCAGAGGAGGATCATGGTTTGTGAAATGCTTATATATAGTAGTTTTTCTTTGAGTGTTTTTCTTTTTACTTTTTGGGGTCACACCCAGCAGAGTTGAGCACAGTGATTCCTGTGCTCAGGAATCACTCCTGGCAGGCTCAGGGAACCATCAGGGATGCCGGGAGTGAACCCAAGTGCTTACTCACTGTACTATTCACTCCAACCTCTAAATAGTCATTTTAGATGCTAAATTCAGGTTTGCTCTTTTTGTACACTGCTAACTACATAGTAGTGTAATATATACTCATTACATGTTATGCATTTGCAAAAAAAAAAAAAAAAAAAAGCTGTAGCATGAGGCCCGATCCCTGGTGCCTGAGAAACAGATTAAAGGAATAGGTTCCTTTGCTATAGTGCTAATGGACTGGGTGATAGTCGACTTTGCAAAGAAAAAAATAAACATTTAGAATGCAAAGCCTCTGAGTGACAGACACAGGGAAACTGCAGCTGGAGAAGAGAAAAGCAATAATGATTCTGAAAATCAAAGATCTTGTAGCGGTCTAGAATCTCAGCGGGACTTGGCGGGGGTGGGGCGGGGGTGGTGGTGAAAGATGTTTCAGTGTGAGGGAAGGGCGGCCCAGGCAGTCTTGGAGCAGCTTGAGGGGATGTTGGGAAGTCAGCAGGGGAAACAAAGGTGGCATTGTAAGGAGGCCACCCAGTCTGGAAAACCATCTTGGGAAGCAAAGGAAGTTGAAATTGACAGTGAAATGGGATCCATTTAGGAAGAACTGTGACGGTCAGTGCTTAGAAAGGGCGAAGGTCATCTCTGTAAAGTGTCTGTCCGGGTCTTTGTCCAAAAGAAGGTAGACTTAGGCCATGCTAAACGGCTATGCCAAGGCAAAGGAGGAGCTAAGAGCCAGAAAGGCATGAGGATAGAGAAGTTACAGCTGAGAGTGGAGTTCGTGGCAGGGCTGGTAACACGAGGAAGAGAGATGAGGTACTGACGGTGGCTCTCAGGTTTTAAGTGCAAAACCTAAAAACATATTGGTACAGTAAAGGAAGAAAAATAGCCATAGGATGCTAAATTCCATCTTCTGCACAGCTATGCTAAATCCTAGTTCAGAAAAGTCTGTGTTGGATTGGTGGCAACGTAAACAGGCTGTAGGGGACACTACTCAAGTCTCAGTAGAGCCAGAGAGATAGGACAGAGCTTATAATGCCAGGAAAATGCCAGGACATATATCTGGCATTAACCCAACCCTGGTTCCATCTCCAGTACCCCATGGTTCGTGTGCACTGCTGGGAGTGAACACAGAGCTAGGTGTGGTGTCAAAATCCCCCCCAAGTTTTTTAAATGTAAAATTTGGGCCAGAGAGATTGTACGGGGTGAAGGCACGGACCTTGCACATATCTTTCCCGGGTTCCATCCCCAGCACAGCATATGGTTTCCTGAGCACTGCCAGGCTCAATCCCTGAGAACACAGCTGGAAATAGTTCTTGAATATTGCCGCATGGCCCAACCCTCTCTGCAAAATGGTAAAAGTAAATGTGGGTTTAAAAGAACATTTGGTATTTTTGTTTGCTTTTAGTTTACTTGTTGTTTTTTTTAAGAGACAATAAGATAGAAAATATTAGCAGATCCAGGGCACCCTGGAAGGATTTCTTCATGTTTCTTGCTATGGAAGGATTTCTTCATGATTCCTAAGTCTACCCTCAGAGCAGAACAGCGAGGTCTCATTCCTTAACCGCTGACATGGGACTGAGCAATAGTACAGGGGACACTCGTTTGCTCCTAGCATCAGGCCAGCAGCTGAAGACCAGAGCCTGAGGCTTGATCCCACACATCGCAGCGGCTTCCTGTCAGGTTCCAAAAGCAATGCCAGCATCACATAGAACTCCTGGACTCCTGGCTTGGTACTTGGCCTCACAGCAGCCTTAAGTGCATTTGCAGTCAAGCCACTTTGCTGGGCAGTTGCTGCATCAGATAGACGCCTTCACAGAGGCTACAGGCTTATTCTTAGAAATCTTCTGTAGTGTTGCCCTCCCAGGGGACGGCTCCGGCCTGAGCAAGACCGGGAGCACTCCAGGAGCTCCACACGGCCCAAGAAAAGGCCTCCTGGCCCCAGACTGTGAAAACTAACAAAAGCTAAAGTTGGTCTCTTTCTTATTCTTGTTCACATTGTAGACTCAAGGGTCTAGTCATGAGTTTCCGGTTTGGTTTTGCACATTGAATGAACTGGTTCTCTTTTCTTGTTTGTGGGTGGAATGGACGGCTCTCAAGCAGTACTCGGGAGGGTCAGGTGGGGGTTCCAGTGGTGATTCTTGGCCACTGAGGCTGGTGGTTCAATGGTTGTACTCCGTTATCAGTTCAGTGCTGTGGACGCACAGGCTGCACATGGTGCTTTTGGGGGGCTTTTTGAACCCGAGTCAGCCGAATGCTAGATATGAGACCTCCAACTGTTATTCTATCTCCTGACCCCTGAGCTCATTGTTTGAGCCTATATCATTAAGGGCTTAGGAAGAGGGTTAGAAGTGGGTCACAGGTCACAGCATTTCTTCAAAGAGATGTTTTGTTTCTATCTGTCTTTGCCAAAATTGCTCTGGAGAGGATAACAGTGCAGAGGGGTAGTGTGGAGAGTGCAGTTGAGAGGTCAGGACCGAGAAGATATCCCCTCTGTTGCCCTGGGCTGGTTTCCTCATCCATCTTCCCGTCATGTGGAAATGAGTGGCCCAGCACATGGCTGGGTGCCTGGTGTCAGGCCGGAGAAACAGAGTGAGAGCTTCAGCAGGCTCTATCTATCCGCTACATTTCTCCTCTCTGGAATAGAATTTTTCACCCAGCCACAATCAGTTCTCTTTCGCTGATATGACAGTTCATTGTTCCCTTATGGAACATTTGTATCCTCTCCCAAATCTGTTGATTCCACTGGAAAATGTCATTATTCTACAGAGACATTTTTGAAACTAGTGAATTTTTATTTCATTTTTGTTTCAGTGATATTTCCAATGACAATTCCCGAGCATCTGGGGTATGCATGATGTGATCCTTGAGAATAATCAGGAAGAGAGAATGCAAATGGCAGTGGCAACATTCATTGGCAAGCATGGATAGATGTTCACATGACTTGCACCTGACTGAGTCAATCATGACCCTCTGAGATTCACTTGTATCACTTCTAGTATCACTTGTCTTCCCGTTGTTCATCGATTTGCTTGAGCGGGTACCAGTAACATCTCCATACGTCCTGTCGCATGCTAGTATAGTCCAAGGGCACCTGCTTGCTCCAGGAACATGAAGAGCCTCAAGCCATTCCTTCAGGTCATGGAAATGAGATCTATAATTGTTTCTGGTTTGGGGCATATCAAATATGACATGGGTAGCTTGCCTCTGAGATTAGTTACCATATTTTAACAAGGAACGTCTAAGGCTGGGGAGATTCTGATTATCTAGCTAAAAATCTGACCAAGGCTAACAAACAGGTTTTTAATCCACTCTCTAGTTCTGTTAAGGAACCCAAGCTTGGGAGCTCACTGCTTGTTTGAAGACCAATATTCAAGACTAGTTGGTGCTAGAATAAAAGCTTTATTCCGGTGCTAGGGACCCAAGAACATGGCGGACTCATTCCCAGAACTGTGCTGTTCTCAGGTCCAGGGGAGTAATTCATAGAAGGCTGACTAGGGACAGGGAGTGAGCAGAGGATGACGGGAAGAGCGTTGGCAGGAGGAAGGGATCAGACAGGCTTCAGGGAACCTAGTGTTTTCTTTCCCCCTTCCCCTTCATTTTAACGAAACCTGTTACATGGCACACGCAGAGCTTGCTAATAGTCATTAAATTGGTAGGCGAGGCAGGAGCCCAGAAGGAGAGTGATAGGATGAATAAAATACATTTGTAAGGAAGAGGACATACCTCTAAGGCTTGCTCCTTGCCTTTCCAAACCCCCCAATCGCAGATTGCTGCCTGCCCTTTGCAATCGGGTTTCCAGGCAAGATTCTCCTTCCCTTTATCACACTTACTTTTATGTCTTCCACGTTGCTCTGAGTTTTGTGTAGCTGGATTTGCTTTGCTCGTCTACCTTAAAATATGACGCATCCATTTTTCAGGAAGTATTGTATTGACCTGGTAGTAAGGGCGCTTGATTTGAAGTAAAGAGAACTTATTTTTCCTTCTGCTTCCCTCATTAGCTTGTGGTTTTTTCTTCTTCGACAGCTCCATTATTTACGGATCTGAATTTCTACAAATTGTGTCTTCTTATTAAATAAGTTTTAATAGGCAGCAATTTCTCCGAGGTGAACATTAGAGACGTAATGTCACACTGTTTTCTCATGAAGAATTCCCTCCAAGGGGGAGTCACGGTAGGGTAGTGGGGTTCAGTGGAGTGAAGCTAGGCAGCATGAAAATCTAATAAACCACCTAACGGGGCAGGAAGAATTAGTGGCATTATTTGCGTTCATCAACCAAATCCAAATTCCTTTTGCTTCTCTGTGTCTCATAACTATTATGGACACGTCCTGTTTAATGGCCCCGCATACATGCAATGTATGTAATTCCCCACACACCCCAAAAATATAATCAAAATGTTTTATTACAATATTTTGACAAAATGTTCATGTAAATATTGCAGTCATTTCAGATTCTTAAAATAAATCTTTCCAGTGCTAAGAGCTTTTATTTAAGTGAAGGTTAGAATCCTACATGCTTTAAGTTTAGAAATATTTTCTAAGTAGTGATATTAAAGAAGAACTTTTTTGGTGAATACCTAAGATTCCTAGGAAATCAATATTATATCTTTAATAGAGAAATTCAAAAATAACTGCCATTACCTAAATATCTGATGGAGTGGGGATGGACCGTACATAGTGGTTCTCAGGACTCTCCTAGCTCTGTGCTCAGGCATTGTTCCTGGCAGTGCTCAGGGGCCCATAGGAGGTGCTGGGGACCAAACTAAGGTTGACGACATGTGAGATAAACATCTTAAACCTTATACAACTTCTCCATCTACTAACTCATCATTTTTAAAAGGCAAACTTGTTTTCACAGACAGAAAAGTAAGAATATTTTCTTTTTCTCTTTTATGTACTTTTCAAAGAGAAACATTGGGTTTGGAACATGCTGTTTTGTTTTATGTGTGGTCAGACTTGCTCTCCAGATAGAAATCATTCCTACCCCCACAGTCCCCACATCTGATTATCTGTCTCTTTCTCAGGATACAACAGGCTCTCCACACACAGCCTGGTTCAGGTTATCATTTCCTCAGAAGACTGTTCCTATCATTATCAGCTTGTTTCTAAGGGAAATGATTTCTGCAAATCCGTTTTGCTTAATGTTGCTTAAGGACTTTCGAGTGATAGGGAATATAAGATTGTGAGATAGAGATCCCCCTGCGACCTTAGTTCTCTTCTCTGTGAGGAGATCTGGGGAGATGTGGCCCACCTAGACCGGCTGACTTTCTAGAGTTACTATATTTTTTTAAGAAGAATGTTGTCCTGGAGCAACAGTCCAGCAGGTAGGACACTTGCCTTGCACGCAACTGCCCCAAGTTCAGTCCCTGGCATCCTACAGGGTCCTTGATCTCTGCAAGGAATGATCCCTGAGTGCAACGCTGGGAGTAAGCACTGAACATTGCTTGGTGTGGCATCACCCAAAAGAAAAACTGACAACCAAAAAAAAAAAAAGTCCTGATTGTTACGTAAGTTCTTGGTATAGACTGGAAAAGTGTGAGTCCTTAGCTTCTTGTGATCGTTTTTATACTTGAGAAGCTGGAAGGTCATAGCCTGTCTCCTTAGAACTATTGTGTCCAACATACATGCCTCGACAAATTGATTTTTCCCTCTTAGTCCTCATCAGTTTTAGAATTCACTGAGTCTTGGGGCCAGAGCAATAGTCCAGCCAGGAGGGCATTTGCCTTGCACTGGCGCAACCGGGTCCTATCCCCAGCATCCCATATGGTCTCCTGAGCACTGTCGGGAGTAATTCCTGAGTGCAGAGGCAGGAGTAACTGCTGAGTATCGCTGGGTGTGGCCCAAAAAGAAAAAAAAAATTCACTGAATTTTGTCCCAGTTCACTGTGTTCAGAATTTGCAGGAAGCACACACACACACACACACACACACACACACACACATCAGCGGCATGTTTCAAAGGATGATGCCTGTCCCCAGACTGTTTTCAAGTGTTCCGATCTCTCTTGTGAATCTTGTATTTAACTCAGATGGTCCAGTGCACTGTTGGGTTACTCTCACCACTGAAAAGATCCGTCTCTGGTTCCCTATCCTGTATGCCTGCTTCTCCATGCATTTCTGTTCCATTCGCATTTTGGAGTACTCTAGAATATTCTGTAAAACTTCCTAAGTTCTTATTTCCAAGGTCTTATTTCTGGATCTAAATTTCCTTCTCTCTCCTCCCTTCTTACTAATTGAACGGAATCGCATAGTGATATCTAATTTACTGCCCTGTTTAGGAGACTAGATTATCTCCTTCTTCACTGCAACTCTGAAAATGGGGTGTTCAAATGCTCATTTCTTTTAACTTTGTTCCTAAGGGCCAGCAGGAGCAGTAAATTTCTGTTTGAAGGACTGACTTAGTAGCTTTCAAATCTGATTTCCCACACTCTGAAAGTCAATGCATCGCTAAAGAGATGAGGGTTTAAAAGGGAATACAATACTGGGTTGGTGAAAGTCTGCTCGACACGAGTAGGGATTCAGTAATATCTGTCTTAAAAATATACCTCTGAACATTGTATTTTAGTTCCTAGCTGAAAGTCTGCTATAGGTAAATTATGCAAACTCTCATTAACCAAAATAACTCGTTATCCTTTGCAAAGATACTTCCCAATTGAAAATTGCCATTGAGGACTAGAATGGTAACTGTCTTTTAGTGACCTGCTTTTATTTTTTTCCCTTAACGGGTATAAATCATTAGGAATAAATTGTGTTCTGTCATTGGAACCAGTAATTGGTGACATTTCCTTGTCACCATGGGATTATAAATAACAGCAATATATGTCCTGTCAACAGATTCATTACGTTGTGAAAAAACATAAAGCAGTAGTCAGTGTCTAACTACCCTTTGCATATTTTCCACATTAAGGAGGGTGCTGAAGTATCTGCAGATTCTTAAGGAAAACTCTGCAGAACGGCTTTTGCCATCAACAGCTTCAAATTGTTTTCTTACGCTTTTGCGAATGTATTTTAATTCTTTCCTTTCTTCCAGAGTGCAAGAGCAATTTGCTCACACACATATTTGATCATTATAACAGAGGGTGGTTTTATCCTCCATTGGCAGGGTGGTGGGGGGGTAGCAAAACATGCCAGAGCCCCTTTCCCATGCATTTCACCCAGGCTTGGCGTCCTGGGGGTGATCAGTGTATTTTTTTTTTCTTTTTGGGTCACACCTGGTGATGCTCAGGGGTTACTCCTGGCTCTGCACTCAGGAATTACTCCTGGTGGTGCTCAGGGGACCATATGGGATGCCGGGGATCGAACCCAGGTCGGCCGCGTGCAAGGCAAAGGCCCTACCCGTTGTGCTATCCCTCCGGCCTCAATGGAAGTCTTTCTTGATAGCTGGTGTCCACTGGTGGTGACCTGGCCCATGCTAAAAAAAGAAAGAAAAAGCCATTCGGAATGAACATGAAGGGGAATTCCTGTCATTCTTCGCTTTCTGGCTTAGCAGATAAGTTCAACTTGCGTTCTTGGCCAAGATCAGCCCCTCCTCTGTAGGATCCTTTGAATATCAGAGGTAACAACTCTCACTTTCAGAAGAGCACATTTTCTTACTCTTTGAGAAGTGCAGACAGAAACTCCCACTGGGTTGAGAATCAGTGGCCAGCTGGCTTGAGAGGCCCTGGTGGATACTCACCTTCCTCACACCACCCTAGCAGGCGTCCCTTGGATGACTCCAGGCAGGTGAACAGTGGGCCACCTGCCAGCCTGCCACCAAGCTCTTGGCCTGCCCATTACGAGGAGGTCTCCTCTCCTCTTCCCGTTTCCACAACAGTTTCAAAGTGACCTCAGATGCCCCCTCTCTCCCCCTCTGAGAAAATGCTGACATCTCCATTTTTCTTTCTTTTGTTATTTATTTATTCACAAAGGAGACAAGGTCAAGGCGTTGTTCCAGAGGCTTTGGGATGGCTAGGGGGTGAAGGGAGGAACTGCGTTGCTGCAAACCCTCCAGGAAGCCTAGAATTCTAGACAGCACTCGGACAGGTAGGGGTCCAGAAGGGACTCCAGCACTCCAGGCTGGGCGTTCACTCACCTCTGCCTCCGCTCAGAGTTTCTAACCTTGCGTTCTCATGACTTCCGTCAAGACTGAAGCTTCCAAGGCCCTTTTTCCTTCTAAAAATTAAGTGGTTCTTTAATTCATGGCCTTATCATATCTTTTTTTTGTTTCACAGTTGTGTTTGACTCTGAATGCAGCTTTTTCCCTGGGAATTCCTGACCCTCCTCTGGTAACTCTCTATTCCTCCTTCCTACTGAAGACTGCATCACATCCAAATTTGAGCGTGGGATTGTGACATTGTCATACTCTCTCTCCTTCACCATGGCAGTCTTAACATGGTTTTCAAACATCAAAGACTCTCAGGCTGTTCCTGGTGAAATATTACAAATTCGCATCATTTGCATTACATATTTTTAATCATGGTAAGTAAAGTGCTTTGTCCAAGTAGAGCACAATTCTCTATTAAGTTTATTTTTTTTCAAATATTCTTTCTTAACAGTTTTTTATTTTCATGTTTGTTTCACTTTGATTTTTGTTTAGTTTTATATTTTAGGCTGTGCTCAGAGTTTACTCCTAACTCTGCTCTCAGGGATCTTAGCAGTGCTCAGGGAACCCTAAGGAATATCAAGGATTGAACCCAGGTCAGCAGCATGCAAGGCAAATGCCCTACCCTGTGTACTAGGATCGCTCTAGTTCCCTTCCCTTCATGGTTGTTTAATTCTCACTTCACACTTGCTAATCACTCCAGGACTTCAGACCTTTGCTCTGTCTTACTTTCCCTACATGAAATGTTTCTGTTGTACTTTCACTGACTTTAAGCCGTGGATGATTTCAAAGCTGTTCGTAGTCCCTGGCATATTGGAAGAGGATTGAAAAATGCCTTCACCAAGTCTGTTGCTTGAATATGTGTGTATTCATAAATTTTTAAATTATATATGTCTAAATTATATATATATATATATATATACACACACACACACACACACACACACATATTTCTGTTTCACTGCCCCCACTTTCTTCCTTTTTTTTCTTACATCTAGAAACCCCCCTTTCTTTCCTCTAGTTCTCTGGGTTCATAATGGCATAAAGTATCTGTTCACCAGAGAATGCCAAGTTCTCAGGAACACAAATTCTCTAAGCTTGTTTTGCTAGCTGCTGAACATCAAGTATGCTTATCTTCCTCTGCTTTCCTGAGAACCTTATAAAGACATTAGGGTAAACGCGGCTTCATGATTCACCACCCATCAGCAAAGCAACGTGCTTTGATACCTCTTCATCACTGAGCTTGAAATTTGGACCTTCTGAAACACCCCCAGCTTATGCATGGGAGAAAACTTCGGCTGTTTCTCCTGGATCCCTTAAGTTCTCACTTACATGCATCCCTGTCACCCAAAGGGCCATGGAACTGGCCACTTCTTCATCCCACATTCTGTGTCCCTTCATGATGTTCTCTTTTGTGGCATTCACTGTGTACTGCATTGTTTTTAAAATCACGTCACTTATTTTCCTACCCTGGGCAATTAGTGTTTAGAGAGAGGAACTGGGCTTCACAACCAGTTCCATGGGCTATGCAGCAAGAGAGCTTCCCCCAAGGCAGTGCAACAATCAGATGAGTGAATGAAGTATCCTTTGAATGAGGCAGAACGGCGGACTGAACTGCAGCAAATAGAAGAACTTGGTTTGTGCAGACAAACATTTTGCTCTTCGAGTGGGAAAAATGTCTTTGTATTTGACCACCAAAATATTTTTGTTTGGTTTTTTGGGTCATACCTGGTGATACTCAGGGCTTCCTCCTGGCTCTGCACTCAGGAATTACTCCTGGCAGTGCTCAGGGGACCATATGGGATGCCAGGGATCGAACCCAGGTTAGCCATGTGCAAAGCAAACTCCCTCCCGCTGTACTGTCGCTCCAGCCCACCAAAATATTTTTTAAGGAGTTCAGTGTTGTGGGTGTTTTTTTACTTAAAGCCAATTTGTAAAAGTGAGAGTAGATGCGTTGATTTCCATGACATACTGTTTTAATTAGAATTCAGACCATTTGTGGATTCCTTATTATTAGACTTGCATTCACTACATTTTCTTCCCTAAGTGATTTATATACTTGCATAACTTGGAATTTTAAACATGAAATTTATTGCACACTGTCATTATATATTAAAATTATTTTTATAATCTTGAGTACTTTAATATATCGTATGTTCTTATCCATGTAATTTATGTTCAGCATTTTCTTTAGCAAGCTTTCCACTACCATTTGGAGCACTTTAGAAATCAATATTGTAGAATACTATAAGGAGAAAAAATATTCTAAAAGTACTCCCCTGTGTTCCCATTAATTTGTTTATTATCAAGGTCTTTATTAGGAATATAGTAGCTAATGTAAGCCTATAATAAACAGAGTATAATTGAATTTTCAATATTTTGTCACCAGGGAGTGATTTTCTCCCAAGTCCTCTGCTTCATCTTCTGACTAATTGTCAGCAGTTACTCAGTATTACACATTAATGTCACTAAACATGGCAAAAAAATATATATACCTGATTGCCTTTTACTTAAAGGTATTTGTTTTGATGTCCTCTCTTTATTTACCTCAACTTTAAATATCATTTCAAATGCAATAAATGTAGCAAAGTGACATGTTTTGAAAATGCAAGTGTAGGCATAAGCTAAGTTTATTTGAATGGATGATGAACACAGTCATGTTGGGGATCCCAGAGTCGGGTACAGTAGTCATGTAGCACAGAAGTTGGCTACTCCAGGCAGAGGGGTGGACCACTGACCCTCTCTTGCATTATGTTTGTGTGGTATTTTTGGTCAGGTTCCATGTTTTGTTTTTTTTTTAATAAAAATTCAAGATACAAGGTTTATAATCTACTTATGACTTTTAGTTTCATCAATCTGGAATGGAAGGTCTCTTCCCTGGAGACTTCCCTGCATCTGTTTTCCCAGCACATTCTACACTGCCCAGGTCCTGCTTTCTCCACTACATTCAGAGGTTACACATCCTAGTACACATCTCAGGTTTGGGGCCTGCTCTGTTCCCCAGTAGCTTATTAATAGTTGATCAAGAAGATGGAACCAGCTCGACTCAGGGATTTGTAACTTGATGAGCTTTGCAGAATTTGTCACTTTCCATTTTCAACAGTGATATACAATTCATCAATTATAGTTGTGTGTCTGTGTGTGTGTGTGTTTTGTTGTGGGTATACCACACTCAGTGTTCAGGTCTTATTTCCAGCTCTGTGCTCAGGACTGACTCCTGGCAGGGCTCAGGGGAACCACATTGGGTGCAGGAGACAGAACCAGGGTTGACCATAAGCAAAGTGACCTGTCCCCTGTACTATTTCTCTGGCCTATCATTGAATGTTAAATTTGAGTATGAGCACAATTTCTTTTTAACGGTTTTAGTACATTTTAGAAGGATGTTTTTGTAATACTATCTAGAGCACTTATAGGGATTGTGATATATTTGGATATATATAAAACCATTTTATATATATATGTGTATATATATATCACCTGTTTAACAAATCATGTAAAAATAGGATGTTTTATATAGTTTTGTGTGTGTGTATATATAGATATAGATATAGATATATTATATAGCATGTGTGTGTGTGCGTAGATTTAAGCCTTTTTAATTAGAAGGAAATTTCCTAAAGAGAGTTCTTCTCACAAAGGCCAGGTAGCCTAATGATGGTGCTGTGTCAGTGTCCTCACCCACTGGGTACCATCACTCATTGTTTCACTACAACCTTGGAACAGATGTTTGTTGGTAGATCTTGGAGGAAGAAATGAGCCTGAGGAAGTGGAACATTGGGGATTGAATCAGGGATTTCGGCTGACAGGCTTTGTCCTTCTGCGAGAGCAAGTACACAGGGCACAGCAGACCCTGGGAGCCTGGAAATGGAAGCTGGTAGGGGCCGGAGCGATAGCCCAGCGGGTAGGGCGTTTGCCTTTGCACGTGGCCGGCCTGTGCCGGCCCGGGTTCGATCCCGGCATCCCATATGGTCCCCCGAGCACCGCCAGGAGTAATTCCTGAGTGCAGAGCCAGGAGAAACCCCTGAGCATTGCCGGGTGTGACCCCCAAAAAAAAAGCAAAAAAAAAAAAAGAAATGGAAGCTGGGCCACTGGCTAACCTTGAGGACCCACTCTGTGAAGCAGAGCCACTGTCTGACCTTGGGGGCCCACTCTGTGTCCTCTCTGTGCTCAGCTTCTCAACAGCAGGACACTGAGGTGGGACGTCTCCATAAATAAGGAGGCCACAGTGCCACAGTGCTTCCCCTATCTCTGTCTGCCTGAGCATCTGTAGGAACACCTCTGTGGCAATGGGGGGGAGCAAAGACCCAGTGGTCAGCTCCTCCCTGCCGAGACTTGTCACCCATACTGGCTGTTTCCCATCACTTGTCAGGAAAGAAACCAGCTTTGACCAAAGGCATCATTCAGTGTGGCACCAGAGGATCTAGCAGGGAGAGCCCAACTCTAGAAGACACACAGGAGACTCACTGCATGAAACTCTTCCAGCCAGAAGAGAATGGAAGGATGTGGTATAAGAGCTCAGTGAAATAAACTCATCCCCTCTAGCAACAACAGATAAACACATCCAGCTCTGGAGCTCCATGGCCTGGTTGGGGTCCAGTTGTGCCTCTATGGGTCAGTCACCTTGGTCCACTTTCTCCTTCTCTTGGTGTCTCCACTGTCTCTTTCATAAATGACCTCAGCAAGAGGACTTAGCTCTCAGGTAGTTGCTCACGGGCCAGAGAGGCAGTACAGTGGGGAAGGGACTTCCGTGCTTGCAGCTAACAAGGTTTAATCCCCAGCACAGCATAGGGCGCCCCCCAGCCCTGCCAGGTGTGATCCTTGAACACTGAGGAGTAAGCCTTGAGCCTACCTGGGTATGACCCAAACCAGAACGAATCAAGATGTTTGCACAGATTGGTGAGCTGGTCTGTGTGCCCTGTTGCTGGAGCCAGGCATGCAGTTATTGCTACATCCAAGACCTGGATTAGGATCCACAGGAGTTGAAGCATCACCCAAGGAAGGAGGCTTTGGAGAGAAGGAGCCGTGGTCAGGCACTGCGGGGCTGGACTGTGTCTGCTCCATGCTGACTGGAAGTGAGGCTGATTCGGACACCCGCTGCACCAAGGTGCCATTCGCTCATATTGCCCCACTAGGTGTTAAATGGGGGTGCCCATACAAGCCTCTGGTATGGTAATTCTTTTGACCCAATCAAGGCCAACACCTCATACTGCCTATAATCCAAGAGAGGGCAGGAGAATCTGTTAGGACTCTGAAGTCACCCATCTGGGAGGTTTCACACATCTCCCAGACCTCTCCTGCACCACCACTCTCCCCCTTTCCCCCACAGGACCCCACATTTCACAAAGGCCACATCTTGTTTTTTCCTTTTCTGCTGGGAGGTGATAAGTTTACCAGTGACGCCATCGAGGTTAACCCAGGCCTTGGCCAACATCCAAGCATGATTGAGTAAACGCTTCTCGAAAGTCTTAGCCACCACCCACCCGCACGGCCTCCTCGGCCTCCTGGCGAGCCTCCTCTGGCCTGGCCCCTGAAATGTGGAGGAAGTTGATGGAGAGAGCAGCAGAGGCCTTGGGACTGGCCACACCCTCTCTGCTGCCATCAGTGACAGCACGTGGACCTTCCCAAGAGCAGAGTATTCTGGGCCCAGGACGAGACGGGACAGCTGTGAGAGGGCCTGGCCGCTGCTGAGCCCAGGGCTGGGAGCAGGTGCTTTTGACAGCTAGAAAAGAATTGGTCTGGGAATCCCCCTGACAAAGGGAAATCACAGAAGTTAGAGACAGAAGCAAACCTATTAGTCAATTCCCTGGCCAGAGATAAATTGATCCCCAGAGTGTCCTACTGACTCTGTGGCTCTCCCAGTTATGTCTCTGTCAACATGGACAGATGAGAGACCACAGGGAGGAGATTAAAGACTCGGGACCTGTGGGGCTGGGGACTGGCGTAAGGAAAGATCCGTAACTGGCAAAACCAAATAGCACATGAGGCGGTTAGCTTGACTGGGTGCCTGAGGTGGTTGGCTTGACTGGGTGCCTGAGGTGGTTGGCTTGACTGGGTGCCTGAGGCAGTCGACTTGACTGGGTGCCTGAGGTGGTTAGCTTGATTCTAGGACTCCAGAAGGTGGACTGTTCACGTGACGTTCTGTGGTGATCATTTTCTTAAGCACTGAGGATTTGGGGTTGGGGAGAGGGCCACAGGTACTCAGGGGGTTACTCCTGGTTCTGTGCTCAGGGATTACTTTTGACAGAGCTCAGGACACCATGTGGGGGGGCAAGAGTTGAACCCAGGTTGGCCATAGGCAAGGCAGAGGCCTCTGTACTACTGTTTCATCATCAGCACTGAGAATTCTTAATTCAGAGAGAAATGTTCTTTTTCCTATTTTATCCTGTGGTGTCGAGTATTTTGGACATTGGCGGCCCAGAAGTAAGAGGTTATTTTGCTGCTCAGGCTCTGAGAGAAGCTTCGCATGCTCGCTGCCCATAGAACATATCGAACAGGCGAGTGTAGACTACGTTGTAAAGTTGGAGGGTTTGATCGATGAGCTGTGGACACGTTTGAACTAGCTGTTGTGATATTAAAGATCATTTTGAAAGAGTCCAGTTGGTTGAGAACCAGGTCCCAGTTGGTTCCTGTGTGCTGAGCCTCTTCCTTACAGCACATGGGGTGAAATGGGGTGCTCACGTGCCATCGAGTCACAGAGAATAGTGGTTCAAATAGAGGCTCAAAGACAAACGAGGATTATGAATTCACCTGGTTTTAATTATGGGAAACTGGGTTGATTGAACTGACTGATATTTTCATCACTCCTTGCTTGGTGTGCATGTTGTGTGGGGGATAGTTCCAAAGAGGAAGCTATCACTTTCAGATAGGTAGCTGAGAGATGGTCCAGCAGGGCCTCAGGGGAAAAGGAAGGAAGGGGAAGGGGGGAAAGGATGAGGAAGGGAGGGGAGGAAATGAAAGGGAGAGGGAAGGGGAGGGAGGGGAGGAGAGAAATGTGAAAGGGAAGGGGAGGGAAGGGAAGAGGAAGAAATTGAAGGGGAGGAGAGAAGTCAAGGGGAGAGTAGGGGAAGGGGGGGGGGAGGGAGGGAATCTCCAGGGAGGGGAGGGAAGGGAGATGGAAGGAAGTTCAAGAAAATTCATTCTGATGCTCAAAAGGTTAAGGGGGACTTTGCTCAGGACCATTGTGAGTGGCTTGAATGAATGACACATCAGTGAATGATGGTCTGATCTCTGGGTGGTACTTGGCTAGACCCCAATGACAAGAGGATCCAGAAGCAAGGTCTAGGCAGGGGGTCTGGAGCTGGAAGAAGGGCATGGTGGACATGAAAGTCCCTGCGATATTCTGACGTTGCTGTGCCAGGCAGCAGAGACATGGAGAGTTCTTGCTCAGGGCAGGCCAAAGGTCTAAACATGGGTGGGGCGAGGACTCTGCCTGGTTCTCTCTACTGTCCGCTGCTTCCGGGAAGCCTGTGATGGCTTTGACCTTAAGACATCAGCCTGTTGCCCCCCCTCGTGCCGCTAGGAGCACAGAGGGTTTTCTGCAGTGACAGTCTTTTGGGCTGCACACTCACCTCTAACCCGGTGGCAGGGACTCATGGGAGAGCAGCGCAGACCACACTGCGAGTCAACGTGCCCTTTCCCCAGCCTCCCTGCCCCAGAGGGAAAGAGCCTCCAGAGGAGCCAATGGAAGGATGGAGTTGGGAACTGTCTTGCTTCTGCTTCTGAGTCCAGAAGAGTGAGAAACGTGGAGGAGAAAGACCAGAATAAACGAGCAAACCAGACTGAAGTGTCCAGGGCCCGCTCCTGCGATTTAGTGTGTACAATAAAGCATGTTGGCTCAGGAAAGAGAGATAGAGAGCGAGACAGAGAAAGAGAGACAGAGGCAGAGAGATAGACATAGAGAGATACAGGGAAAAAGAGACAGAGAGAGAGCACACACATATGTCACATGCAGCCAACCTGCTTCACTCCCTGCTGCCACACTGTGCGAAGAGTGTTCCTGAGTTTGACGCTGGAGGCCTCTGAGCCCCCCAGAGCTAGTCCAGGCGGGCCCCAGCTCAGTGGGGCCAGTGCATCACTGCATCCTCGGGCCCCTGCGTGGAACCTCTGTCAGGGTAGTGGAGTCTCACCTGGGCCCACAGAGCACTTTTGGGAGCCCCACTGCACACACGCACACACACACACACACACACACACACACACACACATATACACAGTCCTGAAGACGCAGCTTAGAGGAGAAGGCAGAGAGTATGATAGTGTGGGACTTGAATTTGGACAAGGACACACACCGAGGGACCGAGGAGCAGTGGACGCAGTGAAGGGGTGAAGGTACTTGGGGCTGGACACAGTAGTAGCACCCACTTGCAGGGGTAAGCAGCATCACCCCTAAAATCCAGACTCAAAAGCCCGTGGTACCTCAGTGAGAAAGAAATAAAAGGGGGACGGAACCAGAGCACGTTCTGGATATCTGGGGGCTACTCCAGGCGACACTTGGCCAACCAGGCTAGATGGTCCATGTTCGGGCTCAGAGCTGAGATTCTGCCCAGACCTAGGGTGGGGGACCGAACAGGACTCTCCCAGAAGTGCTCAGTGACCTCCACAGCAGCACCCATGGAGCTCAAGGGACCGTATGGTGCCAGGGCTGGAACTCGGGCCTGAGCACACACAGACAGCTCCAGCCCTCTGCTCAGTCTGAATTCCTTTGTAAAGACAGAGTGTCTGGGCCAGGAACATGGCTCAAAGGAGCACAGGCTTAACATGTTGGACACCCAAATCCAGTCCCCAGCATTGCATGGTCCCCTGGGGCCCCTGGAAGTGGAACCTAGCCCTGACTAGGGTGCCTCTAGTTCAAAAAAGCAACAGAACAAATCTCCGCTCGGTGGCTGATTTGCCAGGGGCTGGGCCTGGGGTTTGTGCACAGATGTTGGAAGCCCATAAACTCAGTCCCACCTCCCTGCCTAGTGCTGTGTCTGCCATCTGGGGGGACCTGGTCAGCTGCAGGTTTCACCCAGGATGGACAGGGTGGAAGGGAAGAGCTTAGAAAAGGGCCTCGGGACTGGCTTCTACCCTTTCTGGTGTCTGTGCTGCCCCACCAGTCCTGGAGATTTTCATCCAATGAAGAAACGTACACCACTCACTTGTGACATTTTGCTCAGAGCCAAAATTATAAGGGAAGGCAGCTAATGTGTTTATCCTCCGAGAAATTGGCAGTCAGAATTTTCTTTAAAAAAAGTCTTGTGCTGTTCCGATTTGGGTTTTTCCCCCTTGCTGAGAGGAGAAACCATCCCACACCTAGCTTCCTTCCCGTTCTGTTCCCTTGAGAGAAGGTTCCAGAGAAAGTGCAGGTAGACATCACTGAAGAGTGCCCTTCTTTTGTGTCTTTACAAATGGGGCAAACAAACAAAACCGCATCTTGCCTATATGGTTCCCCTCCCAAAAAATCAGTGTGGGCTCCAGGACCAGGAACAGGCTGCAAATTAAATGAAATAGTAGCCCTGTTTTAGCTCCCTTTACATTGGCTTTTAAAAACACTAGCAATGTTGAAATATTTGTGTTTTCTTTGCTGTCCTGCCAGCAACAGACTGGAGGAGAAGGAGTGGATAGTCAGTGTTCTCCGAAAACACAACGTAGCCTCTCTGTGCAACTTGAGCTTTCTGCGGCTCCCTGTCTCCGGGATTTCCTGCGGACCCCTGCCTCTAATTACTCTTTCTTTTTTCAGAGGCTTTTCATAGCTCTTCTCTTTTCTTGTTCCCTTTATTCCCTCTTGTCGACATTCCACGTTTCTCGTCCACCCCCTTTTATTTGGCTACCAGGGTTTAAGAACAGTGTGGAGCTGCCAAGTTGAATGGGCCCCCATCTCCTGCAAAACTGTTTTACAGATTTTCTATTGAACAAGTTAGCATTCTGGCCTCAGTGCAAGGAGATGGAAAAGCTAGATGAACCCTACCAAAGACTAGGGCTTCCCGGTGATGTAGCCCTCGCCCTTTGGCTTTTGACTTGTTTTTAGACAGATTAAATTATTTAGCCGCCTGCTTTGTTGTAACCACAAATATATCAGCAACCATCATGGGAAGAAAAAAAATCATTTCTGTTTGTCAAAGTTAAATTCAGAATTCATCCAAATGTTCGATCAAGAGCATGTTGGCTGTAGAATGTGTCGTTGTACAAACAAGGGCTTTATCAGGGAAATCAGGCGAAAAAGAAGTTGCATTGTGCTTTTCACAAAAATAACAGGACGCCAGCAGGAATAAATTGGGTGACTTTCAAGAGGACTTGGTAGGGGCTTTTGTTAAAAGTGATTTGAAAAAATGAAATGAATAGGAAGTGAAACGTAAACTATTTGAAATGTTTGTGAATTTGTTTATCCTTTTCCTCTGCCTCTTGAGATGAATTGTTTCAATAATAAACTGATAGTATTTGAGAGTGTCTGAAAATTATCAGTGGATGACAGGTACGTATTTCTTAATTATTTCCTGGGAGTCAGGATTTTTTTTTCTTTTGAAAGAATAAATTGTTGTTCATAATACCGTGATTTACTGTGTCATTCTAAAGACATTCAAGATGTGCTCTTAACTGCATCTTATTGATCGTGTTCCCTTAGATCCCGTAACTAGGGAAAATAATATTTACCTTTGAAAACCGTATCAAGAATATTATAAATTAACATCTTGCTTTTACCATAAACTGCAAAAATCTCCCTGTTGATGGACTCAGAGTGTCCGAAAGAGAAGACCCTCCCCCCCACAATGAGTTACTGTGGAGAGGAAATTGATCATGCCATCAGTCAGAATTCACAAAAGTGTCTTTGTGCTGGGGCTTCAAATTCTTGTAAACATAGCACAGTATGAGGCAGACGCTAATAACTGTGAATAGTCAACAACTTAGCCCCCAGAACAGGCTCTCACAAAAGAAACCTTCGCAATGAGCCTGGGGACTCTGAGTGCCAAAGGGATCCACTAGTTTCATCTTGCAAAATTGTTGCAGAGGTGTGCATTGGTAAGGGAAGAATGGTGTCTAAAATTGGACTCTGCATTCTAAAGGATACTAATGATAAATTAGAAGAAAATTCATATTTTATTTTAATCCTGCTTTGGGAGTTTCCTCTGGAAAGTTAAGCAACTATGTAAGCATATATCTGTTTATCCTAATGGCGTGGCAGTGAGATAATTATTAATGCTTGAGACGTTGTGTCTTTCCATTTTCTGGATAACTTGCCTTTTCTTCATGGCCACCCCTTTGCTTCTCTTCTGTGGACTTCTCAACCCCATTTCTCTGGCGACCAGATATCACTGTATCTGGTGGCCGCAAGGTAACCCCTTCCCTCTCTGGGCCAAATGTGGCTTCTGCAAAACCTGCTTCTGTGATGTAATTTTCCTTTCTGACGGCTGTTGGGAATGGTGTGTCTCGTTTGTGCCGAGCAGTTCTCTGTACTCAGTTTGTGGAATCTCTTGTTTCATTCTCAAACAGTGTTTTGTATATGTGCACCTGTCTGAAGATTAACCCATATGTAATGGGTAAATGTTTGAGGGTAACACAGGTTAGGTGCTTGGCAAAGCTCCTAACCTTTCTTATCCTTCTCACACTCTGAGACAGTGTCTGGGTGGGAGAGATAGGACCAGGGGTGAGGCTGTTGCCTTGCATGCTGCTCACACTGGTTCAATTCCCAGCACCACATATGGGTCCCTCTGGCACCTCTAGGTAACCCACTTAGCACAGAACCAGAAGGAGCCCCTGAGTACCACGAGCATGGCCCCAAGAAGGTGCAGTGTTTGACTTGGGAGTAGCCCCCAGATCTTCCTCCATCCTATTCATTAGCACCGTGCATTCTTTCAAATGAATGTTGTGTATTTTCTTCTGGTGACCTTGGGTGTGGGAGGCAGAAATGCAGTTCCTTGAACATCTGGAAATGTGCTCTTATTTTCCTGTAATATCAGGCTTTCAAATCTAAATTTCTGGTCAGAACTGAAATCGAATGTGAAACCCAATTTCTCAAAGCCATTTATCCGTATAACAATCCCAAAGTCCATTTTGAAAGGGCTTAGAATCTGCCCCAGTGCCGCTGACCTGGGGACCAGGACAGATGGCCACCCATACCTCAGGCGATGTGGCACACACTTGATGGTGGGTCAGTGGGGGCCAGGGGGAGTGATCGAGGTCAGACTTTGTCAGTGTCTCTCTGCTTGGTCTCACTTTCATCTGCGAAATTTCAAACATCCGTCATCCTGGGTCCCTTGGGGGTGTCTCAGGTCATCAGTGGAGAAGCAGAAGCCTCTGCAACTCCGTCCACGCCACATCATGAATATGTCAACAGTCTTTCCCCCTTTCTCGGAAACTGGGATGTTTTCCAGATTTACCTCCGAACTCTGAGCTGAGTTGCTTATGCCGGCCAGGGAGGGAGGCCGAGATGAAAGTCCTAGTTTTGTATTTCAAATAATATAATCTCCACCCCGAGCCTACAGCCCCCACCAGCTGGCCTTCCCACCTGCCTTCCGACCCTCCTCAGAAACCACTGTCCACATCCGGGCCCCACTCGTTTTCATGACTGTGGTAGCCCAAACAAGTTCATTTGTGTTGGTTCATGGGAGAAAAAAGGTTCAAAACCGGATACGGCCGAGAAATTCAACATGAGAGAGGAGGTCTAGAGATTGTGAAACCATTTTTCACCTGTCTGCCAAAGATAAACAAAACAAAGACTTAATAAATATAAACGGATTAGTGGTTTGTTGCTCAGAGGATATAACTCCAAGTGTTTCTCTCCTACAAGGGAGAAATTGGGTTAGTTCTGTAGCTTATTATAAAACAACACCCTATGATCCCCAATAAGTAACTTCCCTTGCCCCTGCCAGGCCGTTGTTTTAAAGCTGCGTTTCCACAGATGAGTCTGAAAAGGTCATTTTGTAAAGCCTGGGAGAAATCCTTGGAGAATGCCCCAAGCCCACCTCCCTCGGTCTGGTTTTATGTTTCATTGACTGTATTAGCATTAAACTCTTTAAGAGTGACAGGCTACAGTCAGCGGATCCCAGGTGGGTTCGGAGATCTGTCGGGCCAGCTGTTCCTTAGCTCAGATAATTCTGCTTTTGGAGATTTACAGATCCGTTGGCGGTTCACAGACCATGGCGAGCCTTTGTACTGCCCGGGCCTGAGGTTTAAAAGGAGCGTTGCTTAATAATTTATTAACTGCTCCGTTTCCTCTGGGCTATCTGTGTGCAGAGCAGTTGTGGCACAGTGCATTAGCCAGAGGAAGAACTTACCAAAAGCACATCCTCGACGGTCACTATGGTCTTTTCGTGACGGTGGTTGTGTGGCCACGGTCCCTTTGGAGCTCCTCCTGGTTTGCCTGACTGGATAGCAGAGGGAAATACCCCGTTTGGCAGGAACGTGTTGTGGGCTTCTGGTCTGTCCAAATCTGCACTCGAGTGCTGCACACCACGTGGTCGTTGAATGTGAATGTGGCTGCAACTGCTTCAGAGCTGTTCCCGGCTGGTCTGTGTGCTTTCGTTCAAAGAAATGTTTTTTGTTTGTTAAATTTATTTTTAATCAAATTACCATGAGGTACACAGTTACAAAGTGGTTCATGATTGGGTTTCAGTCATACCATGCTCCAATTCCTGTCCCTTCACCAATGTCCATTTCCCACAACCACTGTCCCCCGTTACCCTTTGGCCCTGCCTTTCTACCCACCTCCATGGCACTTTTCTTCTCCTTCTCTCTCTCTCTTTCTCTCTATTTCTCTCTCTCTCTCTCTCCCCCCTCCCATTTTGGGCATTCTGGTTTGCAGTACAGTCCTGAAAGGTTACCATGTATATCCTTTTACTTTCAGCGCTCATTTCCTGTCCAGAGTGATCATTCCCAACTATCATTGTCATGGTAGCCCCTTCTCTATTCTAACTTCCCTCTGCCTCCCATATACTTGTGTGGTAACTTCCAATTGCAGATCAGTCCTCATGGGCCCTGTTTTATTGCTTGTTTTGTCCTTAGATATTTGTCTCATACTCTTTTTATATCCCACAATTGAGTGCAGTCACTCTATGTCTGCTCTTTCCTTCTGACTCATTTCACTCACTAAAGAAATTATTTGAAAGGACAAAGTTCCAGTCGCCATTGACTGTTAAGGCACAGAAGTCACCTTTTTTGGAGACTGCTGACCAATGTCCACTACTTCATTATCCGGGGAAGTACTGACCAGAGCAGTGTCATTGCTTGCTGAGATATTTTAGTCACTGAATAAAATATCAGAGCATAGCTGCTTAGTCCACGCCTAAGCTTCTGTTCACATTCCTGGTTCCTCTTCTACTTGTGCTTCACTATTGCAAGATGTTCTTAAAGCTTGGTCAAACTTGGTCAAGGGCAGAAAAGCAAAAGTTAAACTATGTGACAAGTTTAACTTTGACACATAGTTTCTCCTACGTGTCAAAGAGAGCACATAGGAGAAACCTTGGGGGTAAAGAAAAATTACACTCTCTGCTCAGGCACGCCCAACTTCTTCAGTTCACAGAATGGTTTCAGGGACATCTTATGGTCCCCATGTGATACTTGTGGCCACTCCAGGGCTAAGAAGGAGAGCAGGTCAGAGAAGCTCCTTTTTTCTTTCATCTTTATTTTTCTGCCTTTTGGGTCACATCTGGACACCTGGTGATGCTCAGGGGTTCTTCCTGGCTCTGCACTCAGGAATTACTCCTGGCAGTGCTCAGGGGACCATATAGGATACTGGGGTTTGAGTCTGGGTTACCGCATGCAAGGCAGACACCCTGCCCGCTGTGGTACTGCTCCAACCTCAGGAATCTCCTTTTCTATCAGGATGAGAACTTCACTGACTTGTCCAAAAGTTTGTGTCTACTCAAGTTTCAATTAAAGCCAAACTCGAAGTTTCTAAGGATTCCTAGAGGATTTCTTCCACTTAGATTTTTATATTTTTAAATTCATTTTTGAGTTCTCCTGGCCAGACCGTGAATGGACACTTAGATGAAATTCTGTCACAGCTCTTTGGAGACCAACATCCTAAAAACTCAGCTGTCAAGCCCTTAGAACTGATAACAGCCCTGAGCCCTCCCTGCCCAACCAGTGCCCACCCGCACACAACGTTCATTCTCAGGGTTGGAGCGGATTCAGTGGGATGACTTGTATTCATGATGACCCAGACTTTGGCATCTTTCATTCAAAAGTGCATGGCCATAACCCAGTGCATGGCCATGCTGTTGGTTCTGTTGACACAGAACAGAGAAAGTGGAAGTCAAGACTCTCGGAGAAATAACCTTGGCACAGCCCTGCAAACGGTTGGCATTGGCGAAATGTCCATTGACTTCTTCCGTGACGAGTTGTGCTGTTTCTGAACTTACTTTCCCTTATTTAATTGGCTTCTTCCTCTACTGAATGGACAAATACTGATTTTGGAAGAGCAATTGAGGGAATATGTGAGTTAAGTTCATTTACAGCAATTTTGAGCCTAAGTTCATCAAATTGCTCCAGTGTTTTGTTCCTTAATTTTCAGAGGGAGGCTCGAGAGAATAGGCTATGACTAGAGTTTTACTTGCTTTGAGTGAACTTTACTTGTAATTCAATGGCAAGTATTCTCAAGTCACTGATATACCAAATTGAATGGCTATTTTGTCTATTATGTTCTTTTATCACTGGGGTTTTTCTTAAAAAATTGCATTTTCAGTATAAGGGCTGTGGGATTTCAATAGTTAAGGGTAATTCTTCCTCAAGTCTGCTGTGTGTCATTATAGCGACCTGCTCTACCATCCAGATTTGAGGTAATTAATACAAGGCATTAACATGTCTGACTGGGATCGCTGGGGAGAAGGAAAACCGAAATCTGTTGACAAGTGTTGACTCACAAATTGTCAACATTGATGTGTTCACCGCCTTTCCCTCATCCATCCAACTTAGGATCATGTCTGCAAGATGAAATAAGTAGTAAGCTCCCACCATAATGTGACTTCCGTGGATGTCATGACATGTCACTTGAGTGTCTTCAGCTCTGTGGTGCCTTCAACTAGTGGCTCTTAACCAGCACTTCAGGCAGAGCAGGGTCGTGCACAGGAAGAAAGTGGGGAATTGGAAAAAGGATGTAGAGACCAAGGGAAGGGTCGGGCCATGACTTACTCTGGGGATACCTGTAGAGGAGAGGTAAGGAAACAGAGAGGAAAGTTCCAGAACCTAGGAATATCTCTAGACATAAACAAGGAGACAGGGTGAGCCTAGTAGAGAAATGGGAATGGCCCCCAAAGAACATGGTATTGCACCAACTAAGAGAAATTCATTTCTTAAGTAATTCTGAATTCTTCCAAAGGCAGGAAGCAAGTGAGGAAACAGGGAGAAAAGTTTAACAGTGAATGAGAAAAGCTGTTTGTAGTGCAAAATTGAAGGGAGAGGAACTAACTGAGGGTAGGAATTTATTTTTGAAGGATCGGTGAGATGCATGAGCATCCATGTAGGCTGAAATAAAGGATTCAATAGGGCAGAAAAGCAAATTCAAGCCACAAGGAGAAACACCTCACACTTGAGAAAATGGTTTATACCGAAGAGAACAGCGACATGTGTTGGGGGTGGCAGTGAAGGGGATCCCTCCACCACCCTCCGGGTGCCCTGTTGGGGAGTAAATTGTATAAATTCATGCCACTATTTTGGGAAACACTTTGGAGCTTTCTCAGGGCGCTGAAAAAAAACCCCATAGGATCCTACTTATAACTGTCTGAAGACATGGGAGCACTAACACAGGAAGTTCTCCCCCCCATGTTTAGGGGCAACATTATTTACCATAGCTAAGATGCAGAGGTCACCAAAACCCATCATGCACGACTGGGTGAAGGAGAATGTGGAATATTTATGCCAAGCAAAACTGTTCTGTTGTAATTTTTTTAAATATGAACATTTGCCACTCACAGCAAAATGGAAGGCGCTCAAGGGGATTATGCAAAGGGAAATGAGTCAGAAGGAAACAGATAAGTATTGGATGATTTCACCCCTATGTGCCATATAAGAAGATGAAAGTGATGAGCAGAAAAACATGAAGTTCAGAAGAGATAAAGCATGGGTCGGGGATGTGGCTCCAGTGGGGGGAGAACATGCCCTGCATGCTGTGAGGCCCTGAATCTGATATGCAAGACCAGTGCCCCCCCCCCCCGCAAACACACCAGTCCTGAGCATCACTGACCGAGCACTGCTGGGAGTGGCCTCCCACTGGCACTACACACACACACACACACAGAGAGAGAGAGAGAGAGAGAGAGAGAGAGAGAGAGAGAGAGAGAGAAGGATAAACCGGTGGATAGTCACAACAGAACTAATCTGAGCTTGGAGGAGGGTGAGAAGAGAAACAGACATGGAGGGGGCAGTGTGAAGAGAGGTGATGGGTTTTGCATTTGTTTGAAGAAATTCTGAGGGGGCGAATGAGAGAGTAAAGAATAAGAAATGGCAGTTGGCCTTCATGGGATACAAAACACTGTGGAGAGTGTTCGGTCTTAATATATCCGTTCCCCTCAGCACACCCAGGGAGCATGTCATTAAAATTAACTAACAGAGGGGCCGGAGTGATGGTCCAGCAGGTAAGGCGTTTGCCTTGCACGCGCCAGCCGATGCAAGCCCGGGTTCAATCCCGGCATCCCATATGGTCCCCGGAGCACTGCCAGGAGTAATTCCTGAGTGCAGAGCCAGGAGTAACCCCTGAGCATCGCCGGGTATGACCCAAAAAAGCAAAAATAAATAAATAAATAAGTAAATAAATAAATAAAATAACTAACAGAAAAGGACTATTTAAGTGACATATCAGAACACTTGCATCTTTATATGTGAATCCTATCCTATTAATTTCAAAACCTGCACTTGTTGACAAATTGTTAGGAGAGCGTGTTTAATGCACTGCTGCCTGTCATCTGAGAGAGTTCTGTTGCTGAAGTAAAATCTTGACGGATGAACACTACTTTAAAGAAGGTAAAAATCTCTGAACGACACCGCCACTATTCACAAGTCATAAATGTGCATCTTTAGTCATACAAAATAAGGAAATAAGAAACAGGTGAAGACAAACATTTCTGAAACTAGAGTTTCAAAACAGGAACATCGGAAATGTGTCCAAAGAAGTGAGCAAAATCTGCAAATGATCATTCCACTAGTCTAATTTAATTAACCCCTATGTGCTGCCTAGAAAATAATCATTTTACCTTGAAAATTCCTAATAAACAGAGTAATTAAGTTAGAGAGTTGAAAGTGACTAACATGGCTAATGAACTTTGCAGTTATCATGTTTTCAAGATAGACAATTCCTTGAGCTTGATCCCCTGCTTTGATATTAATCTTAAATACCATCGTTATGGATTTTTTTAGTAGACTGGTTAACAAAATGTCACCAATCATGGGAGTTGGCAGGAAGTCAATGGCACTTTATCACAGGAGGGTTGCTGGTGTGTTCATAGTAATAATAATGATACTTTGGGGCCAGAGCAATCATACTGTGGGTGAGGCAATTGGCTTGCACATGGTCAACCCAGGTTCCATCCCCGGCACCATCTTCAGATCCCTTCCGGGAGTGACCCCTGAGCACAGAGCCAGGAGTTAAGCCCTGAGCTTACTGTTTTTGGCTGTGGAACAAGACAAAAGTGAATAATAGTGAAACCTCTTCTAGGCATTCCATTTCCTCCTAAACTACAGAACTGTGAAGAGGCTCGGAGAGGTGCCTACTGAATTGTGGCAAGCTTGATATTACAGTGATTATGACACATGAGGCCTGGAGAGTTCTTATGCAGTGACCCAAAACCCCATACCAGGACAGGAAATTATCATCTTTTAAGTTATTACTATTTTGGTCACAGTCCCAGAAAAGAATTTATAGGTTGCACATGATGAGTCAAAACAAAACCTACTGATTGAATGGAAAAAAAAACAACACCCTTGGGCTATTTCAGCATTACAAATACTGTAATGAGTAGTTCAGAAGGTGACCCATAGTTGGAAGGTGTCTATAAGAACCTTCAACTCTTTGCGAAACTATGTCCACCTCCGCTCCAGACGGCCCTTGTTGCCTAATTTCTATTTCTATTTCCCTAAGGGGCAAAAATCTGAGAATGAGTATTATTATAGGGATTCTACAGTAGGAAGAAGCACAAACCCCCTTAATCATGAAACAGAACTAATATCACACAGTTGAAGGATGTTTGCAGGCAGAGACAAAAAAAAAAGTTATATAAATGAGAACCCACCACGTATACATCGGTTGACCCCACTTAGGTTGTGAAAACGTTACAATCGCATGCTTAAAGGGATGTGATAAGAAGCAATTAACCATGGAGTCGGGTGGAATGGATCCTCTTAATAACTGAAGTGTGGTTTTATTGCCTCTGAGAGCTGAGCAGTTTCAAAGAATTGTATGTAAGCTCTGAGGCACAAAATTTCTCCACTTTTCATGTGAATCATTTATCTATTGAAAAATGTCTTGTGCGTAGACATGAGATCATTTTCTGTTGTCTTTACCATGGTGACTCGAAACGTAGTCTGGACTATCAAATTGATTTTTAATTATGAGCCCTTGATTTTAGACTTCAGATCAACCAAACGGAACCAGAATATTCTTAAAGCATAAACAATGGCTTGCTTAAATTCCCAGTTCTCGTTTGAAGCATTTGCTAATGTGGCATTGATCAATCTACAATTCCCAGAATGAGTGGAAGTGATAGGAATATCGGATAAAAGAAAAAAAGTGCCCCACAGGCCAGCGAGATAAATTGTTCGGGTTGTCTTTTTGCAGGTTTGAGGTCACGATTCATTCATCTTGTTACTTTGCTATATCCCTTTAGTGACTTCAATTGCAGGATTAAATATTGAATGGTGGCAGAACATTCAATAGACGAGCTCTCCTCATTGGGCCTTAGAAGGTTTTTCGTGCTCAAAATGGCAGAGTCTGTCCCCAGAATGCCAAAGATAATCGTGCTACTCATCCCATCTGTGAGATTAATCCCTCAACAATATTATCAGACAATTCTTAACACATCAATTTGTCCATGATATGACACTTCTGAAACAAATGGATAGACTAAGGAGTTTAGGAGTTTGCCTGGGGACTTCTCCATCGTCCTGTTCTTCCAGAAAATTAACCCATGAGCAGATTGGGCTAGAAACTTTCAGTATTTCCCGTGCTTGTTTTGGGGCTGAATTAACAGAAGCCTACCAAATAAGAAATCACCTAGGGTAAACTTTTCACCCTGGTGGCCAAGTAAATAGGAGCATGAAGAGAGAGAGAGAGAGAGAGAGAGAGAGAGAGAGAGAGAGAGAGAGAGAGAGAGCAGTGGGATAAGACATTTGCTTTAGATGTGGCCAACCAGGGTTTGACCCGGACTCCATGTAGTCCCCTGAGCCCTGCCTGGAGTGACTCAGGAGCTCAGAGTCAAGAGTAAGCCCTGAGCACAGCCAGCTTTGGAACAAACAACAAACAACAACAACACATTTCATGAGCAACATTTACTCATGTAATTCAAATTTTAACTGCAGTGTTTAGATGATGATTGCCATGTACAGATTCCTTTAGGTACTACTTAGCAGTGATGGGTGTACACAATACTGTTTTAACTGCAGTGTGTATATGATGTTTGCCATGTACAGTTTCCTTTAGGTACTGCTTAGCAGTTATGGGGGTATGCAATACCGTTTTAACTGCAGCGTGTATATGATGTTTGCCAGGTACAGATTCCTTTAGGTACTGCTTAGCAGTTATGGGGATATACAATACTGTTTTAATTGCAGCGTGTATATGATGTTTGCCATGTACAGATTCCTTTAGGTACTACTTAGCAGTGATGGGGGTACACAATACTGTTAAAGCATGTTAGCCAAAACAAAAAAATGAAAAATGAACAGGAGCATGACAGTGCTAAGTTGATCAACTGCCTAAGAGCTAAACCACCAATATTCAGATTTCTTTTCCGCCTGAAATATTCTGCCCCAAACAAATATTCTGCTCGTGTTGCTCTCCTTACACCTTTGGGGGCTGCTTGCAGACCAAGTCCATTGCAAGGGAAATGACCATGCTAAAGGTTAAAAATGTGTTATTTAGCCAAGAGACCCAAGAGGCTTGAAGGATAAATGCATATGCTTTTTAAAAAATAAAAATGTTTTATTTATAAAACGTAAAAAATTAAACTTGACAAGAACCAAGAGGTCACTCCGTTCCTCTCTGGATGTGCATAATTATTTTATTTCACATGTGTCTGAAATGTCGAAAAGGCCCCAGGTGATCATTTTTCATGAGGCTTTTCTGAAGTAGCTAAAATCCCCAAATTCTTCAGGATGAAATTATTGGGGAGGTGGCTAGGGAAGGGGCAATATGGCCAATGTTTTTCCTGCTCCAGCGTCAGCCCATTCCTTCTCCCATGATGAAGCTCTTTTACATCAGGATGCTAAATTCCATTGTGCTCTACAGTCTATCCTGTGGCCGTGCCCCTCCACCTAAGCACATTTGGATTTTTCTCATTTTCTCATAAGTCATTCATTCTCTTCCTGTCATCACCTGACTCTATCTCTGGCTTCCTTCCAATTCATGCACATCTTGGTGGTGTGTGGGGGTGGCGGGTGTTGGGTTTCACTGTCGGGAGAAAGTCGGGTATTTCCAAAGACAGTATGAGAGCATGGTCCTTAGAGACAGGTTTGAATTCTGTTTTTTGCCCCTCACAGCTAGCGACTTTCATTCTCCTTTTGGCAGGGTCTGGAGAAATGACCCGACAGATGAAGCATGTGCTTTCCTTTCAGGAGACCCAGATCTGAGTCCTAAACACCACCAGGAACAGCCTCTGAGCACAGAGCTGGAAGCAGTCCCCCAAAGTCCCATTCATGGGGCCAGAGCGATAGTACAGCAGGGAGGGCATTTGCTTTTAACATGCAGGCGACTTGGGTTTGATCCCCAGCATCCCACATAGTCCCCGAGCACCATCAGGAGTAATTCCTGAGTGTCGAGCCAGGAATAACCCCTGAGCATCACCAGATGTGACTCCAAAAAGCCAGAAAAATTAAATAAAATTCGAAGTTCCATTTGTTCATCTAGGTTTTGATCATGGTGATGGTTTTGGGTGCCTCGTCTCCAGTGGTGCTCGGGAGCTACTCCCAGCATGGTACTCAAGGGATGCACCTGGCAGTGCTCAGGGGCTGGTATGCTGCTGAGGTCTACACCTGGGGAGGTCGCATGCAAAGTCAATGCCATCACCCCTCTACCATCTCTCGGGCCAGCCATGGTTTCAAAAAATTATACTTTGGTTTCTTGCTCTCTAAAATGAGACTAACTCTAGATCAAAGGATAGTTGTGACTTAATTTTTTTTTAAGCAAGAGCCTTCTAAGCAGGTTGTCCAATTAGGGTGCTGGAGTTTCCCAGGTTACCCCGGGCCTCCACAGGTAGCCCAGTTGTGCTCAGAGGACCAGATAATTCCAGGTGTGGGAGCTTATTGGCCACATGTAAGGCTCATCTGCTACCGGCCCCTTCTACTGTCTCTTCAACACCCACAGTTGTGATCCCAAGAAGAATAACTAACTGGCACAGGACAAGCAGCAAGAGTGACTTTTTATAATTAATGTGCGTGTTGTACACTGATATGCTCTCTTGGTGGAGAGAAGCCTTCTTGGATAATCTTTTGTTTGGATTTCCTTTCATAAAAGAGGTTTGTATTTGCCGATGATTCCTTTTGAATCCAATCTCGTTTCAGTTGGATTTTCGAAGAGAAATAAATCCTTCCAGTCAATATACAAATGAAAAAATTTTGAGATGAATAAAAAAGGAATCATGAAATTAGATGCATAGTCAGAAGACAACTGTAGGTTTGAGTTGAAAAGAAAAGAATTCTCAGTGTCAGGAAGAAATGCCACATCGACGTAACCCAGAACCAGAGACCCGCAGAGACGCCAATCTGAGCAAGAAAGTGAGCAGAATAGGACAAGCCTCAAGTTATTTGAACATAATATATATCAGAACAGTAATGAGCAGGAGCAGAGATGGGCAGTAAAGAGGGAACTACATAGGCCACGAATGGAAGTGTGCCTGAGATCGTTTGAGCCTTTTGTTATCTCCTTGCTGTCTATCGGGGGCAGGCTCAGAGGCTGCTCCCGGCTCTCTGCCTTATGTGCATTCCTGGTAATACTCAGGAGTATTCCCTCCTCTGTGGTGCTAGAGGGGATAGAACCAGAGTCAGCCACATGCAAGGCAGCTCCATCACCCCTGGTCTGTTCTCACTCTCTCTCTCTGTCTCTTTCTCCATCTCTCTCTGTCTCTGTCTGTCTCTTCTCTCTCTCTCTCTCACCCTTGATGGCTTCTCATCCTGATTGCATTCAAGACTGAATATGCTACATAGAACCCAAGTTTGCACCCAGCGTCTCGCATCAAATCAAACTTGGTATCAAGGGTTCTCGGTCTCCATGGAGCCAGCACTCACTTAGAGATATGCCCAAGGTTCGGGCTGGGCCTTGCCCTGGAGTCTGATTTTCTAGGGGATGGAACTTGAGAATCAGCCCATGTTGGTGCCACAGGGCTGCTTTAAGGCTGCTTAGAGGCCAGGTTGCTCTTCTAGGCTTGCTGTCTCCTGCAGTGGGGACCCCCTAGCCTCTTGACTCCCTACTCCCAGTACACAGGCTGTATTGGCAGGAAGGCCGGCAGGGGCCTGTAACTGTCTCTTTACCCTAGAGACCAGAGTCAGCTCCGTGCTTCTCCTCTCAGGACAGCTTGGAGGAACAAGGCTGAAGTTCGTTTACTCATATGCACTCAGCTCAGAGCACGCTCAGGGTGGACACTTGGGCACTGAAGCAGGGTGTGTCCATCTGCTTTCTAGGAAGGGACAGAGAAGTCCAGATGCTGAACTGGTGTTCTGCAGTGAATCACACAGCCGTGGCTCTGGATAGAAGAAAGAATGCTAGGAACAGGGGTCACACGCACTTACTCTCATACTCTCAGATGCACATTCACATGCTCACAAACATACACACATAGCACATTCATAGTCACACATGCTCACACATGTTCACACACATACTATCACACATTCAGAAATGTAATCATACGCATGCACCCATGTACACACACACAAACACTCAGACACTCACATTCATATACACTCACACAATCTCAGTCACATAAACTCACATTCAGGCACACACATTCACACATGCTCACACTCATCCACACAGATTCACACACACTCAGACACAAGCATTCGTACTTTTACACTCACACTCATGTTCACACACGTTCACTCATAGCCCTCCTAGTCAGCTCTGCCCGCCTGTGGCCTACACAGGGTGGACTCACCGTGGCAACTCCCTGATGTTCAGCCTGTCCTCAGCTGATTGATCAGTAGAGCAGGAGGGGCTGAGAATCAAAGCACAGCCAGGGTCCCGAGGCCGTTTCCGACTCTCTCACTGGCCTTCCTGGGCCCAAGCCACATGCAGAGTTGAACAGAATTCAACTACAGACTGGAATCGGGGGATGGAAACATGCTTATTAAACCGACAGAACTCCAAGAGAAATGGTACTTGTTTTTAGATTTTTCTCCAACTACCAGTTGGGCCACCAGCAGGGTTTGGGCGAGGGATGGAGCCCCTGCCTGCTGGCCACTCTCTAAGTTTGGCAACTCCTTAGTTCTGAGATAACCATGGCACATTGCCAACTGTCCGGCTCAGGTCTATGCCAGCCTCTTTATTTTTATTTTTTATTTTTATTTTTATTGAATCACCATGAGATAGAACATTACTGAAGCTGTCCATGATTGGGTTTCAGTCATACAGTGTTCCAGCACCCATCCCTCTACCAGTGGCCATTTCCCAGTTCCCTTCCCACCTCTCCATCTTCCCCCACCTCCTATCTCTCCTCCCTGCCCCCCATTTTACACATGTGATTTGCAGTTGCCAGGGCAGGATTATCATGTCTATCCTTTTACCTACATGTCTATCCTTTTACCTACGTGTATATCCTTTCTCACTCAGTTCCAGTCCCAGCATGACCATTTCCAACTATTATTGTCATACTGGTCCCTTTTCCATCTTACCTACCCTCCACCCCTGTCTTGTCCACAAAGTTCAGCAGAGTTCATTAGTGGCATTGCTTGTGTGTTTACTCAGCCTGATCCAGGCCTTAGTGTCCTGCCAGATTAACACAGGCCCTGCATGGCGAATAACCAGTATTGCTTAGGAAGATCATTCCTGCCTTCAGGTGAGTAGGCTAATACACTTTAATATCATCGCATACCCCCTTACCCCCATCACAGCCAAACAGTCTGTAACGGAATGTGTGCACTACAAACATCAAATTCACACCATGGTTAAAATTTGAGTTATAGACGTGTAGATGTTTCCCATGAAACTTGCTATTGTTTGGGCCTTACCTGACTGTGCTCAGGGCTTTCTCCTGGCTCTTAGCTCAGGGACTTGGGGAACCTTTGGAAGTTCAAGGGCTGGAAACTGGATTTTAGCTAACGCAGGCAAACACCTTCTCTGCTCTGCTACTTGTGGGCCTGAACAATGAAATACTTTGAGTCGTGTAGAGACTGTTGTTTTAGAACACATCCACTGATGGGCTTTATTTTTTCCCATCTTTAAAATAGCCTAGAACCCACTTCTTTATAGAGATAAATTCTTCTCCAAACTTTAGATACACAGAAACTTTCCTGGGCACAGATACCCTGGCTGAAGCTGGCACCCCCAGTTCCCTTGGGCTGGACGTTGCATTAGCATTGACTTGCACAGAGCGTCCCAAGCACCGCTTTCTTCAGGCGACATGATCCTTTGCATCTGAGCAGAAACTTCTGCAAATCTGCTTATTCCCAGATAGCAAAGCAAGAGTTTGCTCCCACCATGTCTTTATTCCACCAGGGCCCGATGGAGCTGGGCAGTGAATCCCTTGTGTGCTTTATGTTCAAACTTTCGTAGAAGATGTAAAATGGACACCCCCAACATGCCATACATTGAGATGGTGCTTGCTGGCCAGCTTTAGAGATGATCACGTATTTGTCATGGTCACTAAGAGTGGTGACATTTGTCACCACTGTCAGAGGTAAGATGGTCTCAGGATGGACACCCTGCCCCAGCCATTTTCCCTCACTGGGCTTATCAGAGAAGCTTCAGAATTCTTCAGCACACCCCTATAACTGTTTTAGAAACCAAACTTCTTCTCAAAGCCCCTTACCTGCTTGTCAGGGCCACTGGGGACAAAGAGGAAACAGCTGTTCAGGTATCGAAATATTTTCTTTCCTTTTCGGTCTCAACTTTTTCTGGTTTCACATTAGAGACCTTATGTAATGTTTAATGTTTCAATTTACTGTATGCGCTTTCAGCTTTAGTATTTGTCATCTTGTTCCAATTTAATGAAAGCTTACTTGGCTATGGTTTTCGTTGGAAAGCGGAACACACGTACAGCTTTCAGCAATAATATATATTTTTCCTTTTCTTTGGATTTGAACAGCCTTCTAAAATCTTCTCTACTGAAATTCTGGCAGAGCTGTTTCTTCAACATTTGGCTGAGGGTTCGGAATGTTTTAAACATTTGAAGTGACTGGGATCAATTACTGTAACCTAAAATGGATAACCTTTAAGACACAAAGCCCATGTTTTTCTTAATCATCTCGTTACATGACATTTTTTCTGTTTGTATATCGATAAAACACTGAATGTTGGCAAAATAAGGCACTTTTCATTTATTTCCAAGTACTGTTGATATTGTATAAAGCTGCATAGTACATGGAACATTAAAGTTATTTTTAAGCTCCAACATCTTTGAGGATGAGAAAAGTAAAATTCCAAAGATGGGGGTAAACTTGTAACAATTTAGCAGCCTAACAAAGTAGAATAAATAGCAAAAATTGAGGATTCAAAATGAATCTTAAAAAAATTAAAAACTTCACAATGCCAAACATATTTCAAGGCTCTGTTTTCTCATTAAGGGAGCTCCAAGAGTTTTCTGATTCACAATCTCATTCTGCTTCTCACTCGGGTTCTGTCGTGACTGCATTCCTCCCCCTTTTTTTTGTCTACTAGAAAGTCGCTAACTGCTTCCTCTGAGATATTTACTTTGAAGGGGTTATGGAGTTATATCCTGTTATTTCTATTTATCAGGCGAATTTTAGACTCGCCTTGTGCTTTCAGGACGGAACAAAAGACAGGCATCAACCAACGTGGAGATTTGACTTTTGATACATAGGAATGTGGTGCCACTCTGGTGATGTTACCAGGTGGAAGTGACCCGTGACGGGCAGATGGCCAGAGCGATGGCCAGAAACATTACAGGCAAAACATGCCTGCTTCTGCAGCAGCAGACTCTGAACACATTAGCACAGCCTCTCTCAGCTTGCAGGGTTTTCTCCCTTGTTGGTTCCTGATGATGGATTACTGATAAACTCCTATGCGAGTTATTCCAGAGTTCCTTAGAGACCTTAACTTTTTTATGAATGAAAAGGTCATTTATAAGCGTTCTCTGCTGCTTCATTATTTTTTCCCATGGAATCAGGTTGCTGTGTATAATTTTGTGCTGCGCTGTTTTCTTTGAAATTGTAACTCACCGTCCAGTTTTCCTGTCCTAATTATCTGTTGGCTGGCTGGGCGGCACTTACTTCATGAGTTATAGTCAGGAAAGTGAGAGTCAAGTTCAAAGTTGAATCCGTTCAGTAAACGCCAAGTCCCGGCTTTAGAAAGTTCGAAATATTCTTGTTCATGTTGTCCTCGATGACTTTCGCTATAAGGACAAACGTGGTGCCAGATGTGTGGTATTTTATAATTACATGCTCCGAGCCTTTGCTCGCTTTCCAAGGAGACTATTCAACATCTGTTTGATCAAAATCGTTTTCTGTTTATTTTTCCAGGCCCACAGATGAGTCAGAATATTAAGTCAGATGCTGAGTCACCTCTTTTGTGATGTTGCCTGTGAGCTTCATGTCCACTTACCTGCTCTTTAGCCCAATACTACACATTGCTTCTCATACCTGGGCAGAGGATCAGTTCTTAAAGATGTTGCCATTGGCTATGTGCCTTATGCTGGGCCCGTTCTGGTTCCAAATACTGAGCAGAATTTAAAATGGATGGACAAGGAAGTGTGTGGGAAGTGGGGGCAGGGCCCTGCTCACATTTGCACATTGAGGCCACTTTATCTGTTTACCTTCCCTCTCCCCTGGGCCTCTCCTTATCTGTCCTCGAAGAGTACACAGATATTGATTCACCAAGACAGATGGCGCCACATCCTAAATGGATACAGTGACCAGGGCACTGTGATAGAGCAAGACCTGGTTCTCCGCACCTGGTCCCCCTTTCTTCGTACAAAGGGTGCAAGGAGAGAGAGAGAGAGAGAGAGAGAGAGAGAGAGAGAGAGAGAGAGAGAGAGTGCAGGTCTTCACCCAGGGCAGGGCAAGGCCAGCCTCTGACTCAGAAGCCAATGGCAAGTAGAACGCTCACCTTATTGCTGTCAAAATGCACATTCTAGAGCTGAGTATTGAAAGTAGGTAAAGGGATAATAATCCTCCAATGTCTATCTTGCCACCCACAATGCACAAAAGGGAAGAGAGAGAAAGAAAGAGAAAGAAAGAGAAAGGAAGGAAAGGAAGAAAGAAAGAAAGAAAGAAAGAAAGAAAGAAAGAAAGAAAGAAAGAAAGAAAGAAAGAAAGAAAGAAAGAAAGAAAGAAAAAGAAAGAAAGAAAGAAAGAAAGAAAGAAAGAAAGAGAGAGAGAGAGAGAAAGAGAGAAAGAGAGAGGAAAGAAGGAAGAAAGGAAGGAAGGAAGGAAAGGAAGGAAGGAAGGAAGGAAGGAAGGAAGGAAGGAAGGAAGGAAGGAAGGAAGGAAGGAAGGAAGGAAGGAAGGAAGGAAGAAGGAAGGAAGGAAGGAAGGAAGGAAGGAAGGAAGGAAGGAAGGAAGGAAGGAAGGAAGGAAGGAAGGAAGGAAGGAAGGAAGGAAGGAAGGAAGGAAGGAAGGAAGGAAGGAAGGAAGGAAGGAAGGAAGGAAGGAAGGAAGGGAGAAAGAAAAGTGCCTGCAGCTTGGGAATGGGGAGGGAAACTGAGGATATTGGTGCTGGTAAATGTGAGTTAGTGGAGGGATGGGTGTTGGGACACTGTATAACTGAAACCCAATCATGAACAGTTTTGTAATCTCACAGCTTTGAATAGCTTCCTCTATCTCACAGGTCACTTGCATTACTTGTCTTCCCATTGTTCATCCATTTGCTTGAGCAGGCACCAGTAACATTTCCATACATCCTGTCAAGAGCAAGTGTAGCCCAAGGGCATCTGCTCACTTCAGGAACACAAAGAGCCTCAAACCATTCCTTCAGGTCATGGGAATGAGGTCTATAATTGTTACTGTTTTTTTGGCATATCGGATGCAACACTGGTAGCTTGCCAGGCTCTGCCGTGTACATGGTACACTCTCAGTAGTAGGTTCTCATCTCGTGCATTTACTGATGACCTCAATGGAGAGAGATGGGCTTTTCCCTTGAGTGGAGCTCTTGAGGAGCTGTGGAGTCTGAATGTTGAGAATAACTGACTTCATGGTGTGGGGTTCCTCTGGCTTCTTGCTAGGCTCACTGGGATGACGGGCCATGGCTAGAACCTACCTAGAACTGTATACAGTGCATAAATGTGGAAGATCCTGGGAAGGACCTGGTCCTAACTTCCAGTATTATCTAACACTGTTGCACGGCCACAGAGCGACCACATGCTGGCGCAGCTGTGAGTCTGGAGTGTCTCTCTTCCAGGTTTGCTGGCTGTGGTGGTTGGGAGCTGGCAGTCACATCCACCAACATGGAGGTGGAGGAATGGGAGGAGGAGCCCAAATTCCTGCTCCAAGTCCAGTCAGCGTGACCCCACCCCACCACACACACACACATGTGAGCAAACCCTAAGAGCTATGTTGGACTTGGCCAGGGGCTGGCTGAGCCATTTACCACCCTCCGAACTCCATGGACTGCTCCACATGGGGCCAAGCAGTGCAACTGTGGGTCTGGAGTGGTTGGGTCTGAGTGTTTCTTGGTGATCTCAGTTATTCTGTAATAAATCACGATCACGATCACGAACTTCCCGTTGATCATCTATTTGCTAGAGCGGGCACCAGTAATATCTCCATATGTCCTGTCTCATGCCAGTAGAGCCAGGGGCATCAGCTTGCTACAGGAACATAAAGAGCCTCAAACCATTATATTAGGTCATGGGAATGACCTAATGTAATTGTTACTGGAATTTGGCATATCAAATACAACATGAGAAGCTTGCCAGGCTTTTCGAGCAGGAGGCAAACTCTTTTAAACACCTCCAAATAAAGCATTTATTGATGAGCCAGCCGCTATGCGCCGCATGAGCCGGGCTGTGATGGGCTGGTCTGCTGGGTGGAGTTCTGATGAGAGGAAAGTCCAAAAAGTGGAAAATGGCGGCACCCGTGGAGTGAGGAGGGGTGGCCTGGCTTGTTGTGAGGCTCTGCCGAGGTGGTGGGCCAGGGCTAGAACCTGTCATGCCTCCCGACTGCCTCATGAACGGCTGTGCACAGGGAGAGCAAGGAAGAGCTCTGCCCCATGTCTGAGAGACTCTGGACCAGCATACCTGGGCCGGATTGAGGAAAAAAGCTGCTGCAGGGTGGGTGTCGATGATCCAGGCTGTGATGGGCTGGTCTGCTGGGTGGAGTTCTGACGAGAGGGAAGTCCAAATGTGGGAAAATGGCGGTGCCCGTGGAGTGAGGGTGGTGGTCTGGCTTGTTGGGAGGCTCTGCCGAGGTGGTGGGCCAGGGCTAGAACCCGCCATGCCTCCCGACTGCCTCATGAACGGCTGTGCACAGGGAGAGCAAGGAACAGCTCTGCCCCATGTCTGAGAGACTCTGGAGCAGCATACCTGGGCCGGATTGAGGAAAAAAGCTGCTGCAGGGTGGGTGTCGATGATCCGGGCTGTGATGGGCTGGTCTGCTGGGTGGAGTTCTGACGAGAGGGAAGTCCAAATGTGGAAAATGGCGGCGCCCGTGGAGTGAGGGGTGGTGGTCTGGCTTGTTGTGAGGCTCTGCCGAGGTGGTGGGCCAGGGCTAGAACCCGCCATGCCTCCCGACTGCCTCATGAACAGATAAATAAATAAACAGATGAATGAATGAATAAATAAATCACACTTTCCTGGGTCAGCCAGATAGTATGGGGGGAAGGTATTTGCTTTGGGTGTAGTAGAGCCTGGTTCACAACTTGGCACTGCTTAGGGGCCTCTGAGCACAGCCAGGGGTCGCTCTTGAGCACAGAGCCAGGAGTGGCCTCTGAGCATAGGTGGGTAGGGCCTCAAAACCCTATTTGCACAATTCTTTCTCTTCTCTGCAGGAGGGAGACAGACCTTCCTAGGCAAGGCCCCCTGCAGTTACATCCCAGACCTCAGGCCCTGTGATAGGAGCTGGCTGGCGTTTCAAGAAAAACAAAGTCTGTGTAGGTCTTCCAAGCTCTGGGCTTCTGCACTGACGTCCACACAGTGGTCTGTGCTCTGGGCCAACAAAGCCATAATCAGCCGTAAAAATAAACATGTGCATATCCATAGCCCCAAATAAATCAAAGTGGACATAATGAAAATTTTCCAGTGAGCTTAAAAGAAAATGTGATATACCATGCCTCGTTGCAGGTGGGAGAGGGAGCAGAGTGAGTTTGCCTTGGAATTTTAAGGTGGGTAGAATTTCTGTGCTCAGGGATCACTCCTAGTGGGGCTCAGGGGGCCATAGAGGGTTCCTGGGATCAAACCCAGGTCAGCGGTGTACCTTAACCCCTGTGCTTTATCTCCTGCCTAGCCACCTAGGACATTCTTATGTCACTATGAGAAAGTGAATATGGAGAGAAATTATGCTAATAAGTTGAGTGAGTGGGGGGCTAGAGCAATAGTACAGTGGGGAGGATATTTGTGTTGCGCAGCTGACCAGGGTTGGATCCCCAGTATCCCATATGCTTTTTAGAGCACCACCAAGAGTAATTTCTGAGTGCAGAGACAATGGAACTCCTAAACATCATTGGATGTGACCCAAAAGCCATAAAGAAAGTGAGAGAGAGGTGAGAGAGGGAGGGAGGGAGGGAGGGGAGGGAGGGAGGGAGGGAGGGAAGAAGGAAGGAAGGAAGGAAGGAAGGAAGGAAGGAAGGAAGGAAGGAAGGAAGGAAGGAAGGAAGGAAGGAAGGAAGGAAGGAAGGAAGGAAGGAAGGAAGGAAGGAAGGAAGGAAGGAAGGAAGGAAGGAAGGAAGGAAGGAAGGAAGGGAAGGAAGGAAGGAAGGAAGGAAGGAAGGAAGGAAGGAAGGAAGGAATTGAGTGTTTTAAGAGAAAAGTATAATTTTTGTAAGCTATCTCTCTGGATAAAATATAAAAGCCAACTGCTCCCTCAAATATGAAATCATGGCTTTGTCTTAAGAAAAAGGAAGTTTTTATTGGATGGGGGGACTTTGTGGGGGCAGACTCACAGAGCATAGAGCCGGCAGGGAGACAGATGAGAGTTTGTCTCTTAGAGGAGGCTCTGAGGCTTCAGTTACTTCAGAAAGACTTTCAGGGGCTAGGTAGTGCAATGGAAAGACATTTGCCTTGCCTGTAGCTGACTCAAGTTCCTGCCCTGGACCCCTGAGCCCTGCCCAAAGTCATCCAGGACAAAGCCCTGAGCACTGCTGGGTGTGGCCCCTAAAGAAACAGAAAAATGATCATTTTAGATTGGTGGGTTCTCACTTTGGCACATGTTTTATCATAAACATAGACACCACGGCCCTCCCCTGCTGGCGGGGAGCCACCAGGCTAGTCAGTATTTCATCTGTCTGGTCTATACAGCTATTCAGTCTCTGGAAATATGCTTAGTCCAAAGGTTGATGGGTCAAGAATAAGACTTTCCGGTAGGATGCAGTGATTTACGCGGTGACTATATACATTGGTTCTCACAGCCCAAGCAGGAACCATTATTTCAAACTATAATGATGGTCCAGCGACACTCCTAAAGGTGGTTGTAGGTAAGACTTTGCAGCTGTTTTAGCAGACCTCAGGCTGCTGGTGCTGGTGGCGGCCCCAGTCACGGAGCATGGGACACAACTCAGCACAGAGGCCAGGATCGCAGATTCTCTCTCTATTCAGTTTGGGCTCTTAAGTATTTATGGCACATTTTTTATTATATGTGGGAGCCCTCCCAGCGATTCTTGGCCAGTCAGGCTGGTGGTTCAGTGCTAGGGTACCTGGGACATCCCAGAGATGCTTAGGGGCCTCCAGGCTACACCCGCAGTACCTCAGGAACCTATGGTGCCGCGCATTAAATAGGAGCTGACTGTATGCAAGGTGAGAGCCTTAACCCGGAACAATTTGGTGCTCGTAAACCTGAAGCAGTTACGGACATACACTCTGATGACTGGAAGAGTAAAGTGGAGTTAGATCTTATGCTAACATGACGGTGGTTTTTGTTCCTCAGAGGAAAAGATCAGCGTGTATCCTTTTCCCTGGAAGTGGTCTTTGCTCTTTGCTAAGATACTTACTCTATGAGACAGTGAGCTCCTTTTGCAAAATTTTTAGACCGTCTCAAAACAGTTTCTCTTTTGTTTAATAATATCTTTTGTTTTCTTCTTGGATTTTTTGTTTGTTTGGGGACCATGCCCAGTGATGCTGAGAACCTGCTTCTGCCTCTGTGCTTAGAGATGTCTCCTGGCAGTGCCCAAGGGGCCATTTTGGTGCAGAGGATTTAACCCGCAAGGCCAGAGCCTTGCCCCATATACTCTCTTTCTCCAGCCCAAAGAGCATCTTCTTCTCGGGAACTGAAACGGGCTTATTGTTGTGCTTCAGAATTTGCTTAAGACAGTCTGATCTTTGAAGTTGTGTTGCCCTTTCTGAGTAAAGGGAGAATTACCACAGCCTTTACCCAAGGCAGGAAGAGCTATTAAGTGGTCGTGAGGTCTAGTAAATGGCTAGATCTTAGTTTTTCCATGTGTGATCTAAACTTGAAGGAAAGGAAAAACAGCTCTATGAATGGTTCACAGAGAGGACCCAATTTCAGCCGTTTAATACTTTTCAAGGTCAAAATTATTAGTTGGGAAGAAGAAAAAAACTTACAGCAGCCAAAATGAAGCAATTCAGTGGTTTATTTTTATTCATTGTTTATTTCTATTTTTGGGTCACACTTGGTGATGCTCAGGGGGTTCCTCCTGACTCTGCACTCAGGAATTACTCCTGACAGTGCTCGGGAGGGGGACGACACGGCATGCAAGGAAAACCCCCATCCCCACTGTGCTATCACTCTGGCCCTGAATTCAGTGGTTTAAAAAGCAAACTAGAGCATGTAAGAGCAGCGCACACAGCTATCAAGCTGACTGCATGGCCTGCCTTGCCACCCACACAGTAACTGCAGCAACTAAAGCAAACTGTAAATCCAGCCCAGCACCGAGGCTGGAAGCAGCAAGGACAGGCAGGGTCCATCCTCTCATTGACGCCTGGCCTGAGCAGGCTGATTCCCAATGTCAGAGCTGTGCTAACATCAGGCACCTGCAGCAAATATCAGAGTTCAAGTTCAAAGTGTTTTCCCTTCTACCCCGTTCAAACAGGATGCCACTCGGAAATCCCAGCCCCCACAGTGACTTGGTTAGAATCCTTAGCTCCCCAGCCTGTGTCAAGGAGCCTGGAGAAATGTGAGCGGAGCCAGGAGCTGAGCGCTCTCCCTGAAGACGCTTCTGCATGCAGACACTCTTCAGAGAAAGGTAGTTCTCGGCACCAACCGAACAGAAAGACAGAAGGCTGCCAGGAGCTGCTCGGGAAATCAGGGGTCACTTGTCCTAGTGTTGTTTCCCCGACCTGGCTTTTGGGAAAGTGACCTGAGGATTCAAAGTCAGCAGCCAAGACCTGAGTAAAGGGATCCTTGCTGACTGGTTTCAATTCAAACACCTCCCAGACACCCCCTCACCCGCAGAAAGTTTAAATTAGCTCCTGGGATGCTCAGGAATCTTTGTAAAGAGCCTCTTGCTGCTTGTCTTCTGGTCCTCCTGAAAGTCTGTGTTATTCTGAGTGGATGCTGCTTAACTCAGGAGAAACTGCAATTCTGAGTGGATGTTGCCTAACCCAGGAGAAACTGCAATTCTGAGTGGATGCTGCCTAACTCAGGAGAAACTGCAATTCTGAGTGGATGCTGCCTAACTAAGGAGAAACTACAGCCCCAGAGTCGCCTCCATCCTACATCTGGAGAGCATGCTTAACAGGCTTGTAAACCACCAATGTTGGGTGCATGAGCCAGGGGTTAAGAACAATCCCCACCCATAGATGTGGCCAGCACTGCCCTGACACAAGATGATGTTGTCACAGTGCTGGGCTGCTTCCTGAGGACCGTGTTTATTGTGGGCCAAGATGGGCTGCTTGAAAGGTTATTGATTATCTCACCCTCCCGCCACTGTAGATCCCATGGAGATACAAATCTCAGTGTTTTAATGCTAACAGGTGAATTTGCAAAAACGCCTTGTCATTTTCGCCTCAGATTCCACTAACAAAAAATAGAATAAAGCAGCCTTGGAGTCATTACAGCTTCAGACATCTCATCCCTACTCTGTTCCTGACAGGAAAGTTTTCCATCTCCCGGTATTTAGGAGCAAGAAAGCACTGAGGCAGGGGCAGTTGTCTGGCAGGAAGGGAAGAGCATTTAACTAACGTCCAGGGGCGCATGATTCTACCTCTGACTGATTCACATTGTGGGAAGCCTCTGTGGGCGACTTCCTGTCTGTAGCGTGATGGCAAGATAAGATGCTTTTTGATGTGGCCCCTGAAAATGAGAGTCACAGCTAATCCAGGAATATCTCTGCATGGTTCAGTTTTCCGAGCTCTCATGAGAAAGCAAGCTCACGCCAAACACGTTTAGTGAAGGCGGAGTGAACAAACTTATCAAGTTAGGAGATGAAGATGCTACATCCAGCCAGGATAGAGACATTTATCTTTTATTTTTTTAAGAGACGGACAAACCTAGTGATGCTCAGGGGTTCTTCCTGCCTCTACACTCAGGAATTAGTCCTGGTGGTGCCAGGGGACCATCTGGGATGCCGGGAAGCAAACCCAGGTCAGCTGTGTGCAAGGCAAATGCTCTACCGGCTGTACTATGTACCCTAATAGCTCTGGCCCAGTAAAGAGCCATTTAAAGACAGAAATTCTCAGGGTCAGCTTCTTTTCACAGCAAGGAAATGTATGAAATATGTCAAAACGGCACTGTGAGGGGAAGTCTTATCCTGCAAACCTCCATAGATAAAAGTTTCTAGTTAGCAGCTCAGACCCTGTACATAATGTCATTTTGTTACACTGTAACGTGATTGTCTTGGTGTTGGGACTTGGAACCTTTAGACATTTGATTTGTTTGTTTGTTTTGTTTTTCCTTTTGTGGTCGACACCTACCCTGCAGCAGTTTTACTTTCAATCCGCCCCTGGTATGCTGAATCAGCCAGAGACTCTCAGACATGGGGCAGAGTTGCTATTGCTCTCCCTGTGCCCAGCCACTCATGAGGCGCCCGGGAGGCATGGGGGGTTCTAGCCCTGGCCTGCCACCCCAGCAGAGCCTCACAACAGGCAAGATGACCCTCCCCCACTCCATGGGGGCCACCACTTCCACATCCGGACTTCCCTCTCGTCACATCTCCAGTGGCCACGCGGTTCATCTATAATTGCTTTATTTAGAGGTGACTAAAACAGTATGCCACCGTACGGCAAGCCTGGCAAGCTGCTCATGTTGTATTTGATATGCCAAATCACTGTATCACTGTATCACTGTCTTCCCGTTCATCATCTATTTGCCTCGAGCGGGCACTAGTAACATCTTCATATGACCTGTCTCATGCAAGTAGAGCGTAGGTACTCCTGCTTGCTCCAGGAACATAAAGAGCCTCAAACCATTCCATCAGGTCATGGGAATGAGGTCTATAATTGTTACTGGTATTTGGCATATCAAATATGACACGGGTAGATTGCCAGGCTCTGCCGTGCGGGTAGCATATTCTTGTAGTCACCTCTAAATTCAGCATTTATTGATGAACAGCGTGGCTGCTTGTGGCTGCCGGGCTGTCATCAGTTCTTCTGCTGGGTGGAGTTCTAACGAGAGGGGAGTCCAGATGTGGAAAATGGCGGCCCTCATGGAGTGGGGGGTTGTCTGGTTTGTTGCAAGGCTCTGCTTGGGTGGCGGGCCAGGGCTAGAAACTGCCATCCCTCCCGGGCACCTTGTGAGCGGCTGGGCACAGGGAGAGCAAGTAGCAGCTCTGCCCCATGTCTGTGAGTCTCTGAAAAGGGCTCTGAAAATAGCACGGGACTTCTTCTTCAGTGGACAAAGTTTAATGCCAAATACCAGTAACATTTATATTAGGTCATTCCGATGACCTAATATAATGGTTTGAGGTTCTTTATGTTCCTGGAGCAAGCGGATGCCTTTGGGTTCTTCCTCCTGACTGCACTCAGTAGATACTCTTGATGGTGCTCCAGGGACCAACTGGGATGCCGAGGATGGAACCTGACTTGGTGCCAAGCAAATACCTTACTTGCTATACTGTTGCTCTGGCCCACCTTTAGGCATTTGTTGAATGAATGAATGAATGAATGAATGAATGGTGTTACATACTGACCTTCAGCAAGAGGAAGGAAGTAGAGACTGAGCATCTAAATAAAGGCTCTGAAGATTGAGTCTAAATATTTTTTAGTGTCAATGCTAAAAATAGACATTAATCCAAATCTGGTGGATAACTTTTGGAAAAGTCACTCCTGCAGGTCATTAGCAGATGAATGACTTCCTGGGATAGCCGGGCTGCTTTTGGGGTCCTCAGCTCCCCCTTCATTCTCAAAATTGCCTTCTCTTTTGTCAAAAGAAGTACTGCCAAGAGTCAGAATCAAAGGGGCCAGAAAGATAGTACAGCGGGAGGGCGTTTGCCTTGCATGCAGCCAACCCAGGTTGGATCCCCAACATCCCCTGAATACTGCCAGAAGTAATTCCTGAGTGTGGAGTCAGGAGAAACTCCTGAGCATCACCGTGTGTGAACCAAAAAGGCCACAAAAATTAGAGTACCAGGCTTTGAACATTCCCTTCAGATTTGATGTGTGTTTAATTATTAGAAACTATCTACATGTTTACTCCAGTGTTTATAGAAAATTCCTACTCTTATATTTGGTTGTGGTTTGGGTCCCACCTCATAGAGCCCTGGGTTGTGGTCAGAGTTTACTTCTGATTATGTGCTCAGGGATCATTCCTGGTGGCACACAGGGACCATATGCAGTGTCGGACTGAACGGAGTCAGCAGTGTGCAAAGCAGCTCAAACCCTTTGATAATTCTGGGGCCCCGCCTGTTACTTTGTACAGCCCCGAGCCACAGAGTTCAGATGTAGAGTCAAATCTGCCTTGGAGATGCCTTATCTCTACTTTAGATTCTCTCTTTATCTCTACTTTAGATTCATCTCCAGGGTTCATTTTCGGTCTCTGTGGGCAAAAGGCAGACCTGGCTATAAGTTAACATTCTAGGGAGAAGGAGTAGAACATTGCCGAGGCTTCGACTTTTCATATCTGGCTGTTAGTGAATGGTTGCAAAAATGGGAAACAAATATTAACTTAGTTGCATTTAAACTTTCTTCCAAATTGTCCCCCTAAAAGACATAATTTGCCGACCACTCTTCCCATTGGACATGTCTTCCAAATTCCTTAATAGACCCTTCCTTCAGTGAAAACAAAGCAGGAATAAAATACAGGCAATAATAGGGAACTATTACTGGGAGTGTGGGATTAAGGTTTGGAAGCTCATTGTTTGAGAAGATTTTGATCTGCTGGAAAAAGCCTTAGGTCCAATATGTTTCTCCTGGGAACTGAGGCAAAAGTTCCCATTAGTGAAGAGGAAAATGAAAGAATCTTTGTGTGTCTGTGGGGAAGCGGGATGATGGCAAGGGAGGAAAGATAAAGCGCCCACCCCCTTGTCGTTGGTCACTGTCGTGTAACACCGACATGTGCAGATGGCGCCTCTTCATCCCAGATGACTCGGAGGCCCTGGTCTTTGTCCCTGTCACCCCCCAGATGGCCTCTTCTTGCCTTGCATCCCACCTCCCATTTCTCTCCTTGCATGGTGTTTGGTTCCTATAATCTAGAGCAAAGCATTTGCCCACCTTTAATACATCCCCTCCTCGCTCATGTGATACCCCTCGGGTCTGTGAGGGGATCTAGTGTTTGTCCTTCTGACTTACTCCATTTAATGTGGGTGCTCCAGTCCCAGCAGGTCGCAGTGAGTGACAGTTTCACCATTGCTTGGGACTGCATTGGATTCCATTGTAACTAGCCCAAACCTTCACGATCCACTCACCTGCTGTTAGACACATGGGTTGTTTTCATATCTTGGTTCTCACGCTAAGTGCCACAGTGAGCGTAGGTGTACATATCTTTTCAAATTAATGTTTTTGAATCTTTTTTAAGCTTTTTGCATCATACCTGGAGATGCTTAGGGTTCCTCCTGTCTCTACACACAGGAATTATTCCTGGGAGTGCTCAAGGGACCTTATGGGATGATGGAAATTGAACCTGGGTCAACCGTATGCAAGGCAAACACCCTCCCGGCTGTACTATGGCTCCAGTCCCTGTTTTTGAGTCTTGATGTATAAATTCCAACAAATGGAATGCCTGGGCTACACGGAGCTCTCATTTTAGTTTTTGAGGGATCTCTATACTGTTTTTTGTGGTTTTGTTTTCACATTTTTGTTTGGGGCCACATAGAGATGCTCAGTGGTTTCTCCTGAATCTGCACTCAGGAATTACTCCAGTGTTGCTCTGGGAACCATATGAGATGCCAGGGATCAAATCCAGTAGGCCATGTGCAAGGCAAACACCCTACTCACTGTGCTATCTCTCTAACCCCTACACTGTTTGTCAAGGCGAGGTTTCTATATATCTAAGCCTCTAGAGCTACACCACTATCAGCATGAAGCCCAACAGCCAAACTATGTTTGTCCAGGAGACAGTTTTGGGAGATGGGATAATTGGTGGAGGGAAGTGGACCTGGGTGGTGGGTTAAGAGTTAAAGCATTGTATGCCTGAAACTCTTAGCAGCAACGCCTGTACGTGCCTCTGGGCTGTGTTGTTTGTATGTTTGTTTGAAGTCTGAATTACAAAATCAAACAAGCAGAAAACTCAAATTGTCCTGTTGAAAAGTTCCAATCTCAAAAGCCATTTTTCATTGGGCCCATCTAAATTTCCTGGGCTCGATGTCTCTGACAGGGTCCATTCATTCGTCTGTTCCCAGGAGTAGCTTCTTCCTCAAGAACTTAGTTCTGTGGGCCAGCATTACTTGCCCCAAGTGCTCTCAGGAAGCAGCCCCGACACGTCCTTGTGAAGGTGGCAGCACAGGTCCCTGAGAGCTAGACTCCACTCATCTGTGTCATGCTCCCTGAGGACGCCTGAGGGAAACACCCGAAGCCAGGCCCAGAGAGCAGCAGCCCAGCCCAGCCCATCCATGCCGCCCTCTTAGCGTCCACCTGCAACATCGCCTTGTCCTGTCCATCTCTTGTTTCTGTTTGGTTAGCCACACCTAGCAATGCTCAGGGCCTACTCTTGGCTCTGCACCCAGGAATTACTCCTGGCAGTGCTTGGGGACCCATATGGGATGCTGCAGACAGAACCTGGGTCAGCAGGTGCAAGGCCAGCACCCTCCCCGCTGTACTTGCTCCCTGTCTCTCGCCCCTGTCTAGCATATGCTTATGGCACCTCAACTATGCCTCATGGTCCTCTCTGGACTCCTCCTTCTGGGATGTGGGGGAAACATGTAGTATTTCTAGTCTAAGGCATTTCCTTTTCTCTTTGATTATTTTTTGGGAGGTGGTGTGGAGGCGGTGCCTCCTAAGCCTTGCTCCCCCTAGTAGTTCTCAGCCAGTGGGGCTGGTGGTTCAATGCCAAGGGCTCAGGGCTAGTGGCTTCTCGGTGCCCTCTGGTGCTGGGATCACCCAGTCCTCAACACTAGGGAGCGAGAGGCTCCAGGGTCACACACTACATTGCTCAGGGTCTCAAGAAGCCTCCAGGGCCACATACTGGGGTGCTCAGGAATCACGTGGTATATGGCAGGTGCAGGCCCCCCCCCTTGCCCCATCTATGCGGCCCCTAGAAGACAGTTTCTCGGGAAACACAGTTCGTGGTGCAGTTGGAGCTTCTGGGGTTTTATTCCCCCTTTTACCCTATATTTTTCTTTTTATCTTGTCTTTTTCTCTGCCCCTGACAGACATGGGGCAGAGCTGCTACTGGCTCTCACTGGGCCCAGCCGCTCATGAGGTGCCCGGGAGGGATGGCAGGTTCTAGCCCTGGCCCGCCACCCCAGCAGAGCCTCACAAGCCAGAAGACCCTCCACTCCATGAGGACCTCCATTTTCCACATCTGGACTTCCTCCTCGTCAGAACTCTACCCAGCAGACCAGCCTATTACAGCCGGGTCCCGCGGCTGCTTGCGGCCGCGGTTCATCAATAAATGCTGGATTTTGAGATGACTACAAGAGTATGCTACCCCCACAGCAGAGCCTGGCAAGCTACCCGTGTCGTATTTGATATGCCAGATACCAGTAACAATATAGACCTCATTCTCATGACCTGATGGAATGGTTTGAGGCTCTTTATGTTCCTGGAGCAAGCATGTATCCTTGGGCTCTACTTGCATGAGACAGGTCATGTGGAGATATTACTGGTGCCTGCTTGAGCAAATCGAAGATGAACGGGAAGACAGTGATACAGTGATACCCTGTCTTGGTGTTCTCATTCCTGCTCTGGTAGCCAGACTCCTGTTCCCTACCGGACACTGACCAGGCCAGGATGCTGACCCTCCTGCCTCCCTGCCTCTTTTCCCCTGGCTGGCATCTGGGCCCTGTTGGTACATTCTGGGTCTTCAGTATGAGGCGAGACTGGGCCCAGTCACCACCCCTCTGTGGGGCCCTGAGTCAGAAACACGTTGACAAAGTCAGAGGCGATGGTTGGTGTGGCTGGTACGTTTACCCCCTCGCTAGCAGAGACGGCCTTCCTAATGCTCAGAACTGCCGAGAGCAGCATTTTTGCTGTTGACCTGTCCTAAATAAGGATGCACGATGGCCACCTGGCTTTTATATGGTAAAATTGTCACGCCTTTATTATTTTTTAAAACAATGCCGTGATGTACTTTATAAAGTTCTGTGACTTACAGCTTCCAGAATCAGGGACGCTGTCTCGCTTGCCAAGGCATCGAAAATCAGATGGGCTGGACATGTAATGCGATTTGGAGACAACCGCTGGACTAGAGCCGTTACGACTGGATCCCACGGGATGTCAAAAGATCACGTGGCCGCCCACCTACAAGATGGTCAGACTTCCTTGTTAAGACCCTGAAGGAACGGTTTGAGGCTCTTCATATTCCTGAATCAACCAGATGCCATTGGGCTACATTGGCACGTGATAGGGTCCAATGGAAATGTTACTGGCGCCCGCTCGAGCAAATCGATGAGTAACGGGATTCAAGTGATCAAGTGATCAAGTGACTTACAGCACTGCTAATGATTGATGGTTTCCAGTGCCTCCCATCAACATCACACCAGCGTACCCCAGGGGCCCCTCCCTCTTAGTCATGAGGGTTGTCCCAGAAACAGTCATTTTGTAGCTTTCTATTTACAAATATGACTGAAATGAGCAGCTTTTCCTGGGAAGTTCTGTAAACACGTTTGCCCCTGGGAGCAAGACAGTTAAAGAGGGGCCGTCAGCAAAGGCAAAGATCAATGAGGGTCACGTGTGGCTGGCTGGACCCTGCACACTCCCACCACCACTGGGTGCAAAGTCAGCGTGTATGTGTGTGTGTCAAGAAAATGAAGAAGGGTGGTTTCCCCACGGTGTGGAATGTGTGGCTCCTGCCTTCACCCTCATTTCTGAATTGCCATGTTGCATCACTAGGCAGAATTTCTTTTTTTTCTCCTTTTCTAGATGCTGTAGATTTATTTTTATTTTTTAGTTAAACATTTTATTATACCTCCGTGAGATATACAATTACAACGTTGTTCATGTTTAGAGGTTTCGGTCACATAGTGTTCCAGCACCCACCCTACACCAGTGCCCATTTCCCACCACCAATGTCCCCAATTCCCTCCCACCTCTCATAGCCTGCCTAAATGGTAGGTTCTTTATCTCTTTTCTTTCTCCCTCTCTCTCCCATCCTTCTCCTACACATTGTGGGTTGCACTACATACACTTGGAAGCCATCATGTGCATTTTTTTTGCCTGCATTTAATTCTTAATTTTATGTTGGTATCAGGCCTTCGACATTTATTCACACATGTTCCCTTCTCTGTCTTACCTAAACTCTGACTCCCTCACGTTTGAGGTAATTTCCACTTTTGGTAAGATCACCTGATATATTTATGTCATGCAAATAAATGCAGTCATTCTATGTGTCTCTCTTTCCTTCTGACTAATTTCACTCAACATGATCCTTTCCATGTCCATCCATTTATAGGCAAATTTCATAACTTCATTTTTCCTAACAGCTGCATAGTATTCCGTTGTGTAGATGTACCACGGTTTCTTTATCCAGTCATCAGTTCTCGGGCATACTGGTTGTTTCCAGGTTCTGGCTATTGTGAATAATGCTGCTATGAAAATAAAAGTGTGAATTGTGTTTCTGCTGTGTGTTTTTGGCTTTCCAGGATATATTCCCAGAAGTGGTATGGCTGGGTCAAAAGGGAGCTTAGTTTCTAGTCTTTGGAGGAATGTCCATATTGTTTTCCAGAAAGGTTGTACAAGTCGACATTCCCACCAACAATGTATGAGAGTCCCCTTTTCCCCCACATCCACGCCAGCACTTGTTGCTTTTACCCTTTTGGATATGGGCCAGTCTCTGTGGTGTGAGGTGATATCTCATTGTTGTTTTGATTTGCATCTCTCTGATGATTAGTGATGATGTAGGCAGAATTTCTTTACCGCTCCTGTGATTGGAACTGAAATATATTCGGAGTGTTTTCTCCGTTGGCCCTTAAAACACATCCTACTTGGGTATAAATGTACGCAAGGTAAGCAGTTGTCATTCTCTCTGTGTATTGTGGCTCCCCATGCAGTAGTAATTAGGGACATTCCTGGCTTTGTGCTCAGGGGTTGCTCCTGGCAGAGCTCTCAGAACCGTGCAGTGCCACATATCAAACTGGGGGCAGACCCATGCAAGACAAGAACCTTAAGCCAGCACTGACTCTGGGCCCATTTGTTTCTGATTTGATTCTCCTTCCTTCCCTCCTTGCTCATCCTTCCACCGTGCACTGCGCGGCCAAGGGAAAGGAAGGAGTTAAAAGCCTCGTGTTGCCCTGCGGGAGGCTCCATCTATTATAGCGTTCATTCGGCTGCTGGACTTGGCCCCAAGCTCCTTTGCTCTGGTCAAGAGCCCTTATCTGTAGCCTGTCCCTTGGGACTTTCTTCCCTCTCGACCTTTGAGATAGCTTGTCGGGGCAGATAGATTCCAGGTGGCTCTCCTGCAAGGTCATTTCTTGATAGTAACTAACAGGATAACTAGTGGAGCAGATTTTCTAGCCCCAGAGCTGCTGTGTGAGTGTGTTGGACCCAGCGCTGTGTCTCCTGCAGAAAGGCAGATGCGAGGTTCATGAGTGTGTGAGGTGGCTAACAACGGAGATTCATGAGTGTGTGAGGTGGCCAGGCGGACCACCCGAACTTCAGGGCTGCAGGACGCACACTGATTTCCCCTATCTCTGCTTTGCAAAAGCAGTCGCATAATTGCATAGCAGTACAAGCTTCTGTCCCCGCCACAGCCCCCCAACCCTTAGGCTGTTCCCATATGGGGAATCTGGAGAGGGGCCCGGGAATGTGCATTCCAATGAGACTTCCAGCTGCCTCCAGTGCCAGTGCACTGGGATCCTTGCCTAGGCGGATTGAGTTGGGGAGAGACTCTGGAAGTGGTCCTTCTCCGAAATCCAGTGACTGAGAGGAAACCTGGTGGGTGTGGTGCTGAAGGTGGCTTCAGTGCTTGGAGGCTAATCAGCATCGGGGAAGGTGCAGCGTGAGTGCACGTGTTGGCTCCTCCCACTACGCCGTTCCGCACCCTGGACTGGACTGTCCCCTGGCTCTCAGCACGCAGCTGGGTAGATCAGATGTATACGAGCTGGGGAGATACACAGTGCTCTGAAGGCATGCTTGCATCTAGGAGGCTGAGTTCGATCACAGACATTACATGGTCCCCAAGTACCACCCAGATAGAGCCCCAATGCTGTGCAAATATAGGTAACACAGTGCTTATGTAGAGAGTCTTTAGTATAAGAATATATTTTTAGATCTTTCAGGTGAAAGATATCTGTGTAATAGATAGAAATAATAAGTACTTCAGTGACTTGGCAAAAGACCGAAAATAAATCAGTGACCACTGCTGCGAAGTTGGGGATGAAATAGCCTCAGGCAGGCAGGACTTGATCTCCTGAGAGAAGGGTTTAAGGGACCCTCCTCAGACAGGGACCTGAACCAGCTTCTGCTCTATGAAAAAAAAAATCTCGCCATTGCTGGAGAGCAGCTTGGGGAGAAAATGGCTAGATATAGTCTCAGACTTGCTCTCCTAGACCTGACCCAAGCCAGATGCTCTCTGACCTGGAAACTCAGTGAGTGAGTTGTGTTGATGCCTGGTTCTGGTTGGGGGACTTGCGATTGGGCAAGGGCAATCGGAATATCACTCAGGAGGAGATGGGGAGGACGGGAACGGAGGGCAGGCATCTATTCCGAATGAGCACACAGACCCAAAATGCAAAACACGGAAGAAAAATGAGTGTTAAGAAATCCCGTGAAATTGTCCCATTGACTTCCTTGCCTAGGAAATGAAATTAATTCATTTTAAATAAGCATGTTTACTGCGCTCAAGGGGTAAAGGAAGAAATACTATTTATAAAGAATAAGAAACTGAAACAGCAAAGTGCAACAAGAACAGAAGCAGCATATTTTTAAAAGGACCCTTAAACATTCTGAAAAATCAGATGCTAGGAAGGAAAAAATCAACGATAAACTCTAACATTAACATTGCTGGGAGGAAAAGCTTCAGTTGATAGTATCGGTTGATTATATCAGGTATCCAACCCAAAGACAGCAGAGAGAACCCAAGAAGTGTGCCGATCTAGGGTGATGGTGCCAAGAGCTAGGGAACAGGTTTTGCATCGGGAGCCCCAGGTTCAATCCCCCAACACTTCCCCCGCCCGCCTGCCAAGTATCTCTGAGGCTCCCGAGCACTGAACTGCGAGTAGTGCTCCCAGTGCTGCCGAGTGTGGCCCCAAAGCCCAATAAGTAGCTCTTTAAAGACGAGATCGGGTGCGCTCAGGGTGGTATGGCCGTAGACAGTAGCTCTTTAAAGAAACACGAGTGATGATATGGTGAGCTACAAAGTACTGCCGGTGGGTACACCGGAGGGAGAATGAACGAAATAAAGTTACTGTAGCCTCTGTTCTAGCATTTCCCAGAGCCAAAGAACATCATGGATCAGAACAGCCTGGGTCTTGGGCAGAAAGTGCTCGCAGTAGGCAAAGGATGGGGCAAAAAGAGATTCCTTTTGGTAACAAAATATTGAGTGACAAAGACGCAGAGAAACATATTCAAGGAACCAGAAGACAAGGCAGATTCTCTCCAAAGGTTTAGCTTCTAAACCGAAGCCTCCTTGTGCTCAGTAGTAGGAGACACAAGCTGCTTCCAAAATGCTTTTGATGTGCAAAGAGAACAAAGAAATCATTACTGTCGCAGCTTACTGGCCTTACAAGGGCTTTCACTCCAGCCCCTGAATAAAAGGAGTAAATAAACTCCCTTTTTAATAAGCATGGCTGAAATGCTAGATCCAAGCTGGGGTGCCTCCCTCAGACCAGCAACGAGCAGTCTTGTAAACATTAACTGGAGTAAATTTCTTCAATCACAGAAGTAACTGTGTTGGTGAGATCGTAGTTCCCCCATTGGCCCAGGAGGGCTGTGCTCGGATTACCGTACAGAAGGGTTACCGTACAGAAGGGCCATCACAGAAGTGATCCACGCACTATGGTTCTCATCGTCCACTCTCACACGAAGCTCACGTCTTCCCAAGTTTAGTTTCTGGCAAAGTCAATCTTTGCAAAGTCAGTTGATTCATTGATTTCTTTCTTCAGAAGGTGGAAATGGTGCAGCTTAATATTTTTATTTGTGTTACAGTGACGAGAAGCTCTTAGTGAAATGTTGTGCTTAATTGTGGTGAAAATGGACTTTTTGTTTTATTTTTTCAATGGCAAACCTGACTAGATCAGGATTTTTTTCACTAACGACCTGAATGTTTTGCTCCCTTTGATTCGATGGAAATGTATCCCTAATTATGTATTTGTTTACTTTTTGCAAAAGTATTTGAAATAATTTTGGAAGTAGCTTCTGAGATTAATTTCTTTTCAAAGGAAATTTCATTGAAATCTACTACATTTGTAACTAGTCTGGGGTAAAAAAAAGCTCTATACTTTGCAGGAATAAATAGTCTTAATAATCTAGTTATCTCATGATATGTGTTCATGAGAGAGAAAAATGGCCTTTATTTTTTAAAAAGCCTGCAACTATATTTCCCCCAAACTACCATAGTCATTTAAGTTTGGAGCGGTGGTTTGAGGTACTTCTTTAAAATGGAAATTCTGGTTCTGCACTTGTACAGAATTGTGGTTCATTTATAATAATGGAGAACGCTGAAAGAATGGGAAGAAATGTATGAAATAAATCCTGAGACATTTTCTGAGAGCTCTACTGTGGAGCTAAGTATATTTAAAAGCTTTGCTATTTCCATATTGTATGAAATATTAACTCACGTGCATGTGCGTGCATGCCTGCACACACACGCACACATACACAAATGTAGAGAAAAAAATCTACGGAGGGGAAAAAAAATCTACATAGGAAAAATTGTACAAATCGATACAAGCCTTACATTTCTTTCTCTTCAGTCCCCTCTCACTGTGGCAGAAATTAAAGCAAGGCTTAGCCCCGACTTCGCATCTATGTCTTTGCTAGTTTTGACCTTTATCATTGCCTAACTCAGGAGTCAATTTCCTGCCTTGCACACTAATTGGTGACATATACCATTTCAAAATATTTTCATGTCTATTCTGTCCACTTTTTAAAAAAGAATAATCCTATAGATTTCTGATGGCTCTTTAACAGGACAGAGAAGTAAGGTCCGCCCAGCTCTTCTTTGCTTCTTTAACTCTTTTCTTGGTTTTCAAGTTCCAGGCGCATTTGAATGGGCTCTTACTTGTCTCCTCATGCTGGCAGGCTTGTCTTTAATTCCAAAAGAGAATCTAGCATTTCAAATGTCGGAAATGTGCTATAGATTTTTTTTTTTGGCAGTAGGATGGAAGTAAGTTTGACTTTCACGTCTTAAAAAATATATATGTTAGGACAAAATTAGCACGCTGAAATTATTTTGCACTGAAATTGGAAAGAACTAATATACATCTATTATGTGCCATACCCCGTCTTTGACTGGCAGTCATACTTGAACATTTCTTTTTTTACTAGAAATCAACTTTCATATATTCATTTATTCCTTGGCATGAAAAGAGAAACCGACAAAGATGGAAACCCAAAAGATTGCATAGAAAATGTTAATGTAAAGGCGGATTCATCACTCGAAGGATCATTTATTTGTTTTTATAGATGATGTCAATCAGTAAGCTTGTGCAAGCATTTGCAACGCCCCAGGCCAGTGTGACAGAAACTAGAAAAACTACCCGGTGCTGATCACTTAAGTGAATTTCAACAAATTTTAAAGTGAAAACATTGGAAACTTGGTTTTGCAGTCACAATCCGATACACTCTTTATTTTTTCATGTGATGTAGGACGGTTATACCAAGCCACTTGTAGTCACTGAAAATCAGTTGCTTGGCGCCGTTGTCATCCTGAGACCCCTTAGAATACATCGAATCCCTCTAGATCCCCCAACATACCATATGTTGAATTAATTAAACATAAAACTTTTAGCCATACTTAGAATAGCACCAAGAAATTGTTTCCTACTAAAAGGCACCTGGAGTGTATGTTACAGGATCCCTATGGTTCGCTGCTATAATATTTGTGAAAATTTAAATATGATAGGAAATGGGCTGTCTTAATTCACACCCAAGAGAAGTGACTTTCCTCTCATTGGGGTCTCCATTCAAACATCCTTAATGTGTTTTTATTTTCAACAGCTGCTTAATATGTTATTCAAGTTAAAATATGGTGAAGCTTAGCCATTGAAAACCTTTGGAGACATCAAGGAATGTGATATTTCTGACCAGCTGCAAAAATGGTAACCGCTTAGGGAAAGAATGAGCATAATAAAACAAAAAGGAGGCAGCCGGGTATTAATCTTTTTTTTTCCCTTGTATTTTCTGCTCATATTGCTTTCTTTCTTTTTTCAAACCTCTAATAGAGCTCTAACCTTTAAAAGTTCTTTGAATCCAGCAATTTTTCATGATCTAGCTGTCTTATGATTGTTTTTATTTCAGTTTAACATTTCTTCTGATTCACTACTTTTTTTCAAGGTATTTATGAGATTTGACTCCTGAGTTCAGCTGAGGTTAATAACTTATGATTTAAATCAGGTCGTTGGATTTGACCAAGTTAGTACTCTCAAAGGTCAGTGCTGATCTCCCCAAAGTAATTATAATGAAACTGTTTCTGTATAAAATTTGTTGTTAAATAACAGATCTGCCCATAGGGTTAGGCAAAGCATGCACTAATAAGTTCTTCTACCTATTAATATCATGGAATATATCATATCATTGAGGAAAAATATATAAGTCTAGAATGCATTTCTTTTTTAAATATTATGGTACAGTATATTGTCTGCATTAACATTTATCTCAGATATTATGTTTTAATAGAAATTCTGACACTTGGAATACCGTTGATAAAATATTTAATTCTACAGTAGTGAATCTTAACAGTGCAGAGAATGGAAAACAGTAGCATAAGAATCTTTTTGTCTCATTTCTCATTGATTATTGACTTATCTCATTTTAAGGTAGCTTCTCAGTAATTAAATATAAAACTTATTATTGTCAAGGCTAAAAGGGATCCAATTCCTTTACTCTGGTGAATGTTTAGTATTTACATTGAATGATTTTTTGTCAGTATAATGGGTTTTACTTCTTGGAGTTCTCACCCTATGGGACAATGGGAGAAGAAACCTTCCTGATGGTAGAAGAAGCAGTGGCCAGGACTAGAAAGCGACCAGAACTAGAAAATGCCCAGAACTAGAAAGTGCCCAAAACTAAAAAAGCATGAATTCCCCAAATGACTCACTTTTCAGTGAGGGGCCAAAAATCTCATTGCAAGGGGGAAAATGTCAGCTTGGCATTCTCAAGGATCAATCAGTAAAGACGAAAATAGACATCAGGAGTTTTTAGAAAGAGAATCCTCCCATGATAATTATATTTTCATGTAAAGTCCTCACTGCTAAATCAAGCCAAAGGGGAAAAATTCAGGAAGAGTCCATCACTGATATCTTCTTTATGTTTTTACTATAGCCCTTTGGAAATGTCAGTGATTGAAGATATCCTTCGTGTCTTTACTAAATGTGCGATATCTGTATATCTCCTAAAATGAAGACCTACCTTTCAAAATTGAATGAATTACTGGAGATTTGCGTATATATGGCTTTTTAGTCTTAATTTTGAGGGTAAAAGTGCTATAATTTGGCCCTAAGGTTGTAATAAAAATGAATTATAGTATTACTTCCAAAACATTTATCTGTGCATGTGCTAGCATTAAAAAAAAACTTGATCACTTGATCACTTGACTTCCCGTAGATCATCAATTTCTCGAGTGGGCACCAGTAACATCTCAATATGTCCTGTCACATGCGAGATAGTCCAAGGGCATCTGCCCACTCCAGGAACATAAAGAGCCTCAAACCATTCCATCAAGTCATGGGAATGAGGTCTATAATTGTTACTGATATTTGGCATGTCAAATATGACACAGGTAGCTTGCCAGGCTCTGCCGCGTGGATGGGATAATCTTGTAGTCACCTCAAATATCGAGCATTTATATATATATATAATACTTTATATATGTATATATAAATTTATATATACTTTATATATATATGTATATGTATACATTTATATATATATATATATTTATGGGACTTTTCATCCCCCAAAAAGCTGAATAGACATTCCTCTCCAGTGCTCATGGACATTCTCCAAGATAGACCACATATTGAGCCATAAAACAAACCTCCACAAAATTAAGATAGAAAGTGTATCAACTATCTTTTCAGACTACGATGCAATAAAAGTAGAAGTGAATCACACACAGAAATGGAGAATAAAATAAAATACCTGAAAATTAAATACATCTCTACTTAACAACCACTGTGTTATAGAAATCAAAGAGGAAATAGAAAGATTCTTGGAAACAAATGAGAATGAGGATACAAACTACCAGAACTTGTGGAAAACAACTAAAGCAGTGTTAAGAGGAAAGTTTATGGCTCTGTAACCTTCATCAGGAAGAAAGGATCGACCCCGACATAAAAAAACATGTTCTAAGACTTGCTTCTGGAACAGATGTTTCGAAAATACTGGTGAACAAAAGCCAGCCAAAAGAGAAGGAAAACATTTCAGTCCAAAAGCAGTTTATGTTGGAAAGCTCCTTGAGAAAGGTAGGGTTTGGTTCTTCTAGATACAGTTTAATTATGTGTTCAAATAGCAAATGAGGATAACAAGTCAACAAATCGATAACATCCCCACGTAACCGGTTCTCCAGTCAAAGTATCTTTGGTTTAACCACAGAATTCGTAACATTCTTTGTTTATTGGAAAGAGAGTTTGTGGACTTTGTTAGGGATTCACAGAGGCAGTCCTCAGGCCCTAGTGGTGCTTGTTGGTTGTGAGAATTCCCTCCTCACTAGTTCTCACAACAAATGAGAACTAATTGTAGCCTTGTTCCAGGACTGGAAGCTTGAAGATCCCTAGGGAAATTCTTTCTTCCTGGAAGAAGCATATTAGAATTGAAAGACCGGATAGCACAGTGGTTAAGGCACTTGCTTTATATATATGTATTTGCCTTGTGTCCCTGACTCTGCCAGGAATGAACTCTTAGCACAGGAGTAAGCTCTGAGCACTGCTGGGTGTGGGACAACAGACAACCTCCCCAAAAAAGATTGGAAGAATGTAAGTCCTAAGACTGACAGGGCCTTTCTGGCTAAGGGCAGTGCCCTTCCTCCCCGGTCCTTGGTCCTGGGTCCTCACAGGCTTCTCACCTTTTATCCTTAAGGTTATTCATGTTCACAACACAAAGATTTGTTGATTTGTTTTTGTTTTCGCTTGGGGGCCACATCCGGCATTACTCAGTGGTTACTGCCAGCTCTACACTCACGAAGTTACTCCTAGCAGTCCTCTGAGGACCATATGTGATGCCTGGGATTGAACCTAGGTCAGCCTTGTGCAAGGCTGTACTTGTACTGTTCTCCAGCCCCAAGAAGTTGAATTTTTTAATGCCTTTTTAAAAGTAAATCTTCAAATCAAGGCAAACAATTCTTAGGATGAGATGTTCTGGACAGGAATGTCTTTCTTTTATGTCTTTTTCTGGTTTGGGCCACACCTAGCAATGTTAAGATCTTGGTCCTGACTCTGTGCTCAGGGATCACTCCTGGAATACTTGGGGACCATATGCAGTGCCAGGGATCCAACTGGGATCAGCTGTGCTCAAGGCGAGTGCACTAACTCAGCTGTGCTCAAGGCGAGTGCACTAACTCAGCTGTGCTCAAGGGGAGTCACTAACTCAGCTGTGTTCAAGGGGAGTCACTAACTCAGCTGTGCTCAAGGCGAGTGCACTAACTCAGCTGTGTTCAAGGCGCAGTTCACTAACTCAGCTGTGCTCAAGGCGAGTGCACTAACTCGGCTGTGCTCAAGGCGAGTGCACTAACTCGGCTGTGCTCAAGGCGAGTGCACTAACTCAGCTGTGCTCAAGGCGAGTGCACTAACTCAGCTGTGCTCAAGGCGAGTGCACTAACTCGGCTGTGCTCAAGGTGAGTGCACTAACTCAGCTGTGCTGCTCAAGGCGAGTGCACTAACTCAGCTGTGCTCAAGGCGAGTGCACTAACTCGGCTGTGCTCAAGGCAAGTGCACTAACTCAGCTGTGCTCAAAGTGAGTGCACTAACTCAGCTGTGCTCAAGGCGCAGTGCACTAACTCGGGCTGTGCTCAAGGCAAGTGCACTAACTCAGCTGTGCTCAAGGCGAGTGCACTAACTCAGCTGTGCTCAAGCGAGCACACTAACTCGGCTGTGCTCAAGGCGAGTGCACTAACTCGGCTGTGCTCAAGGCGAGTGCACTAACTCAGCTTGCTCAAGGGGAGTCACTAACTCAGTTGTGCTCAAGGTGAGTGCACTAACTCTGTATCACCTCTCCAGCCCTATAAAGACTTTTGTTACTAATAGTATTTGATAAAATACTAGAGGTAGGTTTTTTTTCTTACTAAAAAGTAATATGCCATTAAATACTTCCTGAGGACCTGGTCAACACCATGTCTCCAGAATACTATGTCAGTTGTGATCTATACTTTTAGCTTCACCCTCTGCAGAAAGTGGCAGCATCACCCGCCTGTTCAGATGAGTTATTAGCGTTAAGTCGTGGTCCAGTTGTATCTCAGAAGGGATAGGAAGGGAATTTGAGCAAGTCTGTTTCACGTCACTAACTTTGTCTTATCTGCTCTGAGGTTTTCTATGGATGGATTTTCTGATTCTCAAGAATGAGAACTTTGGAAAGGCAGATATGTGTGTTTCCAGGATGGATGAAATTGTCCCTTTCTGGAATCTTCTAGTTGCCATGGAATGAATTCCTACTGCAGTGCGTTGGCTTGCTTCAGCACTGTGCCTTGATCACATGGCAGGTGACCAGCCCCCGTCATCTGCATGGAGCCGTCTGTTCATACACATCTCATTCTCTGTCCCTCTCCAGCACACATCCACATATGAGCACATATGCGTCTACATACACACACACACACACAAGTCTGCTCGGCAAGTGAGAATTCATTCTTGCCTTTGATTTAGGAGGCATGACCTCGGGGATACCTCTGTGGCATGATGGCTCTTGTCTAGAAGTTTCTAGGGCCTTTCAAAAATGACAAAGTGGCACACAGGTGCAGGTACTGCAAGGGAAGTGTTGCTGAGATAAATCTGTTAAAAGAGATTAGACTCAGAGCAATTAAAGGACAGCTTTAACTATTGGCTGCTGTGGGGAGCGGGGTGGTGGGAATCTTGCAGATATGATTATATTCCATTAGCATTCTGAGGAAGATTGATAAGTGGCTATTCTGAGCTATCCTTCAAGGTGATAGTTCAAGGTGTTATTTGTTGTAAAACATGCTGAGTTAGAGCCTCGACAGCAAATCAATCAATCAATGGTTTGAAGTTCTGCTTTGCATTTGAACATTTAGAAGATGCTTGGCTCTGTGGAGAGGTGAGGAGTTTACATATGTCCTCCACATGACTTCATCCTGCAAGCCCCTCGCTCCTCTGGCTCTTTGCCTGATGGCCAAGAATGGATAAGTCGCAGGAAAAGCAGATTGAGAGCCATAGAAGTAAATCTGGTTCTTCTCGGAGTTTGGAGAGCTCTTATCACCAGAAAACTTTGCAGAATGGCTCTGGGGAGGTAACATTGCCTCGAGTGCTGTGACACCAGAGAAGTGACATGTTTAAATGAAAAAAAATAGTCACAGACAAGTTAAAACCAAATTTCAGGGAACCATTTTCTCTCTCTCCGCCTTCCTCTTCCAGCACCATCCCCACCTTCATTATCAGCCTCTAGTAATTATTTCCTGTCTCCTCACGGGCAGCCATGTGGAGAAAGAGTAGATGGCAAAGCTGTTAACCCCCAGTGTTTGACAACTTCGCAGGCTCAGTGATTACACAGTGTGACCTACCTATGGTAATGATCAACCACCCTGAGCCCTGGCACAACAAGCTCTTCTCTCTACATCCAAGTCGCTCCCTTATTTTTATATTACTGTTGGACTTGAAAAGTTAGCATCATTATGAGTTGTACAGTCCTAGTTCTCCTTTTGTGCTGTCGAGAGCATTTCTTAAAGAATCCTGAAGAGATGACTGCTCTGAATAAACGTTTAGCCTCTGGCCATCATTTACGTCCTGTTCTGTCCGGGAAAGAGCAAGTAAGGAAGCGAAACATGACCTGGAGAAGCAAAGCATATTCAGATTTTTCTTTCCTTCCTAGGGATCGTTTCTATTTTCATGCTTCTTAGGATTCTACAACAGAAAGTGAAACACATAGCAGGAGGAAGAAGGAGGAAGACGGACCACCTGAGATCTTTCTAATCAGTAGGGCTAGCCAAGGCTTGATTTTGTGAGTCATTCTAAACCAGCTGGCAAAAATCCCGCTCTGCCACAAGTGCACAGCTCAGAATGAACCTTCAGAATTCCAGGGTTCCTGTTGGGGAGCCTCATTCTGGGTTACCCACTGGTTGAAGGTCAAATTTAAATGCCAACTTTGCAACTCAGCTGCTGGGCTTACACAGTTGCCTGGGAAAATGACTCACATTGCAGTCTGGAAGAACAGATTCCAGACTTCCGGTCAGATCTCCTATTGCTGCAAGCTCATCTTCCTTTTGGTCCACGTAATGCAAATATGTGCATCCATCCTATAGCGCTTCTGAAGCCAAGCCCATTTCTGTAATCCATCAAAGATGCTTATTTATCAAGGGGGAGCCACACTTTTAATCCTTTTTAAAACACATGGAAACTGCCCTGTTCTAAGCTCTGAATGCCAAACCAGTGCTGGGCTTTAGTCCTTTTTAAGTGGCATTATGTTCTGGGGTCCAGTTTCCCATCTCCTCAATCCACATATTCCCCTTACACATACAGTGTGTCAATTAATGTTGACTCCATTTTTTAAAATCCTATAAACCAAAATAAGGAACAGGTCACAGCAGGGAGGCAGTAGCTACTGTATATATAACAGATTTCAATGGAATTTATAAAACTTTGGACCAGACAGCACAGCAGATAAGACATTTGTCTTGTTGTTTGATCCCTGGCAACCCATGTGGTCCCCTGAGCATTACTAAACAAAAATCAAAAAATGTGTATGTGTGTGTGTGTGTGTGCACACACACAGAAATTAAATAACATCTTGAAGTTGCATCTTTGGAAACCAACTACCTTCATTTCGGTGGCATGACTGACCTTGCTTGGTTTGTTGTCCTGCCTTATTGGCGCTCCTCTTGCAGCTTCTCACGTTGGCTTCGGTAACCTCAGAACCAAGTCCCTGCTGCCTTCAAAATTAATTATGAGAAGAATTTCCTTTCAGTTCAGACTGTTCAAGAATGCCTCCCGTGCAGGCTGCAAATTATGAAGTGTAAATTAGGGCATCACTGAGCGGGAAAGGTCCCAGGAAACCAATTTAAGAATTCTCCGGAGTTTGTGGAGACCTGGAAAGCGTCCCTCGTGAGAGAACTGGAAATTAGAATCAACTTGCCGTTCCATTCCACCACAAACGAGGATCAGTTTTCAGGAGGAAGAAGGTGCTACACGTATGGGGCACCAGAATCTTAAAAAAAAACCATTTTGCTGCATATGTAGTAGAATTCTCACTGCTTGATTCAACAATCACTAAGCGCTTCCATGCACTAAGTAAAGCACATCACCTATGTGTGTGATTGATTAAACACTGAGAGCCGCTCTGTGTAGTGGATGTTACTATTATTGTTCTCACTTGAAAGATGGCATAGTTGAGACACAATTTAAGTTGGCCGACTGGTGGGGTTGTGGAGGAGGTGGTGACAGAACTAGAAGAGATCCATTGGCTTTGTGCTTTGTTGTCGACTTTAAAATGACAGGAGCTAGAGAGAGAGCACAGTGGTTGAGGCACTTATCTTGCTCACAGCCAACTCACGTTCCATCCCTGGCACTTCAGAGGGTTCCCACACCCACTCCAGTAGTGAGCACTAAGTGCAGAACCAGGAGTTAGCCATGAACACTGCAAGGTGTGACCCCACCCCCAAATCAATCAATTGAATTCAATGACATAGCCTCGTGAGATAGGAAACCTAGTCTGGGGTTAAGGCAACTGCCTTGCATGCAGCTGACCCGGTTCCATCCCCAACCCCTCCCTGGCACCCCATTCTTAACTGCTTGCATTGAAATACTGGCCTGGCATGAGTGGAGCCCAGGTTCCGAGCATGCTTCCAAGCTATCCCCCAACCCCCAGCTAAAGAAGAAATGTTAGAGCCCCAACAATTGGACTGACATTTCAAAGGCTTCTTTGTTCTCTGTTTCTTGGCTGATTTATTATTTCTTTACAACTTTGTGGTGTTGCAGGGCTCCCATTTCCTCCCTCCCCCGTATCTGCAACCAAAATCCCAGGGCCACCTCTTCCCTAAGATACGGCTATCCCCACCAACCTCTTCCCTAAGATACCGCTATCCTCACCCACCCCGCCCAGCTACCCCCTTTCTCTCCTGTGAGCACCAGAGTTTTCATCCAGTCGGAGAGTTTGTTTTTGAGCTCTTCCTTAGTAGATTCACAAAACAGATGGGAGATTTTAAGATGTGATCAGGAAGACTGCTTTGGAAAACCCGTTTTCCATTCTGTAATAGAAGCTTTGGGTCTGCAAAGTGCCAGTTCTCTTTGTTCTGTGGACAGTTTTCACTTAACCACTCAAGCCAATTGTGTGTAATTGCAGAACGATGTGATTGGGGGAGGTCCACATGACAACAATTACTCGTACAATTCAATTAGCAGCGAAAGGAGGGTGGGGTGCAGCCTGCCGAAAGCACAGGAAGATAGGCGGGCTGGCCAGCAGCAGTGAGTTGGGGGAGTCCTTCACGGCTCTGCGTGTGCATGGTCCGAGGGGCACCTTTCTCTTGAATACGGATCTTCAGGACCGTCAGCCAATGTGAGTCCCAAATTTCTACCACATTTCAGAGGTGACTTACCAAGACCATCTGTTCATTGTGTCCTCAACTGAGTCCCTATTTCTGCCTTCTGGATCTCTGTTCCTCCCTTCTAGGTCTCTGTTCTTCCCTCTGGGTCTCTCTCCTTCACTTCTTCATGTCTGCTTTGGCTGGATATAAGTCATTCTATCACCTCTGACTTTGCAGCAGTGAGACTCACCCCCACTTCAGTGCCCTCTATATATATTTTTTAAATTTTGGGCCACACTCAGCTGTGCTCAGGGATTGCTCCTGGCTCTGTACTCAGGAATCACTCCTGGCGGTGCTTAGGGGGCCGTCTGTGGTGCTGGGGATCAAACCCATGTCAGCCGCAAGCAAGGCAAGAGTCCTACTTCCTCTTCTCTCTCTCTCTCCTCCTCTCTCTCTCTCTCTCTCTCTCTCTCTCTCTCTCTCTCTCTGTTTCCCCCAGCCCCTATATTATTTTCAGTTGGGGTTACTGCAGTTTCAATGCACATAACTTAGAGGGGAGTTTTGGCCAAATCCAGGACTGTTGGTGGATAGTCCTGGCTTGGTCCTTGGTGGTTGTTTCCAGCAGTGCACGGAACCATGGGTGCTGGGGATCAAACCCAGGCCTCCGACATGCAGAGGAAATACACTTGACTTGGATCCGGCAGGACTCCGTGTTGAGCAGGTTTTGAGCGTCATTAGACGTAAATTGCACTTTTTTGCACTTTGTAGTCGTAGGAAGAACCTCCCCCGTTGTTTCCCATGCTGGGGCGGAGGAGGGTGCAGTTTGTTGAATGGAAATTTCCCCTTTGCTTTTCCTTGGTCTCACTTTCTTCACTCTGTTGTCTTGTTCACTTGTTTTCTTCCAAACTTGACCTTCTCTCTCTTACCATTCTGGTGGCCTTTTCACTCTGTGTGTGTGTGTGTGTGTGTGTTAAAAAGAAACTTATCTCCCTCACTATAAGTTGAGCTTCAGAATTCTGCTGAGATGGGATGAATTATTTTCACACTAGAACTTTAGAAAGAGAGGTGGAAAGAGGGACAGAAAGGAAAATGTTAGCGGTCCTTGGTCACATCTTGAAACTTCCTTGCAGATCCCTCTCTGGGTAAAGAGGTTTAATTTGAGTTCCCAAAAGCTCTGAAGACGTGAAATGCAAAATATGAAAGTTTTCACAGCTGTGATCAATATGGCCACGTTCTTCTTTCTGCCTCTTTGGTAATGTCCTGTGTTAAGGATGTCATATGCTGAAAAATTGTGCTCACCCCATAAACTTTAAAACTGGAGTCAACAAAGCTTAGTGAAATGGTAAACTGAAAGTTAGAAACCAGCGATGCATGAGAGAATAATACACGGTAAAATGCCCTTGTCTAGAGTCTATGCAAAGCTTCATATGTTCATACCCTGAACTCCAAGATGGTCCATTTATTTTTAAAATGAGAAACACCTGTTTATTATCAACTGTAACAATATGTTTAATTTTGAGAGAATCCTTTTGGCAGCTGCTAATATGCCACATTAAGATTAAGAATAGTTTTTAATATATTCTAATGGGCTACTTGCAAGGCACAAAGAAATATATTTAGTTATTTCTCAGATTGCTGTTAAACTCAATGCATATTCAATGGATACCTTTCACTGACAAGAGTAATTATTTTACCAGATGGCAATTAATGAAAGAAAAAGATTTTTTACTGTTTCATCACTTTATCTTATTATGTTCTATCACTCAAGCAAAAAATTAAGGCAGGATTATCAGTGACCCACACAAACTTTTATAAAAGCAGTTTTCTTTTGTACAAGTTTATGACTGCTAAAACACAAGAGAAAAAAAGAAAGTGTAGGTAAATAAGGTAAGAAGTCATTCAGTTCTACTTCACATTGAAGTTTGGACCAAGTTCTCTTATATTTTGGATACAGTATGGCAGTCATATAAAATTAAATAGAAAAACTAGTGAAATGTTAAAAAATCATGTTAAAACTGGCAATTTAGGGACAAGAGACATTACAGAGGGTAAAAGCATTTACCTTGCATTTGGGCACACCAGTTCACTCCCTGCACCCGATATAGCCTGAGCACTTCCAAGAGTGACCCCTGAACACAGAACAGAAGTTCCCTGGGCAACTGCCAGATGTGGCTCAAATTCACCACCCTTGGGAAAATAAAAAACAAAACACCCTCACGACTTAACTGGGAACTGTTTGAATAAATTGAAAAGATAAATCATGTCTAAAATGCTTCTGATGAATTTCATGTAAAAAAAAAGCTCAATGTGAATCTTTTTTTAAATTATGGGCATGGGGCACACCAGGTAATTCTCAGGGCTTACTCCTGGCTCTGTGCTCAGGAATCAGCCCAGGGATGCCCAGGCACCTGATATGGCCGAGGGAAAGGGCTATACTGAGCAGTGTCCAAGGCAAATGCCTTAACCCATGTATTACCTTGCTGAATCCTAATGACTTTTCTATGAAAATTTGCATTTTCATCTTCCTGGTAGCTTAGACTTTCAGTGAGTCACTCCCTCCCTCCCCAGTGTTTATCCTTAAACAGCAAATATTGAAGAAACTTATTTTTCCTTTTTGATTTTGTTTCATGTTGACAGCTTAATTGCTCTTACCTCTGATTCAGATCTGTTGGTGTATGTGTGTATGTGGTTTGGGGATATGCCCAGCAGTGCTCAGAGATCACCCCTGGCTCTGTGCTGGGTGTTGATCCCTGCATGCTCATAGGATCATGTGGTACAGGGGATCAAACCCAGCCCTCTTGCATGCAAAATATGTGCGCAGGCCTGTGGGTTATCCCATTAGCCTCCAGGCCTAATTTATTTTACTGTATATGGCAAAAGAAAAAAGTAGGGATTTCATAACACATGTTTAATCTCTGTTCTGAGATTTCCCCCTCCCCAATATTGCCCTGTTCATTACCTTAAGAGTGGTAATGTCTGGGGGCCAGAGAGATAGTTCAGTGGGCAGGGCACTTGCCTGGCATATGATCGACCTGGCACCCCGCCGAGTCCCCTGAGTCCCACCAGGAATGATCCCCAAGCACAGAGTCGAGAGTAGCTTCTTAACAAAAAAAAAAATTTGCTCCTTTTTTGCTGATATGGTATAGTATAAAGATTTATGAGCTGTTCCTTTGAAATTTAGTGCTTATACATTGATCCTCACTTTTAAATTTTATGAGAATATCCATTTCTTATATTACTCTTATTAGTGAAACTCACCCAAGGAAATAGCCACATAATTCATTAGCTAGTTTTTTTTTTCTTTTCCTCATTCCACATTAGCTTTGTGCTGTTTAAATAACGACCTCAGGGGCCAGAGAGAGCTGAGCTGAGTTTTGCTTCTGCTGGAGGCTCAGGCTCTGTTCTCAACACCACGTGCTTCCCTGCACCCCACAGGGTCCCTGGGCTGCATCCAGACCCCAAACACAGTCTTATGTGGCCCCCAAACCAAAAATAAACCAAAATATTATAAATAATGACATCAGAAAAAGATTTTTTCAATAATTTGAGGATTCTGTTTATCTCAATTATAGTTTAGGAGTAATCAAAGAAGATACATTGTTTCCATTTCTAAATTTAAAAAAAAGTTAAATCCTCAAATCATTCAAATTATTCTACTTACTTAAGACAACCATGGGCAATGTTTGTTTTTCTTCCATATTCCAAATGCTGAGCTTGTGTACGCCATATTAACCTTCTCAGTAAGGATCACAAGTCTTCAGATAATCTCCTGTAGCTTTGTCATTTATGTTCTGTCAAACATGTGAAACAAATCTCAGTAAAATATTCCATTAGGAAGAGCGAGGTCCAAGGACTTGCTTCCGTGTGGTATGTGCTATGTTTTCTGGAGTTTCTGATGAAACACAGATGTACCCCAGTGCCCACAAGATGGCTCATCGTGGTCACATCGATTCTTAGTTAATCCCAGGCAGCCCTGAACTTCCATTCTTTCTATCAAAATACATCGCCTTCTTTGGCTAAGTGAACTCCAATAAATTAACCAACAAACATTGACTCAAAAACACTCAGAGTGGAACTTGAATAACATGACGTCTCTACACTGTATCACTATCTTCCCATTCTTCATCTGTTTGCTGGAGAGGCACCAGTAACATCTTCATACGTCCTGTCACATGCTAGTGTAGCCCAAGGGCATCTGCTCGCTCCAGGAACACAAAGAGCCTCAAACCATTCATTCAGATCATGGGAATGAGGTCTATAATTGTTACTGGTGTTTGGCATATCAAATACAACAGTCTCTACAACAGTTAATAAATAATAATAGTTAATAAATCACGCTTTCTACAATGGTTTTCTTATACATGAGTTTCTGAAGAGCTCCAAAGGTAATTTAGCTTTGGCGCTAAGGGCCTGCTATTGTGGCCAGCAGCGACCATATATCCACAGGTTCTGGAAGTTTGTTCTGGGGAAGCAGGATGTATTTCGCATTTCTCTGCATTGGTAAATTGTGGTTTCCCTTAAGAAAGTTATTGGCCGCATGGGTCACTTTTTCCACACTTGTGAAAATGGGTTATTTTGGAGACCCAGTAGAACATAGGATTCAATTTAGTTTTGAAGATTAGATCTTGAAAAACAAACGGAGCACAGATTTCCTGACCTTTATAAATGATAAACTTCAGGGCTGGAGAGATATGTACAGCCGATTCGGGTTCAGTCCCTGGTACCCCATATGGTCCCCTAAGCCTGCCAGCAGTGACCCCTGAGCACAGAGCCAGAGTAAGCCCTGAGCACAGCCAGGTGTGGCCTCAAGATAAAACAAAATGATAAAGTCCAAGGATAATGGTTAAGGACTTCCATTCCAGTCCTTTGCAGAAATTCGAAGGAAACCTGAGTGATTATGGGGGAACAGGTAGTAGAATACCTTATGCGTCTCAGGGGCTACTCCTGGCTTGGTGTTCAACGATCAGTCTTGGCGGTGTTCTGGGAACCAGGAATCAAACACCTCCTACAAGTGTTCAAGCCCTTCGAGCTTTTGCTCAGGCCTCAGTGAATATTTTTTAAATCATTTTTATTGTTATGTCAATATCTCTAAGCCATTGGAACTATACTTTTGTCAGAAGTTATAACTAAATGGGTATTATTTTAGTCATGAATGTATTTTGTGGTAAACTAATGACATTGGAGAAATATTTAACTCTAATCTTGGTTATGACTTAAAATATTTAGGGACCAGATCATTTTTCTTCACTAATATTTTTGAAAACCCCTTATTATCTCATTATTTGATCTGCAAAGTATTTTCCACTTTTCATGATTCTGAACCAAGAGTGAATGCTTTGACAAGTATACGTTAATGTGATTCATTATTCATCTTATAGAATAATTCACAGTCTTTCATCTAGAAAATGCAATACCTCCAAATCCATTATCTGTTAAAAATATTGATTTTTCCAAACATGTTTCCAAAATATTTGCCTTTCAGTTTTGCATATTTGTATTACTAATTTTCCTCCCTACTGAGGCATCTGTTCACCGATTTCTAGCTTATTTTCAAATTTCTTTTTGTGTTACTGTTTAGATGTATTCTTCATCGTTTTGATATGATGGGCAACTTCTGGAGACCTCCTCAAGAAGATACTGTGGATTTCTAAACCCTCACTTTTATAAATAGGCTAGTTTTCTGTCATTTGGGAAAGAAATATTTTACCATTAAACAAAGCCTGTGTTGCAACTTGTTCTTTAAGGGGATCTGCAGCTAGATAAGCTATTGAAATCACATTTGCAGTCTTTTCTGAAACTGTATTAAAATTTTTTAAAACTTCAATTCCATAATACTGAGAAACGCTTTCCCCTGAGCAAGAGGGAGCTTTTGTTTGTTTTAGGCTGGAATGGTCAGACTTGGAGAGGGGCTTCCCCTTTGGGAGACAGAGGAAGCTAGCTTCCCTGGGACGGAACACTTCTTGGCTCATTTTTCTGCCACAGAATTATTATTCATTAAGGTGAAAGTCAGGCTGTGGTTTGGGTTATACGTATTTTCTGTTAATTCACTTAAAACTGCTTTCCTTTCATATATATTCCTCCCAAAGTTGCAGTCTCCCGGATAATATATGTACCCATCTTTATCTATGGGCTATAGAAAATGACAGAGAGAAATATCACTTGGTGCTAAAAATAAGCTTATAGTAACACCGAGGTCAGGCCTGAGTCACATGCTACATAAAACAGACCGATTGTGAGCCCTGACATATCCCCAGAACACAGAGCTGCTGCATTTTCATATGAAGAGGTTTTGGCTGAAGGAATTCAGACACATACACAGTATGGCCCTAGAAATCTTGCCAAGAAAAGTTGAGTCTAAAATGTAGGGGAACAGATCCAAGAATGGTCCTCACACATGTTGCATTCATTACACGCAGCTGTGTACATGAGCAGTGACTTGACCCCACCTACCCAAGCCCCTGCCCACAGCTGTCACTTTTTTTCCTTCTTTTTCTTCTTTTTCCAACTTGCTGGCCTTTCTGTTCGCAGAAAAAAAGTAAAATGTGATTGACAGATGGCTCTGCCAAACATTCTTCGCAATTGTGAAAAGAATGCATGCTAATGTATTTGCGACCATTCTACACGTTTCTAAAGAGACATTTCTGGTAAGATGAGTTGTTGTGAGTAAATATTAGCCAAAGGTGTGGAGTAAACCAACCTGGATTTCCAGAGCTGATAGGTCTCATATTTGGGGCTTTCGGAATGGAAGGATTTAGATTTAGAGGGACTTAGGTTACCTAGGTGATAAGGAATTATAAAGACACTTGGCAAAAAAAGAGAAAAACAGAAATCCATTTCAATATGCCTGGAAGAAATGAATGTCAGTCAGGACACATTAGAACTGTTCGGTGGGGTTTCAGGAAGTGGAGCCAATATGAAAAGATGGCTGTATTAAACAGACGTCGAAAGCTCTCCTACTTAGAACACACATTTTTCTGCCCCGTGTTTGCCCATTGCTACCAACTGGTCTTTTCGGGCTGAATCTAGATTAAGCCTCCCAAAGTCAGGAACTCAGCCATGGGCTCTAGTCCTGTAGTCTTCACCCAGAAGAAAGGCCGCCATATTGGACAGAGCTGTTCCGTCAGACCATTTCCTGGGTGTTGGTCCTGCCAGTGTTTGGGGAATGGCAGGAAGAAGAGTGGGAAGGTGGTCAGTGAACATATCCGTTAGTTGGAGCCAGTTATAGGCCATGAAGCCAAGCAGGGATCAAAGGAGCCTTTGGAAGACTTTGGGTGATTTATGCAGCCAATATATGTTTTAGGTTTTTCTTTAATAGTAATCAATGCATTTTATACTTTTAAATTTACTGCCTGGGTTAGACTAATGAAGTATTTTAAAATAAAGCCTGCATTTTGAAAATATTTGAAAATCTGAACATTTTGCTCTAATTTTCTCAGCACGTTAAAAAAAAAACTTCTCCAGAGAGATGCTATTCCAAGAAAAAAATATACAGGGCTCATTTCCACTTTCATTTTTCTAGGTTGAATGGCATCATTCAATTATTAAGAGAATCCTACATGGTTCCTGTTTAAATCCAATGTTAGACTTAGAAGTATTAAAAGAAAATTCTAAGAATTTTATTAATTTAATTTTTTAATTTAAGAATTTAAAAATTAAGAAATTTAAGAATTATTTAAAAACATAATATTTATGTTAATCTATTACAAATAGTGTGGCATACTAAGATAAAGGTTTAATACTTCCCGGCACTCAGAAGAATATTTTATCTTTATACCTAATAGGTTCAGAAGGAATTTCTTTCCAAAAGATTCTTGTCAGCACTGTTATTTTCTTGGATGGTATATTTGGAGATTTTTTGGATTTCCAGCATTCCAAATGGGAATAATCTTTATGTCTTTCAGATTCAAAATATATCCACCAATTCACACACTTTGTGGCAGAAATAACATTACTTCAACCCTCTCCCAATCCTCGAATATCAAAGGAGTCAGAGCAAAAGTATTATTTGGCAACATTGCATGTTGAAAATCATTGTTAATTTTATTTCATTTTTATCACTTTTTTAAAGTTTATTATACCACGTGAGATATACAATTACAAAGCTGTTCATGATTGGGTTTCAGTCATACAGATCACTTTCAAATCATTGCTTAATTATACCACATTTGTCTATTTATGTAAACTGACAGATATGACCTACACAAGCAGATCTTCCTACATGTGATGTAGAGGAGAATCCTGAGGGCCAGAGCCATAGTACAGCAGGTAGAGCATTGGCCCTACACGTGGCTGACCCAGGGTCAGTCCCTGACATTTTGTATGGTCTCCCAAGCCCTCCAGGAGTGATCCCTGAGCACAGAGCCTGGAATAAGCCCTGAGCATCACCAAGTATGCCTCCCGCACGGCAAGCCTAGCAAGCTGCTCGTGTTGTATTTGATATGCCAAATGCCAGTAACAATTATATTAGATCATTCTCATGACCTAATATAATGGTTTGAGGCTCTTTATGTTCCTGTACCAAGCCGATGCCCTTGGCTCTACAGCATGTGACAGGACATATTGAGATATTACTGGTGCCCGCTCTAGCAAATAGATGATTAACGGGAAGATCGTGATCGTGATCACCAAGTGTGGTTCAACCACCACCACCCCTGGCCAAAAAAAAAAAGAAAAGTTAGAAGAGAAAATATGGTACTAGCTGAAATACGGTAGTAGAGTAAATATGTTTTGAGCTGAAATAACGCCTATGTTTTAAATGCCTGAGACCTGAATTTTTTTAAAAATCATTCATCATCTAAAATGATTCATTGAATTGAACATTTCCTCTAGGGCCTATAGGAGAATAGGCCTGTTTTACTAGTTCAGATGAGATTTAAGTGCTTTGCTTTAGCTTTCTTATTTTTTTTTCTTTTTGGGTCACACCTGGCAATGCTCAGGGGTTTCTCCTGGCTCTGCACTCAGGAATTACTCCTGGCGGTGCTCGGGTGGACATATGGGATGCCGGGATAGAACCCAGGCCAGCATGGGCCGGTCGGGTGCAAGGCAAACGCCCTACCCGCTGGGCTATCACTCCGGCCCCGCTTTAGCTTTAATTCTAAACCTTTATAACCATAGATTCAAGCGATCATTTATTGACTACTCTTATCTTATCCAAGGCAATTCAGAATTTGCTGCTGATGTGTTGAGGGTCGACCAACTTTACCCTGTGCTTCAGTACTATGAGGGGTTGTTTGTGTTTGTCTTGGTGGCTACACCCAGCAGTGTTTGGGGGCTTCCTCCTGACTCTGTGCTCAGGGTTCACTCCTGGCAACGCTGGACAGGAGGTTCTGATGGGATGCCAGGGACCTAACTGGGTTGAACGCATACAAAAGAGAGAAGCTTTCTGTGTGCAAAAATGGAGGGGCAAGGTATTGAAGCAAGACTAGAATTCCACACATACTTCATGCTTTCCATTTTATTGGGCATCCCCCTTGACAAATGCTTCCTTTGATAAAAGTTTTGTTATGCTTTTCTGTCTTATGTGAAGGTCTGCGTTGAGTTGTAGTTAAGTTAAAGATTTTATATATTGAGCCTCTTTCGGCTAATGACATGAAGTATTTGAAGGACATTCCAGTCAAGGTAATAAGAGCTGTGATTGTGATTGTGATTGTGAATGTCATTAATATAGTTCATCATCAAGTGGCATATAGTCTAGGGCTCAGGAAAGTTTATAGGGTAGGAAGAAGAAATATCTGAGTTAAGACAGAACAATGAGGAGTGACCATACAGCTGCTAAGTCTGTTTGCCTTCCTCATGGTCAACCTGGATTCGATCTCCAGCATCACATATGATCCCCTGAACCCTGCAGGAGTGATCCCTCCTGCCTGAGCAGAGGCAGGAGTAAGTAAACCCTGAGTGCTGCAGGGTATGACCAAGTAAATAAATAGATGACAGGAGAGAGAGGGAGGGAGGGAGGGAAGGAAGGAAGGAAGGAGAGGGAGGGAGGGAGGGAGGGAAGGAGGGAGGAGGGAGGGAGGGAGGGAGGGAGGGAGGGAGGAGGGAGGGAGGGAGGAGGGAGGGGAGGGAGGGAGGGAGGGGAGGGAGGGAGGGAGGGAGGGAGGGAGGGAGGGAGGGAGGGAGGAGGGAGGGAAGGAAGGAAGGAAGGAAGGAAGGAAGGAAGGAAGGAAGGAAGGAAGGAAGGAAGGAAGGAAGGAAGGAAGGAAGGAAGGAAGGAAGGAAGGAAGGAAGGAAGGAAGGAAGGAAGGAAGGAAGGAAGGAAGGAAGGAAGGAAGGAAGGAAGGAAGGAAGGAAGGAAGGAAGGAAGGAAGGAAGGAAGGAAGGAAGGAAGGAAGGAAGGAAGGAAGGAAGGAAGGAAGGAAGGAAGGAAGGAAGGAAGGAAGGAAGGAAGGAAGGAAGGAAGGAAGGTTAGCCAAGAGTAAATGCCATTCCAAAGAGAAATACACAAATTGCCCAAGGCAGAGTAGAAATAAAGACTTGTGGTTTTTTATTTCAGGGATAGATTCCTGCCCCAGGTTTCTCCTCAAGCACACCCCTATGACCAACGGAAGAGTTTGAAAGTTGCCTTTTTTTCTTTAGCGGGGGTGGGGGCTTGGCTTAGTGGTTACTCCTGGCTCTTTGCTCAGTAGTGGCCCTGGGAGTGCTCTGGGAACTCAATGGGTGTCCGAGCTGGATCAGTAGCGTGTAAGGCAAGCGTCTTAACCCTGTAATCTCTCTCCAGCCCCTGATCTTATCTTCACGGCAATGGGGAGCCATCAAACTTTTTGCCAGTCAGGAAATTAATATGGCTATTTTCTCCTATTGGAGGACTCTTTTTGAAAGCCAGGCAAAGAGTGTGTGGAAGGAAGAGAAGAGAGACAAAGATGTGGTCCCGGGACAGAGAAGAGCATTCAGGAAGGAAGTGAGGAGAGAATGAGAGTCGGACTCGGATGGATAGATGTGAGGCAGGGGAAGACACCGTGGAGAAGAGAGAGAAGATTCTAGAATGGCATCCAGGCTTCCTTCTTAAACACCAGCATGGAGAGAGAGGCTTTGATCACCCCCAAGGGGATGTGTATGGGGAGAGATGGAAGTCAGGAAGCTGAATTATCATCACCTTGGACCATGCTGCATGTAAGCTGTGTTTAGGACAGTAAGGAATAATGCCAAACTGGGGGGTTTAACTAATAAGGTAACGTACTCTGGGATTTAGGTCTGGAGAGTGGACAGTCATTATAGGGAGGGGCAAGAGAGAGAGAGAGAGAGAGAGAGAGAGAGAGAGAGAGAGAAAGCCTCAAAGAGAGGGAAAGAGAGGGAGACAGAGGGAGAGGAGAGAGGTAGGGAGAAGAGAGGGAGGGATAGAAAAGGAGGGAGGTAGAGAGAAAGAACATTTAAGCAGAGCAATGGGATACCTAAATCAATGAAGTCTTAGGAAAACATTGTTGAGTGCAGGATGGGACTCAGAGAACCCTCCTGGATGACTGGATTGCTGAAGACTGGATTGGTCTCCTAGAAACCCCCCAGGATCTGAGCATGGGAGTCCTGGTGGCGCAAAGACCCCTGGGAAGTGGATCTGTCAGCAGGAATTCCAGCAGTTAGTAAGATGCCGGCATGCCAAGGAAGGTACACTGAGCTTTAGAAACGGAATCTTCGAGGAAAGGAGAACACTTGGCTACAAGAGGATCTCCTGCAAGAACTGTAGCTCCTTCTGACAAAACGACCCTTTGGGAGGACAGAGAGAGAGGAGGAAGTGAGAACGGTGCTCACTTGGGGGGGAGAGGAAAATTCAGAGAGAGAGAGATGAATTGGGGCAGCCGCTTGCTGGTACTGCGTGTAGCGTTTGATGATACTTTGTTGGTTCCTGCACAGGAGAAAACAGCGGAATAGTGGATGGGGGGTTCTTGTGGCTCGGGGGGGCCACCAGGGGCACTTGGACAACTGGGCTGGCAGTACCAGGGCTTTCCCGACTTGCCTGCCAGTGCTGGGTGCTTGCAGGAAGGATCAGGGATGCCTGGTGGGAAGGGAAGGGCCCACATCGGACCCTGCACTTTCTCTCCAGCCCTCGTTTAGTTTAGGTTCTAAATGACTTTTCTAGTCCTTCCTGTCTTCCTTGAAGTGATGGCATTAAATTTCCGAAATTAAGTTCCCACAAGAGAAAGACCCAGCAGTTTATTTGGCAAGCACTGGGTGCCGCAGGGCACTGGGTGGTCATTCTCACTCAGGCTGGCGGTAGGCTCCGCTGGGGGGCACCGTGGGCAAACCAGGCAACCTGGCAAGATGAGGCCAGAGCTCTGGCAATCACGAGAGTGCAGCCTTTTGTTTCACTGGGGCCTTTTGAGTCAACTAAAATATATACGCAAGGGGCAGAAGAGATAGGATGGTGGGTAAGGTGCTTGCCTTGCATGCGGCAGACCCAAATTGGTTACCTATATGGTGCCCGGAGCCCTACCAGGAGTGATCTCTGAGTGCAGAGCCATGAGTAAGCCCTGAGTACCGCTGGTGTGGCCCCAAGATAAAATATATACTCAAGAAGAGTCTGGGTTAAGGGCAAAGGATTACCCAATACCAGATGCCATTTTCAGTCCCACTGTCTGGGTCTTTGGGGGCAGAGCAGGGATGAGGGGGCGTATCACAGTCAGTGCTGGAGGCTTTGCCAGTTCCTGGATTTTTCTGGAAGGGGTGACTGTGTCGCGGAGAGACCCGGGCAGCGGTTTCATTTCCATTGTGTAGTTCAGTGTCGTAAACAGTGATCATTACTCGACTCTTTTCCCCAGGGACACTGTAGGTCAATGAGGTTGTTATTTCCCCCTTGAGTCTGGACTTGTGCGTTGGTGGTTGTTTACCCCTTTCCTCTTGGCTAACAGGCTTTGTGCTAAGGTGGGGGAAAGACAGTTTAATTGCCAATGAAAAGAACGAAAGCCAGGACCCTCAGCCTTGGGGACCGAGCGGGAAGGTGCTTCCGCAGATGGGGCCTGGAGCTGTTTATAATATGGAAACGAGACACCATGTCTCTGGCACGGTCTAGCTAGGAACAAGACTGGCACCGGCTGAACAAGCAGCTAACTGGTTGCCTGCCTGGCACCCGCCGCCAGAGAAAGACCCAGAAGGAGCAGCTGTCAGTCGAGAGGATGTGAGAAAAATAGCGACGGCTATGAAACGGAGTGCAGTAAAGGCAGAGAAGAGAATTCCAGGATTTTCAGTTATCCCCTTCTCAGCAGAGGTACTGTCTGTCTCTGCAGAGACCATCTTGACTTACTCTCTGTGGGAGAAGACAGAAAATTCAGTCAGTACAGATAACAGAAGGGGCCTAAAGTTGCTTTATTTTTTTCCCCTCTAATTGGAAGAAAAATTGAATATAAATCTGTATTTTTCTCCATGGAAAATCTTCCTTTGCCTTTGGGGAAAGGAACGGGTAGCCAATTCTAGACATTCTAACTCAAAGTTCAGGGGAAAGGTAGGTAGGGAAATTTTTTTCTTTCCTTTCTAGTTATAATCATATAAATTCAATTTCTTGTTAAGCCTTTGTTTCCAACGTGGGTAACACCACCCTAGAAAGGGGGAGGGTGGGTGCTCAAAGGATGAAGGGCGTAGATGGAGCTTCCGGTGAATTTGCAGGTTACTTCCTGTTTGCCCATGTAGCTGCTTAAAGGTTCTAAACCCTGAGAGATTACATTGATAGAGGAGAAAAGAGACCCCAAAGAAGGTACCGTGGTATCATGTCCAGAACCCAGATTCACTGATTTCTAGAAAATTGGACTAACATGGAGAAATCCCTGAAGAGTAGAGCCTAATGGTGCTTCTCTGATTTCAGTGTACTTTTCTGCTTTTCTATATTTTCAACTTGAGTTGAGTTCCTCTTGGTGGGGTGTCGTCAGCTCATCTAAAGCACAGACAAAGATGCTGCTTATGTGACAGACATTTGGGGATTTTCCGACACCCACAGCGATAATTCGTGTTTATTACTAAAATCTTTACAGTCATCACAAGCCTCAGAATGAGGTTTTGGGGGGGGGGGTTTTATTTGTTTGTTTGTTTGTGGGATAAGTGAGTGGCTATAATTTAGGGCTTTTCTCACTGATCATAAATTGTAGTTTCTCACACCCTAAATATCATTTCTCTTTAGTACTTAGAGAAATTCCTCCTCTCACCATCCTTTTTGAAAAACCTGCCAGAAATACCTGGCCAGGTAAAGTTCCCTGACTATTCGTGCTGGGTCATCACCTTCCATTCTGGACCCTCCCTCCAAATAAAAAGTTTAATTATTCAACATTCAACAATGTCTTGAAGTTTTCTACCTAAGTGCATGTCACCAAACTGTGGTGTTAAAGTGAAACCCTGATATGTTTATTACTTTAATGATAAACATCATGAACCAATTCAGAAATCCTCTCCCTCACCCTGCCTTCATTTTAGAAATTGATTTGAGTGATCCTGTTGGATACATCAAAGGTTGAAGCTCTTCCCTGGGGCACTGCCCCAAAATAACTGCAGTCTGACAAATTTCTGTGGCTGCTTCTGTTTGGAAGACCAGTTGCCAGCAGCAATCGTGGGCTCTGGAGTATCCGTTGACTCTGGCCTCAAGCCTTTAACGTGGACTTTTGCCCTAGTGCCAGACTCTGGCCTTCTGTGGTCTCTGGAGGTAGAGTTGATTATATAAATGCTTTTTTTTTTTTTGCCTCTCTGTTACTCTAGATCTTGGAAAGAACTAATTCCCTTTGCCCTCATTCTTCTAAAAGGAATCCCTGACACCATTGTTGCTCAGAGGCTGAAAACTGCCAAGACTAGACACACTAAACTGGGATTTTCCTGTTTTCCTTTCTTCCTTTTCTCCCTTTCTTCCTTCCTCCTTTCTTCCTCCCACCATCTTTCTTTCTTTTTTCTCTCATCCTGTCTCCCTCTCATTATCTCTTTCTACCATTTTTCTTTCTTTTCTTTCCTTCTACCTCTCCTTCCTCTTGCTCTCTTCCTCTCTTTTTCGTTCCTCTTTTTCTCCTCTCTCCCCGTCTTCCTCTCTTTATCTCTTTCTGCCTTTCTCTCTCTCCTTCTTTCCTTCCAGTCACAAGGATTACTCCTGTGCTGCACAATGGTTACTCCTGACCCTTCTTGGGGAACTTCCAGTGCCAGAAATCTAACCCGGGTTCCCACAGACAAAGTACCTGTGCTCCATCCCCTGAGCCACCGACCAGCCCTGCTGCTTGTGTTTTCACTTTATCATTCCTACACTTCTCTCTTTAGAGAACTCATTCCTTCATTTCAAAAAAAATATTGAATCACTATGAATTATGAAGTTATTAATGATTGAGTTTCAGGTGTACAATGTGTCAACCCATTGTTCACTTCCCTCCACCAGTACCCCCGGCCTGCTCCTGGCCCTGGCCTGCCTCTATCACAGGCACTCTTCCTTTTCCTTTTTTTCCTTTCAGGCACTGTGACTTACAATACTGTTCATGCCAGAATAACATGCATTTCACCTTAGCTCCTTTTAGCACCGAACTCAGTCATAGGGCCTGAGATTGCCCCTCGTGAGATCCTAGACACGCTGAAACAAACCTCAGTGCCCCGAGAACAAAGCAGTCGCTTTCTTCCTCCAGTGCATTTTAGTCGATTGATTTCATTTAATTACGAATCATTATTATTGAGGTTGCTGTTATTAGAGCATCAGTTTCAGCACTCAGGGTCTCCACATTCAGGACATGTGTTCTGTTGCTAAGCCACATCCTCGGCCCCCTCCGGGTATACTTTAAATAAAGGAGTACTCTCTGCTACGTTCCTTTGGTTCAGGGCAAAATTATCCCTCCCAGAGAGAACTGACGAAGGCATGTCTTCTGCCTAAGGTGTTGGGGCAAGATCATTGGCATTTCATGACCGTGGGCCCTGCTCCACAACTGTTTGCCCCGGGGCCGGGGAAATGGTTTCTATGGCTTGAGCCCTCGCCTGGCAGTGGAGACGCAGACAGGAGATGGTGGCGCTAGAGACCTCCTGATCATTGACCCCATGGCCCACTGCATAGGGGCACTGCGTCACCAGCTGAGACCCAGTGAAAGGGCTCCCCAAGCACAGCTGGGAGTCTCCCCAAAACGTTGAAGAGGAAATCTCTGCGCCTCCCTGCCTAGTTGCTTTTCACCTGCCTTTACCTTTAGCATCCCCCCTACCACGACTCTAAAAATTGTTCTCTGCCAGGTCACACATGGCTTCTTCCTGTCAGTGTCAGGAGTTTCATTTCAATCATCCCCAGTGTGACTCAGGGACACACAGCCTGGCACCCACCCAGTTCCATCCTGACCTTTTGCAGACGCTCTCCTGGGAGCAGCCCCATTCTGCTACCTGAGGGCTTCTCTCCAATCTCCTGGGTCTCACCTTCTCTCTTCCGTGGTGCCGAACTTCCTTATGGCTCCTGGAGGTAAGCCAGGCCTTAGACTCAGGCCTTTTGCTTTCCTAGTCTCCTTGTGTGGGATCTCATCTGCTCTCCAAACCAACGGTGCCATAGCATACATGACCTAGCGCTAAATTTCCTCTTGGTGTCTCTAAACTCTGAGCTGGCTCGTGCCCAGAGTTATCTTCACATTGTTTCCTTTCTCTTTTGTCTTCTAAAAATCATCTCTTCTTTGGGGACCTGCATCTCTGCAGCCTGAGCCAGACAGCCTCCTTCTCCCCTACCCTGAGGTTCTCAGCCTCACCCCGACCTCCTGCAAAGGAGACGGAGAGAAGAGACACAATAATGACGATAGACATGAAAAATAGACCCGGGAGGGAAAACTGGAATAAAATAAAGTAATAATCATAGAGATTATTTAGTATGACAGGGTGGACCTGAAGGGAAGATTTAAGAATAATCGTCTTCAAGTATGTGAAGGCCCTTGCTGAGAAAATGATGACCAGCTGCGCCCCGCTTCTCCTCCAATGGGAACAAGAGCCATTTGGGCAGAAGTTATGGCTTTGGGGATTCGAGTTTGGGACGCGCAAAATAGAATTGCCCTTGGGAAACCGTGGGAAGAGCAGTGATGGATTGCGCGAAATGAACATGGCAGGGCAGGGTGTTGGGGGGAAGGGGTGTTTTAGTAGATTCCCTGAATCTTGGCATCGAGAAGAATTTGATCCACCGAGAGCAGGGATTCAGTTTCTGTCTGGTGGTACTATCCCATGATTTTCATGTAAGAAAGAAGTATAGGCATGTATGGTTGTGGAAATAGTTGTTTCAAGCTATGAATTACAGTCCATTGGCACCTATTTGCTGTCTTTGAAAAGTTGATTGGTTAGGATAGGGGAACATGTGTGTGTGTGTGTGTGTGTGTGTGTGTGTGTGTGAGAGAGAGAGAGAGAGAGAGAGAGAGAGAGAGAAAGAGAGAGAGAGGAGAGAGAAATAATTTCAGAACAATTGGAATAAAATACAAATGATTTCATCTTTTTTTGATTTAATCATTTTAGTGAGGCCATTTTTACTATGCATTGTTTATTCACCATGTTGCTTCCAACTACTCCTCCCCAAACCAATGCTCATATTACCTGTCTTTTGTACAAGACACATTGCTAGTTGCTGGGACACCACAGAGAAATGCTCCTGCCCCCGGTTTAGGGTTTGGAAGAAGTTTCTAGGAGACAGGCAGCAGAGTGTTCCAGGACAGAGGATAGAAGGGGTGGGTAAGGCCAGGCCCAGTGGGACCCCAGAGAGGGGCTTCCCACTCTGCTTAATGGACCGGGAGAGGTTTACTGAGAGACTGACGGGTGAGCCATGACATGAGCAAGCACAAATTGGCCAGGAGATGGAGGGGTGGGAAACATATGCTTCATCTAAAGTGATAAAAATAGACACAGAGCCATACATTATAGTCACAAAATTAAAAAATGCATTAAGATCTGTTCTATGGGACTATGTCATGAAAACACTTGAAAATTCCATTGATTATATAATATTTTAGATGGAGATTTCTTTGTTATTAATTGAATCACCATGAGATACACAGTTAAAAAAGTTGTTCATAATGGGTTTCAGTCATACACTGTTCCAACACCCATCCCCTTATCAGCGTACATCTTACACCATGTTCAGGAAATGATCTCAGTACATATGGGGTCTTTGGGAAATGTTATTTTACATTTATTTTCATTTTACTGGGTGAGGGGGTGGTAAAGGCACACTTCGCTGTGCTCAGGACTTACTCCTGGCTCTGTGCTCCGGGATCACTCCTGGCAGTGCTTAAGGGATAGTGGGCAATGCTGGGATCAAGCCAGGTTGACAGCATGCAAGGCCAGTGCTTTATCATCTCTGCTATCTCTTTGAATCCACTGTTTCACATTATGAAGGGTAAGTGTAGAAGTTTACTCGATCCATGATCTGGCTGCTACAAGAAGGATTTGACTTTAGCAGCTCTGGCCTCCCAAAACTTTATCACCAGCTGATTCTTGGTGTTTAAAGCCAACAAAAGAAAGTGTTTATCATAATATGGCTAATTCCAAAGATCCATTATTTCACAGTTTAAAAATACAGTGCAAGTGTTTCTGAGCACAAATACCAAAATGCCCTATGGGGGTACATGTGAATGAATATAAGACCGATGGTTAGTAACCAATCATCCAGATGAAGAAATTACTTCTTAATTACAACCAAGTCAGGTGGCCAAACAATAGTACAGCGGGAAGGGCATTTGCCTTGCACATGGCCAACCCAGGTCCGATACCCGTCATCCCATATGGGTCCCTGTGCACCAGGAGTAATTCCTGAGTGCAGAGCCATGAGTAACCCCTGAGCATCACTAGGTGTGACTCAAAAAGCCATAAAAAGAAAAACCCAAGTCAATCATTTCTATTCAGAGCACCTTCCCTTTCTGGACCGTGCACTGTCAAAGCAGAGCGCCAAAGTATGCCCCCAACCAGCCCCATACCCCAAAGTCTTATCTTGAAAATCTGAAAGTAAGCTGAATCCCACTCTTTTGCCAAGCATGGCCAAACACTGCCATCCCTGGGCGGGCCGGGGAATTAGCCTTGCAGTGTGCAGCACGCGCCCAACATGGCAGGTGTGAGTAGCTCTCTGTCATCTTGGCCATCTTGGAGCCGTAACTTCTAAAAGCCAGCTTAGTGCCCTACCATCTCCTCTCACACTACCTTGGGACACCTAGTGGTTTGATTGGGGCCCACCAGCACTTGCTCTATGCCCCATTTTTTGGTATCCAGGCCTCCAGCTAACTCTTGTTGGCCATCTGGATTTCTCCTTGGTGCTGCCCTCTGCCCTGGTCCTGTTCCCAGCAGCAGGTAGGAATTATCTCCTCTGTTCATTTCCTTCCCTCTCACTTGGATACCTGCTGACATAGAGTTGATGCTAAGCCTTTTGGCCATGTGTAGAGCCTGATTGCTTCCTGCTGAAAGTCCAGGCCATGAGCCTGTGCAGGCCATAGGGCACCCAGCAGGCTCTGGCCCAGGGTCACCCACATTAGAAGAATAAGAGTGGGTGCATTGAACACACAACTTATGTGACTGGAGATCAAAACTCAGAATCTTGTGGCTTTGTCATGGACCCGGTCATCTGCCAAAGTGTGGACTTGGTGAAATAACTGCACACCTTTCCAATTATAGAAGAGAACTTGTGTTTTTCTAAACAGTTATGCATTTGGGTTATTTCAGATAGTTATGAAATAAATAGCTGTCCTATGGGTGAATTCAACCCAAAAGTCACCCAGATATTATACTGGCCTTTTAGATGTACCTTAGACATCTGTGAAAAAATTATGAATTGGCTTTTTATTACAAGGCCTTGTTTTCAAAGCTTTATTTCTGCTCCAGCTTAAATGATAATTGAACTCTATCAGAAAAGGATCCAGAGATTTGATTTCAAATAGTTTTATATCAGCATATAACAGAGTGCACAGAGCTGTTAGACACTCACAGGCTCCAGATAAGAGTACTTTGCAACAAGAGAAACTTTAAAATTTTATGCACCGCATGTAATTCTAGGAACTGCACATCATTATGTACCAACTGATGTCATCACACTGCAATTTTGGCTACATTCGGTGGTTTCTTTGCCATGTTTGTTGTTTACCAGAGAAAACGGCCTGAACATAAATACATATCTAATGTTTAAGACAAGCTCAAATCTGGAGCGTGAGAGTGTCTCCCACTGACCTCGGAATGTTGGGAAACAGTTCTCCTGAACCTGAGAGTGCAGAGGGCACAGCTGGTACATTGTTAGTCATCTCCACACCTAACGGGAACTCCAAAACACAGGCCAAGTCAGGGGGTTTGGGTTTTCCATTCCCAGTCCCCAACCCCAAATGATTAATTTTGATAAGTGATCAATTGTCGTGTGTTCCCATTTTTTTTGATAGGGCCTCTCTTGAGCGATCTGCTTTGAAAGTGAACCACACACCCAAGTACTCCTTTGCACAGCTGATTTGATAGGAAGGATTTAATGAGATGGTTTAAAAGTCGGGCTCCGAGCCAGGGGAGTGGGGTTGCTCCAAGGTTTGGGGCACGGGCTCTGTATGTGGAAGCCTTGAGCCCTTACCCCAACATACTCACCTACACACGCCCTAACATGGAGCTTGGTGATGCTCCAAAACCAAGCCGAAGAAGAACAGGTTTGGAAGTGGTGCTAAGTGTAGGTTCTGGCACTGGAGAATTGTGTAGTCCACTCGCAACCTTTCAAACTGTAAAATGAGATAATGTCACTCCATCTAAGGGACTGTGAGGATGTGCATTGTGTTAAATAAACTCTTCATAACAGGGTCATTTACTGAACCCATTTGTGATGGAATCCTGGTCATATAGAGTGAGTAGAAACGTTTGATTCTGTATCAGCATCTCTGACTCTATGGAATTGGTGCTTAATTTATCAGCAGGAAAATGGTTTCAGTTTGGGGTCAACTGATGTCTTTTCCCCTTAAAAGATTTTTGCTGGGGGGTGGGAGAGAGAGAGATTAAAAATCTAATAAGAAAGCTAAATTGGTGCTAATTTCAGTAGCAGCTCATTCGTGGACATCCCCACTCCCCAAAAAACATAATCTGCTTTGATTTGGTTTTGTTCATGCATTTTTAAAAGTCTTCCTTGCAGCGTGTAGTCATTCAAGCGTTTCTGCCTAAAGAACTGAATTCAGTTCTAAGTAAAATTCATTTAATAGTGAGTCGGATCCCATGCAGTTATTTATTCACAACATAAAATGGCCACATAATTCAACGTATTTGATAGTGTCTGTTTGTAGAGCTGCGGGGAAGTCTGCAGCTCGTAGAAAATGAACGCTTAAACTATAGACGGCCTTATCCATAATGCTAATTATTCCTGACATCAATACGGCCAACTACAGCAGAGGAAAATAGAAGTTTAATGGGTGCCTTATTATATATGTCTCAAGGACTGCTATATTTCAAAGATGGCAGATTTAATGCATGGCTAGGCGTGGCCCTCAAACCTGGAATCTTTTCTTGGGAAGATATTTATGGAAACCAACCTTTCCTTCCCAGCGACAAGCAGTGTTTTGAAACCCCGCTCTCTCCCTCTGGCTCAGGCGCTGCGGCTGTCACAGATCAACTGTGCTCAGAGTAAGCCCTTGATTATTCTCAGGGGACACTGACATTGTCCAATTTGAAAAATAATTCGTTTTGAGTCAGAAAGGGTAGAATTCTAATGTTAGACATGTGGGTTATCCCATTCTGGTCAGATAGCCAGATTCACCTCACCTGTACCTGGGATAATTTACAGATAGGCTTTGTTTAATTAGCATTTTAAATTGGGATTCTAATAAATGCTATCAGTGACCAACCTGCATAGCACTTTTCTAGGGAATGAGCGTGCCGAGTTGCAGACTTCTGGGGGTGCGTCTGGACTGAAACAGTTTTAAGCTTTTACAACTGTTTTAAGCTCTGTCTTCCATGAAACTCTTCGTCTTCTCATGCCTTGTCTCCAGATCCATGTGGCTTCATCTGGGTCATGGACAACTCCGGCTGCACCTCTAAAAGGTAGACCAGTCCCCAGAATCTGGCAAATTCCAACCCTGCAAGGCTCCATGTATTTAGTTCTTCTAAGGTTTCCACTGAACACCACCATATTCTGGCCTAAATAGTTGTATCATGGTTAATTGCAATTATTTCAGAGATACCCCCACCCCCGCCCCAGGAGAATTGTGTAGAAAAACATCACCATCATCCGTGAAATAGTTAGACCTTTAGAATATATTTGCTTAAGAGCTTAAATGGCTTTCAATGCCCCACAAAATATCTATTGTTCTATTTTTTTGACCCAGTTTTACTAAAGAGCATGTCGGCCCCCTGAAATCACTTCCAACCATAGACTGTGTCAAAGGAATGGGAAAATGATTTTGATAATATCTTCATAATGTCCTAATTAAAGGGTGAATCGATTGATCATCCAGGAAGGGGTTGACAGCCTGGTGTACTCATTGGGGGCACTAGAACATGTGTTCGGATTGTCCCGGGGCCGTTGTTCTGGTGTAAAGACCGGCGAAGGCATGGGAAAGATCAAACATTGCCTTGCATGGGAGTGTTGCATGGGAATGAAAGCTGAGAAGGAACCGTACCCACCGTCAGTTAGCGGGCTCGCTCTCCCTTTCCAAAGCCTCAGAGGTAAAATGGGGCTGGGGGCTGGGAAAGAGATCGGCTGGAGAGGAAAAAGCATTGGCTGCTGCCCAGTATTGGGAGTGAGAAGAGTAGGAGGGAGCTAGCGATCATGGCTCTTCCATTGCTCATCTCGGGCTTGTTTGCACGTAGACGATATTAGGTGTCTGATAGCAAATGATGGCTTAGAGAGACAGGGTTGATTTATATTAATATGGTAAAGTGCCTCTGGTTTTCTTGGAAAATGCTTAAGAGCTGGACGCAAACATCTGTCACTCTAAAAATCCACGACGACTCGGGCTGTTCAGTTCTCGGTGGAAGAGGTGTAGACGGAATGTTCTAGAAGAAAAGAAAAATGGGGGAAAAGGAGATTAGAGACAATGCGAAAAATATCAAAGTGGATCAGCAAAGGGCGTGGGGAGGAAGAAAAAATAGAAGTCTGCACGAATGAGGTAGCATTCATTTATTCAAAGTCCAGACGGCCGGACATGTCCATGAGCGATTCCGGGCTCGGCCGTCCCCTGCGCATCCTCTGGATTCGGCTGAAACGGCTGGAGCTCGGGTATCCTGCTCCCGGGAGGGACCATCTCCCCGCTCGGGGCTGCGGGCCCGACTCCGGTGTTGGTTCCCGGAGGTCCGATGCAGCAGCGAGCAGCCGGGCGGCCCTTAGCAGCCCCCACGAGCGCGCAGGGCACCCCCGGAGCCGCGGCCAGGGGGCGATCGGGGCTCAGCCGGCGCGCGCCGCGTTCCCCAGCCCCAACCCCCGCGCGCGAGGCGCACGCCCGGCCGGTGCCGGACTTAGGGCGCCCCGTGGCCCGCGCCCCCGCGCCCCCGCTCGCCCCCGGCTGCCCACCTTCGGGAGCTGCGGGTGCCTGGAGTTGGGCGACTTACTTTGGTGGGTTCCCGGGGAGCGCGGCGGCCCCTGGCCGGCGGGAGGAAGCGCGCGTCTCCGCCCCCGGAGCTTGCAGGCGGCTGGGGCAGTCAAATCAGGACTCCTGCCTGGGCTGGGAAACGGGGTTCTCTTTTGTGAGCCGGGCCGAGGGTGCTCGGGCGGCGGGGGGCGATGTGGAGAAAAGCCAGCCGCCCCCTCAAAGGGGCTGCGAGCGGGGCTGCTGGTGGCGCGGGCCGGTTGGAACCCCACCTTGGCGAACGCCTCTTGCAGCTCTCTGGTCTGGCGTGCGCGCGCTGTGTGTGTGTGTGTGTGTGTGTGTGTGCATGTGTGTGCAAGTGTGTGCGGCCCTCCCGGCGGGGCCCCAGGCGTGCGCGCGCCCCCGGGTGGAGGTGCGGGGCGCCCCGCGTAGGGTCGGCCCCGGAGTGCCGGGACCCGGGCGAGGCCGCCGGAGGGGCAGGTCCGGCGGTGGCGGCGGCGGCGGCGGCCGGCCGGGCGCGAGGGTAAGCGCGGCCGCCCCCTCGGCGGCCGGGTGTAAACAGACGCGCCTCAGCCTATCATGTCTGGCTGCCGCGCGCAGCCGGAGCCCGAGCCCGGCGCTGTAACATGATACGCTCCAGACCCGGGCAACTTGGCAGCGCCGGGCTCGGCTCCGCACGGCCACAGCGAGGGCGCGCCGCGGCAAGGTGGGTGAGCGGCGGCCGCGGGGCGCTCAGGGGCGCGGGGTGCGGGGATGCACGGGGCGCGTGGGCTATGCGCGGGGGGCGCGAGGGGAGCGCACGGGGGGGTGCGGCCGGGCCGAGCCGAGAGCGGCTCCTGCTCGCGGGGTCCCCGGAGCCGGCGGCGCAGCGGCAGGGCAGCCCCGCGCTTCTCTCCCCGTTGGGCGCCGGGTGCCACCGCGGCGGCGGGAGCGTCGGACGCGAGGTGCCTTTTTTCCTTCTTTCTTTGCCCGTTTTAACCCCTGCGGGGCCACGTTCCCGCCTGGCCCGGCAGTCCAGCCGCTGCACTTGGGCGGGTGACTCCTTCCCGGGCTCCCCCTCGGCGCTGCGGGGCCAGGGGCGTCTTTTGTGTATGTGTGTGTGTCTGTGTGTGTGTGTGTTTGTGTGTGCGCGCGCGATTCTGAATTCGGCGGCTTCGCTTTCTTTTTCTTTTTTCTTTTTGGTTTGCAAAGGAGCCTCGGCGCTCCAGTCCGGGAGGTGGAAGGCGTCCGTTTTCGGCACTCGGGGACTTGGGCGAGGTTGCTTGGGTACCTTGGTGGGGAGCAAAGCTGAGCCCCGGGAGGGAGAGAGAAAGCGGGGGCTCAGTTCCCGTTCTGAGAGGTTCCACGGTCTCCGCCTCGAGCCTCAATTAACCAGCTCTTGGGTTGCGCAGGTGAAATCCATCATCCTAATTGCTTGATGGGGGCTGCTGGTGCGGTGGGTAGTGGGTAGAAAAAGCAGCTCGCTGATAGAAAGAGCGGGGTGCTGTGTGTGTGTGTGTGTGTGTGTGTGTGTGTGTGTGTGTGTTTAATCCGCGAAGTACTTCAGTGTGTGATGGGGGTGCTAGCCTGGAAGGGTGGGGGGGTGGCGGGAGGCGCTGAGCAGGGTTTGCCGTGCACCGCGGAGAAGCAGATGCAACTTTGCAGTCGGGCTGAGAGGCCGGTTCCTTTCTCCGCGGGCGTGGAGGAGTTGGGCCTGGCCGGGTGCAGGGTGGGGGCCCGGCGCGCCGGGCCGGGGGTAGAAGCCTGGTGCAGCCGCTTCGGTGCGTCTTGCAAAAGCCGGAGCGGGCCTGTTGGGCGGCCGCTCTCGGGGGCGGGGATGGAGCTCCCGCTCGGCCCTTCCGCGTGCGGCAGCGGCGCGGTCTCCCAGGCTTTATCTCCTAAAGGATCTTTGCAAAAAAAAAAAAAAAAAAAAAAAAAAAGCCTGCGTCTGTGTCACCGAAGTCATTCCGTCTTCTGAAAGCCCTCGTGTAATCAAATTCAGTGCCTTAAGATGGTGTCGCTGAAGATTTGATCCCCTTCCACTGAAGTGGAAATACTTTCAGTAATTGAAAGCAGATTCCCGTCTGGACTTGCAAGCAGCCAAGGTTTTTCATTTTTCAAAAATCAACCTTTTGTTCTCTGGCTTTGCACGTTGGCGAAGGCCATCCAGAGACCAGAGACCGCGGTGTGCTAATTGTTAGAGGAGTCCCCAGGAACAGGCTTTTTTTTTTTTTTTTTTTTTTGCAAAAGTCCCGAGATTTCAGAAATAACTGAATAACTGCGAACTTCGCCTAGTCTCCACACCGGCCTCTTATCTGCTGGCTGACTGTGCCGCGGCTTAGGTTTTTTTTTTTTTTTGCCAGCGGCTTCCCAGGCAGTTATATGCAACTGGCCTGTTGAAAACCCCGGCTAGAGTATCTACCTTAAGAGGTTTAAAAAAAAAAAAAAGAAAGAAAGAAAGAAAGAAAGAAAGAAAGAAAGAAGAAAAAAAGGAAAACACTTGAGAAATTTTGGACCGAGCCCCCATTTTTATATTGTGCTTTGCGCAGTTTGAGGATACATTTTGAAATCAAGTGCGAAGTCTGTTGCATTGAAACAGATTCGGATACACATGCCCGCTGTCGGGTACTGAAACCTCCAGAAATAAATGATCACAGTTCGTTAACCTGTGCCTTCTGGTCCTTGGAGGTTAAATGTTTCAAGGCTTTAAAGGGGGGGGGGGGTGCCCTTGCCCACTGAAATTAAGCTTCGTGCTAGAAAGACAAAGAGGGAGTTTCTTGATCTCTCCTTAGCTGGGAGATAGAGAATGGTAGTAGGTAACTGGGCCGTGAAATCCACATGCGTGTAATTTGCAGGAGAAAGTTAGGAACACTGGCGATCAGTAGGGATCTGGGAAGTGAAAAATGCAGCATTACTTTTTTTTTTTTTGAGAGTTCCTTTCTTAAACCTGTTGTAACTGATGATTAATGAATGGCCATATCTCAGAGTATAAAACTGGGCAGATTAATTCCTTCCCAGATTCTGGGGGGGGGAGCTCTGTTTTTACCTCCTTGCTTCTGATACTTGCTCATTTGAGTGCATTCAAATAAACCAGAAGGGAAAAAACTTGGTCCTGATTTAAATGGTGTTCTTGTTCACATTTCTCTCGTAGAAGTGCTCTTGGATAAAATCAATATTTAAAATGTTCAGCAAACATTTCCACTACCAGATCTCTTTACTACATGGGGGCTTTTGAGGTGTGTTTGTGTGTGTGTGTGTGTGTGGGGGGGTTATGTCTTTTTAGATTCCAGAAGCCAGCCTGGCGTGTCAGAGGTTTTAATTCTCTTCAGAGATTTGGATAAAGAACAGCAGCTTCCGCGGGTTCTTCCAGACGTCTGAGCAGTAATTTTTAGTGCTGGATCCTTGTCTAAACATCTCTCCACTTTCTGGCCGTGGCTTCCATTTACTGTTAGTTTTTATGTCCTTACAGTTTTTCACTTGGTAAAGGGATCGTACAGGATTCTGTCATCTGAAATAATACATTCAATTTATCACGGGACTCCTCTCTTTCATAATGGAAGTGGCAGAGGAGAAGCGTCTAAATACAGTGATCTTGATAATTAATGCCATAAAATAGATTAAAATGCTGTATTCCAGGTATTCATTTCCTTAAAAGGACCACCAGTACTGCGTTGCTAAGCACCCGTCACTACTGCAAGTAACACAAAATGACCCAAATTAAAGAACCTGTTCTAAGCTGTATTCTTGCATTTTCTAAAGTGCATTTCAAAAGGTTTAACAAGACTCATTCAATTAGTGAAGGGGAAAAAAGGATCTATTTTCAGCTTCTATCAGCAATGACAAGATTGGGCTTTGGAACATCAGTCTTCGTTGTATCTTTTATTTTGATTCCTAGACTTTAAGCAGTTGTGCATAAAGGTTTCTCACCCATCACCTTTCCACCAACCCAAACATAAATGTACAAACTAGGCCTGTATAATTGTTTTAAATTCTTACCCAAAGGAGGACATTTTTATGAGCCTTTCCCTCATTAAATAAATTTTTAAGTTTGAATTTAACACTAACGTGATATGTTTCTGCTTTCCAGTGGATTTTTTCCTCTGCACATATGTGCTTACACACACACACACACACAGAATCTTCCTTCATCTGTTTGTACATAGATCATTTAAACAAAGGCGGGTAGTATGGTTCCTTCTCACCTTGAATGGACATGCCTTCATCCAGAGCAGTGGCAAAATGGGATGCTATCCTACAAGGGTGTTCGGATGTTGGGCATTTGGTATCAGGAAGGAGAAAGAGATGGCTCTTAGGAGATTCAGAGCAGGACCCTGGGCTTGTTGATTTGGTTAGACCCTGCTCTGAGACCAGACTTATAAATAATCAAGCGTTAGTAACTGTAGGCTAAAACCTCAGTCATTGTTTGCAGAGTATGCTGGTGTGTTCCGTCTTGAGCCCTGATGCTTAGCAGATAGAGCTGGACACGCTGAGGAAAGTTGTGGGAATTGCAGACCAGCAAGGAATAGAACAAGGACTGAATGAAGACAGGCTTGGAGCTTGCGTTCCCAAAGTTCCAGATGACAGTTGTTAGCAAGGTGCTGGCTGGATCCTCCTGATTCCAACAACTCGGCAAGCATCCGGCTATCTAATCATCTGTCTGAAGTGCTTTGCTGATTCTCATCCTGTATGAAGCGGTTTCATATCCCCAGACACTGAATGATTTGAAGTCAGGATGGCATTTAAATTCTTTCTTCCAAAGGGAGATGTGCGACATTAGAAATTCATTCTCAGATTTACCAGGCTGTTTGGCCTTACCAGTTTCTCTAGTAGTGGATACTATGAAATACTTAGAACTGTCTGGCTCTTGCTACAGTTTTGTTTGAAAGGAGTATCTCCAAGGCCAGTTGTCTTGAATTAAAGATTCCAGTGATGTTTTCTTTTTTTAGAAGTATCAAGTTTTATCCTCATAAAGAGTTACAACTTGATATGCAGACCTTGCGGTTTGAACTGGTCTATATGTTAGTATTTAGGATACAGTGGTTTTAAACATTGATACTTAGATAGCCATCATAGGCTTAAGCTTGATGCTCAGTTTGAAACTCTGTTTTGGAATAGCGACTTTGAATTTTCACTAACTTAGGCCACAAGCAAGCCCCTCTCTGGAAAATGGCGCCCTCATCCATTCATTTCACAAGTGAAGTCCAACTGATTACCTGTGCGCCCATCCCACCGTAATGATAGAACTGGAAAATCACATATTTGTGTTTCAAAGAAAAGGAGTCTCGTAATTGTTATTGTTCCTTTCTCTGTTAAATACTGTTTTACTTCTCTCGAACATTTAGAAGGCAGAGTGGATTATAGAGTGCGCCAGAGTGACTAATAACAGCCGGTAGAAGAGTACCTTTTTCTACATATGTGTGAAGTTTACAAAATTCTGATGGGGGCCCGAGAGATAGAGCAGTGGGTAGGGGTGCTTGCCCGGCGTGTAGCAGTTACAGGTTTGATCCCAGGCACTGGATGTGGGCATAAGGTCCCCAGTACTCAGAGCCAGGAGTTAAGTCCTGAGCACAGCTGGGTGGGGTCAGGTCCCCCCCAAGTTTAAATGCTGTGTTCAAGTTTTACTGAGTTTTTGTCTGCGTTCAGTAGACAGCAGAAGGATAGACGAGTCTGATCAAGATCTTTGAAATCGGAATCCCTTTTAATGCCTTTCCTTTTTGTTAAACCAAAAATATTGTACATAACAAACTTAAGGCCAGTCGCCATTTTTAATTTTTTTAACCACTGTTTTCATTTACCTCCAGTTTGGGAGTTGTGCACTGGTAGCTGAGATTCCTGGCTGTGTCTTTAAAAGTTTCCGTTTTTGCTATGGTGGAAGCAGTAAGTCTCCCTTTGGGGGGTTGGGGTAAAGGGGGATGCGGGGTGACCAGGGTAGTTACAGGCCCTTTGGTTTGTGAGGTCTAAGTCAGATGCAAGTGAAGTGCTTAAACGCACCATCAACTTACAGAGCCCACGACTGCTTGGGGCAGAGCTGACCGTTTTGCTGGTTTATGCCTGCCCCCTCTGATTTCTTCACCACAGACAGATTTTTATATTCTCCTTCATTCTGTTTTCAAGCAGTTCCCCAGCCCCGGAATGTGAGCCTGTCAAGGTGCAGGAGGGCAGGACACCGAAGTTATACTTTTCTAGCTTGGTGGATTTTCCTTTTCTGCTTTTCTTTCATACACTGATTGGGGGCTTCCTTCATTAAAAATTAAGGTGATCAGGCCGGCTGACCATTCTGGATTTGCTTTTAAGGATCTTTTAATGATGATGGTTAGTCTCTTTGCAGAACGCTGTCCTTTCAAATGGTTTTCCAGCGATTAAGAGGAGAGGCGTGCCAGCCTCAATTTTAGCAGTGGGAATAATGTTTGTTTTAACAAGTGCCTAAGTATGTTTACCTGAAGGTTTTCAAGCCGTAGTAGTTCTGCCACTTCTGCTCCCGGTTGGTCATTTTCTTACCTTAAGAAGTGAAAACAAGGGGCCGGAGCGATAGCTCGGCGGGTAGGGCGTTTGCCTTGCATGCAAGTCCTGGGTTCGATCCCCGACATCCCATATGGTCCCCTGAGCACCGCCAGGAGTAATTCCCTGAGTGCAGAGCCAGGAGAAACCCCTGAGCATTGCCAGGTGTGACCCAAAAAGCAAAAAAAAAAAAAAAAAAGTGAAAACAAAACCTCCAGATATTGGGTGGCCAATATCTTCACAGCAATGAATTTTATATCAACCCCCATAAAGTAGAATTCTTGCTTAAATGCTTGAGCATGTCTTAGTAAAAGGAAGAGTTTTATCACATACGATAGCAGACTTCCCTTCTTTAGGAACCCCCATTAAAGCAATTAAGAGAATACCAGGTTTTTATTTTTGTAGGCCGTCCGACGGCTGGCCAGAATGTATGCTTTGCCTCATAGCAAATTCTTGTTGTTGCTATTAATCATTACCAAGTCCAAATCTTATCATAAGGCAGAAAACTGGCCCGTTACCAAAATACCTAAAATATTACCTCAAACTTTATCAGATATCCTATCACCGTGCTTATGAATTATGTAAGACGAAAATCCAAGAAACTCGGAATCACCACAAATAGTTCTGTCAGCAGAGTCAGATTTTCTGGGTCTCAGGGATTTATTCCTTTAAGGACTTTTTATTAAAAAAAAACATATGGAGTCAAAATCTGTTGAAAACGCATTATACACTCCTTCCCACACCCCGGTTCTGCCTCTTCAGTGATTTCACTAGCCTTTCATTTCTTAAACTCAGTTATAATTTTTTGGGGTTCAGAAGCTAGCCTCCCAGCTTCACACTGCCCCCCGGGTACTGGGGAGTGAACCTGGGCCCAGCTGCGAAGTCCACAGGCCAGCCCTTGGCACCATTCACAGGCTCTGTGGTCCGACCTTCTCTCCCCTCTGATCCTTGTTGCACTTGGTATTCTGAACCCGGATTCGCCTGCTCCGTGCCCGCTTGCTGCCCCACTGTGCCATCCTGATGAAACAACGCGTTCCCGCCCCACCTCCGACCTCTCAGCCCCTTCCCCAGCGTGCCCCAGCCACCCTCTCTCGTTCCTGCCCATGTACCCTGTCGGCTTTGCTTCCGCTTGTACCCTTGCCTAGTGCTGCGCAGGGGCCCGCTCTCACCCTCTTTCAAATCTCTTTGCGTTTCGCTAACTTGGGCCCACCTGTCTGTGCTCAGGGTGGTTCCTGGCTGTCTGCTCAGGGATCACCCCTGGCCGGACTCTGGGGACTGGGTGCTGAGGATTGAACCCGTGTTGGTCATGTGCAAGGCAAGCGCCTTCCTGCCGGCTGAGCTCTCTGGCTGGCCCCTTGCTGATGTTTCCAGAGCCCCAGGCCGAGCAGGCCACACCCTCTCTGTTCCCACGGCTCCTGGTACATGTTGCCCGGTAGCCGGAGCCCCGCTGGCCAATCAGGATTGCTGAGACGCCTGCCTCCTTCTAGGGGGGCGAGTTCTCTCAGGCCCCACCTGGGTCTTGATCGACTTTGCGTGCCAGTACCCGGCCCTTGGCGCAGCTCAGCGCGGCTCGTGCGAGGTTGCTAATCGGATGCGTGTTGTCAGTGTAATTTACTTCCCGTGATGGAGGATGGCCTTGATGGACATCGTTTAGTTTATTGTTCCTTGTCAGGGTGTAATTATTGACTTAGGCGCTCAAGAGCTGCGGAGCCCCCACCAAAAGACGCTGCGTTTTGGTGTCCTTCCTGGGCCCGCTCCTCTGAACACGTTGCCCAGTTCCGTTCCATTGCCTCCCTTTCAGAAGGGACTTCTCTGCTTTATTTATGGGGGACTTGGGACTTGACAGTGTTCAGGGAACCGCCCCCATATTCCGTGGGGGCGACTATGATCACAGGGTCTGCTTCCGACCGGCACTCCTGCTCTTAAGAATAGATTTATCTCCTGGGGCTTTGGGAGTTCATGGATTTGTGCGGTGCCAGAGCTGAGCCTGAGGTTCCAATACCCTGCGAAGTTCCTTCCCGGACCAAGAATTTTTTTTTTATTATTGTATGCACAGTCAAATGTGTTCTTTTTTCCTTATTTGTTTTATTTATTTATTTTTCTTTTGCTTTTTGGGTCACTCCCGGCAATGCTCAGGGGTTACTCCTGGCTCTACACTCAGGAATTACTCCTGACGGTGCTCGGGGACCATATGGGATGCTGGGGATCGAACCCCGGCGGCATGGGCCTGGCCGCGTGCAAGGCAAACACCCTACCCGCTGGGCTATCCATCCGGCCCCCTTCTTATTCCTTTTAAAGACCCTGTTTTTGTTGGGGGGCTGCGTCTCACCTTGGTTGTGGCATGTCAGTGGTCAGACATTCAGTTGCCAAGTGGCAGGGAGGTGCCGTTGCTCTAACCAGCGATGCTGTCAGTCTGGCGTATGGGGAGGTGCCGGGCCACACTTGCAGCTCGGTGCCTGTAGGCAACTGCCCAACCTTGAGGCAGTCCTTGGCCCCAGGCATAAGCCTTTCTTCTGTGGGGCCCAGGTCTGAGGCCACACCAACAGGCACTCAGGCTGGCCCTGGCTCTGTGCTGGGGAGTGACCCCTGCGAGGCTCAGGGGACCCGAGGGGACCCGAGGCAGGGGGAGAGTGGACCTGGTGGCGCACACCAGGCCAGTGCCTTGTCCACTCTACTCTTTCCTTGCCCTCTGGCCCCTAATTTTTCAGGTAGAATATCAGGTTTTTCTCTGGTCATGCTTCAGCATTCATTTATTACTCTTGTCATCCAACAGCCAAAATGAATGTACAGTTATTATAAGTTTCGCATGAAGTAAGAAAAGTTCTGAGGCAAGACTTTTCTCCAAGCTAATTTCACCCGTTCCGTTGACGGCGCCTCTTGAAACCTCTCTGGCCTCAGACCTGGTTTCTTTGTATTTCCAGTCCAGTGAGGTTTTTCGGAGACTGAGTTCCAGTCCAGCCTTGGGGTAGAAGTAGTGGGTTGTGTCTACACTGGGGGCTTCGAACAAGTTCTCATTCAGGGACTTGGTATGCTAAATTTGAGCCAAGAAAAAAAATCGCACTCAAGTCGCATGTGTAGGTGTATTCAGGCGTGAGCGTGCTAATGGAGAAACTGGGCGGGGGGCTCGTCAGCAGTGCTGAGGACCCATTTCCAGGCCGGGAGCCACCGGGGCCCCTTCCTAGTGGTGTGGGGCAGTCACTGTGCCAGTATTGAATCCAGGGCAATGCATGTGCACGCACTTGCCCCATCTCCTGAAACTGGGAGAAACGTTTCCCCTCGATTCTCTCAGCAGACCAAAGCAGGGCAGATAGATTCTTTAGCTCTGATGGCCAGGGCCTCAATGCCTGAGGTCTGGGGGCTCAGGAAGGACCCTTGGCAGTGCCTGGGGAACGTTCATAGTGCTGGGGATTACAGCTAAGGACAGGAGGCTGCAAGGCAAGAGCCTTAACCCCTGTCCAGTCTCTCTGGCCAGACACTGCGCCTTTGCACGGACACGGATACTCTGGCCTGTTACAAACATGTTACTCTTCCTGTTCCCTTTGTGTGATTGAGCATGGTCAGACATCCAGGGGCTTCTCTTGTAAGGTGAGTTGGCTGCTCGTGCAAAGTCTGTTTTGTCCTGATGTCAGAACCCTTGCTCCTTCACGAGGAAACTCTGCCTTCCCTGGAAGGGCCAAATTGGATGCAGTTTTGACTTGAACACTGGCTTTGTTTTACATCCTCTTGACCACTCAAGACTTGAAGCCTTCCACTGTGCCATTTCTTGTCAATCTCGTAACCATTGGATGTTAGATATTTTTATATTGCTTCAAGGTCATTGATTTTATTTCCCAGCAAATATTTATTAAGGGAGTGTATGTTTAATACTTTGTGTTTACTCTTATTCCTGAATGTATTCTTTTTCTGTTTCCCTTCAGTGAACCCTGGTCATAAATGATCAACTCTGGTGACTAATGTCCACCTCTTGATTAATATCTAGTGACGTTCAGCATCATTGATTAGAAAATTAGTAGATTATGCCTTTATTGACACTTCTATTCCGATTTAATGGTTTGTTTATTTAATTGATGACTAATGCCTTCGCTAATAAAGGCTATTAACACATCAAAATGGTATTTATTGAACCTGGCAAAATGATAAATTATGTTTGTGTTTATCCCTTGAGCCTAAGGCTGTAATCTATTGTTGGTCTTGGTTTTTGTTCTTTGTTAATAGTTATGGCATGCTAAGAACAACTTAGAAAGTCATGTGAAACCATTACCTGCTGGTGTGACTTTGGAAGAGTCATTTGACTTTGGAGTAGAACACGTTAAGCATGTCTGTGCTCAGACACTGGGTTCTTAGTGAGACCCCATGAAATCTCTTCTCTTTATTCTGTATTCATGAGGTTGGGGGTGGGGTTGGGACATTGAAACCAAAAATGGCAATAAACAATAAAATGTATGTTTAGATTTTTACTTTTTTTTTTTAACCCTGCTGTTTAGCTTTTTTTTTTCCCCATGCTAGCTATTATGACCTGTTCCGTTGTAGTACCTTTTTTTTTTTTTTTTTTTTTGGTTACACCCGGCGATGCTCAGGGGTTACTCTTGGCTCTGCACTCAGAAATTACTCCTGGCGGTGCTCGGGGACCATATGGGATGCCGGGGATTGAACCCGGGCGGCATGGGCCAGCCATGTGCAAGGCTAACGCCTACCCGCTGGGCTATCCCTCCGGCTTAACCCGACTTTTTTGGAGCCCCTCTTTTTGAAACTGGGTTTTATTTGCACAGCATATAAAAACTCTCCTTGTTAGAATAGGCGTATCTCATTCTGAGCAAATAGCAGTTTAGTTGGTTTGATTATTTGCCTTTCATCTCAGGCTTGGCTAACCAACACTTGTCTGTTTCAGAGAATTAGGTCTAGATGAGGAGAGAGAGCAGTTATCACACAGTTAAATATATTTTGTGAGGCCTTTTCAGGAGAATTTTAGGGTAATATTGTGAAATAGATGAATCAGCTGAAAAAAAGTGGTATCTCCTAAGATGACCACTTTACAGACAGTACCATTTGGGTGAATTCTAGTGTTTTTATGAATTAAGTAACATCGTCTTTTCACATGCGAAGATTAAGGACTGAACCCAACTGCTATCTTGAATGGGCAGAACAAGTAAATTTAGAAACTGTATTTGTAGTTTTTAACATCCAATTATTTAAGTGAGTCTTAGCCCTGTTTAAACTACTAAGATCCGTGAGTATCTGGTAACATGTTGGATTTCTTTAAAGTGAATGTGATTTTCTCATGACTTTTACATTTCATATAGAAAGTGAAACTCCATCTCCATTGTTATGCGTCCACTCAGAAATAGGAATTTTAAGAACTTCATCTTTCATTGGTTAAATAGAACTTTCATGCTCAGTTATCACCCTAGCACTTGGTTTATTAAAATGCTTATTAATAGTATTTCTTTTCTGTAATACCTTGATGTCTCATTAAAATCAAGCTTACGAGAATACCCTCTGCCTGCATTGAGGAAGGACATGTGAAGTGAAATACTGAAAGAGCTTTAAAGTATATTCCTGGCGGAAGTTGAGAGTATCTTTGGATTTAAATAACAAAATAGGTCTCTGTTTCCTCACACCACCTGATCTAAACATGTCGGGTTAGCAGTACCCAGACAGCTTCCTCAAAATGCAAAATGTGCTTTAAACTCCGGAACGAGACCTGGGAAGATTTGATTAACCCCGTAGTGTGGAAACGGAGACCCAGGAACCCTGATGACTGGTTCTCAGCAGTAATGCCGCTGTCCCGCACAGACAGATCTCTCCCCATCAGGGTCCCGACACAGAGCGTTCTGATGTGAACGAAGGTAAATTTGAGGCCATGGACTGAGAGATTCCCTCCTACTGAACGTTCACCCAAATATGTGTCAGTATGTATTAGGCAGCTCTGTTTAGGAGAATTCGTCTATTGTACTTTTTTCCCCGTTTTAATGATTTCGTCAATCATCTATCTGAAGAAAGAAATGTCAAGTGTCTGAGCCTGATTTCACTCTGCTAAAATCTGTAGCAGCCGGGAAATAATCCTGCTGTCCTGGTAGCTCAGACGCGGTTGTGGAAGCAGAAGCGACCAGGCATGGAGACGAGGCATTGCCATGCGTGTGTGTGCTGCACCCAGAAGGGTCCCTGGGAAGGAGCTGGGCAGAGCGGCAGTGTGGTCAGCTCTCAAAGGCATTTTCTTCCTTTCCAGGAAGGCAAGAGAACTAAAATTAACTTCCGCTTCTGCCATAGCTTCTACATGTTATCACACAACCTCTGCTTCCCTTACATCAACGTCAGACCATCTCACCTGTGTTCTCATGAAATTGTTCATTAGTGTTGAACCCCTTTTTTCTTTTTCAAAATGATCCTTTTAACCCTGTCGTCACTGAGCGCAAATCATTCTCCTTAGCTCTGACTGATAGAGCAAGTCCTTTTCCTGGTTGAAATCAGAAATCAACACACAATATTTAATGTCTTTAACCCTCACTTCTTTGGGGAGCTTTATTCAGTTAAGGAAATTCAGCTTATAAATTTAAACAAATAAGAATTTATTCATGATGGTATAATAAAATACTAATAAAAAGAATTTATTCAGTACTTACTGAAAATCTACTCTATGCCACCTGGCGTGGTCTTCCTAAGTCTCTGCCCAGTGCTAGCACTTGGCTGGTCTCTCCACTGCTTTCTCCTACTTAACTGAAATATTTCATCAGTCATTGGAAAAGTGCTGGTTCTACAAGCCTGATGTTTTTTCTTGAACTATTTACTATCCAGTCACAGCCGTATTTTCTACCATCCTTCCCTCTCGCCCTCCCCTACCCCGCCCACCTCTTCTCCCCTCTTTTATTCAGAAAGGCAATTTTTCTTGGCATCATCTGAGGTACCCCTCTCCTGCTCTGAAATCAGAGGGTCACAGAAGGAAATTCTTGGAGCTATTGGAAGAAGGGACAGGATCATGCATAAACCATGGATAAAAGGCATTCCAGAGGGAGGAACAGCAGCGAGCCGATCACGCAGGGAAAGACACCACCCTTTGGAGCCAGAGCCACAGTCAGGCGGGCAGCGTGCTTGGTTTACATGCAGTTGACCTGCCTCCCACCCTGGCACCACATACGGTCCCTGCAAGACCCTCTAGAAGTAAACCCTGATCACGCCAGGTGGAACCTACTCCCACCCCGGCCCTGCAGTTTATTTGCATGAAGCTCAGGAAAGAGAATTTTGGAAGATGAAGCTAGAAGATTTGCTTGTAGGCCTGGGCGCTGCGCTAGAAGGGTTCGGATTCACTGAACACAGCAGCTTAGTAGAAAGGGCTGGATTCGGGGGAGCCTGGAGGGCGCACAGAGGAGCAGCGAAGCTGGCGGTGAACTCCCTCCTTGCTCTGCAGTTTCTCACATCCGACAGTTTCTCCACAGAACTTTCACAAAAGCAGACCAGCTTGAGGGCCCCGGGCAGCACTGGGCCTCTAAGCCCACCCTCATTTGTGCTTGTTGACTTGGAGTGACATGAGCTGAAGTGACTTTTTGCGTTAGTATGGCCAAGCGTGTCAGCGTCTAGCATCAAAATTACAGCTGATTCCTGGTGGTTCTTTCCTGGACGAGGCCACGCTGAGCCGCCAGCGAGGCCTGGCCATTAGCATGGTTTCTTGCTTCCTTGTCAACTCAGCTTCTCACTTCATTTCATCCAGCAAATGATGGCCACATACCATGTTTCACACAGTCGTGGCGGCCTCCCCAGAGCCAATGACAGGGTCCTTTTGCGGGCACCTTCAGTTCCCTTTCCCATGTGGCAGACCCACGTCAGACTCTTCTTTTGGGGGGGTGGTTTGCGACTCTCACTGCAGCCTCTCTTCTCTCGGAACCCCTGTTCTCACTGCCTGTGTCTGAGCAGGACGGCCCCAAGCCCTTCTCCGTCGTCCAGGATGTCCGTGGAGCATTATTCAGGCTCCTGACAACTTCCGTAGTTGATGTGTAGTTGAAGCTCAGACATCAGGTTGGAAACCCACCACTTGAAATCCACTTTTCACATTTTTGCGTGGTTGAAACGGGCAGTGAAATTAGCCTAAGGATAATTGTTGTATGTGGGGTTTTGTCGTTTTTCCCCCCAGTCCTCTCTGTGGTCCTAGGATTTCAATAACCGGCTTATTATTTTGCAAATGAAGCAAAGAGAAACACAGATCAGAGTGTCATTCTGTCATTCTGTGGCACCACCTTTGACACAAGAGGCCACAGAAGTAAAGCTGTGTGTGAAGCCCCTGCAGGGACCATGAAAGGATCCGCCATTATTGTCTAAATTTGTCACAGTGAGAATTAATCCATTAGACTGTTGTGAATAGGGTGCTTTACGTTAGGTCAGTACAATTGGTGCAGTACAGAATGTTTCTTCCTCATCTCTTTGTATACTTGCAAAATACGTTTTTTCCATGAAAATTGTGTTATGCCATGCCTTAAACATTACAGAGAACAGAGGCCTTGACTCTGGCTAATAAAATATTGAGGAATAAATGTTCTTTGGTAGACCAAGAAATTGGCACACTTTCATAAACATTTATAATTGTCAATGAATCATTGGCTTTCAGATTTAGAGATGTTCCCCTCAGTGTTCAAAGAATAAAAAGCTAGAAATACTATACTCACGAAATAATGAGTTTCTCCCAAATATGAAATATTCATCTGTGATTCAAAGAAGTCCCTGATATTAATATAACTGTGCGGATTGAAACTTCTTGGGGAAGAATTTGCAATTCATTTTTCATCTTAAAATGGGTTTTGCCAGTACTAAAATATAGCCCCAGCTTATGCTGAACATGGCAAGAACATATAGTCCTAAAAGGTAGAACTTAATATTTTATATTGTAATAATTATAAACTTACAGAATAAAAGCAAGATTTGGTAAGCTGCAGAAAGAGGAAGATTTCAGAGAAATGAACTCTTTCAGATTCTGTGAGAGCTGAAGCCTTTGTTGTACTTGTTTTCAGCTCTGCATCTTAATTGCCTTACAACCATTTAGCAGTATTCTGTACATTGGTGAGCTTAGAGTATCTGTATTTTTGCCCGTTGAGGTGGAAACTTTTTGAATATGAAACCATCGCCCCTATTCCTGCCCCAGCATCACTTGCCCAAGTATGTTTGTTCTTTTGATGCTTTTTCTAGGGAATAACTAGGCATTCCTCTTTGAAGGCCCATCGGTACAATGAAGAAGCAATTTCTGTAATAGTGTCACAGTGCTGTGGAAGTACGACAGGAAAGGACAGTTTTATCAAGGATGTTGATAAATAATTCTTAGGAGAGTTCAATAAAATGTCTGTGTGACCTATTAAAGTTCTTTTTCTAACAGTTGTGTGTCTCAGGGAAAGAGTTTGAATTTAATAAAATAATAGTTTGCAGTGGTTTTATATAAATGGCTAGACACTGAAATATTTGGGGGGCACATATATAATTTTGCCAAGAAGTTAGGGCTTAGAAATGATTCTTCCCAGCTATTTAAAGCAACCATGCCATGCTAGAGTATTTAATGAGTATTGAGTGCTTGCTATGTGTTTGGTATCTTAATCTAAGAAATTCACTATATAGAATACCAAAATAGTTCTTTCAGCACTGTGGCACTTACAGTATTTTATTATTCACCAGTTCTATATGGAAATAACATTTTTTTAAATTGTAGAGAATTTCTTGATCCATTTCTTGTATTAGGGGCCAAGGGTCTCATTTCTGTACTAAACTTTGCTAAGTGGGGACAAAACCAGTTCGTTATAGAATTTAAAACCATAATGCTGTGTAGCCGAGTTGAAACCAAAAGGCACAAGCTTTTTGGACAATAGTCATAGGCTGACATTCAGGACAATAGTCATAGGCTGTTGTCTGATGACTGTTGTCTGATGACTGACATTTAGGACAATAGTCTTAGGCCGTTGTGTGATGACTTAGTTTGGTTTTTAAATTGAGAGTTAGTTGAGGAAACAGAACAGCCCACAGGGGGAAAGGAAGGAGCTGTCCTCTTTCCTTGACAGACTTCCTGGGTCCTCTAGCACAGGTTCATTGCTTGAGGCTGTGGTAACACGGGACATTAAACCCAGTAGCCTCACCTCAGGCAGGACCTTGTCCCAGTGTTGGAAGCTACAAGTGAGGGGAGTCGCATTTCCCCTGAAAACCTGGGGGAGGGTCCTTGCCTGTTCTGGCTCATGGCGGCAGTAACCTTGTCTGACTGGTACCCACTTTACCCCTGTCCCTACCTTCCTTCCCTATCCCAATGCTCACCACCCGAGAGCTCCTGTCCTTGGTGAGGGCCCCACTGCAAACCTTGTAGCCCGGCAGTGATCACAATGAGAACTGCATGGACCAGCTGTCCCAGTGAGGGCCAGGACAAGCAGCTAGAAGGCCGTGGAGTCTGTAGAGAGGCTCTTGGCAGTGTAGAGGAGGCGGAAGGTGCTTTCTCGGCTGACCTCCGTGTTTGCTTTTCCATCTCCAAGTAGGTTACTCTGAATCAGAAGTTTCTAGAGTTAGAAGCATCCCTACTCCTATTCCCATTCCCTACTCCCATGGATGACAAGGTATTTGTAACTTCCTAAGCCAGAGCCAGAGATGTCAGTGGACTGGGACTTGAGCGTCACATGTCAGAGGCCTGGAGTCCATCCCTGAGCCCTGTCGGGTGAAGGCCCCAAACGAAAACATGGGCAGTTCCGGTCCTAGATACGCTGTTTGCTCCGCAGTCTACAGAGAAACAAATTTAGTTTGAAAGACTTTTGTATTTTATTTTCAGAATTGGAAAAACTGGATAGAACCCAAAGAGGGGTTGTTGATTGCCGAATGGCAGGGTGTGTGGCGTCTGGCCCCGCCCAGCGCTTGGGCCTCTCTGTATCCGCTGCGCCTCATTCTCCTGAGGTCTAAGAGCTGGGCCGCCATCATTGACTCTCAGCTCCCCTGTCAGTCTTCAGCTCAGAAACTCTGTTTTAATGGCTGCAACCACAGCAGTGTGGCAGAAGGAGCTACATCTTCACAGCTGCTCCAGAGTTAATCTTTACAAAAGCGACCCTTGGCATTTAAATTGTGTCATCAACATCTCCACATGGACCAGAAAGAATTTTTTGGGGGTAAGGGAGGGTATGTTCTCTTGGAAGGAAGAAGCCCATGAACTATTGTTTCTCGGTGAGAATGCAGGGATGTGGGGGCAGGAATTTCAGGAGAGTTGTTCTCCTACGACAAGACAGTAAACCAGACACAGATGTCCAGAGTGTTGTGCTGGCAAGGCTGCGGGTGGCCTTTGGTGAATTGGACATGGGGATGGGGCCCTCAGGCCAGTGATGAGCGTGTCCCCCTACCTGACTGCGTGGGAGCCAGTGAGGAACTAGCATGTGGGGCCCAGCTGGCGCCCTGCCCTGGACAGCTGCACGTTCTCGTCCTGACAGACAGCTTCACTCCCTGCTTTCCCTGCAGGGGATGTGGCCAGGGCGGGGGGGTGGGGGCTACTCTTTTTTTTTTGCTTTTTGGCCTCACCCAGAGATGTTCAGGGATTACTTCTGGCTCTGCAGTCAGGAATTACTCCTAGTGGTGCTCAGGGGACCATAACGGGATGTGGGGGGAATCGAACCTAGGTTGGCCGTGTGCAAGGCAAACACCCTTCCCGCTATACTATCACTCCAGTATAGTATAGTGGGGCTACTCTTACTCTGTTTCTCTTAATTTACATTCCTAAGAACTTTGCTTGAGTCTTAATTTTGTGGATTTAAAAAAAAATAATTTATTCAGTCTTGTATGATTTGAGATTTTCAGTTTTTCCTCTTGCAGGGCAATGTTGGGGTGACCAGGCACAAACCTGGGTGTGGTGCTCACCGTGGGCTACGTCCAGAGCTTTGTGATCCATTGGTGGTGGTGGTGCTTGATGTCACGCTTTTTGGGCGTGAGCAGTGGCGCTGTCAGCGGGCTGCTCACATACGCACACCGGGGTCACACTTTCTGAGTGCTGCGTTGGCCCATTCCTTTAGTAGTGGTGGTGGTAGGGGTCCCTCTCCCTTTGGGGATGTAATTGCAAGGTGGCTAGAAATTCACGCACAGCTGGGATCCCAGAAGGCAAAGCTGCCAGGATCATGTTGGGTACATGTGGGTAGCTGGGGGTTCGAACTTGTCACCCTATGCTTCGCAAGGCAGGTGCACTGAGCCACCATCTTGCTCATCCAGGACAGGGGGATATATTTTAAAATTCTCTCCTTTATATCACTTAGGTTCTATTCACAGTTATTATGTGTCTTAGTAAGATCAGACAGGTTGCTAAACGGCTGCGTGACAGATTTTCTGAAGCGTGTATGTTTTGTTCTAGAACATCATCTGACTGTATTCAGGAGAAATATTTCAAAGAATGATCCGGTTGAGTTTGGGTTGAATTTTTTCCTTTTCCCCCTCTGTTTTCCAGCCTTGACTTCCCTTTGCTCTATGAATTTATGGCGGCTTTTCACTTGGAAATGAATTTGAAGCACACTGCTGTTAGGAGTAGCAGGGCGCCCGTGACTGCCCTCTGGCGTGCAGACTGTCTGTACACGCATGCTTCCTAACAGTAATGAAATATCTGGACCACACTTGCCTTTTTTAAGGATATTTGCTACTTAGAGGCACCAAATGAAAACATCAGAACAGTTGCCTCACTCGAAACCCCAAAGCTCTCCCCACTTTGGACTCCGGAATCAGGCTGCTCACCTGTTTCCCTCTGAAATTAGATCCCGGCAGATTTGACAGTGGTTGGAGTGTTGCCTTCTGCAAGGCCCAGTATTAAGAACAGGGACAAGAGGTACAGGTGCTGGGCTGTTTGGTGGAGGTCTGAGCGTTGCCTGTCTTGGAGGAGCTGGTTTACAAAGCCCTAAATAATAACTTCAAGTTGGACTAGGAGCTCTCCAGTTGTTTTTCATAACTCTGAGCTCTTCCATTGTGCATTTATTTAAGTAAATAAAGGATAGATACAGGCCTTCCTTTCTAGCGTGCGTTCAGGCTGACCTGAAGTCTGTTCTCGGTGGAAGCACCGAAAAGGAAACTCCCTTTTCCATGATCTGCCTTTTATTCCCTTGTGTTGCTTTGTTTGGGAATAAATAACTCAACTTACATATTCATTTTTTGTAGGTTTCCCTTCAATCATCTATTAGGCTTTGTACCCACAAGTTCTTTAATTACTTCCCAGGAGCCACTAAATAAATTGAAGACAAACAAACAAATAATCCTCAGAGTGTGTATGTGTGTGTGTGTTAATTAGCCTATTAACATTAAATCTTTTTTGTTTCTAGTAATTATAGTCACTAATTTATCTGTGTTTTGATCTATTGACCAATTACTTTGTGGTGTACAAAAACAGAAAAAAAAAAGAATCATTGTGTGGGTGTTTAAATTATGTGATTTAAAACAAAGATCAGTAACTCAGGGATCACGGGCTCACTTTTTGGATTTCCGTTCCTTATTTCCCTAGAAGGGTCATCAGCTCGATTGGAAATTTTTATGTTTATTTGTGCAAATCTCCATTGAAGCCATTTCTAATAAGGAGCATTAGCACTTAAATATTGTTGACAAGCATCTGAGTTTCTGCATAAATGAATTCTTAAAACCAGAATAAAGAAACTAGCCGAGATTCTCAATCTCAGTTTGGTTTAGTATCAAGTGCAGCTTCTACATAACCCAGTTTTATCACTTTACAGTGGTTAAGTAAAGCGAAGGCATTCACTGACATGTTCCCATTCACCTACTTCACATTCCATACGCTGAAAGGAAAAGAATGACATTTCTGGAGAGAGAAAGGCACATCTAGATGATGAGGAAATAGGCATTTATGATATTTTACTCTGGACAGAGGTCACTGTTGGTAGAAAGATCTAGAAACAACTCCTGGATCTATCGTCAAAATCTTTCTTTTATACCCAGATTTTGTGAAAACAAAGTCTTCTGCAATGGAGGAAATAAAATGACTCTTATGTCTCTCTGTTGCATCTGTAAAATCCTGCTTCATATATATACTAAGAAGTGATCTGAATAATGTTTTTCTTTTGTATGGCAGAGTTCTCAGCATATTTGGAAGAGTTCCTACACATAAAAATTTTGATACTGCAAAATAACCAACTGGTGGGACTGGGGGTTTTTTGTTAGAAATGAGTAGGGGGCCGGGGCGATAGCCCAGCGGGTAGGGAGTTTGCCTTGCAGCGGTTGGCCTCTGCCGGCCTGGGTTCTATCCCGGCATCCCATATGGTCCCCGAGCACCGCCAGGAGTAACTCCTGAGTGCAGAGCCAGGAGTAACCCCTGAGCATTGCGGGTGTGACTCAAAAAGGCAAAAAAAAATGAGTAGGGAGTCCTGGATGTGAAGAGACGGTCACGTGGCCACGGTTCTGCTTCTGAGTCCTTTGGGGGAAGGCTGGCGTTTGCGGGCTTTGTACCTGCTCTAGGACTGGCTTCAGCCTGGCCTCATTCCCCCTGTTCCACCATCCAGATGATTTGTTTTTTAAATTTGGCGAGTGTAACAAATAAATACTAGGTTGTGAATTTGTTGACATCAGGGCATTTAAAGCAAGCAGATAAAGGCAACCTCCGGGGCGGAGCGATAGCCCAGCGGGTAGGGGCGTTTGCCTTGCACGCGGCCGGCCTGTGCCGGCCCGGGTTCGATCCCCCGGCATCCCATATGGTCCCCCAAGCACCGCCAGGAGTAATTCCTGGAGTGCAGAGCCAGGAGAAACCCCTGAGCATTGCCGGGTGTGACCCAAAAAGCAAAAATAAATAAATAAATAAATAAAATAGAAATGTATGCTTAAAAAAAAAAAAAAAGGCAACCTCAATTTAGGTGAATCTAGTTTTGAAAGTTTTCCTGGCATGCAAAACCTTTCTTCTGCAGTGTCTTTAGTTTCCTGGGGGTAATCCACAAATCTGACTTGATCTGCAGAACTTGAGGGAACTAATCCCATAATGCCTGGTCTCGGGTCTGAGTGCATGGAGTCAGTCCCTTGGCTGTGTCCTGACTGCTACCTGGTGCCTCCTACCTGTGGTCATAACATTGGATGCACATGACGTGTGTATAGTACAGCAAATATACTATACATTGTGCCTGTATATAATATATAAAATAGATACATTTGCATTATGGGAATTGAACCCAGAGCCTCAGGCATGCAAGACCTACGTATGGATCATTTTAAAGTGGGTAAATGGAAGGGAATGAAAGTCTTTAAAGGCTGTTGAAAGAAAAGGGTTGGAGAAGGTTGAGTCTAGGTGATCTGTGCTAGAAGTGAAAATAAAATAATCTAGTTAGGACCTGGGAGCCCTGGAGCTTTGAGAACACAAGCCAGGCTTGCTCGGGAGATTGGCTGGGGACCTTGAGATGAGGATTTAAGAGATTGTTGCCACTGATTTGGGTGGGCTTTGAGACCGTGGAGCCTCCGGCAGTGGGGAGCTGCCTCCAGCAATGGTCCCCACAGTCCCCGGGAAAATTCTCCGTTGACTTGGGATCAACAGAAACCTTTACCATTTGCAGAAGTCTGTTAGCAGATTTGGGGCTCATTACATTTGCCATTACATTTGGGGCAGTATTTGAAGTTCCTTTGTAGTGCAGAAATTCTCCGGTATATGGCGAGCCGTATCTGCCCACAGAAGTGCAGTTATACTCACCTGTTTGTTTGCATCACTATTTTCTTACCGAAATTTCAACGAGCAGTGAAAGCTGGACAGCCAAGGGGAGGAAAATAAAGATCATCTAAAACATGCTTAGTCATCATCAGCACAAGTAAAACTCAGGATACAACAAAACCCCTCCGGATTCTCTGAGAATCATTTCAAAGCAGTCTTGTACAGTCAGGAAGATAACTGATGCCGTAGAGTCTGACCTTTCTCTCGTGTGTTTGCTAGCATTATGATATGAAAGGCTGTGGATTGTTCCCAGAACATTTGAGAAAATGTGGAATTAAGAGATAGTCTTAGACGAAGTATATCATTTGTCTTAGTCACCAAGTTTTTAAAAAATTAAACTCCGTGGCTTGAGAGAGCAGAGTGGTTAGAGCACTTGCCTTGCACACGGCCCACCCAACTTCTGTCCCAGTACCGCGTGATAGTAACCCAAGCGTCACCAAGGGTCTCTCGCGAGCACTGAGCCAGGAATACCCCTGAGAACCACAGACTTGGCCGGGGGCCCACACCTGCCCCCCAGTTCAAAGGGGCCCTTTCATTTTCAGACACTCTTGGCCAACTGAGCGCTCAGAGGCTGTGGTGTTGAAATGATACGCATTACATGGGGCCAGCATTAGCAGTATTGTGAGGCACAGTTCCTCCAAAAAAGATCTGAATAAAATCAAGCCCTCCCTGTTCATTTTTGTAACTGGAAGTGATGGACATGGCCACATCTGTGTATGTGACTCTGTGGGCTGCCGTGGGGAGACAGTGAGAGACGGACAGACACACACAGACGGAGCAAAAAGAAGGGGGAGGGAAGGGAAGAGCTGATGTACAGTCAAAGCTGCTTTCGATGAGAAACGTTTCTCTGGCTTCTCCTTTTCTTCCAGATTTTCCTGGTAAAGTTTCTCAAAGTCAAGCACTTGTAATTCATTTTTCGTTTCTCAATTTAGTTACCCAAGTGGAGGAGGTAGAACAGGGGCAGATTTCTTAAGTGGATTTTTTTTTTTATTTTAGAAAACGTAAAAGATTTCTGCCATGTATGTAAAGATCGCGGTAAATCTCACCGAGTTCTCCTTTCCTTCCACCTAAATGGTTTAGCAGCCTATTTTCTTATGCTAAAGTTTCTGTTTGGTTCTGTTTGACCTCTCTCCCTTAGGCTAGGCATAGCTTTCTGTTACCTACTTTTCAAACAATATTTTTAGTTTGTGATTTATGTTCTCTTATTGGTAGCTTCTCTCCTAAACTCCCATTAAATTTAATTCCTCAGTTTATTTTCTTGGCTATGATTATGACTGGTCGGACATACCTCTGTCCTCTTTTTGGGTATGAAAAGTTCCTTTTTTAATTATGATCCTGTATACATTTGGTAACCTGAGAATTTCTTTTGTTTTGTATATCAATAATAACATTTTAAATGTTCACTATTAACACAGTAAGTGCCCAGTTCACTGTGTTTTCCTGTTTGTTTATCTTGGTCTGAGGGACCCTCACCACACCAGCTGCTTCTGGTGCTAGGGGCCTAGCAGTTTCCTGGGGGAGCCAAATGGACCCCAGACCTCCCTGGGAGCCCCCTTTGACCCCTCTGCAGTTAGTAATTTACAGGAAGGTCTTCATCAGTAGGAGATTGCATATTATTGTGCTTTCTGAAACTGTGTTTGTCTTTGCAGCCGCCCCCTGCCGAAGAGCATTTTGTTTTAATGCAATTTGCCTTTGTTCTTGGCAGTCCAGATCTGTAGTGCTCTCCGGTACCATATGCACCCATACAAATAACCACAGAGAGAGAATTCCTGTGGCCACAAGCACGGAGAAAAATGTCCACTTTGAGGCTTTTTTTTTCATATAATTGAGTCTGCAGAGACTTTATTCCAAACCAAATAGGCATGTTCCAATAAAAAATTATAATAATAATTAATAACAGCATAAAGAGCGCTAGACATGGGGCCAGAGCACAGGGCCTAGCATGCTTGACTTGCATGAGGCCCACCCAGGTGCAGTCACTCCTGCACTCCTGGCTCTGTGCTCAGAGCTCACTCCTGGCCACCCTGAGCGTGGCCAGGAGTGAGCTCTGAGCCCAGAGCCAGGAGTAGGCCCTGAGCACCTGCCAGGCGTGCCCCCCAAACAAAGCAAACAAACAGCAAAACTGCAGAACAGACAATGCGGGGTGTGTCGCTGGTAATAAGACAGGGTAGCAAAGAGTGTGCTCCTCGTTATGTGCAGGAAGAAGAGTCCATTGTCCATTTTCCTTGGCTTCACTCAGTCTGTGCTGGCTTGGTTGAGAGGGACGGTCAGCTCCGAAACCCTTTTCCACAGGGACCGCTTTCAGGCTGCTGTGCCCCTCACGGCTCCTCAGGCCCTCGAGCACTTGCCTCGTGGGACGATGCCTCTGTGAGCACGTGCTGTCTTGGGGGTACCAGCAGTGCCTTTGCGGCTTTGCGGCAAGAGATGTGAGACACTGAACCCCCAGGACTGTGTCCACCGCCAGGTGACTTGTTCTTTGTGAGGAACTTGACATTGTGATTGGGGACCCCGCTGGCCATGCCTTCTGCCCTTGCCCTGCTCGCGCATTCTTTCATCCTTTTTGGGTTTGGGGGCATGGTGCACTCTTGCAGTGCAGAGGGTGGACCCCTGGAGGTCCTGGGGATTGAACCCGGGTCTGCCGCATGCAAGGCAGCGCCCTGGCTGTACGTTCCACCCGGCCCAGTTTGTAGCCTTCTTGCTCATGAAACAGGTGTAATTGCATCCCCCGACATACACTCTCCCACCACCCCCATTCCCGGGATTTTCAGGCAACACGGATAGTCTCTGATAGACTAACTGCCTGCGATTCTTCCCACGCCTGCCTTTGCCAGGCCTCTTAAATGATGGCTTCCATACTTGTTTGCTTTCTGTTCATTTTGAACCTGTCTATACCGTTTTGTTGCATTTGGTCGACTACCATGTCATCGTTGTACACGAGACTCCTTGAAGCCTTTTCCACCCGCATTAATGCTTTACGCTACCAGAACCTAACTATGAACCTTTGCTGGTGTTAATATCGCAGCCCCTAATTTCTCTTGTGATTCATGTCTTGGGGGGGTGGCTCACCTGGCCATGCTCAGGACTCCTAGCTCTGTGCTCATGAGTCGCTCCCAGCTATGCTCAGGGGACCACGCGGTGCTGGGATGGAGCACGGGTCACCCCCACGCAGTGTCGAGCTCCTCCTTCTGGACTCGCCCTGCCGCCCCTGCCTTCTCACTCCATGCGTCTTCCTGCTCTGTCTGTGTCTGGGCTTTTCCGGCCACTGGCCAGCTTCCTGGGCACAAGGTACAGCAAGCTGCCTGGCCTCGTGGGCACGAGATACAGCAAGCCATGCCGTCACCTCACTCCTAGCTAGGCCCCGTCTCCCTAGAATTTCCTGTGGGAACTTTAGAAGCTTCTGGAAAGCTCCAGAAGTGTTTCAATCTAGGCAGACTTGCTGGAAGACTCTTTCTTCCCTGCTGGGCCATGGCAAGTGGCAATGGATCTAACTGGAAATCCTGTCAGCGGGACCATCCTGGGCGCTCTCGTGCCGACTTCCCTCCAGGTTTGAAATTCTTTCCGTCATTTCATGGATGTTGGGTGCAGGAGACGCTGCCGCCCCCTCTGCCGAGGCTGTCGTTTGTCGGGAAATTAAAAATGAAGGCCTATCACGCCGACGCCGTGATACATCACAGTGCCTCCAGCAAAATCCTTCTTTTTAAAAAATTGTTTTTAAAGTGTACCAGGGGGTTTCAGCTGATGGAAACGCACCGTCCTGGGGAGCGGGCGGAGAATGGTATTTGACTGCCCTTGGCGACTGTGGCTTCAAGCCCCAGCCCTGTCTGGGCTGAGTTTCCTCTGAGTTTCAATATGCAGTAATGCGTATTACTAGCAGAATTAGTAACATGTTAATAACATGCTATTATTAACAAATTAATAATAAGTTTGGGGGAGCGGGCCACCATCTTTGTGATGGAGGTATGGGATGACTGTGTGTTTAGCATCAGAGCGAAATGCCAGCAAGTGTTTTTCCTTTCTCCTCCGTGGCCCTGTCTTGCCAGCAGCCTTCACATTTCACCTACACACACGTGCACGCTCTTCGTTATCCTGTTCATAAATTTCACTGCGTGTAAGTGACAAGTAGAAGCAAGCCCGCACTTGGGGATTTCATCCTCGCTGACTGATTCATCAGGCATTTTCCTTCCTATCATCACAGATGGCTTTAATGTCTGTCTCTGTCGAGCAGTCGCTCAGTTGTGTCCATTTGCACCTTCGTTGGATAACTAAGAACTCAGAGTCTCTCCAGTGGCTGTGATCATGACATTCCAAAAGCAAATATGGGCGTTAGCGGCATGGCCTCCTTCCAGATTTGCTCCATGTACCTCTCCCCTCTTGTAAATTTGACTTTGGATTCCTGTATGTGGGAGAATTTGGATTCCGGTGTATATGAGGTGGTCCTAGTTTTATATAAATTGCCTAAGTAGGTTTTGCCGAAAGCACTCAGTGTAACCTCTTCGTGTTCTGCCAAGGGCATCCGATATGGGATGAGGCTTGACTCGTTCCAGACACCCCCACGTGATTGAGTGTGGGCTCCTCCACAGCTGGCACACACACAGAGATTTCTAGGGGATTCAGAGGAATGCCTCGACTTGAGTCATTTTTGTCCTTCTCAAAGCTCTGTTCTGATGGGGGTGGAGAGAGAAATGAGGTTCCTTTCCCAATCTCCATTCAGTAAAACAGATGGTGTGGCAGAAACTCACACAGAAGATTCAGACTGTTGAGGCTGGGAAGGGGAGAAATGCGCTTGAAGCTGGACGTGGCGGTGACTCTGGCTGGAACGATGCATGTTTTGTTTTGTCGTCATTGTGTGACCTTTCTTGGTTGGTATTAGAGGGAAAGAGCACTAGTAGGGGAAGAAAGCTTCAGCGGCCAGGGTGATCGTACATGGGGAGAGTATTTGCCTTGCACGTGGCTGACCCAGTTCAATCCCTGGCATCCCATATGCTTCCCTCAGCTTGCCAGGAGTGACCCCTGAGTGCAGAGCAAGGAGTAAGTGCTGAGCATCGCCTAGTGTGCCCCTCACCCACCAGAAAACAATCAGGGAAAGAAGCTTTCAAGAGCTCACCATTTACCTGTCAACATTGTGTGTGTGTGTGTGTGTGTGTGTGTGTAAGTAAAATGTCCATGGTTATATGCACAAGCCTGGTGTACTTTTGATTCTTAGCTTCTGTTATGTTGATCAAATACCCCACACTCTGTTGGTACTTCTTCCAACAGAAGCTGGGTATCTGCCACCACAGGGAACGTCGTTTAGGTGTGACAGTGAAAGCCGCGCCATTTGCTCAGGTCAGCTATGCGGTTGGATTTGTCAGTGGGGTGAGAGCGAGACGCAGTGAGCAAGCCGGAGAGCACCAAACTTCTCTCATCTCGTGAGTGTCCCTCCAGGCCTTGGTTCAGACTCTTGGTGGAATCTTCTGGATGGGTCCTAATGCTTACTTTGTCAAGCATACATTTCTGAAGGCGGTCCCCAGAGCCATATTCCTGTGCTCAGTTAGGATAATATGCAAAAGAAAACACATTAGCAACATGTACGTGTTTTTTAAATGTTTCATCTTTGTGATTATGAGGGTCTAAAAGTGTGTGTAAGGTGGATGAAACCACTAGCTTGATGGCTTGAATGCTTCACTTTTCTTCATTATTCTTAAAAGTTTATCTTCTTTGAATTCGATCCTGCCTGCCTCTCAGAGCGTGAGCCTCACATTGAAATTAAATTATTTTGCCGGAATGTATGTAGAGAGCGGCGGAATCGGCCTTGAGATGCCTTTGCTCATTCGGCAGTTCCCTCACCATCTCTCTTCGGTGATCTTTGTCTGGCCACCTGGATTTGATCGACAGCTGATTTCCAGGGGTTCCTTTCAAGGATTAATTGTAAGCAAGTGAATTGCAAATCATCTTGTCTTACTAAGTGCCTTCATCCTGACAAATGCCAGAAAAGTGCCACCAGAAAACGCGTTTTGAAAACAGGCTTGCCCCGTTGTGTGGGTGTGCGTGTTGGCGCTCACAGAGTGCCTTAGGGCCGAGTGGTTCAGACTTTGCCCACAGGCCAGCACACAGCCACTCTGTGGCAAAGCGGAGTAGAGAGAGAGGTTTCGGAGGCACACTTTGGAGGTGACATTGACTCCAGTGATGGAGACACAGTTCATTTTCGTTTGAATGACAGTGTTCTTATCTGCTGTCTCCTGGCGTGGGCAGTGGGCTTCAAATGTTCTTTTCTGTTCACGACTCTCCACAGAATATGCAAATACTTTTTTTTGGCTTTTTGGATCATCACCCAGTGATGCTCAGGGTTACTCCTGGCTCTGCACTCAGGAATTACTCCTGGCAGTGCTCAGGGGACCCTATGGGATGCCAGGGATTGAACCCAGGTTGGCCGCATGCAAGGCAAACGCCCTCCCTGCTGTGCTGTCCCTCTGGCCTTGTACATACACCTTTAAGCAGGTCACACTGAGGTGGCAGCTGCTGTTGTGCTCTGAGGGGTCCCAGGAACACTGTGGATGCCTATTCCAGATGTTTGGGGCGGAGGGAAGTGTGGCAACCCTTCTCCCCACTTCTGGACAGAAGCAGCCTTTTCCCCCTTTATCGGGGCCTCTCTTAAGTACCACATTTGCGGGTTCCTAAGGACGCGATTCAAAACAGCGCAAGTAGCTGCACCTACCTTCATCCCTGGTGCTCGCAGTGATCCCCAAAGATTAGTGACGGCGAAGGACCTTGCTACCGGCCTGTGGTCTCTGTTCTGCCCGCGACTCTCTCTCCTCTGACCCTCTGTTGCCCGCTTTGATTTCTCTGTTGCAAGCCGTGTCCTTACAGACCATGCAAGTCTAAGGCTGCATTTGTCCAACCCAGCCAAAGCTCCGTATATCTGTGCTCTAGCCGAGGTCCTGCAGATCACAGTTTCTCTCCTCTATTTCTAGTTTCTATCTGGGATCGTCTTAAAATCGCCTGTTTTATAGGCTTCTCTGATCGGTAGTTCTGATAACAAGGAAAAAAAAACAAGTTGAGGCATAAAGAAAAATGTTCAGTGGAGAGCCATGTGTAAGCTCTGCGAACTGCCTGGGATGGTGGGGTCTCTAGCCAGGCTGGTCAAAAGTTCGTTTAGTTTGGAATTATGTGAGATGTTTATGTCATACCCATTGTAAACTTTGTACATGTTCATAATTTTCCCCAAGTTCATTTTGTGAGGAATGTGAGATATCTGTCTTCAACAGATCAGGATATTAACTTGAGTTCTCTCGGTTCTGTGGGATCTTAATACCTTTCCATTCCTTTGGAGTTTACAATGTTAGAGAACATTGAAAACAATTCTGCTAAGCTTTCCTATCCGGCCTTAAAACAACCAGTCTCCTAATTAAAGAATTAGTCACTCTTCTCTAATGTCATGTGGAAAATAGTTAGCGAATATTTTGCTTTTCCAGTCGCTATTTTAGTGCCATTTAAACTCGTATTTAGTGGTGGATGTACAGTGTTGTACTATTTCCATTCTGCTCGTGTATGTCTAAAATTGACTTTCATACATAGAGTTTTCTTTGGTGTAATAATTAATCTCCGAAACGAAGTATGGCATATGGTGTAAAATTTTACTGTTCTATTTTTTCAGGATCTTTTTATAGCCCCTACTTGTGCTTCAGAAAACACGCTATCATACTCCGAGTAACTCGCTCTTTACCACAAGAGGGCAGTAAAAAAATTGGTGTTAATAAATATATTGTAGACTTCTATTCAAAAAAAAAGCTTTTGAACATTTTTTTTAATTCTCCAGCCTGAGTATTTTATTGATCTAGATATCTGTTTCTCAACCAGATAAGAAGTGACACAACTAGGTAAAATCAACCTGCATATCTTTCTAGATCATAATTTAGAATTTTGCCCTACAGTTTTTTGTTAGTGCTATATTGAATGCTAAGACTCTTGCCAGTGTTATTAGAGTTTCTAGAAAATTGTGATTTAATACAAATATTTCTTTCAACATTGATGGTTACTTTAGGAGTTGAAAATCTTTATGGTTGATGGTTGACTAAAGTTCATTGGGTAGATTCATATTTTAGTGGCACGCCTGCTTTGCTTGAGGTATTTGTCTGATGTTACGGCTTCCCATCTTACTAGAAATTGGAGCAAAAGCTGATGGTTCAGTAAAGCAGAATAATTTGGAGACCCACATGGAACCATATTTTTCAGTAACTTAATACAGTGTTTCCTTTAGTTGCAGACAAGAAAATATTCTTGTAGCTTGAAAGGTTGAAAATTTCTATAATTTGGATTGTTAACTGCTTTCTGATTCAGAGGTATGTGAAAATTCTCCATTGATAACTAAAACCTTATATCAAATTGTTATCCCTATGATCACATACCAGAGACCACTTACAGGGGAAGATTCCGTCTGTCTTCATGCAACTTAATTCCTTCGCCATTTCATTTGTTAGGTATTTGAATTAATTTGTTTGAAAATTATAAATGCATTGATCACAGTCGGTTCGTCAGACCCAGAACTCTACGGTCCAAATAAATGCAGGGTTTTGAATACTTAATTACTAAATGCGAAAGGGTTGGTGTTTTGTTAAAAAAAAAAAAAAGCAAAGCTTAAGATATCAAATGTGCAATTTTGAAGAAATGAGGAGGGCCATTTGTTTTTATTAAACTGGGATTTGAACGTTTGAAGAAAGCATTGAGGGAGGCATTCTTTAGAAATTGTAGTAACCATCTTCATTTGTAGAGTCGAAAGCATTATTTTTTACCATACCCTCATTCTTTATAAACAAACACAGGAGTCCATGCTGAAAAAAAAAGAGGTTTACTTTATGTGTCTACTGATAAATTGCTTTTGGTGATTTCTTCAGTCTAGGGAGAATTCTACATAACATCAAAATTAGAGTAAATGTTTTTGATCTCTAAATGGGATATCATTTTCCTCTGATGGAAATAACAATATATTGATTTAGGATCTCTAATATACCAAAATCTGTTTGTGATGATATTTATATTCTTTAAAGATAAGTAAAAGGGTGGAATTACTTTTTAAAAAGTCTTTTATCCTGAAGTTTTTTCCTGTACATTTAGGAAATACATTTTTTAAAAAGATGAAAACAACGAATGGTTATTTTCAAAAATAGAGCCTATCTTATAATCTCCTTTGTGTATCACCCTAGTTAGCCAGAAATATTGCAGTGTATTTTCAAAAATGGCATCAATGGTTGTTCTGTTTCAAGCAGATATGTTCTGCGTTACTGGAGAATTTCTGAAGTGTTTTTTTGACAATCATCTTCTATTTGAGCAGTGAGGAAGATTCACTTATTTTGCCCACGCTAATGTCCTTTGTGAAGTGGACACTAAAAATAAACCTGAACCCGATAATAATTCATGAAATAGAATCTGTGGAATCTGGAATTTTACAGTGATTCTACAGAACAAAGTTTCACTCTCCTAGTCTCAAAGACGAGCTTTTCACCACAGGCACTATGGAGGCTGTTCACACAGTGATTTGCACAAATTTCCTGGAAATACAGCAAAAATGGTTTCTAACAATGTTGATCAGACCCACGATCTGCCTTCTGCCAAATTGTGAAAGGGGACTTTGATTTGGGAGAACAGCTCCCAAGTTTATGTACCGCCTTATGTGGTTATATTACAAAAGCCAACGGCATTTTTGCTGACAGCATTGGAAATGAAAAAAAAATGGAGTTCAATCACTAAAATCTAAAATACAAATCTAAGGCACACATTAAATTGGAGTTCTGATTGCATCTGTACACGAGTATCTTAAAAGATATTTGAAAATCATGTTTGTCAGTTTTCTTGTTCTTTTCAAAATTTAAAATTTTTTTCTAAACAGGAATATTCAGTGAAATATCCTTAGACTTCTTTTAACTCTGGTTTCATGCATGAGTTTCCAGATATAGAATGAAGTCTTGATCAGAGACGAGTGTTTTTAATATGACAAATCTCAGCAGATATCTTCATAGATTATTATTACAGGGTAGATTCAAGGAGGGACTTTGAGATGTAAATTTAGTCATTTTATTGATTCTGGAAGACAGGATAGTACCAGAACTTTCTTTTCTTTCTATTAAATATCGGTCTGTTGAAGAGCAGTACTGTTTTTAATAAAATCACTGTCAAGAATGATGTTTCCTAGACCTTGAGGTTGAGAAGTTGGTTTTTTTTTGTCGAAGTAAGTGAATGTTTGTAATGTAAATAGTGAAGCGTGATTAAAGGAAGAGTTATTATTTACCGAATCAAGTTTTAAATGACACAGTATTAACAAGGAGTTTTTTAAAAAGTCCTGATAGAAACCTACAATTTAGATAGCATTTATCTTACACTTTGGCAATAAAAAGATCCTTAAGTCTCTGTTCTATAATTTGTCTTTTCTGAAATTCTTCTATTATGAGCATTATTCAGATTTGTCTTTTCTGTGGTCTTTAAATCACTTTGGGGCTCTGGTTTAGTTTCTTATCTGCCTTCCGGACAGGTTCTACAAGGCATTGCTTTTGTAGACAGATTGAGAGCCTGAAATGTAAATGTCTGTATATAACTTATCAATATGCAAGCAATAGTTTGTGGTTATAAGACTTTGCTGCAAATTTAAAAAGGGTCTATCCAGGTAGACCCTCAGTTTTGTATTTATTATTAAATAGAAGCTGCTTCTATTTTAAAATACTACTGAATTATTTTTTAACAATTCTAACAATCCTAAAACTCACTCAGTAATTTTTTCTTTTACTTCATAAAAGAAGAGATGATACTTGCTCTTGTGGTTTACTTTCTCCCCTATCTGGTTGCTTAATAAGAAGGAAAAAAACATCAAAGAAGCATATTTGGGGGGGAGCACAGTGTGTTAATAGACACAGATGTTGTAACATCAGATACATTTTCAAATGCAGTACAAATTGAATTCATGCTTTGTCACATATCTGTTGATCTAAAAACAAAAGCTGCCGATTACAAACTGCGTTTTATTAATTATCTCATTTGAACTAGCAGGACTATGCCTATAAAATATTTAAATGACCAAAATAATATAAATTAGACAGTTTTCATATGGGCATACTTATCCAGCAGTACTCATCAAAATATTTATTTGGGACTGTTTTATAATAAATACATCATCTTGCTACAGTACTACTATTGTATTTATGGCTCTTAGCCTGCAAAATAATAATAATATAAGCCTAATTAATATGCTTAAAGTTCAGACTAGATATTTATTGTATGTTCTCAGGAACATCACACCACATGTATTTTCTTTAATTTCTAGTATTATGGACAGAAAATTTATTCCTATTATTGTTTTTCTCTCATTCTAAACAACACCTAGATTAAAAAAAATATTTTTTATTGAATCACTGTGAGATAGGCCATTACAAAGCTGTTTATGATTGGGTTTCAGTCATATAGTGTTCCAGCACCCATCCCTCCACCAGTGCACATTTCCCACCACCAGTGTGCCCCTTTTCCCTCCCACCACCGCCATACACCCTAGCCTGGCTCTGTAGCAAGTTCTCTCTCTCTCTCTCTTTCTCCTCTCTCCTTTCTCTCTCTCTCTTCCCTCTCTCTCTTTCTCCTCTCTCCTCTCTCTTCTTTCTCTTCTCTCTCTCCTCTCTCTTCTCTCTCTCTCCTCTCTCATCCCTTCTGGACAGAGAATATCATTTCACAGGCGATCCTTCCGCCCAATCCTGCAGATACCATTATTAGTTATGTTAATATACATGGTGCCACGCCAGCCTGGCGTAACTGCACCTTCTCTGCTGCCTAGGTCAGAGTTAGAAAGAATCGAGGCTCTTGCTGTAACTTTTGCTACTTTTGCTGGGATATTCGTCCCTGTCATCTGAAAATACCTCATGCAGGCTTCTGCGGTCCTCAGGGTGGGCTGGCATTATCGCCGGAGCTTCGCATTATTTGAGAAGCCTGCGTTCATGTCAGTTCCTTTCAGAAACCACAAGTGGATACTACACAGGAATCTGATCTATTTTTATGGTCTTCTTCCCGAGAGGCCTCCTCTACAGTCTATTACAGTGCACTTAAAAGAGGTCATTACATTGAAATCAGAAAGAATCCACAGAAGAGGCCATCCTCGCTGTGAATTGCCTTGGGAACTTGGGTTCATCTCAAGCCCGTACCTTCACATCTCGTCTTTCCTACAAGTCCCTCACTTAGGAGCTTTCATTGAAACGTAACAGTGCAATCCAGATTCTTCTGCAGGCAGCTGGAAAATGCAAGCTCTGGAGGTGAGGTTTCTGAGGCGTTCACTCGGGACTCAGGAATGCGTGGTGCATATGAATTCCCCAGCGTGATGAGCTGTGATGCCGTTGTTATGTGGGGCCTTGTGTCTGGCTCCATGGAACAACTGAAATATGTCTTAGCTGTGGAAATAAAGAGCAGACTTGAACACATGTGGGTGTGTGTGTGTGTGTGTGTGTGTGTGTGTGTGTGTGTGTGCAAGAATCTTACTGCCAGATAGGAGGGCATTTGGGAACCAGCTCCTTGGTGGTGCTTTGTAACCAGATCTCTAACATAAGGTGTTGGGAGTAACTCTTCAGTTCCTTTGACGTTTGGGCCACTTGGATTCCAGTGCTCCTGGAGGTGACGTCTCTCTTGTGTTCTGGGCGTTCCCAGTGGGGCGTCCCATCCAGCAACGCCCTGCTTAGTCACACCCTCACACCCTGCTAAACCGCACCTTAGCTCCTCCTGAAAGGGCTGTACCGTGTGAAAAAGCGCATGAGTCGCCATAGACCATGGTGCCTGCAAAGAATGTCTGGGGGTCAGGAACCGGGCTTGGTCTTGCAGACGCTTCCACTGTAGCATGCGTGTGGCGGCCTGACTTGGATAGGAAATGGGAGTGTGTAATAGAGGAACGTGTATGCCAGGCCCAGTTCTAAGTGCTCCATGTGGGTTTATGTGTTTAACCCTAACACCCAGCCTGCGAGGTTGCTTCTAACACCATCCCCTCATTTTATAGGGTCTGTGCTCAGGAGTCATCTGGATAGGGCTCAGGGACCATATATGTGGCGAGCACATGGTACACGGTGTCGTGTCTTCAGCCCTGGGTAATTTCATATTTGTTAATGAAAGTGATAGTGTTCCTTTTGTCTCGAAGCATCTTAGGGAATGAATATCACCATTTATTTCACAGTTTGGTGATTTGTTTTGTTGTTTTGTTGTTGTTTTTGTTTTGTTTTGTTTTGCTTTTTTGGGTCATACCCAGTGATGCTCAGGGGTTACTCCTAGCTTTGCACTCAGAAATTATTCCTCGTGGTGCTCAGGGGATACCAGAGATCAAACCCCAGTTGGCCACATGCAAGGCAAACACCCTTCCCCTGTATTATTGTTCCAGTCCCCACAAATTATTTTTAATACCCCCAAATTATTTTTAATACCCCAAAGACCATAATCTGGGGGTGTTAAAAAAAGAAAGATCACGTTCAACAAAACCTATCCACCAACTTGTACCGTCACCCAGTTAGTACTTGTCCAGCAACACAAATAATCAAATCGACGATCAACAGTTCCACGCTAATCGCAGGCCCATTTTTCAGTGTTCAATTATCAGCTCTAGAGGCGAGCAGTAGGCTTTAGAGCGAGATGGGATTTGGTGTGTATGATTTTGGCTTTCTGGAAGTAAAGTCAGCCACAGCATTTTAGCGCTTTGGGGACTTAGCGGGGAGACTGCTCCTGGTTTCCTCTGTGAGCAGCTGGGAGATGGTGCTGAAGAGGCCAAGACCTTCCCGCCTCAGTAGCAACAGCGTGTTTTTGAGCATGGCACCGGTTGTGACGCCACAGTAAATATAAGGTTGGGCAAGGCTGCACAGAGAGCAATGGAAACTCGCTGGAGGGATTCGTGTAAGCCCGGAGTCAGCAGGCAGAGAAGTGATGGGGGTGGTGTGGGTAAGGGTCGGTTTTGCCAAAGAAATAGCTTGTGCAGAGCGGAAGTTTGGGACGACTGAGGAAAAGTACTCAGAGAGAGAGGAGAGAGAGAAGAAGAGAGAGAGAGAGAAAAAGAGAGAGAGAGAGAGAGAGAGAGGGAGAGAGAGAGAGAGAGAGAGAGAGAGAGAGAGAGAGAGAGAGAGAGGCCAGACTGAGAAGTCTGGACTTTATCTGGAGGTTGAGAGATTTGTTTTAAGCAGTCACTTAAGATTTTTGAAACTTTATTCTTTCTCGTTGGGGGGGGTGGCACAACTGGCAATGTTTAGGGCTTACTCCTGTCTCTGCCCTTAAGAATTACTCCTGACAGGCGTGGGGGACCGTATGGGGTCGGGGATCAAACCTGAGTTGGCTGCGTGCAAGGCAAATGCTCTACCTGCTGTCCTCTCCCTCTGGCTCAGAAAACTTATTTTTAAAGAACTTAATAAATGTTTCTTTGAAAGAGAAAATTAAGAGGGAACAGTGTTTTGTGGCATTCCGTTCCTGTGAAGTGTTCTAATTTATTTGATGGTGGGGTGTCCATCTGGCAAACATTAGCCACGTGAATAAAGGAACTCCCCAGCCCTGGGAGCTCTGTTAACCGGCTGGTCGGCTGGGTCTCCGTTCTGGGAGAGCTTGAAGTTCACGGCTATTAGTCGCTGACATAAACAACCCAAAGTAATGTGTGCCAGTCTCGAAACGGCTCCTCTCCAAAATAAATGGGCAGGACCCACAAAAAATGGTGCAGGGCGTAGCGCCTACCGTGTGTATCTGGCTGGGCCCGAGCTCGGTTACCCCTGCGGTACCCACAGAGCTGCAACGAGGTGCCCCTCAAACAAAGAAATGAAATAAAAGTAAGAAAGGAAAATAAAAGAAAGAGGCTGATCAAAAAAGCAAATTAGCAAATGTTTGGGTAATAAAATTTTTACTACCAAAATTTTCTGTAAGCATCCTGGATCGTAGAAGCCTCTGGGGGAGGAAAATAGGCGTCTGGAACTTCCTTATGGTGCATTTTATTTCAGGAGACCACACAGGGCTTCATAATACAAAATCAATGGAGTATTGTTATTGGCAATATTATTAACGGAGTTGTGGTTTTTCTTATTTAGACTCTGCAGTGCTCTTATTAAGTAAGCCGCCAAAGAGATTGAGTCTTGAATATAGTCTATGCAGATGGCAAGTGTATGCAGGCTGGACATGCGTATTTTTCTTATTTTTAATGAGATTCAAGGGTTTTATTCAAACATTTGTTCTCAGATCCTAGTAGGCGCACACAGTGGGTGTTGCATAAATATTTATTACATGTACTGATGCCACGTCATTGGAGTGCTAACAGAGCCCTTACCTCGTTAGACACAAGTTAACCAGAAGTCTAGAAACTGGCAGATTGAAATGGGAAATTACTTGACATAGTGTCAGGTGTCATAATGAAGACCTTGTAGAAAGCGGAGATAAAGATTCTCACAGATGATGAGGAAATCAGAGGATCTTGGCTGAGAGGACCAGAGCTGGGGGTCTGAGCGATAGCACAGCAGGTAGGACTTTTGCCTTGCACCCAGCTTGTCCAGGTTCAATCTCCGGCATCCCATAGGGTTCCTCCGAGCACTACCAGGAGTAATTCCTGAGTGCAGAGTTAGGAGCATCCGAGTGTTACCCCAAAAGCAAAAAAAAAAAAAAAAAGCATCATATTGCATCCGACCAATGAGACTGCATATGTGACTTTATGCAAATAAGGATATGTGGGGAACCAATCAGAGAAGGTATACAGGTTAGGGGTTTTAAGAGGACCAATCAGAGGGACTGGAGCGGTAGTGCAGTTGATAGGGCATCTGCCTTGTGTGCGACCCGCCCTGGTTGGATCCCCACATCCATACGCCCCAGCATCTTCAGTAATTCCTGGGTGCAGAGCCAGGAGTAACCTCAGCATCAACAAGTGTCACCCAAGAAGCAAAACAAAGGTCACAGCATAAGGCATGCAAATCAGGGCTGTCTGCCCTGGGAGTGGGGGCCCAACCCTCATATGCGTCATTTTGTGGTAGTTCTTTTGGTTTTGCTGATCCCCAAAAGGCAAAAGTTCAGGGCTGACTTCTGGCTGTGTGCTCAGAGATAGATCCTGGAGAAGCTGGGGGATTCTATGCAGTGCCAGGGATGGACTCTGGCCTGCCGCTGCAAGGCAAGTGCCCTACCCGCCCGCCAAGCTGCTTCCCAGGCGTTTGATTTCCAAGACACCAAGGCGAGTATTTTTGTCGGTGCTGATCGCAGGGAGGAATGAGAAGTCAGTGATTGATGCATTGAGAAGCGATGATTCCGTCCCCAGGAAGACACCGGGAGATGGAGTGCAGGCCCAGCGGGAAGTCCAGCGGATTGTGTTCTCTTTCATGCAGGAAGTCGTCCAAGGGCTGGGCGTCGCCAGCAGATTAAGGAAGGAAATCATGACTTCCAGGGGAAGTGAAATTGGCTGCCCCTGACCAGGTCAGGGGAAGTGTCAGATGGGCGGGCAGCAGCTGTGACAGTACTGAGGGGAAGATTTCCAGAGGAAGCTGTTCTGTTCTGTTTATTGCCTTTGTTGGTTTGGCTAGTTTTGGTGGAGGGGGACGGGGAGGAATACCCAGGGTTGCTGGGAATTGTTCCTGGCTCTGTGCTCAAGTGACCCCTGGTGGTGCTCAGGGGACTCCGGATGTGGTGCTGGGCTTGAACCGGGTTCGTCACCACCTGCTCTATCCCATGGCCCAGGAGAAAGGGTTTCTATATGTTCCTACGCTAAATACTGAAAGAAAAAAGGTGATTAGTGACATCTTCATTCCTAAATGGGCTAGTTCTGCGGCTGTTATTCAGAGGTTTTGTTCTCATATCGATTATTTACTTGGCGGGGGCACACCCAGCGATACTCAGGGATCGCTCCTGGCTCTGCACTCAGGAATTGCCCCTACAGCCTCGGGGACCATATGGGATGCCAGCGATCAAACCGAGTTGACTGTGTGCAAAGCAAGCACCCTACCCGCTGTGCTACTGCTCCAACCCCAGTGCATTCATTTTTAAGTGAATTTATTACTTTTAGGGAAGTGATTCTATACCCTTTGTGCACAGATGATTTGTGGATAGAATAGCTTTGAGAGTCTTGGTGGTTTCTTTGTTGTCCTGTAGGTTTCATCTTTAAGAAAAAGAGAATTAGTGAATATATTCAGTGGACTTTTTGTAGCCCTGACTTACATGGATGAGCAAACATTTGCAGTATTCCCTAATAACAACAATGTGTTAAAAAAAAACAGGTAATTGGGAGAAATAACAAGGAAAATTATTCCAAAATTATTTATTGTCTGATTCTTTGTGTTGACATGTTCGGGCGCCCTAGCTACTCTCTCATAATTATATTCACCAGATTAAAATTTCCATCACCTAAAAGGGTGTGGAGGAGAAAGTTACACACCAGTATTGGCTTTTTTCTTACCCTTAAATAGCCTTTGGTGATTGTAAGTTCAGCCCACAGTGGTGGTGTGAATCCGGGGTTCAGGTAGAATTTGTCGAGTCACGGAGTAGGCCCATATAAAATATTTATACTTTAATAGAAAATAAAACCTGATTGAGTTAAGCGTGAGCCAAGAAAACTGCACCGTGGGCATGATTGATGTTTTCCTCGTCACATGCGGTGGACTAACATCATTTCACAAAACCTTGCCTTAACACCTTGCAGATTAGCCAAGCCTTTTCTGTAGTTAATACAGCAGCAACTTCAAAGCTGAAACATTAGCATACACACACCCCTTTTCTTTCTGACTTTGGAATTGGAAACCATTTTTAATTTTTGTCATTTTTAACATAAGAGTCTCCAAGAATAGAACTTCCTGCCTATTTGGAGTCATGAAATAGTTCAGAGGAAAGAAGCGCCCCTCGTGGGACTTGGCCTGTACCAGAAGGAACATCACTGAGGGAAGAGGCGCCCCGTCCTCCTCGTTTCCTTATCGTTGACACCAGCATGGATTTCCAGCTTTGATCCATCGAATTCTAGAGAGAATGCAGCAATGCCTCAGCCCGTTCCTCTAGCACAGTTCTGAGCAGGAGTCTTTCCTGCCCAGTGCCAATGGTGTGTCCAGTCCACTCGTGCAGAGGAAGCGGTGCAGGCAACGTCAACCCTCGGTAGGGGACAGGCTTGAGAGCATCAGGGGGACCGAGCAAAGAATGGCAGAGTGACCAGGAGTCACATTCGCCCCTAACTTGGTTAGTGTGTATGTGTGTGTGTGTGTTGGAGGTTGGTTCACCCTTATTTTGCATGCGTGTGTTGGGAGTGATTCACCCTTACTTTGTGTGTGTGTGGGGGGTATGTGTTGGAGGTTGGCTCACCCTTATTTTGCATGCGTGTGTTGGGAGTGATTCACCCTTACTTTGTGTATGTATGTGTGTGTGTGTGTGTGTGTGTGTGTTGGCGGGTGGGTCACCCCATGTTGTGAGCAGCTCTGCCCTCTCAGGCCGGGCGTGTCTGGACTGACCTCCGAGGTCTGGCTCGACTCACTGTGCCCTCTGAGACCCTGCTCCCCCATCAGCAGTTGTGCTGCTCCCTTAGGTAACCCCCTCCCGGAATGTGCGGGGCTGGCGACACCCACATTCACGTAGCATGACTGTCTGAAGGCAGCCTTCCTCCAGGGTGCCACATGCCCTCGGCAGTTCACTTCTTCCCGTTTCCATCACCTCAGACAGACATGGGGAACCCCGCACCTCCCTGGGCTGGTGGGGTTTTGCCAGGTCAGCCTTGACAGGCCGCAGTCTTAAGGTGTTGATGGCGTCAACAGGTGTGGAAGGCGTCAGGCTGAAGGAGCAGTCCAGGCCCTTCCTCTCCCTCCTGCGCGAGGAATGTCTGATGGCGCCGGACTACAGATTGTTCCCAGTTGTACAAAACATTTGGACCTTTGGAATAATTAGCCTCTCCGATTGTTTTTTGGGGACCACAGCCTGCAGTGCTCAGGGCTTCCTTCTGGCTCTGAGTCCAGGCTTGGTTGGGCTCAGGGGACCAGGTAGGGAGAGCGGAGACTGAACCCAGGTAGGCCACGTGTGAAGCTACTAGACTCTGGCATGCACTGTCCCAAGTGTGTCGTCAGAGTACGGGAGTCCTGCAGAGCTCAAGCCAGGGTTCCTTAGCCGCTGCTCTGTGCTGCTGGGTGTGGCTGAGCAGCAGCCCTTTCTGGTGGCTTTTTCCTGCATCTTGACTCACACAGGGGACTCTGTGTTGGCTTTCACATGCTCGCCTCTGTTTTCGCACTAATGAGAGCAGAGCCCCCTGGCCCATACCAGGCCAAGAGCTCCCACCACCCTCCAGTATCTTCCAAGGTCCAATTCCAGGAGGACAACAGGTGGACTCATGAGTGTTTGGGATTTAGGATTTTTGCAAAAATGCCCTAGAGGGGGCGGAGCGATAGCATAGCGGGTAGGGCATTTGCCTTCACCACGGCTTACCCAGGTTCGATCCCGGCATCCCATATGGTCCCGAGCACTGCCAGGACTAATTCTTGAGTGCAGAGCCAGGAGTAACCCCTGAGCATTGCTGGGTGTGACCAAAAAAGCAAAATAAATAAGAGCGTTCTATAAAGGGGAGCGGGGTTTGTTCAGTGAGAGCTTGGTTCACTCTCCATTGTACAGTTTAATGTTTTAAGCGATTATATGTTTTAGTGAGGAGAGGGTGGGCAGAAGCTGCAGGTATTTGGGCAGTGGCTGAGGGACAGGCTCTCAGAGGCGTTTCCTAGGTACTTCCGCTGCGGAACAGGGTGGGAACACCCTGGCAAGCACCTGCCTCAGTGAGCCTCACCTTGGTGGTGGAGCTCTCAGCTCTCAGAATTTCAGTCAAGCTATGCCCGTAGCATTTCCATAAACCTTCCCAGCCGTTGCACGAGGAACCACTTGTCTCCTTGTGATTTTGTCATCTTTTCAGGCTGGATACTTCGGAGAAAGGGGAGGATTGGGGGTGCGGATCTAATCTCTACAGACATAGGAGGTGCTTCCGAGCTTTTTCCTTTCACACGCTCTTGCAAATCAGCAAGAACCTGAAGTTGTCCTGACTCCATTTTCAAGGCTAGTTAATTCTGCTCATGGTTCTTCAGGGCTGTTTGGTAAAGAAAGATTTATGCTGAGCCTTTCCTTGGGACGTAGTATGGTTAATACTTACAAAGAAATGCAGAGTCAACTTCAAGGGAAAAAATTTAAAACTCATCCTCAGATGATCATGTTGGACAAATCTTTTATGTAAATTTGGGGAGATACTTATTTATAATTGTCTTGGGGGCACGGTGGGTATTTGTGGCGCTCACAAAGTGTTTGTCACAGAATATCAGTCACCAGCACTGTCTGCTGAACTTGATGACATTAAAAATTTAGAGAAATTTGTGCCTGGATATATGTGTCTCCGCACACAAAGAGATATGTCTGTGGGAAAATACGGCATAGAATCACTAGTCAGAGGTAGAACATCCTGACGAGGGCTTCTCTGCGCACACCGCACTTCTAATTTCAGGTTTGAAATCTGATGTTTCTGCTGTTCTTGTTCACTCTCCCACTTGGTCCTCAGTCTGGTCTGATGGTTTAATTGATTTACATTGATTTTGTTTGTGTGATCCAGGGTGTGTCGTGTCTTCAGATTGGTCAAGGACTGCTCTGAGATTCATGCGCCCTGATTTCCTACCATCTTTTTTGGGGAGGGGAGTGCGTGAGGGGGTGATGGTGAGGTCTGGCCACACTCTAGATATTCAGGGGGCTATTCCTTGCTCTATGCTCAGAATTTGCTCCTGGCCGTGCTCTGGGAACTGTATGTGCTGCCAGCGTTGGAACCTGGCGTGTGGGTCCAGCCCCATCCTCTTCCCCCATCACTGTACTATCTCGAGAGCTTCCATCTCTTCCTCTAAAGGTGAATTCTAGTGTTGGGGCTCCCAAAGAGTCCCCAGGGAGTGCTTTGTTGGTGCTTTAAATGGCTGCAGATTTTTTACATGGGATTCCCATGGGGTCCACCCCATACGCGGGGACAGGCCGGGGCAGGCATCTTGTGCTCATTGCCTGTATGGACACCAGCGCAAAGGGCATTGCCCAGCGGAGAAGTGATTCTTCCCTTGCCTTTGCCTCTTTGATGCCCTGGACCTGGTGGAGGCACCTGTGTGGCTAAGAAGGCCAGGCCAAGAAAGAAGGCCAGGCCAAGGTGGCATTCTGTTAATTTGAGGGAATGTCAGTTAAGTGGTCCATGGGCCCTGCAGAATGAGGCAGAGGACAGGCAGCCGCCCACCCTGGGGGTCTCTCCACAGAGTTAGTGAGGAGAACCTGCATTTTCTAGGCCTTTCGCTTTCATTCCATAGGACACGCCATGTTTCTTTGTCACGGCTGCGGCTCTGTTAGACTCGTGTCAACCTCCCATCAGGGCCTGGTGCCTGCACAAACTCTGCTTCCCTGATAAAGCGTCTTTTGAATCCAGCCGCCTCTGAAGGTATCCCAGGGAAGAACTTGGGTTTTGATTCCAATGATGAGATATACGGTTTGGTGTCAAAAAACTGTCTTCCAGTTGACACAACAATCCATAATTTATATAGATTGCCTGAAAAATTAAAAGCCAAAGTCAATTATGACTAATTATGATGCTACGTTTGCTTGAGAAGTTATTCTATCCTTTGGGATAACGGAAGTAATATTCATGTCAGTCAGGAATCTTTAGCTACGGCTTCCTGGTTCTCTCTTAAGAATTTTTCCCTTTTGTTCTGTGAGACTCCTAAGCCACCAAAAGCCTGCAACCCGTTATTTTTTAGAACTTCGGCGTCGTAGCTACCGTTCATCACCGCACCGTGGTTCCTATTCTGAACTTCTGATCCGTGCCAGGTCCTGGGAGAGGTTCCTGGAAGTTTTGCGCCCACGACTGCTGAATCAGTCCGAACTGAATTTTTAAATCATGCTGGAGGAAATAATAATAACCTGCGTTACCTCCTCGGTTTCAGATACGCCATAGAAATTAAAAATGCAAAGACTTGCATATTCATTAAGTCTTTATTTCACGATGCTCAGCATTTTTTGTTTGGTTGGGTTTTCTGCAAACGAGATGGAAGCCCTGCTGGTTGAGAGTGTTCTAACGGGTGACGGGGAGCCGCTTCTCTTCTCCTGTGGTTTTATGTCATCGAGGCGGGTGCTCGGGCCGCTGCCTTCAGCAGGTCAGGATGTCTGCAGAAGTAGAGAAAGAGCGATCTTTGTAGAAACCTCTTACAGCATGGAACAGCTTCACAGAGTCGTAGCTGCCTAGTAAACTGTTTACAGGGCCTACACCTCAGATCCAGGTGGTGTAGAATGGAAAACAGGGCACAGACTCTTTTCCTTTCTGGGGTGCAGTGTCGGGGGTGGGGTTGAACAGTTTGGGCAGACATTAAGGGGATACATTTTGCAAAGCAGATGAACTGTAGCCACCTCATTGTTTGAGTAATAACGTAAGGTGTTCTTTCTATCCATCCACATGTCATCTATCTTTCAGGATTTCATTTTGTTGGGAAGCTTTCAAAGGGTATCTGAGCACATAAGCCAATAACAAAAGCTCCTTGTAACCATTCAGAGCATGCTTTATGCTTTATGATATGGGATTGTAAAAATCCTCTCAAAAAATGACATCGGAAATAGCATTAAAACACAATTTCCTTTGATAAGGCTTTAAGGCACTCATAGAAAGGCGATAGTGCTTGTAGTGAGATGGTGTCAGCTTTCTGCGATGTTGTGTTGCTCAGAACTGACATTAATCCATTTGGAGGACGAGGGGCATTTATTTTCCTCATGAAGTCATTAAATATCATTATTGATTTCTCTTCCATAGCTCAGCTGCTACCTCTACTTTATGATCATTATGGACACGAATGCTAAGTTTTGGTCTTGTGCACTGTAAATAATAGATACTATTCTATTTAACATTCGAGTTTAAGACACTCTTCTAATAAGGATTAGACAAAGAAAACTTCCGTAATTGGCTCACTAAGTAAGATGCGCCTTACCAGAATTATAAACATGATGTTTGTGTCTAAAACATATAAATCCTGCCCTTTCTGTCTTCCTCACTGGGCCGGGAGTTCAGCACTGGCCTTGCATGCATGAGAGATTCTGGGTTCAAGCCTTGGTCCCATGAAAGGGAAAAAAAGAAATAATGGCCACCCATCCTCAGTGACAACTTTACTCCTAAATCATCTTCTAAATTAATAACTATCACTATCACTATCTTCCCGTTCATCATCCATTTGCTCGAGCGGGCACCAGTAACATCTCCATATGTCCTGTCTCATACTAGTAGAGCCCAAGGGCATCTGCTTGCTCCAGGAACATAAAGAGCCTCAAACCATTATATTAGGTCATGGGAATGACCTAATATAGTTGTTACTGGTATTTGGCATATCAAATACAACACTGGCAGCTTGCCAGACTTACTGTGCGGGTGGCATACTCTTGTAGTCACCTCTAAATACAGCATTTATTGATGAACCCGCGGCGTCTGCAAGTGGCCGCGTGAGCTGGGCTGTGATAGGTTCATCTGCTGGGTGGAGTTCTGACGAGAGGGATGTCGGAGGTGGAAGATGGCGGCCCTCATGGAGTAGGGGTTTGTCTGGCTTGTTGTGAGGCTCTGCTGGGGTGGCAACAGACAGCTAATAAACTTGAAGTGTGGCCCCACCTGCTATTTTGTTTGTTTTGTTTTTTTTCTGCTGCTGTTTTTATGAGTTCTGCTATCTGATATTTTGTGGGTGGGTCTTTCATTTTTTTTTCCAACCATGTAAATGGAAACAAAAAGGGTAAATATGCAGATTTCTGCGTCTTGAGTGTATTAAACCATAATGAGGGGAGAAAGACAAAAAGATGGTCATATACCACCGTGAGTTCTGGCAATGTTGACTATAAATGGTTTTTGTTACTCAGTGCATTTTCTGTTCATTTGTTCTCTTAGCAGAAGTGATGTAGAACTGATAGTTACACACTCCCTGGGAATGATTTTGTTAAGAGACATAGCAGTGGAGAGAATTCTCTTCTTTGTGATACTATTTTTTTTTCCTTTTTAAAGACAGTAGTACTTTTGTTTTTGTTTGTTTGGTGGCCATGTCCAGTGGTGCTCAGCGATCACTCCCGGTGGTGCTTGGGGGCCCTACCTGGTCGCTTGTCACTTGTCTTCCGGTTGTTTTGCTCCAGCGGGTGCTGGGGATATAAGCCCATTCAGCCCCGTGCATGGCAAGCGTCCCATCCACTGTTCAGTCAATCTGGCCCAATTTCCCAGCTCAGACGATTGTTCCACACAGAGGCTCTTGCTAAAGTCACCATTTCCTCAGTGTCTTTAATTAATTCCCTGACCCAGCCTGGGGAATGTGATTGGAAAATGAACGGCATCTGCCCTGGTGTGGTATCAATGACGTCACCTTGCTCCGTAAGCATTCTTGAAGCCTTGGGCTTTTCGCATGTGTGTGAGTGGTGGGGAACCACGGGTTTATTATTACAGCAGCGTCTCTGAAGGAGTTGCAGGCTCAGCATTCTGTGCTCGGCTCTTTTGCCTGGTGCAGAAGGAGCCTGAGCAAGGCCATGATGCTAATGGATGATGACAAGCCTTTTGCCTGTCAGGCAGAGGCTCCAACTCTCCTCCTCCAAGATACAAACTTAATGGAAGCTGCTCGGAGGGGCCGGCTGGCGGATGATACCCCCTTAAGTGCTTCGGCCCTGTTTCATGCACAGGAGCAGGGAGCCTGGAGGCTGCACGTGGCAGAGGTGAAGACGCCCCCTCCTCGGCTCCCTCCTCACGCCTGAGTAGTTTGCCAGAGGCGGAGCCTCTGCTGCTGCTGCTGCTGCTGGCATCAGGGTGACGTTCTTCCTTTTCACCTTGGTCCTGTTGGAATGCCAGGGCCCAGCTCATCTTCAGGACTCACCGGAAGTGGAGGACGCAATCTTCTGTTCGCTAAGCTCAGCTGCTCGCGGCAATGAACACACAACTGGAGCTCTGCGGGGGCGATGTGTAAGGGAGAAAATCTGGGGAAGGGGTTCTTGAGTTTTCCTTTCAAAGTGATAGTATCTTCTCCTTTATCATCCTCATCAGCCACTAGCTCCCTCCCCCAAAAAGAAAATGCCAAATCCAAATGGATTTTAGCAAAGAACTGGATGCAAAATGAAGACAGTCTTGCCCCATTTGAGTGAATGTTTGGGAGAGACCAGAAGAAAGTGTAGGATGTCTTGGTGAGTTATAGAGCGTTTGGGAGACTTCCCTCTGTTGGCGGCTCATTATGTTAAACAGCCTTGCTCTTAAGCTACTGTAGTTTGGGTTTTTATGTGTATTGGCCTTCATTTGCTGAAATGCTTGAAGTTCACAGTACTAAAGTCATTTTGAAAACGGAATGTAATTACAAAGGTATCTTATGCTTACCAACAGCTTTTTTGGATCAATTTAATTATCATTACTTGTGGATACTGTAAATTGAATATCCCTTCCCTAATTACATTAAACTCCGGGGTTAGCTGCTTAAACATCTAAATGAGAAAAGTTCATCCTTTGCTATAAATAGGAGAATTGTTCTCTTATTTAGACTGACCTTCGAAGCTAAGCATTTTACATGATATTGTCAGGTGAGCATTATAAAGACAGTCCGTAATGAGATCTGTAATGAGGAACTAAGGTATAATGGCCCTTTGGAAAAGTTAATTTATTCAGCATTTTCTTGGTGCACGATGGAATTAAAGTTTGGGTGGATAGACAGACCCTCCCTCCCACTATTTTTTAAGGGGCCAGCTGCTCTGTTCTTGGTTTTCTCATTTTCTGCCAGTAGTTTGAAGTGGTTTGATATTACCATTCCCGCTTAATGGACACTTCCGTAAAAGTAGTGAATTAGTCTTGCCCTTTTAAACAGAGCTAATTTATTTAGGGACAAGGGATGTTATTCTGCCTCTCTTTCTCCATATGCCCCTTTGACACAAAAGATATACAAAAAGTTTATTCAAGCCACATTAATAGAGTCTGTTTATTTTTTCCCTCTGGGTTGAGGAATGCATTTAGACACCTATAAACAGGAAGTATCTTTTCCTGTTGTGGAAAATCAGTCTTTAATTGGGGGGGGGAGAGACACTGTGTGTGTGTGTGTGTGTGTGTGTGTGTGTGTGTGTCTCAGGTTAGTGTTGGTCGTCAGGTGACTCTGTGCTTCCTAAGAAACCTGAGAATGTTCCAGAGAGCTGATCGATTCCTGCTTCTCACCCCCTGCAGGTTTCCACATCGCTCTCTGCTTCAACTTTGTTCTCTTTCTTCATGGTAGCAGCATTAAACGTCTCTCTTTGAGGGCAAAAACTTAAAAATATAAGCGTGACTATGGATTTTGCCAGAGTATTAACCCAGAAGCAGTGTTGCTACAATTTATCATAAAACTTATAAGATAAACAGAAAATCTGTTCACCTGTGAGCCTGCACACGTTAGAATCGAAGCAGCATCTGGGGTGACAGAGGAGAGTTTTATTTGGCAAAACACGTAGCTAAAAAATCATTGACAGGCAATGTCCAAGGCTGGCTATGAATCGGAACCCACCAGCAAGTGCTTTGAACTATTGTAGAATGCAACAGAATCTAGAAATCATACAGACTTGGTGACCTAAAATAATAAAGTAGCATAGTTTTGGATTCTGGGCTTCCAAAAGCAGTTCAGAGTATCAAACTGAAGAATGATGGGAGTACAGTGGATCTGCAGCTGGATGAAAATAGTTTCACCTCTCTCCACATTCCATGCTAAGTTATAGAAATTTACTTCCGGTGGGCTTTTTAATGGCAAAAGAAAAAAACTTTATTTTAAGTATGTCTTTTAATACCCTTTTAAAACTCGTTTCTTAAAAGTAGCAGGCGCCTTACTGAGCTGTTGAATGGCTAAAGGTATGAAATTAAGTGTTCCTCCAAGTGGCAATTTTCCTCATCAGTTCAAACTTTGGAATTACATATCTGAGAACCCACCCACTGGAGGCAAACCCAACTTGCTATAAAACAAACCATGTTTTCCTACTGTTCAGACAATTCGACCCATTGGTATTTGGGGAGGGATACACCCCTTGGTTCCAGAGCACTAGGGGCTTTCATCATTTGGTCTTGGGACTTGCACACACTTTGGGGGGTATCCTGAGGTGGTCCACACCCATTATGGTGCCAGGGATCCATATGGTGCAGTAGCTCCATAAGTCACCCATGACATTTGGGGCAGTGCCAGGGATCGAACCTATAGCCTCAGTGCCTACAAGACTAGCATTCTGCCACTGAGTAACAAACATCCCAGAGCCTCCCAATACTCATGTTTTTAAAAGGAATCTTAGAAAAGCTCTTTTCTGGCTTGAAATGGCAGTAGGGCCAGAATCCAAAAGAGGGAAAAATAATTTTTTTAAAACAAGGCTCTTACATGACTTCTGGTTTATATAACCATCAAAATATTTTCCCTAAGTGTCAGAAGTAGTTCTGGTCTCCGTCTGAAGCTGCTCCAAGGAGCAGGAAACTCGGGGAGTAAATATGCAAGTAGCCGAGACATAATAAAATGAGCCCAAGTCAGTTTAGGCTGATCAATGCACGATTGTGTTCGTGTGTTTCCTGGAAAGGCACACCATTATATCGTGTCTTCCAAAGACCACCTTGAAAACATGTATTGCCAGTTGCCTTAAAACCTAGCGGCGATCCTGGACCAGAGAGCGAGCACAAGGGCCAGACCGCAGACTTTCCCTTTCTGGAGGTCTGGGTTTGAGCACTATACCTGAGCACCAAGTTGGGAGAAGCCCCCATCAACACCACATGCATCTCCAGGCTCCCTCTAATACATGGCAACCCTGACATATTTTTAGTTTCCGTTCATCTTATGCTACAGCCCAGGCCTTGTTGATACTGACCCTGCTCCCTTGTCCCTTGCCACGGTATTATATTGCCCCCTGGCTCTCCATGTTCCCTGCTGCATTACTATAGTGACCTTTGCTCCCCACTTCCTCTCCCCTGTCCCTGTCTTGTCGTTTTTAGCCAGAGCACAAGAAAGAAGCTTCTACAGTGTTTGGATGATTCTCAGCTGACCAGCCCCAGAGCTTCTTTACAGTCTTACTCCTGAAGCTATACTCAGAGTTGACTTTTCTTGGTCTTTGTGCTTCCCTGACCAGCCTTATACGGAAACTCACACTGAATTAACTAGAAATTCCTGGGCCTGGGCATTTGTTGACTAGGAAGAAATGGGCACCCGGTGCAGTGACTGTGCTTGGCCGCTGTTGTCTTCCTGTTGCTGAGATCCAGGCCACCCGCATCTGAGTTATGCCCAGTCACAGACTTGCTTCTCTTCAAGCGTCAGTCATTGGGACCTAAGATGACACTGTCCAAAGTAGAGTCTGGGCCAACAAGAAAGATTTGCATTTTCATTGTTGTGGTGGTGGTGGTTGTGGCGGTTGTGGAGATACCCAGCTGTCTTTGGGCTTAATCCTAACTCCGTGCTCAAGGGTCACTTGTAAGGTGCTTGGGGACCATTGGTTGTACCAGAGATAGAACTGGAGTCAGCGAACGCCTTAAGCCCTGAGCTCTCTCTCTCTCTCTCTCTCTCTCTCTCTCTCTCTCTCTCTCTCTCTCTCTCTCTCTCTCTCTCTCTCTCTCTCTCTCTCTCTGGTGAAAACATTATGTCTTCATCACAATCTCTCCCTGTGGAAATTAAATGTGAAAAAAAAGTTTTAAAAAAAGAGTCAAGCACCACGATCACTGTAACACTGTCTTCCTGTTCATCATCGATTTGCTCGAACGGGTACCAGTAACATCTACATATGACCTGTCTCATGCAAGTAGAGTCCAACGGCACCTGCTTGCTCCAGGAATCATAAAGAGCCTCATACCATTCCATCAGGTCATGGGAATGAGGTCTATAATTGTTACTGGTGTCTGGCATATCAAATATGACATGGGTAGCTTGCCAGGCTCTGCCGTGCGGGTAGCATACTCTTGTAGTCATCTCAAAATAAAGCATTTATTGATGAACCGCACGGCCGCTTGCGAGCCGGGCTGTGATAGGCTGGTCTGCTGGGTGGAGTTCTGACGAGGGGGAAGTCGGATGTGGAAAATGGAGGTTCTCGTGGAGTGGGGGTTCATCTAGCTTGTTGTGAGGCTCTGCTGGGGTGGTGGGCCAGGGCTAGAACCTGCCATCTCTCCAAGCACCTCATGAGCGGCTGGGCACAGTGAGAGCCAGTAGCAGCTCTGCCCCATGTCTGTCTCCAAGCACATGATAGTTATTTACAAATAGAACAGAGGGTTGGTCTTGTATTCTTAAGATGTAAAGAACTTTTTACAAATTAGTGAGAAGAGACACATTAGGAAAACAGGATATGTATGGAAAACGCACTATCAGTAACTAGAGACCTTGGAGTAAATGCCCAAAATTATTTATGATCAATGAAGGTGAAGATTAGACACGGTACATCGTTTAAACCATTTGCGTTTCACATGGTTGACCCCATTTTAGCCTCTGGCACTGTACATGGTCCTCAAGCACTGCCAGGAGTGATGCCTGAAGCTTGCTGGTGCCGCCGTAATATACTTTTGGTGAAGTGGTAACTGGTGAACACTTTAGCACAATTTCATGATATAGGTCTGCGAAACTTAAGTACATGATTTAGAAGATTCTGTTTGGACCTCTAGGAATGTATTTTCAGTAAATAGCTTGGGAAAACCTACATTCTGGACTGGAGAGATAATACAGTGGCTCACGCACTGTACGAAGCCAACCCAGTTCAACCCCTTGTACTACATACAGTTCCCAAGTGCCTTCAGGAGTGACTCCCTCTGCACAGAGCCAGGTGTAATCCCTGAGCTCTGCCAGGTATGCCGCTGCCCCCAAATGCTTCCACATGTGCATTTATAGAGCTATGCACACAAAAAGAAATTTATAAGAGTGCACAGCAAGGAACTGACTAACAGAGTTTATCATTCCAGCTTTGAAACTGCTTGAGGGCTGTATGATTGCTGGGAATTACTGGAATAGTTTAGAGTAACTTAGGCTTGAAAAATAGGATGTCAAAGATGACAAAGTATATCCTCATTTGATGTTTGTAATATATATAGACTTTTTGGGTCACACCCAGTGATGTTCAGGGTTCCTCCTGGCTCTGCACTCAGGAATTACTCCTGGTGGTGCTCAGGGCACCCTATGGGATGCCGGGGATGAACCAATGTCAACCAAGTGCAAGGCAAGCGCTCCTTGCTTTACTATCGTTCTGACCCCTGTACTGTGTATATTTAAATGGAAAGTATGAAAGAGTAAACCGTAAGGGGGTATCACTGTCTGTATCACTGTCTTCCTGTTCATCATCGATTTGCTTGAGCAGGCACCAGTAACATCTCCATATGTCCTGTCTCATGCTAGTAGAGCCCAAGGGCATCTGCTTGCTCCAGGAACATAAAGAGCCTCAAACCATTCCATCAGGTCATGGGAATGAGGTCTATAATTGTTACTGGTATTGGCATATCAAATACAACACGGGTAACCGTAAGGGGTATTCATAACTATTTCTAGTTTGAGAGTTGTTTATTTCTGTGTCTTTTAATTTCTTGGACTCTTCCAACTTTTCTTGGATATTGAATATTGTTAGTGTTGGAGGTGAAACAAAGCCACACACAGCATTGGGCTTGGTGGGGGGGCACATTTTTACTGCAGCCAAAGTGGCATTAGGCACCTTTTGTCTTCTTGAGGAGTAGATCCAAATAACACAGTTCTTTCATACCTGCTATAGTTAGTGACATGCTTAGCACACTCATCAATATTAATTCAATGAAGAAGCCAGGAGAAAAAGAAAAATGAGAGAAAATTCAATTTGAAAGAGCTATTGAGACTTAGGAATTAGTTATGTCTAAAAGTAAAGGATTTTTGTTGAGCACTGTGTCACATATAATTAACCTTTGCAACTTATCGTATTATTACATGATCTTTGTTATATTAACAAGGTTGCTTATTCTGACTCCAAAAAGCCAGGAAGATGGTAGTATTGGTGGGAGGTTTTGTAAGAGCTTGTCTGGTCATATTTCCAGATACTTGTTCTTTCATAAATGATATTTAATTCATCTGTGTACATGGTATAAAGTATAATAAATGAGTCACCAAAGACTAAAAGACTCATCACGGAAAAAAATATTTCTCCATTTCAAACCATTTCTGTATCTAGAGCAACGACTCTTAAGCACAGCTAGAGGATTAAATCCATATTATTACATAACATACCATTATTTCTCATTTATTCATCCTAGGCCTTATCTGTAGACATCATGTAACAGAATAATACATCAGGTTTGCCTTTGTCGTCTCCTCCATTTATCCAGCGGGTTTTATGTGCTTTTAATCTGGTCATTAAGTGTACATTGTTCGCTTTAGAGCCCGAGCTGGTGCACCGGGTATATTTAGTCTCTCACACAGCTTTGTTACTTCCTTCTTGGCCTCAGATGTGATGCCAAGGAAGGAAATCTCAGAATCCGGGCACATCCCAACATGCCCCTTCTCCATCTTGGCATTTGTTCTGCCGTGTGTGGGATTCTCCTGATGCTGGTGGCTCACAGGCATGTGAAGGTGCTGTCCTCTGCGATCTCTGCCCTCTCGCTGTCCTCCGCACTCCAGGGCCAGCCACTGGGGCGTGTACCATGTCCCCTACTGGCACTCATGGGAGCCTTGGTAGTGGCAACTTCATTCTAGGGGTTACATACCGTGTGTGAGTGTGTCTTGTCTGTGCGTATGTGTATATGTGTGTGTGAGACAGAGAGAGAGAAAGAGGGAGAGAAAGAGAGGAAAGAGGGAGAGAGAGAAAGGGAGGAGAGAGAATAGTAGAACAAAATGCTAACTTTGCTTCAGGAGTTCTGGGATTTCATAGTGATGTACTGAGGGGGAAGGAAATGATAATGAATGTGTGTCTCTGTGTGTTGACTATATTGACTACTCGGTGTGTGTGTGTGTATGTGTGTGTGTTTGACTATGCTCTGCTGTCTGCACATGTGACTGTGTAGATTGTTTCTTGTACCCACTTTCTGTTGTGTATGTGACTGCGGTGTCATTCACTGTGCCCTTCTACCCTGTGTGTATGAGGTATATGAGTGTGTGTCTCATTCACTCTATTTTGTTTTTGTGTGTGTGTACATGTGTGTGGCTGTGTCATGCACTGTTGACTATAATGTGTATGTGTATAAGTGTGTGGTTGTGTGTCTTGTACTACTGACTGGTGTGTGTGTGTGTATGTGTGTGTGTGTGTGTGTTTGAGACAGATTGCTCTGGTTGCTCTTCACCCTCTAAACTTGAGTCCAGATCCAGCCTCTGGCTGAGTTTTTCTTGGCATTTTCCTTCAGTAATTTCTCTCCTGTTTCTCTGCCTTCTCTTCCTGAATATGTACCATTGCTGGGGATTGGAGCCTTTTCTTGATTCTTTCTTCTTGATGTTTTTATTTATATATTCTGTTTTTTTTCTTTCCTGCACTGTATGAGATTGCTCAGCATTTGCTTTTAACGCTTCTGTGAATATTTCATGCTATCGTTTGTTTGGGGTTTTTTTGGGGGGTGGCTTTTTGGGTCACACTCAGTTACTCACTGTGTTCAATATGCGAGTTTTCCTGTCCCGCCAACAGTCATCACAAGTAGAGTTGTCTTCAGACTCGCTTTTCTTTTGTTTGTTGTGGGCTGGGAGTGAAGCCCAAGGGCCGCTCTCACCTGTGGCTGAGTTGTTCCACCCAGCCTGGCCTGACCTGGACTAGGAGGTCTTCTATGCATTTAAGTCCTTTTAATTTATCATTTTAATGCAGGGGGCAGAGTGGTAGATACATCATGAGGTGCTCAGAGCTGACTCCTGGCTCTGTACTCAGGAATCACTCCTAGTGGGGCTATCGGGGGACTCTAGGGATCAAACTGGACTTAACCATGTGTAAGGCAGGCACCATGGCCAGACCCCAGATCAGAGTATCTGGGAACATCCGTGAGGCCAGGAGGTAAGAAATAGCTGTGAACACATGGTTCAGTCCACTGCAGCTCAGGTGTTGTAAAGCAACTTCCTTCACTTCCATCAGGTCTTTGTTGCAATGGCATCACCCTCTAAGCCTGCCCCTCTCTGATGGCTTCCTCTGTTATCATCTTACCTCCCATTCCCCTTCGGCTGTTGCTTCCTGACCCTGGACATGGTCTATGTAACTCTGATGATCAGGCACTCGAGACAGTGCCTGATACACAGGAAGTGCTCGGAAATAGCCTTGGAAATACCTAGTGCTCCCCCTTCAGACCTGGGAAGTACTCCTGTCTGCCCCTCGGCCTCCACACTCCCTGACCCCGCCCCTCAGCCTCCATACTTCCTTTGAGACTCCTGACTTCAGTGTTATTTCCAGCACCCAACCCCTCTCCCAGAGAAAGGATATAGATACTTAGATCGGGCATCTTTAACCAGAAATCTGACCTGTGAAATCTCTGTAGACATACTGACTCAGACACTGCAATTTGTGTTCGTGAAGCCACATTTAGCCGTGAGCCTTCAGTACTCCACACCGGCATCTGTGCGTTCAGCGAAGAGCAGACTCAAATGCGTTGACTTTTCTGCACACCAGCACTCAAGACAGAGATGTAACGAGGTTTCCAAGTTCAAAACCACTGACTTCGAGGCCCTCTAGGAGCTGGAGTACACAGCTTGGTCAGGCAAGCAGTATGTGCTGGTCACTGGACGTTCCTTGCTCATCCTTCATTCTTAAAAGCACCATCAGGGCTACAGAGATAGAATAACTGGTAAGGCGCTTGCCTTGCTTGTGGCCAACCCTAGGTTTGATCCCCAGTGTTGCACAGGATCTGCAGAGACTCAATAGGTGTGATCCTGAGTGTAGAGCCAGGAGTGAGCCCTAAACATATCTGGGGATGGCAAAAAAAAACAAAACAAAACAGAAAACGTTAAAAAAAAGTCATCACTTGTCTACTTGAAAGCGAATGAAGGCTTGAACCCCACTGCAAAGAAAAACTCCTACGGAGTCCAGCACGTTTTTATTCCCACTATGTGGAACGTTGGTTGTTTATATTCACAGAAACCTGACAGTTCCTTGGTACCCGGCTTCCAGCCTTATCAATGCAAAGAGCAAATCCACTCATCCTTGCTCCATGCCCACCCATGGGTGCCGACACTTTCCTGACATTTCACTAGAGCTCAGCTTAGTTCATTGTTTACTGTGTCCCCAACTTACTGCTTCCCGGGCCAGGTCTCCATGTCCTCGAGGACTCGGGAGATGGAGACTCGTGGTTGGGTCCCCTATTCTTCCCAGTTGACAGAGTGACGTGGCGCCCCATTCCTGATCCTCGTTGGGGATGTGGAGAACACTTGTCTTCCCTTTTTAATGCATTAAAGTCTTTATTGGTTGGATGGCAGAGGAACCCCTAAGCTTTACACTGGTCTCATCAACCCTGGCCAGGCGCTTAGCAACACCATGAGCGGGGTTGCCTTCAGTGGGGGCCTATCAGCTATACTGTCATTTTGCGGGGAGATAAAGAGGAGAGGATTTGGGCCATATCTTGTGCCATTCAGTGGTCACTCTTACTCCTGAAATGAAATGCACTGAAATGAAAAGTAACCCAAAATAAGCATCCTAAATTATTGTTGGGAGACTAGCTCAGTCATTTTGGGAATGGGCAAAGGTTCCCGGAATGTTTGCAGAATTAGCTTTATTAAATGATTTTTTGTATAGAAGAAAATGAATTGGGGAAGGGGGACCTGAGAGCTGGTGATGGTAGCTTAGAGTATCGTTCTCGGGTCCTTGCATTGTATTAGTGGGCCCAACTGGCCAAGAATCTTGGGGATTCCTTGGGCTTCTTGAGCATTACTTAGGAGCCCTTTTCTCCCAAAAAGGAAAGAAAACGATTTTTTTTTTCTTTTTTGCACATAAAGATCACAGGTCAGGAGTGTGGAGCAGTTAAGAGCTTAGTACGGAGCCCCACCACAGAAGACTTCCAGGACAGAACCTGGAATGTAGTTATACCCCCCCACACCCCACCACCACCTGACTTGGTTAGTCGATGGTTCTTTCTCCTGGTCGTAGGGAGCGTGGTCTGGTTAGGGGGATGTGTTTAATCACCCTAGATGATTTAGGCAAATCTTGTGGAACATCTTTTATCTGTCGTATTCACGGTCCATAAAGCCTCCTTTGAAGTCGGGTTGCAGATTGCAAAAAAGTGGAACTGGAAAGTAGGTCACAGTCCTCAGAGAGACAGGCGTCAATATCGAAATTGAAAAGCTATTCTCCCTTCGTATTAAGTTTTTAGGTTACCACCAAGGAAAAAGGCACACTAAAATTAGATGAAGTAAAGGAAGACTGGCTTACTCAAAATGCGGAGATTATGGACTCAAGGCTCAAATTCTTCTTTTGTCTTTTTTTTTTTTTTTTTGGCGGCCATCATTGTGTCTGAGAATTGTACTTGATCTGTTTCACACCTACCCCCTGATCCCTGAGAATTGATCAGCGTGACTGTCATGTTCTTTTCTTTCAAGTCCTTATGTCCTTGTGCCTTTCTCCCCTGTTCCAGAATCTTAGCCATGCCTTTCTTTAGAACCTGCACTTGGGGAACTGTTTTAGAAGAGACACCGCAGCTGAGCCTGGTTTTCAGAGGTTCTTCCTACAATGATAGTTGTATTGGCCTTTCTTCCCCGTCAGCTGGCTAGCCCTGGGTTGTTTTCATTCCACCCTTGCCAAGGAATCTGTCTAGGGAAGACATTGAAAGAGAATGTTCCTCCATAGGAAGGAATTCCCAGGGGGCTGAGCCATAGTGCAGCACGTCAGGTGTTTGCCTACACACAGACGATCTGGGTTTGATCTCCTGACACTCCATATGGTCCCCTGAACCCAACAGAGTAATCCAGTCCCTGAATGCAGAGTCAGGAGTAAGCCCTGAGCACCACTGTGTGTGGCTCCAAAACTCAACCCTCCCCACCCCCAAAAAAAAGAAAGGAATATTCACCTTAGGCTTTGTGGGTGATATTTCTTAAGCAAAGGTTTATGTGTTCTTTTCCTTGAAGAAGAGGGTGCTTTGTAAAATGGAAAGGAAACATTTCTTTAATCAAGGATCTGGGATCTTTAATCAAGGTCCAAAATAGAATGTTTCCAAGTTCATCCTTTGCACAGTCTTTTGCCCAATTATTAGTACTTCTTTGGACAGATCATGGCAAGTCGAAATATGACCATTCTGTTTTAGAAGCGTAATGTTCTGGAGGCCGGGAGCCATAGTACAGCAGAGAGGTCACTTGCCTTGCACTTGGCTGACCTGGTTAAATCCCCAGCATCCCATAGGGTTGCTGCTGTGCGATTCATCAATAAATGCTCAAGTTTTGAGGTGACTACAAGATTATCCGGCCGGCAAGGCAGAGCCTGGCAAGCTACCTGTGTCATATTTGACACGCCAAATACCAGTAACAATTATAGACCTTATTCCCATGACTTGATGGAATGGTTTGAGGCTCTTTATGTTCCTGGAGCAAGCAGGTGCCCTTGGGCTATCTCACATGTGACAGAACGTATTGAGACGTTACTGGTGCCCGCTCAAGTAATCAGTGATCTACAGGAAGTCAAGTGATCAAGTGATCCCATAGGGTTCCCTGAGCACCTCAGGAATCATCCCTGAGCACAGAGCCAGGAGTAAGCCATAAGCTCACTGGTGTGGCCCCCAAACTCCCAAATAAAGAAACAAATAATTATTTCCTCATGAGCTTATTCCGTTAGGATTAGGGAAGGATAAATGCGTGTGTGGTCACCACCGAACCTGAATCTTTCAGCAGCTGAAAGATGGATTTTTAATAATGGTCACAATCATTATTATTTGAGCTTTGTGGAATATTTTTTTACTGCTAGTCAGTGCTATTCACTTCTAGCATCTTCTAGTTGAAGACTAAGTGATACATGGGGTCCTTTTCTCCTGATCTATGGTCTATTAGTATATTCTGACACACAGGATATTGATACACTGTAAACTCTCAGGGTACAATTAACTCTCAGAGCTACTGTGGGAAATAAGATACAAAGCAGCTTCTTTTTTTTTTTTTTTTTTTTTTTTTTTTTTGCCTGGAATCAAAGTGACACCCCTAACTTAGGCTTTCAATTACGCTTTCCAGCTTCCTACCTGTGTTCTTGTATTGGTTTCGTGGGCGGGAGCATTTTCTCTGCGTGGACAGAAACACTTGATAAACTCCACTCCAACCGAGAAATAAATTACTTGCCAGCTATAATGAGACATCAACGCTGAGTAAATTTTCTTTTGCTTGTAAAAATGGGGCAGTATGGAGGAAGAGTCAATAATTATTTATTGCTAATTCCCTAACGCAGCCGCCCGGTGCCCAGGGAAATTGCCATGTGATAAAATGGGCAGGAGTGACCAGTTATTTAACACATACCCTCTAAAGCCTGTGGGTGAAGGGGATGGAGGTCAGCTCGCTGGGGTCCTCTGGGTTCCAGCAAAGCCTGCTCGTCCCATTCTGAGCAGCAAGGGATCCATCTCGCGCCGGATCTCAGGCAAATCACCTTTGCTGCTGGTCTAGCAGGCGCCCAGGCCAAGGAGCAGCTACTGCTGGAGACTTGACTGTCTTCAGCTTCACCCCAGCTTCCGTGTTGGGTTTATCGTTGTTTCGGAGACCTAGGAGAAGTCCACGTGTTTGGAGCTGTTTTGCTTTTCGGAGAAAATAAGATAAACCTTGACCCCAGGGTACAGGGAGGAGAAGGAAAGAAAGAGAAGGGGAAGGGGGAGGGCAAGGTATATGAGAAGGGAGGACAGAGATTAAGGGACTCAAGTACATCTGTGGTATTAAGGAACCATAGAGCTAAATATCAAACCACAGTTGGGAACACTGAAATCACTTGCCCAAATTTTAATAATCACACAGGAAAGCTGCCTGTCAAGGTGGCAGGCTGGACGGGGGAGGAGACAGGTAGGCGAGGGAAGCTGGGAACACTGGTAGAGGGACGTTGGCACTTGTGGGATTGGTGATGGAACAGTGTGTGTTAAAAACCCAAGTGTGAATAATTTTGTAACTCATGGTGCTTCAATAAAAATCAAATTTGAAAAAAAATGAGAATAAGATAATCAGCACTTAATACTCGCTGTTTCGTCGGTATCTTTTTATTAACGGTCCTTCTTACCCATGAATTTTGCTACTGAAGTAATCTGTGCACTGCAATCATAAATAATTATTCCCCAGTTTTCAAAGACAGCGGGAAGAAAACACTACATAGGACTTGATTTTCCCTTGCCTGATCTGTTTCAGTAATTGTCAGAAGTAGCGAATGTCTCACTTGTTAAGTCTTTAAGAAAGACTAGAATGAAATCAATGAGGGGATAGAAAAGAAACGGCTTAGGGAGGGAAGATTCTTGGTTTTGTCCTGCAGGCTGAAGGCCAGTTTCTGGCTTTCTCTTTTCTTGTCTTTTGGATGTTGGGGTACACTCAGTGGTGCTCAGGGCTGTCTCCTGGTTGGGCTCAGGGGACCATCTCGGGTGCTGGGGATCGAACCCAGGTGAGGTGTGTGTAAGGTTAATGCTTTCTGCTCTTCCTGCGGCCTCTGAAAGGCGCAGCAGGGTCCCTAAGTGCACAGAACCCTGTGGCTGCGTGTGACCGCATACTTGGAACAGCTTTCGATAAAATCTGACAGGGGGAGCTGCAGTGAGATGGACCAAGTCTGAGCAGCTTCACGCAGCTCAAGTGTGTGGGGGGCTGTGCCTTAGCCAGCATGGGATTGGAGCAGACGGAGGGGCCGTTGGTCTGGGCTGGTTTTGTAGCCCCTTCCCCAAGAACAACGTCCCCATGTTCTTTGATCTCAGTCTGCGTCCGCACTCACCCTTGTTCTCTCTCACCTTTTCATCTTCCTTCTCGCGGCTCTCACTCGCCAAACACGGATCCTTTTAGCAGAAGGCAGACTGGGGGCCTGGAGAGGCGAGGGGCTAATGCACTTGTCTTGCCCGTGGCCAGCCTGAGTTTGATGTGGAATCTGCTAAAATCCACATCGTTGGCTGCATGTGCCGCTGACTGCCCAAGTGAAGGCTGTTGGTTCCCACACCCTCCTCATGGGTGCCTGGTGTAGTTATATCCAGTCAAGGCCAACGTTGGGTTTCCGATGGCAGGTTTGTTTTGTTGATGAGAACCCAGGAGAGGTCGGCTACACCTACGGGGATGGAAGCTTCGCTCCTTGGGCATGACAGTGGAAGTCATGTGACCCGGGGAGGGATTTCAATTCTGCCCCTTCCCTGTGGATGGACCTGGGTGTTCCAGCTGTTCCGGATCACTGGGCTTCTGCTCCAGGCCACCAGCCCTGACTCATCTTTTTCCCGTCTCAGTGGACACCTTCCCTGAGTCTGCTCTCAGCAAAGGGATTCCACGCAGAGCTTTGGCAGATGAGATGGTTTGCTCAGCGCCTACACCTTGTTTTCTGCCTCGCTCTGAAGAATGAAGTGAAAGGATTCAAGAGCTAGATAAAAGTAAGCAACAGTAAGAAGGATAGCAGGAACAATTACAGTCATTCCAGCTCCTCAGCTTAGAAACGGGTCACCTCGGAAATACTCAGGAGGCTCATAGAGTAAGACTTGGCTCCAGTTTGCGAGAGTTGGTCATGTGACCACATCTCCCAGTTGGTCTATGTGCCTTGGCATAAGTTATGGATTGTTGGTGTGTGAGTTCCTTAGATGTGAGTTGGTTTGGAGGGTCAGGATATCTCTAAACCTTGGCAGATACAGGGACAAGATTTAAAGGACTGAAATACCTATTTCTTCAAAGGCGAATACATGTCTTCAGCATGATTCAGATGGCTTAGATTTAGTCACAACAACAGCTGTCACTGAACTCTTATTGGAAAGGAAGTTGTCATTGAATTGATATTGGTGGAGATTTGCAGTTCTTGAGTTTGTGATCTTTGCTACAGTACACACCTTCATATTAGTTAGAAAGGTTCAGCTGGAGCTGGCTATAACAGCACCTCTACGCTTTAGGCAGGTTTCTCGGTGTGATTTCACATGGAGCATTAGGGAAGCAATCCGACACGTTTGCACCCAGCATTAATCTCCAAGGTCAAGGCTTGCTGTGATCGTGCTAGAGCAAAGACTGTATTGTTTAAGGAGGAGATGCCAAGGTCGAATACGGAGCTGTTCATTTTGCTCCACATCTAACGATGTCATTTGCTGCTACGGCCCCCTACCTGATTCACTGCGGAGAACGGAGCAGGAGCAGAGGGAAGTTGTGCTGGTTTGTGAATCAGACAGGGACCATGGTACAGGGACCATTCCCAGCACTTGGACTTGCCTCTTGCCTACACACACACACACACACACACACACACAGAGAGAGAGAGAGAGAGAGAGAGAGAGAGAGAGAGAGAGCCCTTCCCTGAGGAACAGTCATGGGAAAGAACTAGAAATCCTGTGGAAAGCTGCAGTTTAAGTCATACTGGATAGAGCGGGAGAGATAGTACTGGCTGGGGCAGGAGAGATAGTACTGGTGGGGGAGAGGAGATAGTGCGGGTAGGGCCGGAGAGATAGTATGGGGAGTTAAGCCCCTTGCCTTGCCTGCATCTCATGTGTGTTCAATTTGCAGATTCACATTGGACCCCCAAGTACTGCCAGGGGTCACCCATGAGCACAGAACCAGGAAGAGCCGCTAAGCACCAATGGGCATGAACCCCTCCATCCACCCAGTTATCTGAAATGAGAATAAATAAATAGCCCTGGCAGCTTTAAATGCTACCTTCCTAGAACCCTGGGTGTAGAATCTGGAAGGCTCAGGACCTCCTCCTGCATTGCTCAGAGAACCATCTGTTGTTCCAGGAATGAAACAGGGCAGCGCTGTCCAGGCAATAGGCCAGAGTACCTCCCTCTCTGGCCCCACATGTGGAGCCACTTTGAACAGCGTCTTGTACTTTTCCTCCCAGGTCTTTCAAAGCTATATGTTGCCTTTAGCCCCTGCTATTTCTCTCTGATGTGGTTATAAGTGGGATTGTGGGCTTAGTATTATCTTTTCTGAAAATGGCTGTACTTTGGGCCTATTGGCTTTGTGATGGTCAGTCAATAAGATAATGAGTTTGAAAATATGTTAATAAGTCCTCTTTCCCCAAAATGTAAAAGGTAGCTGTAAGAGCCCTGTAGTATTTTAATTACTGTGGTTAATTTTGCTCTGAAACTCCTTAGGATTAACTAGAAGTATCAAGTTCAAAGTCCCATTGGCTTGTTCTCCATTCCATTCGGTAGCTGAGTATTCGTTTCCTCAAACCCAAAAGAGCCTTTTTAGACATGCCTACAAGTATTAGATATTAGTGGCAGAAAAGTTTAGCTGCGTGGTTGGGAGTGTTGATTCATAAATTGTGTGGCCTGGAAGTCAGTGAAAAGTTACTTAGAGGCTGAAATGCGGAGGCCAGGAAGCATCTGAGAAAGTTGGTATTTATGTTTTCTCTCAATTCAGCCTCTTAGCAGTCAGAATAAGCACCACACTGTGTATCTGAAAATAAGTATTTTGAGACAAACCATTTCTACTAGAGTTTGTAATACAGTCAGACCAGAGCAATACACTACTTACTTACCTTGCATGTGAGAGGCCCCAAAAGAAAATATATAATAAAAATATAAAGGTGAATATAATTAATATTCATGGCAGAGCCTGACAAGCTACCCGTGTTGTATTTGATATGCCAAATACCAGTAACAATTATAGACCTCGTTCCCATGACCTGATGGAATGGTTTGAGGCTCTTTATGTTCCTAGAGCAAGTAGATGCCCTTAGGCTACACCAACATGTGACAGGATGTATGGACATGTTACTGATGCCCACTAGAGCAAATTGATGATCAATGGAAAGACAGTGATACAAGTGATAATAAACACGAATCGGGTGAATGGATAGTTGGTTTTCGAAATGGAATGAGGGGGCCGGAGCGATAGCCCAGTGGGTAGGGCGTTTGCCTTGCATGTGGCCGGCCCATGCCAGCCCGGGTTCAATCCCGGCATCCTATATGGTCCCCGAGCACCGCCAGGAGTTAATCCTGAGTGCAGAGCCAGGAGAAATCCCTGAGCATTGCCTGGTGTGACCCCCCAAAAAAAAGCAAAAAAAAAAAAAAGAAATGGAATGAGGGCTGGAGAGATAGTATGGCAGGTAGGCACAGCCTTTCAACATGCCAAATCAGGTTCACTCCCTTTTGGGGTCCCCTAAGCCTACCAGGAGTGATACCCTGAGTGCAGAGCCAGGAATAAGCCCAGACCACCACCTAGTGTGGTCCCCCAAAACAAAAAATGTTGGGAGGGGTTATTTTTCAAAGTCTGCAATTCTGAAAGAATCTTTCCTCACTTTAATGCAGCCAAAAGCAAAGATCCAAATCCAGCCAAGAAGGGTGTAAAAAAAACACAAGTGGGAAAAACTTCCAAAAGCTTCCAGAACTGTAATTGGAAAGTTGGAAAAAAGCTTCCAAGGTGTCAGCATTGTTGTAAAGCTCAGAACTTCATGTTTGAATCCTCTTCCTCTTCTCTCTGGTCTGTTATATTTTTTAATAATGATGATAATGATCAGAGAGCTAAGAGAGGAGGGAGCCCCCCTTGCCTTGCACCCGGCTGCCATCCTTATTGGAAACCCCCCAAGCATAGAGCCGGGAAGGACCCCTGAGCACCACTGTTTGGGCCCAGAAACAAAAGAGGCTCCTGTATGGTCCCTGAGCGTGAGCACGAGGAGGAGGAGATGGATACCGGCATCAGTGCCCCCAAGAGCTTTTAAATCTTGCACAGCAAATGCTCAGATAAGCCCCTGAATCCAGCTTTGCGATTCTATGAGGGCACCAGGATAATTCCCAGAACCCAGGAGAGGATGTTGACCTACGTGGCACGACACATAATCTCCCCTTCCTGCCCCTCTGGACTCCCATACCGGACTTGATAAAGAGGTAATGGGACCTTTACTTTGTCATTTTCGTTTGTCCCCTCCTTTCCCTTTTCTTATTTGTTTCGATTCTGAAGTCTTAGAAGAAGCCTGTCGTGCAGATACGGCATTGGATGGTTTGAAACAGGAAAGAAGAACTTTAACTGTTATTGGTGCTCTCGAGAAATCAAAATGTTTGGGAATTGTATTTTAGTGAGGTACGCTGGGGGTATTCGTGATCAGAAACACAACAGCTAGTATTTCAAGAAGTGGAAGAGCAGGTGGCATTTTGGCCTGGCCATCAAGGTGGAGGCATTCGGCCTGGCCATCAAGGTGGAGGCATTCCGGCCTTGCCATCAAGGTGGAGGCATTCCAGCCTCGCCATCAAGATCTCTGCTCCCAGGCTTGCTCTGACTCAGCGTCCCAGCACCTGTTTATGTGACGCTGGAAGATGGCTACTATCATACCCGATATGGCACAGACATTTTGCAGATTTTGCTAAGACCTCAAGTAGGTTTGTGTATTCATCTAATGGGACATTGCTTCAGCCAGCCTAGTTTGTTTGGAAGGAGAAAATGCAACAGAGACTCTCCGTAGGCCTCAAAGTGGCAGCTCAGTGTGGAGAGCACAGCTAGGCCTCTGTCCTCAGTCTAGAGGCGCCAAGGAACTGAAGCCGCGAGAATCTGGATGACCTGCCTGAGGCTTCTCCGAGAGAGATGAAGACTAGCCCACTCTGGCGTGCACCCTCATAATTCACAGAAACTGACATTATCAGTTTCAGGTTTGGGTTTGGCCTTGGGGACCCACATCTGGCTTTGCTGAGGTGAGGCGCCTGCCTGTGTTTGGGGGTCATTGCTGGTGGTGCTCAGGGGACCACATGGAAGCGGGTCAGCCACGTGCACAGCAAGTGACTTAACCTTTATACTATCTCCACGGGCCCCAGTTTGTCGTTTAAAAGCCAAAATTACCCTGCAGTGGAAAACTGATAGTTACACAGAGAATGAAAAATCGAAGACAACTGAAGAATCCCCTAAACTCTCAGAAAATGAGTAACGGCTGGTTATTCAGTTCCTGCTGTCTACTGGGCATTTGAGCAGGAAGTTCTAATTTCCGTGGAGTTTTCTGAGGAAATGGAGACTCAGTCAGAGCTTGAAATTTACTCGGCTTCATTGCTCCACCATGCAGCGGATGATGGGGAATGTTCTTGCTACACTCACAGACTGAAATGAGGCGAGACAGAATTGCGATGGGGTCCTAAGCAATGGATTTTGAACCTTGTGTACCCCTAAAATCACATAGATGCTTTTATACATGGATGCTGTGACATTTTTGTATACATCGATGCCATGCTGAAACGATATTTTGTATAATTACATCATCACGTTAGTGTAAGTGTGTAACTTGGGTGACTCACATTTGAGTGTAGCTTGAAGAACACACATGGCAGCCTCAGCTTCCACATGTCAAATACACTCTAGTATTGGAATTAATTTCGTCACATTTTGCTTTTTTTGTTGTGGTAGCTAGGATTTTTAAGTTACATATGTGAATCACATGTATCTGTATTGGGCAGAGGAAAGTTTCAAAAACAAGCAAGATTCCCATTTTGCTACCCAGAAATAACTGGTTAGTATTTTGAAGCTCTCGCCTGCTGTTGGGATAGGAAAGATAGTACAGGGTGAAGCGGGAGAAAGTACAGAGCTAAGTGCTTGCTTTACATGCAGTTGGCCCAGGTTCAATCCAGCCACTGAATATAGTTCCTTGAACCCACCAGGAGTGAACTTGAGCACAGCCACTGGATGTGGCTCAAAAATCCACTTGCCATCGCACACAAGCACGCACACACACACACACACACACACATGCCCTGTGGCCAGCACGCATACACACAGAGTACAGGGTAAGTTATTTGCCTTGTGTAAAGTAGATCCCAGTTCAATTCAGACACAGCATATGTTCTCCCATGCACTCCCAGCAATGATCCTTGAACACAGAGCCAGGAGTACCTGAACACCCCTTGGTGTGGCCAAAAAATAAACCAAAACCACAATGCTCCTAATGCTACTTGATTCGTGTTGGTTTGGAGACTGTTGGTGGTAGGGATCAAACCTGGGCTACCTCCATGCCAAACAGGCTCTCCAGTCCTCTGCATGATCTCTCTAGCTCCTGAATGTTATTTGTAAGTTAAGATTGTTTTTGCTGGGGCCGGAGCGATAGCACAGAGGGTAGGGCATTTGCTTTGCATGAGGCTGGCATCCCATATGGTTCCCCGAACACAGCCAGGAGAGTAATTCCTGAGTGCAGAGCCAGGAGTAACCACTGAGCATTGCCGGGTGTGACCCCCCCACCAAAAAAAAAAAGGATAAAAAGGATTGTTTTTGCTACCTCCGCACTTAATTCCACTACGTGAAGGAACATTTGTGGAGGAGAGAAAGAAACCCCAGGAGTGCTCAGAATGTGACGTTCCTTCAGCAAACGAGCCGAAATCCAAGGATATGGTCTCTGGTTCCATATACACTTGTATATGGAAGTGTTACATTCCCACAACCACAAACATTCCCACAACCAATGTTCCTTCTGCTCTTCCACGCTGCCACTCCCGAAAAATCTTTACAACAAAAATTAAAGCAAGACTTTTCTGCACATACACAGAAAGAAAGCAACACCTCAAGTTTTCCATTTTTAAGAAGGCTTATTAAGGAAAAGAAAATGATTTCAGCATTTTCAGAGTAGCCAACAGGGTTTTTAGGACCCACGGTGAGTTTTCGTCAAGTGTGTATCTATAGGACTATCAAGAAGCAGACAGTTCTGGGTCAGTTCAGCTTGGACGGACACTAGAAGTTCTTACTCGGAACATAGAACGTTGACTGGATTGAATAGTTCTCGGATCACTCTCTCGCCATGATGTTTACAAGCAAAAAAAAAAAAAACTGCAGGTTCACGGATACGACAGGAAGCGAAAACCCTGCAGATGCCATGGGTTGGTGTGTAAAACATCTTACAGTGGCTTTAGGGAGAAAACGTTGAATGAATAAGGATTGAGTAAGGTCGCCAGAAATGAATTGCGTTTCACTGTTCTCACAACAGACAACCTGAAAATGAAATTAAGAATCAATCCAATCCTAAATCTGGTCTGCGAATTAACAGATTCATTCTCTCCCGCCCCTGGCCCCCTTGCCTTGGCAGATCGCACAGACACAATTATTCAGCATATGGGTAGTACCTAGATGCATTTAGGGTGTGTTTGACCCTCGAATGCAAATGTTTCACATGGGTTTGATTTCCAAATATACATCACTACGTTCAAGTGTGCGTTTCTGAATTTAGCTGAGCGTGGATGGTTTCACATTCCAGCTCTTTCGAGAAGCAAACACACGCAAAGCAAGCTAGGCATTAAATTATTCCTGCTCAGTGTATGAGTCGGCATGGCACTTTACTGCTGCCTTTTATTACTTAACAGATGTTGGCATTTCTAAAGAAACACAAACTTTTTCCCCCTTAGAAGCGGATTTTCTTCCTTATGAAACAGACTTGGACTTGTTCGCCTTGGCTTGGGTCTTGTAGCGAGTATGTGATTTATTATTTTTATCACAAAATGGCTTAAAAGAAAAATAATTACAGTCCCATGAAATTCATACATTAGCTCTCTCCTGCTCTCCTGAGCCATAGTTCTAATTATTTTTTCTTATGGTAATTGATAACCAGGTGAATTCCCTGGCCCTAGCAATCTTCTAGAACATTTGTCGCTCTTAACTTTCTGGGGAATAATAGAAAATCTCTGAGTTCAAATATATGTCAAAGTGATGTACTCCTTCTGTCCATAAATAATGATTTTGGGAAGAAACCATGAGGGGTGACTTCATTTATTTCAGATTTGCATCCAGAAGGACGTTCGTTAACATCTGAAGTGCCCAAAACTTAGCAGAGGTGTTTCCCAGCTCAAGGTTAAACGGGTCACACAGCCTGGTACTCGGAGGCAGGAGGCACACCGTCAAGCGGTTCACATATTTCAAAGCTTTTATCTCTTGCAGGGAACACACTTTGCCATTCGTCAGAGAAACGGCAGGAGGAGAGGAAGAGCTGTACTGTCTTGTCCGTTAATCGAATAAAGCATGGGCCATGCGGATTTTTCCTAGGGGAAGTCTCACACTGAGTTGAGTAGTTGTCGTGGTTGGTATTAAAACATTAGATGAAAGGGATTCCATCGTTATAAATTACCAGGCTTTCTGTGTGCTTTTGCCACAGCACTTTTTCAGTCCCGCTCTATTTGCATGTAGAGTTTTAATTAAGAGATAACTGTCGCCACAGGTTGGCTGCAGAAGGCTGTGGGCTCCAGCAGAGAAAGCCGAGCTGGTGCCAAGTCCTACAGGTGGGGAAGACAAAGCGGGGCGGGGTAAGATAATAGGCTTGTAATTAACGGCATAATCGGCCCTTTTCTACCAGAATGAATTGCGGTAAAATATTTGAAATGTGCTCACTGTTTCTTTGAATCATTTTCCCTATTTCTTTGTGATGCCTTTTCCGAGTAGCTCTGGGGAGCCTCTTGAGACAGCCTCAAGCACCTGCCTTGCAAGCAAATGGTCCTGAGTTTAAATTCCCGGTGCCTCACATACTCCATGCTAGCCTTGCAGCTCTTTTGTCTGTGACCCCGCACTACTAGTGAGGGCTGCAAAAAATGAGGTGTGATCCCTGGAAAGCACTAAAAAGAAAATATTGCCAGTACTGCAGTCAAGAATTATGACCCCTGGTGCTCAGCGAGCTCTACATGCATCACTTGTGTGTGTCTCAGCTACAAGGGCCAGCTGTGGCGAGCAAGAGTGCTAGCACTGTAGCTGGAGAAGGACTAACTTTTGGTGCTTACCATGGCACAGAATGCGAAGGGGGAGATGAAGGGTAATAAGGCAGTTAAATGCTGTTTCCCTAGTTGACCTTTTCAGCACATTGTTTGTTCAACTGCATCATAATCATTGTGAACCCTGAGGTTCAGAGTCTAGAACTATTTCATCTCTTCCTTCTGATGGAGACTCTTCAGGCAGGCCAAGATTCAGGATATGGCCTGAAGTACATACTCCCCTGGTCTGGAAAGTCACAGAGAAGGCTGAGATGGTCCCTGAGTACCCAGATGATGGGATGATCAGAAGCTGACCACCTCAGCAGCCTCTCCCTTGGCTTAATGGCCCACAGTCTTGGAGCCTAATAAAGAAATGCTCTCCCACCCACCTTTGTTAGAGAGGTATAAAGGAATCCTGCCTTAGAAGAAGACTCTTCCAAGCTTGTCAGGGGCTGGAATCTACCACAAGTGTGTGGTGGCCAGAGGGTAGGTAAGATAGAGAAAGGACCAGTTTGCTAATAATAGTTGGGAATGGTAATGCTAGACTAGAACTGAGTATTGAAAGTAGATAAAGGGATATAGATGATAATCCTTCAGTGTCTGTATTGCAAGCCACAGTGTGCAGAGAGAGAGAAAGAGAGAGTACCTGCATAGAAGTAGGTTGGGGAGAGGGAAACTGGGGACATTGGTGCTGGGAAATGTACACAAGTGGAAGGATGGGTGTTTGATCACTGTATGACTGAAACCCAATCAGGAACATCTTTGTAATGGTCTCATGGTGATGTAGTAAAAGGAAAAAAAGTTCGGGGCCGGAGCGATAGCCCAGCGGGTAGGGGCGTTTGCCTTGCACGCAGCCGGCCTGTGCTGGCCTGGGTTCGATCCCGGCATTCCATATGGTCCCCGAGCACTGCCAGGAGTAATTCCTGAGTGCAGAGACAGGAGTAACCCCTGAGCATCGCCGGGTGTGACCCAAAAAAGCAAAATAAATAAATAAAAATAAAAGAAAAATGTTCAATTAAAGAAAACCCTCCTGTAATCTGGGAATTTCCCTGCCTTACTTACCCTTCTGTTTCCCTAAAGTCTTTTCTGAATTCAGCCATCTGCTTGAGGACAGGAAGCCAAAGGTCTATGTCCACTGCAACATCTGTCTCTTTCATCAGGAAGTGGCCTGGCTTGCTCACAGGCTTTTCCTAGCCCTGGGACCTCAGCCAGAGAGAAAAGACTCTTCATGTACTCTCTGGAAAAGTCACTAGCCTCATCCAAAGCTCTGATTCAGTTCCACTCCAAAGAACTAGGACTATTTCATGTATCATAGGACAAATGAATTTGAAGTCATCCTGTGTTATTGATTGAGACCCTGATCCCATGTTGGGGGTGGGGTTGCATTTTGAATGCTCCTTCATGGTGACTCAGGCTCACAGATGTAAGCAAGGACGCACTTGCTTCGGGCTGTACTTCAGACACTGCTCCCTTTTCCTTCTCTCTGCCTTCATCTCATCAACCAATTAATTCCATCCCCTCTCCTCTCTTTTATCCTAACCAGTTGCAGTCCATTGGGAACTGGTCAGTTTTCATGTACAGTAACAGTGTGTGGAACAGCCCCCCCGCCCCCCAGTCCTGCTCTCCAGTGGAGAGAAAATAAATGCCACACTGGAATCTGCCATTCCTTGATGCTTCAAAGTCTTGCATATCATGGCAGATTGTCTTTTCCAAGAGCTTGGACACTCTGAAAGGCTTGTGTGGGAAACTCCTGTGGATCTTGTGATGTCTTTCATGGTTGGCCTTGGTTTGTGCTTGAAACTTTTGCTTGCATTTATTGCGTGTAGCTCAACTGGCTTGGCGAGGACTTGAGCCACCCCCTCCCTTCTTTCTCCTGTAAAGCTCGTTTTTTATAGAGGGAGGCAAAGCTGTCACTGAGAGACCACCTTTTTATTGTACGGTGGCCTGCCAGTTCCTCGTGCATCTGCATTTTCCTCTCCGAGGGGCCTACATCCCTCTGGGAGACGGTCAGTGTAGAGGGGTGCATTCATGGAAATAGAGAAGCTGGGGAAGCCGTCCAATGCTCTGCTCCTGCCCATGTCTTCTCTGCCTGCTGCCAGAGACGTGTATCACCTTCGATCTTGGACCAAGTCCTCCTATTCTCATGGTGCCTGTTCCAGTGGGTTATTGCATGGGGTTTACTAGGGTTTATTTGAGCCGTGGAATGGCACACACCATAGGGGCAGAGAGTTCAATTGTGCACTTAAAGATCACTCCACATGTTCCCCCAAGTTGTCGTTTCCAGTGGGGACATGGCCAGAATCTTGGGTCGTGAAGCAGAGTCGTCACTTACAGTTTATTCATGTGGCAGCGGCTCAGCTCTTGTGAGGAATTGCTTAGAAATAAAGCAAACCGGCATTGAAAGTACCTAGACTTCCAGTCAATGCTGTCCCCTTCTACCCTCAACAGCCAGAGGGAATTAAATACAGAAACAACAGAAACACACAGCAGAGACCTAGAAGCGTAGAAGAGCCTGGGCAGTGCAGATGGTGAGTTTAAAACCCTAACCTCGTAATATGTACATATATATTTATGTTATGCAGATAAATGCAGTCATCCTGTGTCTGTCTCTCTCCTTCTGGCTAATTTAGCTCAACATAATCTTCTCCATGTCCATCAGTATATATGTACATATTAAGATACCAATATCCAAGGTCAAGTGAAACATATATCAGGAGGTCTTGTCAAAGGTGGAAATTATCACAAACGTGTGGGAGTCAGAGGCTAGGTAAGACAGAAAAAATGGAACAGTGTGCTAACAATTGTCGAGGGTACTAATGCCAACCTAGAACTGAGCATTAAATAGAGGCAAAAAGATACACATGACAACCCTTTAATGTATGTTCTGTAATCCATAGTCTGGAGGGGAAGGAAAGAGAAAAAGAGAGAGAAACGGAAAGAAATAAAGAACCTGCCATGGAGCAGGGCTGGGGGGGGGGGGGAGGGAACCGGGGACGTTGGTGGTGGGAGATGGGCGCTGGTGGTGGGATGGGTGCTGGAACATTGTATGACCAAAACCCAAATATGAACTTTTTAATTGTATATCTTTGTAATTGTAAAAATAAAAAATTAAAAAAAAATTAAAAATAAAACCCTAACCTCGTTAGGTAAGATAGAGAAGGGAACATGTGTGAATAAATGTCAAAAGGTCTGATACCAACATAGAACTGAGCATTAAATACAGACAAAAAATGCAAATGATGGCTTCTAAGTGTACGTAGTGTAACCCACAATGTATGGGAGAAGGAGGAGAGAGAGAGGGAGAGAGAGGGAGAGAGAGAGGAGATAAAGAATCTGCCATTTAGGCAGGGCGTGGGAGGAGGGAGGGAATTGGGGACATGCGTGGTGGTTAAGGGGCACTGGTGGAGGGCGGGGTGCTGGAAAACTGTGTGACTGAAACCCCCAAGCGTGAACAACGTTGTAATTGTATATTCACGGTGGTATAATAAAATGTTTAAAAAAAAGGTATCACTAGTAATCATTTCTGTTGGTTGCATAGTAAACATTTAGTCAGTTATTTGTTTAAAAAAAACAGTGAATAAAGGGATGAAAATTAAAAAAAAAAAAAAAACCCTAACCTCGGACTCAGTGGAAAACAAATGTGGAAGGGTTGAAGTTTACAAATGAAGGAACTGCAGGAATCTTTTTTGGGGGTGATGTGGGGTTCAATCATACAAAGTTCCGACACCCATTCCTTTACCTGTGCACATTTTCTACCACCAATATCCTAATATCCCTCTTTCCACCCTGACTGCAGGATTCTTTCCCAAAGACTCCCTGATGGATTTTAAAGATGCTGTTTTACAAGTAAAAACAAACCCAGAAACTACCTGCGCTAAGGGACTCCTTGCAGCCTGCCGTTGGCTATATATTAATACATCTCCAGGTTCAGAGATCAGAGGATGGAGGTCTTGGAGGGATGTGCTCACTTGCTTTGGCAAACGCCACATAATAACAACTACCCAAATGTGAACTTCGTAGCTGCGCCGACCTTGAAAACCAACCCCTTTATATCATTCCTGCTTTTCTCTCAATTGTAGTCTCACAAACTCTACTTACGACATGGATACCTGTTTGAATAGGAACATAGGACAGTGCTGTAACATGGTGAGGGCTGCATGTAAGTTGACCTTTCCCACCCACACTATCTTGTTTCTCATTCTACAAGGAATTTCTGTTAACCCCACGAGGTCCCCCATTCTGGAGCCAGACTGGTTTAGTCACCTGTCTTGCACGGAGCCACCCCAGGTTCTATCCCTGGCACCATGCATGGTTCCCTGACTGCCTTCAAGAGTGATCTCTGAGCTCAGAGCCAGGAATAAGTTCTGAGCATTGCTGGATGGAAGCTCAACCCCGTTGCTCCCCAAGAGCATCCCCATTCTGTTAATCTGGGATTCCATTGTGTGTCCTTCCCACCATCCTGCTGCAGAAGTTGTCATCAGCTTTGTCAAATCACTCAACTCTTGGTTGATTCACAGCATGCTGCTTTGCCATCCTTAGAGTGAAACCAGCAAGATTTCCAAGTACGTGAAAGTTATTTTGATACGGAGCATATGGAAAAATCTCGAAGCCAGGTGCCTGTACAGGGGAAGAAGATGGAACGGCTCGTGATGGGTTTGGCTTGTTTTCCATTTTTCATTCCTGAGACACCTCTGTCCCTAACTGATCAGCCCTCCTGGCTCCACGTCTCCTAGGCGGGCTGCCCCTGATGGCCCTTTGAGAGGGGGCAGTACCCCCTTGTGTCAGGAGCCTTCTCAGGAGTTGGGGTTCAATACATGCAGGGGTTGTCGTTTCCCTTCTCCTTTTCATTTGTCTGAATCATATGAGCAAGTCTCTGTCCTTCATGTGAGGGTCAGAGCTTTCAAGTTATAGGAAGTGATGGGGGCAAGAGTTACAGCACTAGAGGTGTTCCTGTCTCTATCCCCAGAGCTGGGATATCAGCACACTTGGATGAATGAATGAATGAATGAATGAATGAATGAATGAATGATGCTAATTTACCAGGAAGCCTCAGTTTCTCCTGTTCTTCCATTTCACTTAGTAGCAGATTCAACATGGTGGCTCTTGGGTTGCGAGAACATATTCAGGTAGTGACTGCCTCAGGCTACTGGGAGGCTGCATTTGATACACCTTCAGATCCTGACCCTCACTGACCTCATTAGCTTTGTGGGTCACGTGTCTGTATTTTCAACTTCTTTGTTTGGTTTGAGGGACTAAACCCAGCAGTGCTCAGGGGTTATTCCTGGTTCTGTACTCAGAAATCACTTCTGGAAGGTTCAGGGTGGGATGCCAGGGATCAAACCCTGGTTGAACATTTGTCTTTTGTGCAAGACAAATGCCCTCCTCGCTGTGCTTCCTCTCGGCCCCAGTGTCAGAAGACACTGCCTCTTCGCTTCCCTGCATTCTCTGGCTTTTCCTGAGTTCCCAATAAATTTGCCAACTCTGCCGGCATATTTAATACATTTGGACACATGAAATTTGAGTATCACTGTCTTCCCGTTCATCATCGATGGGCTCGAGCGGGCACCAGTAACATCTCCATCTTTTTTTTTCTTCAGAGATGCAATGTGTTGCCTATCCTGTCCGTTTTAAAAGAAAGGATTTCCTTTCAAGGAATCAAAAATAGCTCAGGCAAGACTGTAGGGCTGTGAAATAGAAAGTCAGGAATGGGTTCTTGTCTCTACCTCCAGTTTTTGGAGTTAAAACACTCTTTGGTTTTGTCTCAACTTCCCGAAATGGGGTGCGTGTTTTCAAAAATTGATGTCAAAATAAACTTGCTTGCTCCAGGTAGAAATTGTGACATGCTTGTCAGTGAGGGGCTTACCTAATTACAGATGATCAAAAATAATGCAGAAGCATCATTATGCTTTGAACCAGGAAATGGCTTGTGACTGTGTTAGCAAAGCAGAAGATAATATTTAATTATATGGCTTAAGGGAAACTATTACCTGTTGTTTAACAGAGAAAGAACAGGGCCAGAGTGATAATCCAGCAGGGAGGGTACTTGCCTTGCATGCAGCTGACCTAGGTTCATCCCAGCATCCCATATGGTCTCCTGGACATTGCCAAGAGTGACCCCCAAAGTCTAGAGCCAAGAGTAAGCCATTGAGCTTAGCTAGGTGTAGCCCAAAACACAGAAAGAACGAAACAGCCAAACACTCTATACCTTTAAGGTACTGTTGGTATTCCATGCATGTATAAGTGAATGCAAGATTGGTACCTCAACCTGAGCTGTTCAGAAGGAAAAAGAGCACAGTTATGTGAATGTCTGTCATTGAAACTTTCCAGTTCTGATTTCTTCCCCTGGATAGAAGAAATCAGCCAGGAACATTTCAAGATCCTTTCTGATTCTGATCTATTCTTGCCGTGAAAATGAATCCTCAAAGACTTAAGTTTAAAAAAAAAAACTCGAGTTACCATTTCAAGTTACATACTCTGAGCCCACAAGGTTTCTGTCCTCTGTTCCTGCTCTTAGAATTATTTCAATAGAAAAAAAATCGAGATGAATATTAACTGAGAGTCTCAAGTAGTGGGACAGGGGTGGGGAAGGGCAGAATTGGGGTGACATAGAACAGGAATAAAGGGTTTTGGGCAGTTTGGTTGAATGAAGGTGCAGTAACTTCATGAGTAAATATTATCATCCCCATTCTACTCAGTAACAATCTTTTTAAAACCTGAGCAAACAATAAAAATAAATGAATAGAAATGTCATGTTTAACAAGTTCAACACTCTGAAGGATAAAAACAGATTCTTTTTCCCTCATTTATGTATTTGCAGAAAAAAAGAAGGGACTATTTAACCACAAAGACCTTCCTCTCAAAGCTAATAGTAATGGGAATGTCACTTATTCATACCAAATGTGCTGATGACTTATTGTGATCAATCCTGTTTTAACTCTCACAACAGCCAGTGTCATGGCAGTGTGACTCACTCTGATTGTTGTTGTGACTCCAGGAATGGCGTCCACTTGTTGAAGCCCGGTGCTCATATTTGCCCTGTGCTCTGAGTGCTGTGTAAGCAGCTGCACCGTTGATCTGGATCAGTGTCTGGCTTCAGTGCCAAGCGTCTGTGATTGCTGGACCTGCAACTAAAGCTTTCCCTGACTCCTGAGTTTGCCAGTTTCTAGTCCTATAATTTCAAGTGATTTAAGCATAGATCATACTTGGTGATATTTTCATACAGAAAGGGAAAGCGTGTGCCAGTGGGGCCAGTGCAATAATTGAAGTTGAAAGAAATTGGGAGGGATGACTCTGAACCCTCAGACTTTTAGAGAGGAAAGCTAAAATAACGCAAAATTCAAGTATGCATGACCTTGAAAAGATGATTGTAAGATCTCTGTGTTTTATGGATGAACAGTGGCACACTTCCAGACCAGTATATCTGTTTTATCCTGTTATTCAGAGCATTAACACTTTGACATGAGTTTGGGAAGGAACACTAGAACCTCTGGGGATAGGGGATTTGTAGGGAGAAGGGGCTTACCTGCCTATGCCTGACAAACCACTCTTGGTGGTTCTGGGGGTAGGATGGGGGTGGGGTGTACACAGTGCCAGGGATTGAACTAGGGTTGGTCAAATGCATGGCAAGAGCCTTTCCTACTCGTGATGCTGTTTGTTTGACCCATATTAGAGACAATCATTTTGAAAAATAGAGTCTTCTCTCTCTGTGCCATCAACACTGGTTCTTATCTGGAGTGGTGGATCTTGGGTAAGGGACCTTTCTCCTTTCTGTAGGGGTCACAAAGATGGCTCTCACTTGCCTCCTTTGCTTCAAGAGCCCTGTTAGCACCAAAGGCACCCCAAATCTTGTCCTGCACAATCGCCAATAGGCAGGCCCTCTTTCTTATCAATTCCTTATACATTGGCTTGTTCTTTACTCAGTCACACAGTCATATAATGAATAATTGTTCAGTATCAATACCCAGGCCAGGTGTTTTGAGGATAAGTTCGGATAAACCACAGCCAAACATTCAGGCTTGTGGTTTAGCTAGGGAGGAGAGTTAGCCCATGGTCATTGGCCAGCACAGTGTGTGGACCACACAGTTACAGGAGACACAGGAGTGCGGTAAGGAGTGGCAGTGGTGGAAATGTGACGGCAGTGCGGGCGACAGACTCCTTTCAGCCTTCTGCCATCCCGTAGAGCAGGAGGTTTGCATGTGTGAGTTGGTTTGATGTGTTTAGTTTGGTCTGCATAGAAGCAACATATTCTAATATTAACCAGGGAAGGAAAATAACTTTTTGAGCTCATTTTGGGAACTTGCAGGCTGATCAGTGAGACGTGTCTTCCTTTAAAAATTGCATTAGACGAAGAGGTGGCCAACATCTCAATCTGTTCACAGCATGCTCAGATCAAATTTAGTGATTAAAAAAAATTGGAGGGGGCAATGTGGAAAGTGTAGAACAAGGACAGTAGAGCCTGGTTCCCATGTGTCCTTGAAGTGACCTCAACAAATCATGCCTGCCACAACAGGTGACTTCCCCAGCTTAGTGTTTTTAACAGCACTGTACGTGTTAGCTGGACTTTCTGCCATTGGCCACAGTCAGTGGTTCTTATACTTTGCCCTGATCCAGTTCCGTCTGAATTTTAGCAGTGTCTCAGGGTGTTTAGAAACGTCTGCTGTCCGAATAGACTGGGAACATGAGAGCAGAAGAACTGTAGTCAACTGTCCTGGGCCTGGAGAAGGGGGTGTTGCCATGGCACCTTTGATGCTTTGGGCCACACAATCTCTCCTTTTGTAAGTTTATGTAGTGGGGTGGTAGTCCCGTGCCCAGGAGCAGCATCACTGACTTACCTGCTAGAGGCCAGTGACCGTCCTCATGGTGACAACGGAGATGCTCTTCCAGGAATAGTTGAATGTCCCCTGGGGGGACAAAATTGTGTGTATGTCTGTGTGTGTGTGTGTCTGTGGCGCATGCACACGCATGTACACACACACTCATGGCCTGGTGAAGAGGTCACCTTGCTCATGGATTCCCAGTGGAGGCTGAGGGAAGGTTCGGAGGGAGGTTTGGAGCTCACCTGTGCATGGAGAGTTGCACTCCAGGCTCTCTGGGAAGTCTGGGGGTGCAGTGTGTGATGGGGATGGACTCAGGAGTGTCCAAGAATGCTGCCCAGTGTGGATACACGGATCAGTCAAGGTTAAGGTGCCTGTTAGAAGCTTCCAAATAGATGGTAGCAGGTCAGGAGAAATTTAGTCTGAAGCCCAAAGATATTTTCTTTTTGTTTTGGGGTTTTGGTTTTGGGGCCACACCTGGTGATACTCAGGGGTTACACCTAGAGGTGCTTGGATCGTGTAGGATGCCGGTGACAGAACTGGGGTCAGCCACATGCAAGGCAAGCACCCTATGCACTATACATACTATCACTGTCCCAGAGTCTTTGACTGAGACCTGGAAATGCCGATGGTGCGTATTTCTGGCTCTCAAACAACTAGGTCCAGAGGAGCATTAGAAGATAGTCACGGAGAGGCAAAGCAGGCAACCGATATGAACATCTGCATCTCGAAACTCTGAACCTCTGCTGTGGACTGCAGCGCAGATCCTGGCTGCCCAGGTGCTCCAGCCTTCTCAGAGATGCCTCGTCATTTGCAGTCATGTGACAGAGTGATGGAGATGTCATCAGGGTCACCAAGACCACCCTCAGGTTCACGGGCACAATGGAGGGGGTCCCCACATCTCAGACTGATTCCAGGGACAGGATCCCAGTGAAATGAGCACATGGAAATGGCGCATGCGGAGATGTCAAGGGCCCCAGGTGGGCTCCACTGAGGAGTCTATCCTGGGAGGCACTTGGTGCGCATGTGCGCCCTTGTCTCTCAAATGCATTATGACAGTGCCGTGACTGACAACAGGGACACGCCTTACGGCAGGGCCAGAGAGCTGTAGTGAAATTAGGATTGTTGTTTGGTGTTAACGTGCAAGATTGATCCTGTTAGCATTCTCTGCCTGGTCCTCGGCCCAGAATCCAGGGATAAGTTCAGATCCTGTGCTTGAACCACTTTGTCCCCTGCCGTAGCAGTGGGGAGCCACTGTGTGTGGGACGAGTGAGAGCCCGCCTCACCTGGGTCCGCAGAGGCCAGTCCTGTGAGCATGCCTGGCCACAGCTGTCTTGGGCCCCCGGTGAACCGTTCCTGGTACACAATTCAAAGTCCAAATAAAACTCACCTATTGTGCTAAGTCTCAGGAGCATTTCACTGGACAGGGCATTTGAATAACAAAATGTTTGCAATGTATTCCAGGTCATTTGGTTAGCCGGGAAATTACCTTTTTTGTGTTTGTTTCTATGTGTTGGGCGGCCATCTAGCATCTCATAAAATAATCGTACAAGGCTCCATCTGGGGAAACCTGGCTTCTAATCATAGCCCAGCGCTTTATTACCTCGGCACCTCTATCGCGGGTAATAAAACCTCCCATTTTTGAAGATTCAATGAGATGTATACAATGCCTAGCATGGTGACTGACACCTAATAGACATAATAAATAGTGGTGCCATTGGTATTAGTGTCAATAATTGCAGTAATAGTCGTCGTTTTATTATTGTCTTTCTTCGGTGAGATGTGCCATTACTTTTCTTGGATTAATCGGTTGCAATATTCACCCTCCCGTATTTTCAGCTAAATGGCTTTCAGTTTTTCAATTAAAAATTCGGTTGAACAGTATCAGAGGCATTTTAATAAAAATTTTACTGAGCTTGATTAGTTGACGAGAAGTAAATTGCTCATTTTTGATTACCACATTAACTCTTTCTGGCCATTTGGGTACCATTTAGTAAATTACCTCTTTTAGTACAGGTCTCCAAATGTTACCCAAGCGACCAGAAAGAGTTAATAATGTACCAACAGACAGAGCTGTTAGCTACCTTCTTATCATCAGAGCTGTCTCGTTCTGTTAACCATTTCCCTTCGTCTCTTCGTCAGCTTCTTGAAAGAGGAAATACTGGATATGGTAACTTATTTATAATATATTTGAGAAGCTCAAGAACATATATGGTGAGCCCCCACCCCCTACTCCTTCTAAGGGGGCTTTAGGTTGGGGTGTTCCATTCATAAATCAGGAAAATGGGTAATGGGGATCATAGCAGCATATGGCACCATCCACGAAAAGGTGTTTTCTGGGTGGACAGATAGCCATTGGCACCTTGCTTCTGATCTGGGGTTCAGAGTAGGAGCCATCTTCCAATAATAGGGCAAGGGGAGGGCCAGAACTCCACAACTTTTATGGTGCCTCTACATGACCAGTTCCCGAGGGTGTGTACTTACCACCAATTTTCTTGCAGAGCTTGTAATGATTTAGAAGAGTCCCTTCTTCCTCCTGGGGGAGCCTGCCATTGACCCTTTGGATTATGCCTCCAACTCAAGTGTCTTTCAGAGGATCCTGGGAAGAGTTGCAGCCATTCCCTGGGAAAGAAAACTTGTTTCCTGAAGTACTTGAGGACTTGTTAGTCTTTTCCCTTATGTGAGGTTCTCTCTTCGTTGCCCTGATCCGGGGACCATCAATGTGACATTCTGCCTTTGGGTGGGTGTTTAACAAGCTTTGAGAAAAAAACAAATTAATGTCTTTGGTCATTTATTCCAGTGTTCTCAATGGCAGGGGTTATATGATATCCTCCTCCATGGACCTAGAACTGTGCCCCTTTAAGGGTGGGGCGCAGTTGCACATTGCATTACTGGGGGCCGCAGCATGAGACTGGGGGAGGCAAGTGGTTGAACAAAGGGGCCACAAGAAGAAAAAGGGTCGAAGGGATCACCAGGGCAAGAAAGGTTGAGAACCACTGGTGGGCGCAGCAGATAGGTGCTAAGCATGTACTCTGCCCTCTGGGCGCACAAAGATGAGTGAAAGCACATCAGGACTGGGAGTTGGGCTGGGAAGATGGTCAGTGATGTCCTGTGCAAACAATACCCAGTGCACCCAAAGCTGCATCACCACAGCTGCCTGAGAGGTCCGAGCGGGGCAGCCCACCAGGTCGGAAGCAGACTATGAAAAGGACCCGTCTGAGCTGAGGCGAAGCTGAGTGCTTGGCACGTAGTGGGGTTCTCTAAAGCAGGACAGTAAGTAGAAAAGCACCAAGGACAGAGCAGTCTTGAAGATGGAAACCTGGGGGCCCGTATTGGAGGGTAACGGGCGCACGTGCCCTGCAGAGAGCTAGGCTGGCTAAGTCAGGAGACACCAGGCCAGTGTCCGGCTCTTGCTCCAGTTTCAACCGTAATAGAGAAAGAAAAGTCACAGAAGGACATGGTGTGGAGGGTGGTTACCATCCGCTTCTGAGGGACCATTCTTTTTGCCTTCTTCTCCAAACCTGTCCATTTTTATAGATGAAGAATTTGTATATAGAAAAACTATGCATTCAGGGATGCAAAGAGAAAGCGCTATAGAGAGATAATTCAGTCTGTTGGATTCCAGCGTAAGTGGCTCAGCAGATATTTAATTCAGGTGTTTTCCTTGCCCTGAGGGCCAGGTTGGAATGGGAGCTGGAGGGACTGAGAGAGAACAGCGGACAAGGCATTTGCTTTGCAAGCAGCCAGTCCCGGCTTACAATGTTGTAGGTACATTTTGTTTTAGGCCAGGCTGCTCTTACGTATGGACCCCGAGGATGGACTGTACTGACACTGAGGATTGTGCTTTTTCTGTCTCTTTGGACTAGCCTGTTGACCCTTTCATGGATGTAGCTAGAAAAGGTAGAGTGAGCGTTATAGGAGAATAGCAACCAGGTTGTGAATGGCCCCTCTGCTATTAGCCCTGCCTCAGGAAATCCTGCAGAGTCTCAAATGAAAATGCTTTCTCCTTACCCATGGAAAAGAAACTTTCAGTGGGACTAAGACTAATTAATTCCTTGTTATTCCCCCATGTACCTCTGTGGGTGAATTTTGATATTTGTCCTGAAATTCTTATCAGTGCTTCTATTTTTAGAAACAGTACCTCCTAGCTTTCTTCTCTGAGTTCAGCGATCTGTCATGTGACTTATTTGACCTTGTGTTGTGGCAAGGGTTTCTTCAGACAGGCCAAAGATCGATGCTTGTAAATCTTTACATTGTTTTCACAAAGAATTTTAATCGCAGGGGCATTTGATCCGTAATGAATTATATCATTATCATGATACGTTAATAATAATGATCGCTCTCCCAGAATTAAAGGAGTTTTAATGCAATATATGCCAAGTCCTTGGAACACGGACCCCACACTATAACCAGCTCTCACATACTTACTACTGTTCTTTATTTTTCTAAAATAGCATGTTAGCTTGACTGCAGAGGAGGAATTCTATGTGCCCTTATGTGAATAAGTGCAAAAAAACAATACTGTATTTTGTTTACTTTAGATTAGCATGTACACATGCGCACGTACACATACACACACAGTAATGTTTGTTTCTGGTGCTATGACATTTCCAGTTTACAGCCAAATTCTCTCTGCATCAAGTTGATGCTTGTCCCTATGTTGGGGCAATCAGTATAGATTGACCCCCTTCCTGGGTTGTGGTTGCTAAGCTGTTGTTGGGAAATTAACATCCCAATCACTTCTCCAGCCTATTTTACACTCTGGCTGCCACACTCTAACAGTCTCTAGACAAGAGCCCTGAATGGCAGTGTCACGGCTAATGCCTTGTTCGGAGCCTCTTGGCCACGGAACCACAAATATGCATGGCATGCTTTTCAAGTTCCGTGCAGTTCCCTTTAGAAGCCCCGGGAGCTTTGCTTGGTGGCAGCTGGCAGCTCACAAGTGCATCCCGCCATCAGATGCTGGCCGTCAGGGAGCCCCTCACCAGCTCACTGAGAAACTAAGCAGCTCTCAGTGGGACTCGTCATCCAGGGAGATGCCCCCGTTTTCCTGCTCACTGAGGATCCCGTGCTGTCAGGAGCAGCGTCCCTAACAGCTCCACTCCTCCACTGCTGCACTACACCTCTCTGGGGAGTCACTACTCCTTATCCCACTGACCAGGAAAGGGCCTCTGGAGTTTCAGATCAGCTCCCACAAGGATGAGTGGTTCCATTCAACAACTTCTTCCCTGCCCTCCAGAGAGCCTCTTTAAGTTCTTACTTGTTTTTGCATTCAATGATCAGTCACTGAAAGACCCATCGTTGGCCGGACATCCATGATACCTGGTGCGGGAAGGGTGTCCAGGAGAAAGAGGTAAATGCTTTGAAATGTGTGCTTGTGTTCAGGAGTCAGGGTGATCCGTGCATCTTAGAGAAACTCTGACATGTGTGCCTGCCAGTTCTTTCCTTGGGAGTCTTGCCTTAGCCTGCCTGCTGCCTCCTCCCCCTCTCCTCCTCATCTTCCTCCTCCTCTGTCTCCTTTTCCTCCTTCTCATCCTGAGGAACTCTTACGTAAATCAGCGTCTTATATGGTGGTTTCTTCTATTTTCACAGTCTCTCTCTCTCAGCTCATTCAAATCTGTTGTTACAGGCTATGAATTCTCACTATATAAATAGCTTATCTCTCTCCCTCTCTTTCCCTCCCTCTCTTCCTTTCTCTGTCCCTCTCTTTCTCCCTCTCTCTCCCTTTCCCTCTCTTTTACTCTGCATGTCTCCCTTGCCTTGCTCCATCTTCTCATGGTGTTTGTGTTTGTGTTTGGGAGGTGCATGCACAATGCTCAGAGACCATGCAGTGCCAAGAGTTAAGCCCTCACGTGCACAGCTCACACCCCAGTCCTTGGAACCTTTTCCATGGCCCTTGTTCCATGCTCGGAGGCCTGTTTCACCAAAACCATTTACTCCAGTTCTCTTTCAGCTCTCCTGGTCCATTACTCCCTCACCCAAATTCTCCATTCCAACCAACTCTGTCTCTGCCTCTCCCCACCCCCAGGCAGTGAGCAGAGAAATTATTTTCAGCCTCAGCACTGTAAACCCTCTTCCACTCCTAGGTAGAAATGCCCCCGTCCTACTTGCCAGGATTGTCCAGAACCCTCATTCTCTATGAAACCCAGGGACCTAGTGGCAGCTCTGTTTCTTTCCACTGGCACCCCGAGGGCCTGGTATGGATTTTATGTGTTTTGATGCGTGGTTTTATTGGCAGAGGAGAATGGTGGGCTCTTTTGCCCTGATCTCCCCAAAAAAGAGTCTGATGAAACAGTTTTGTGAGCAGGCATTTGGAATGTAAATCAGACCTGGGCAGCAGCTTCTTGTAAAGAAGCTCCGAAGGCCAGGAGGAGCAAGGGCAGACTGGAGGGGTCTCAGGGCTTCAACAATGTCCTGCAAGTCATATCTGACATGATTGCAGATGAAGGGAGGGTCACCTGAGCGATTGGTGCCTCTCCTCTACCCACGGTTAGAGCCACCGAGATGGACAGGGTTAGGTAGTCTTACATGGAGCAGAGGAGGTGAGAGAGGAGCAGGAAGGACAGAGAAAGGAACTAAGAGAAGCTCACCAAGAGAGAAAGGAAGCAGGGAGGAGAAACTTTGTCTGAGGACTCAGATTTCCAGCCCCCAAGAATCAAAGCGTGCTGGCTCTGAGGAAGGGACCAGAGTCATACTTCAAATGGCAAGTGAGATTTCAGTACAGGATGCCTGATCGTGGATGACAAAGGGGTGTTGTTATCCCCAGACCTCAGTTCACGTGGAAAACACCCACTTTTAAGCCTTTGTTTTAAGACGTTGTTCTAAGATTTTGTTTTTAAGACTTTGTTAGCAAGATGTATAGAGTTATTTTGTTTTGTTTTTTAGGGCCACGCCTGGTGGTATTTAGGGCTTACTCTTGCCTCTATGTTCGGGGATCATTCCTGGGGGCGCGGGGGCTCAGAGGGCCATATGTGGTAGGTACCTGTGGCCAAACCTGGGATGACCACATAAAGGCAAGCACCCTCCCCATTACATTCTCGCTCCAGCCCTTAGGTGATGTGTTTCGGAAAGATGTTTCAGTGACAATGAGATGCAGAGAAGTCAGGGCACGGGAAAAGATTTGTTTCAGACAATTCCAATAGTGGTTATCAGCCTGAGAGGGAAAAGGGGATTTCAAGGTGCTAGCACCTTTTCAGCTGCCTTTTGAAGATGGGGGACCGTTACATATGGGAGAGTACTGAAGCGTGGGTGGTGGTGACATGGCTTTCACTTCATATCAGGAGACTTCTGAGCAGAGTGGATGCATCTCTCAGCATCGCTTCCTCCCCCATTGGCATCTGTATGTGGACCCAGAGGGAGAGCCAGAGTGGGGACACCAGCATGTCACCAAGGGAGCAGCTTTGGGCCAAGTTCCTCTCAGGGATGGTCTTTCCCGTTGTAGTCCCAGAGAAGTAAACCAGAAGTGAAAGCCAAGAGTCTGTGTCAGACAGGGATGACTTTTCCCGATTTCTGCTGGCCGAGCCATCAGGCTCTCCCTGATGTCGGGAAGGTGTTTGGATGACAACCAAAATCAGCGCATTTCTCTAACATGCCTGTGGCTAGTGTGGACACTGCTGCCTTTGGTCTGTGAAACGTCATTCATGGCAGCAGAGAGGGAGCACAGCAGGTAGGGCGCTTGCCTTGCCTGCAGCCAGTATGGATTTGATTTCCCAGCATCCCATGTGGTATCTTGGGACCCTCCAGGCGTGATCCCCTGGGTCCAGCCAGCCTGGGGTGGCCCCAAAACAGCAACAACAACAAAATGTCATTTATGAGGTACTTTTTTCTCTTTTGTTCATTTAAATATTTTTTCATTTAAATATTTTTAAAGTATTATTATTATTGTTATTATTATCATCATCATCATCATCATCATCATTATTATTTTAAGTCACTTGTCTTCCCATTGTTTATCGATTTGCTTGAGCGGGCACCAGTAATATCTCCATACGTCCCATCACATGCTAGTGTAGCCCAAGGGCAACTGCTCGCTCCAGGAACATGAAGAGCCTCAAACCATGCCTTCATGTCATGGGAATGAGGTCTATAATTGTTACTGGTTTTTGGCATATCAAATACGACATGGATAGCTTTCCAGGCTCTGCCATGTGGATGAGATACTCTAGTAGTAGCCTCTCATCGTATGCATGTATTGATGAACCAATGGGGAAAGATCAGCTTTTCTGCTGGGTGAAGCTCTGACGAGCTGTGGGGTCCGGATGTTGAAAATGGCGGCCCTCATGGTGTGGGGGGTTCCTCTGGCTTCTTGCAAGGCTCTGCTGTGGTGGGGCAGGGCTAGAACCTGCCTTTCCTCTTGGGTTCCGCATGATCAGCTGGGCATAGGGAGGCTGGTAGCAGCTCTACCCTGTGTCTCTGAGTCTCTGGATCAGGCATACCTGGGCTTGAAATAGACGGCTGTAGGGTGGTACTCTGATGAGCAGGGCTGATTATTATTATTAGTTATTATTATTATTATTATTATTATTATTATTATTATTAATCAGATCTAGCTGTGCTTGGGCTAGCCCTGGCTCTCTGCTCAAGAGGGACCCTTGGTAGTGTTCAGGGCTCACGTACAGTGCCAGGAATCAAACCATAGTTGGCTACATGCAAGGCAAGGGCACCTTAACCCCCGTCTGGCCCCCTGCCTCCTTTTGTGTGTGCAGTGATGGGACCAGTTCCCATGCCCAGATGCATATTTCAGGCACAACAGCAATGAGCTGTTGGGAGCACGCTCTAGTGTACAAGCTCCTCTGTGTGCCCCCGCTCCCGAGGTCTGGCTGGTCCCCCTCACTCTCCTCTCTGGCACTCGCCATTAGGTGCCTCCCAGAAGGCAGATAATATTGGGATTATGTGTGAAAAGCTGCCGATTCCTTTCTTCCTGCCCAGACTCTCCCTCAGCTTCCCAGATTCTGTCTGTAGAAGAGGACGGCAGACCAGTGGATATCCAGAGAATAATCTGGACGGTGGACATCAAAGGAACAGTCCCAGTGGGACCAGGGAAAGCTCAGAGGACCAGAACACAGACCTTACATGTTGGGAGAGCCCTGGGTTCTGTGTTGGTACCATATGGGCTGCCAAGGACCAGGTCTGCTGAGTGCCCCAGCGCCTCATCCCAAACACACACAAAGGAAAGAATATCCAAGAGGCATCTGTCTTGTCGTGTTTGGTTTTTTCCTGAAGGGTCCCCTTGTGTTGCTTGGGACAGTCCAGCTGGTGTCAAGGCTCTATCTTGGAACTTTGTGCATGCCAGAGCCCCTCTGAGCTGCTGCCTAGGTCCCTGAGGTTTCTGTGATGGAAAACACTACCTGTGTCAGCCCTTGGCTCCATTTCCGGTCTTGGCCTTGTTTCACAGGGCCCTGCCCACCCACCATCTTTGGGCTGTACCTCTCCCCCAGGTCCAGTTCCCAGCCCTGGTTCAGTCCCTCTTCCGCCCCCCTCTATGATCTGTGACCTCCTTCCCTGCCCGTGCTGAGGGCAGCTCCTGCCTAAGAACCTGCCTTTCTCTCTGAAGCACCCCCTCAGTGATCCCTTTGTCCCCTTGGCTTCTTTTTGGGCAGTTTTAGGACTGTTTGTTCTTATCTGTCTCCCTCTTTCTTTTAAAAAAAAAAAAACAATAGCACCCGCCCCTGCCTGCCTGCCTCACTCGCCCTTGCTCCGCTGCCCGTGAATACTCTGGAGCTCTGTAGCCACTGTGTTTTGTGGTAGTTCACACAGATTAGTTCAGTACCCTGGAAACTCCAGCCCTCCCGGGCAACCAGAGTCGAATCTGGGAATGTGCAGAGTCATGGGGGAAACCTACCACATATTTACTTTTTTTTTCCCCATCCAGAATTACATGAGTTGCCTATGGATGAACCAAAGAAGGGCCAAGAGATGCTTCTCTTCTCGTTGTGTGTTAAGACTCTCCTTACACCCCTGCCTCTGGTACTGGAATCTCTGACTCTGTATCTGTCTGGGACAAGTGGCTTCAAGTCTGTAGCTTCAGGCCTTGCGAACATGTTCCTGTTTGTACAATCCGACGTGGGAGATTCCTGTGTAATGAGTCTTGGGTGTTCATTTTCCCTATCTTGAATATGCATGTTTTGTTTTGTTTTTGGCAAAATAAATACCTCCTCTTTCTTCCCTGACTCCATCTACCCTGTGTGATTAATTCTCAGACACAAGCAGGGATCTTGACCCGTAGTTCCTTACATCTGCCTGTTTGCTCAGCAGCTGAGAATCTGGGCGAGCAGAGGTGAAGCCCGTGCGCGTGTTTGCTCTGCAAACAGCTTCTCTCCCTTCTCCATCCAGGGCATGCTGTGAGCTCGCCGTCGTCGTAGCTTCTCTGCGGCTCACTGCTCAGAGGAAGCGGAGTGCAAAGTTTTAAAGATGGAGCTGTCATGCAGATGAGAGAGACTTTTGCATTATGCTTTTGAAACTGACCAGTACATCTTTGATAGCTTATCATGCCTGCAAATTCCTTGCTCTTCAATTTTCATAACTGCTAACATTCCATCATTAAGAAAAGCGGTCACTTTTCCCTGAATAATATCCTAATGCTCATTTTAGGGTGGTTTTATTTTTTCCCTAAAACCCTCTTGCTTTTTCCATATCATCTTCTTTATCTGGTCCATTGGTTATTGAACATACACATTCCCCTCCTCCATTATCCAATCTCCATGACAACCAGAGGTGGTTGCTAAGTGCCGATTTCACCCAGGCTGTTTGGAAACCAGCGTGGAGTACCCCAGCAGCCCTGATCTCAGATGGATTTACCACAGCTGAGGGATGTAGGGAAACACCGTTCCGCCCCGCAGCACTCACCATAGTGTGTGTATGATTCTGCGGCCAGGACGAAATTAGGAAGTGCTTAAGCCATCCTGATGTGTCTGTCCCTCTCTGCATTTGCCACCATCTCTAGCCCCTGGAAAAGGATGACTGCTTGGCCGCACCAGAAAGGTACTGCCCATGGCTGAGCCATTGATTCCTGGCCCCCTAGGTTAGGGGGTTGGTTTGGATGATTTATGTTAGCCATCTTCCTCCTCTGCCTCTAAGGGGTGTGGGGCTGGCGGGGTATCAGTCATAGATCCTGGGGGCCCAGGGTGTGGCTTAGCTGTAGAGCACTTGCCTTGCATGTTGCAGGCCCTACGTTCTATTCCCATCACACAAATGAAAAGCAATAATGGATCCTGGCCAATGTCCCTGGGTGGCCTTGGACTCTGCATTAACACTCCAGCTGCTCTGGCCATCAGTGCCTGCTCTGACCACGGACATGCTTCCAGAATATTCTATTCTAATGTTTTCTGTCTCCCATTCCACACCACCCAGCCCCTACCATGGCTGCTAGACTCTGTATATTCGTGGTTGCATTGTGGCTGTTTTTCAAAAGAATCCGTTGTTCGCTCTTACAAAATGAAAGTGATGCAGTTTGTTCCCTCTCCTCTTTTCCTTTGTGACAAGAAATAAGTTCCCGAGAGTTGCTGAGCTGGGAAGAGAGATTTTCCAAGTGCGTCACACAGAGAACCTCCTAAGTCGGTATTAGTGCAGAAAATGTTCATTCTCCTAGAACTGGGTATTGTTCTGATTTGTGTGTATTGAATGAATGTGTGTTTGTTTATATGTGGGCATGGGGGGGAGGGCAAGTGTGTGTGTGTTTGTGTAAGGAAGAGAAGAAGATACGGGTGAGAGAGAGAGAGAGAGAGAGAGAGAGAGAGAGAGAGTAGGAATGTGTAGATGAATATTCCCACCAAGTAAGATTTTAGTCAATTTTCTTGGGATAGGGAAGGGACCGCCATGACAAAGACAGTGGTAGATGACCACTGTATAAGAACTGTGCAGAACAGGTAAGGGAACAGACATGATGACCTCTCAGTGTTGGTATTGCAGACCATAATGCCCAATAGGAGGGGGTGGGGGGCAAAGAAAGAAGGTGCCTGCCATAGAGACGGGATGGGAGTGGCAGAAGGGCAAAGGGGCGCATTGGTGGTGGGAAACATGCACAGGTGGAGGGATGGGTGTTGGAACTGTCACTTGATCACTTGATCACTTGAATCCCGTTATTCATCAATTTGCTTGAGCGGGCGCCAGTAACATTTCCATTGGACCCTATCACATGCCAATGTAGCCCAATGGCATCTGGTTGATTCAGGAATATGAAGAGCCTCAAACCGTTCCCTTCAGGGTCTTAACAAGGAAGTCTGACCATCTTGTAGGTGGGCGGCCACATGATCTTTTGACATCCTGTGGGATCTAGTCGGTAATGGCTCTAGTCCAGCGGTTGTCTCCAAATCGCATTACATGTCCAGCCCATCTGATTTTCGAAGCCTTGGCAAACAAGACAGCGTCCCTGATTCTGGAATAGCGACGGAGGTCAGAACTCCGGATTTCTTCACTCATTTGAGTGAGATGTGATATTCCAAGCATAGCTCTTTCAATTCCTCTCTGGGAGACCCGAATAGCATTCTCATCCTGCTTTCGTAGGGCCCAGGTCTCTGAGGCGTATGTTAATGCAGGGAGAATGGTGGAGTCAAAGAGATGTGCGCGGAGCCGGAGGTTCTTTTGTCCTTTTAGCTATTTCTTCGATGCCTTTGAAGGCATTCCATGCCGCCTCTCTTCCTCCTGCGCAGCTCAGGTTTTAGGTCGCTCATCATGTTGACTTCTCGACCTAGGTACACATAACTGCTGCATTCAGAGATGTTTGTTCCATTGAGAGTGAATGGGGCCTCAGGAACTAGTTCATTTTTCATGAACATAGTTTTCTTCAGATTCAGCTGTAGACCTATCTTTCCACATTTGGAAGCACATTTGAAAGTTGGAACTGTGCGTGACTGAAACTCATTCCTCAACAGCCTTTTAACTGTCTGGCACTTTGAGTCAAAATAAATTTAAGAAAAAACAATGAAAAATGTTTCTGTGTATAAACAAATAAATGAATGAATTAATAAATAAATCACTTGATCACTTGACATCCCATTATTCATCGATGTGCTCGAGCGGGCGCCAGTAACATTTCCATTTGACCCTATCGTGTGCCAGTGTAGCCCAGTGGCATATGGAATAAATAAATAAAATTTAAAAAAGTAAAAAGTAAAATTTTAACAAACTCATTATAGATCCCAAAAGAAGTTTCATTCCAAACCCTCAGAGCCGACCTGGGAAGTTGTTTGTCAGGCATCCTTGGCCCCACATTCTTTCCCGTCAGGTGCGCAAGGAGGTGGTTACCGTCTATGCTGAAGTCTGTAATAGCAGAAAAATCCCCCGGATAAGGAGGAGTGTCTTGTTTGCGTTTTCTAGCACATCTCCTGGGATTTCTCCACTCTTTAAAGAGCTTAGCAGCTAGTGTTTTCGGGATTAGGAATCTGTGTTTGGAGCATTTTTGTGGAGAATTGGAAGCAAATGTGAGGCTTGTGAGAACCTCAGGACCCACCCACAGACACCCATCATGAGAACCGGTCCCCACACTTCTCAGCCTGCACTTGGAAGTGTTTCTTTGCCGAATTCTCTGCACCTTTGCTGTCTTTGCAGATGGTTCTTTCTGTTAAAAAAAATAAATCAGACCTTTCTCCCCCTCGGAGGAAATTGTCTTTCAGATAATAGAAAGAAACAGACTTGTAATCTATAGAGTCTGGCCAACACCCTTAGGACAGATAAGCACCGAGGTGCTTTGCAGTCTAATTATAAATCTTCCTTTTCCCTCCTTTTAATTTAGTCTGACTCTGGAGAAATCTGTTGGCAAAGAAAATAAGAAATTTCGGGTTGCATTTAGGAATTACAGGTTTGTTTTATTTTTATATGTAAAGAGAACTCAAGGTGGAATCGCTTTTGGGGCTGACAGGTATTCAAATCTGGCTTTTAAAAGAAAATAGCCCAAGGCCTTGGAACACTTGTGTACATCTACTTGACACAAACAAAATTTAAATGGTTATTCAAAGGGCCGTTAATGTGATTTTTTAAAAAAAAATATAAGCTGAAAAATATCCTGCCTGAACTATTCCGTGAGGCTCACCCGAGAAAAACAATTTCCTAGATTGCACTTGTGATTCTGTGTGTATGTGTGTTTGCAATTAAGTTTATCATTTCAACGCAGAATTGGAGTATACAGTTTGGTTCACAAACAAATGGAAAGTAGCTGTAATTATAGACCCATTGGTTGAGGATTGATCCCCATAGTTTGCTTAACCCTAGTTTCTAGTCACCAAACCTTAACTCAGGATTCATGCCCCTTCAAATGATTCTCCTTCTGTATTTTCTTCCTGGTCCTAATGAATCTGTATTTTGCCTCGCCTGGTCACCATTTCAACCTCTGGGGGACCTGTTCTCAATTTGACCTCATAATTTTGATTTTAGTGATAGCTTCTCAAAGTTGTGTCATCTGTTTACTTCCCCTTTCCTGGATTTACACCACTGGAGCTGAATTCCCAACACCGCTGACACCAGAATCTCTGGCTCCCTTAAATCTGGTCTTCCTTATGGTCTACTACTGGGGGTTTAAAAAAAATTTTTTTTTGTGTGCCACCATCATATTTTGTAGAGCAATAGAGCCCTTTACACCAGGTGGTGATTGGTGGTTTGTTGAATAGAATCATGACCTCAGCAATTGTGGCCACAAAAATATCTATTCCGGCATCCACTGTGATGGTAACCAAGCCATGAACCAGTGGGGAATGGGGTTAAGTAATCACTATCACTATCTTCCCGTTCATCATCAATTTGCTCGAGCGGGCTCCAGTAACATCTCCATATGTCCTGTCTCATGCTAGTAGATCCCAAGGGCATCTGCTTGCTCCAGGAACATAAAGAGCCTCAAACCATTATATTAGGTCATAGGAATGACCTAACATAATTGTTACTGGTATTTGGCATATCAAATACAACACGGGCAGCTTGCCAGGGGTTAAGTAAATACATGATAAAAGATTTGGGGCCAGTGGGCTAGTATATTGGGTGAGGCACTTGCCTTGCATGAGGTTGACCCAGGTTTGATCCCCAGAACCCTTCTGGGAATGGCCCCTCGTATAAAACCAGGAATAAACGCTGAGTACTGCCAGATGTAGCCCAAAAACAAACCAAAACACCCACAAAGATCAAAGAATTTTGTACTTCATCCCACCTCCTTCCCACTCAGCAGAGCAGATGACTCACTTAGCCTTTCCTTTTCTCCCTTCTTTTTGAGGTATAATTGACGGAGAACATTTTCTTCATGTCAGGCGAATGACATAGTATATTATGATGCGGTGCCCAGTCAGGCTGATTGACTTCCAGTCCTAAACATGGTCACAGAGAATCATTTTGATGGGACCAGAGCTTTGAAGCTCTCATAGCCACTCGCAAGGTGCAGTGTGGGATGGTTCTCCTGAGTCTTAGCTCAGTCCTCAGGACTGATGAATTTGGTCATCAGAGGCTGGTTGCATTGGACTCTGTCATCCCTTTGTTCCTCTGTGATCCTCACCACTGACCACTGCGACTGTCTTCTCTGTCCTCTGAGCTAGAACATGAAGTATATCCCAACACGGGGGACAGAAGCTGACCTTTCCCAGTCCTTGCCCCCTTGGGTGCTCTCTCCTTGTGATCTAGAATGATCTAGAGGTATGACGTTGAAAGTGTGAGGAGTCTAAAAAAGTGGAACAGTGCTCGTGTCCATCCGGGTCCTTCCCCATTTCCTTCCTTAGGAAGGGATCCCCATGCCTCACCCATAACCTCGACTGGGGTGACCTCCAATCCCCTCTCGTGACCTCTGGGTGAGGTCTGTGCTCAGAATAATGATGGTGTCCCCTCCTCAAGGTATGAGATTTCCCCAGTTCCTGCTGCTGGACCCCAGTGCCCCTCTCTCGGCTGTGTGGCCCCATTTGTCATTGTACAGTCACAGTCTTGTAGATTCTCCGTCTGCAGGTTATGGAAGAATAAAGGGGTCTTTTTTTTTTGGTGGGGCGCTCAGCTTCTGATATTCTTTTGGTGACTTTGTGGCTCAAGAAGGGGATTATCCCTCCCACCCCTGACAGGGCATCCCACTTAAGAGTGGCTCGTTGCAGGGTGGGAGAGATAGTACAGTGGGCAGGGCCCTGGCCTTGCATGTCACCAACCTGGGTTTCATCCCCAGCATCCCATAAGATCCCTGGAGCCTGCCAGGAAGCGAGCTCGGAGCACTGCCAGATCCCCCGACCACTTCCAGATCCCCACAACCGTCTCCACTTCCCCCCTGGCCATTTCCCCCAAGGCTTGAGGCTTCTTCTCTAGGTCCATCCATATTAACACTATGAGAATTTTTTGAATTTTGTTACTGGGCCACACCTAGCCACCACTCAGGGCTTATTCCTGGCTCTGCATTTGGGGCACTCTAGGGGGTGTCAGGGATCAAGCCTGGGTCCACTGCATACAAGGCAAGCACCCCACCTGCTGTAATCTCCCTGCGGCCCCCAAGATTTGTTCTATTTTAGGGCTGAATAACACTCTTATATGTAGATGTGCATGTGTGGATGGATTATATTCTCTCCATCTATCCATCTTCTAATGGACACTCAATGTTCTGGTCATCGCAGATAATGTAGCAGAAACTGAGGGTCCAAAAAGCTTTTCAATCCTTCTTTAAATGGGTCTCAGGCTGACTCTTCCTAACTGACTTCTGTTCCTGCTGTAATCATTTTTTATGTAAAATGTAAGAGCAAGCTCTGCAGGCCAGCTGTGTTCTGTGCATAAATACGTGCTTGGTGAGCCGGATTTATATGAAGGAATAACCTCAGATTGTAAGCTTAGAAATGGTCCTGAGAAAGAGCAGTGGACCTTTTCTTAAATTTTATCAAGTGAGCCGATAGAGAAGAATAAAGATTCATAATGTGGGGGTAAAATTAATAATATAGATATAAGTGAATAATCCTCACTCCCACATCATGACAATTTTAAGCTGACTTAGTGCAACCTTTAGTTCATTGTGGCAACTTAGGTTTAGTGCCTGTGTGGCGGGTCTCTGACACAGCCCTTCTCACTGTATGTAGAGTTCAGTGATACGTGACACTTGAGAGTGACAAAACTGACCATCTTCTCTGGCCCTGGCAGTTATTTTTCCAGCATTAGCATGTATTTTTTTTTTGTTTTTTGGGTCAGATCCGGCAATGCTCAGGGATTTCTCCTGGCTCTGCACTCAGGAATTACTCCTGGCAGTGCTCGGGGGACCATATGGGATGCCGGGATTGAACCCAGGCCGGGCAGAGACCGGCCGCGTGCAAGGCAAACGCCCTACACACTGGGCTATCACTCCAGCCCCATTAGCATGTTTTCATCTCTCCCCCATGCTTAAAAAGTAACAGTAAGACACATACACACACCCCAGCTCTTGATATGCAACCCGTAAGTTGCATTTGCAGCCCGAGTGTTGACCCATTAATTTATCATTTATTAACCTCCCCATCTGATTTTTGTTACTGGTTACTGGTTTTGGCATATCGAACATGCATCAAACAGCTTGCCAGGCTCTGAGCGGCCGCACGCAATGGGGAAAGCTGGTTTCTGCTCTGCCAGGTGTATCTGTGTCTGTGCTCAAGCATTCCTGGGCTTGAAAATACTCTCCTCTGAAGGGCGGGTCTCTGCAGGATGGGCTGGACATGTAATGCGATTTGGAGATGACCACTGGACTAGAGCCGTTACTGACTGGATCCCACGTGATGTCAAAAGATCACGTGGCCGCCCACCTACAAGATGGTCAGACTTCCTTGTAAAGACCCTGAAGAAGTGGTTTGAGGCTCTTCATATTCCTGAATCAACCAGATGCCATTGGGCTATATTGGCACGTGATAGGGTCCAATGGAAATGTTACTGGCGCCCGCTCGAGCAAATCGATGAATAACAGGATTCAAGAGATTCAAGCTCCCCATAGTGTGTCAACTGCTGCAGAAAGAGAAAGGCTGCATTTCTGCTTCTTAAGTCTTAACTGGGAACAAAGTCTAGTTCTCTGATTTTATTTTTCAATTTTTTTTCTTTGAACCAGACAGATCTTTGTCCTAGCTCAGTTTCTCTTGACAGTCTAAAACTTGAGGAGTGTTCAGAGAGCCACTAAGCTAATTAGAGGGACAGAAAATGAGCTCTGGGGGCTGTGGAAGGGATTCAGGAGCTGAATTATGAAGTTGAGGGAAGAGGAGAATGAAAGGGAAGTGTATTCATCACGTGGCGATATAATGGTGGTAGCCACCTGGCCCTTGTATGGGCCAGAGCTGGCGAAGAGAAGTGGACATAGTGCAGAAAATGTAGTTAGGTTCAGTCTGTGGATGTCAGACCAATCTCATTATTTGTAATATGCATCAGATTGATGAAAGCAGCCCAAGACATTTTAAGGGTATTCTTTATTGTTTTTACTTTTATTTATTTATGTATGTATTTAATTGGATCACAGTGAGATACACAACTACAGAGCTGTTCATGATTGGGTTTCAGTCATGTAATGTTCCAATACCCATCCCTTCACCAGTGTCCATTTCCCTCTGCCAGTGTCCCCAATTTCTTCCTTCCCATACCCCTCCCGGCACTGCCTCCTAATTTGTTTAACATCTTTTGTCATTATAAGCACCAAGGTGTACAATACTATTAACGACAGGGTTTCATGCATGCACTGCACCCTCCCCCGAGTGTCCACTTCCCGAGTGGACCTGTGTCCCCCAACAGTGCCCGCATGTCCCCAATGGAAAGAAAACCTCCTCCTAAAGACCAGTTCTCCCTTTCTCTTGCCTTCAGGAATCTGCACTCCCCCTTCATGACCCGTGTATCTGTGTCAACCCAGGGAATTGTCCAGTGGCTGTCCCTCCCCCATCCCCCAGCAAACTGTTTTCCAGATCTATCCACTTAGTGACCAGGCATGTCATTTCATTTTTTCTGCTTTCCCCCCAGCAGAACTCAGGGAGAGTGTTGGGGAGGCACCAGGGATGCTGGAAAGTGGCGTAAGGGAAACTGCAGGGCCAGGAATTGAACTTGGCTTGCCACAGCTTGAAAGAGAACCTGCCCCCGCACGGTATGAATCTTTATGGCACCTGCCAGGAAATTAGCCCAGGAAGGGCCAAAAAAAAAGTTTTTGTTCTTCTTGTCTTCCTATTTGGGAAAGAGAACTAAGAACTATTTGAAATCTACCCAAGGATGCCTGGTGACGAGATGACGGGGCTTCGGGTCCTTTCTCCAGCTCCGATTGACGCATCTTTTCTTTTTTTGTCTTCTTCCCTCGGAGCAATGCCAAATCCATTTGTTCTCATCCTCCACTCTATGGAAAACAGATATTTGCTCAGTTTAATTGAGGCACCGATTTTTGCCAAGAGATAATTACTGTCCTAACCACGTCTGACCGCAGCCTTGCAGAAGTCAAGCTCTGTAGTGCCGCTGGGCTGTGAGCTGCTCCGCATTATCCTCGCGGTTCATATTTTCCAGGCATCATTGTTTTCTCCCCCTCCTCCTTGTTTTTCCTTGACTGAATCAGCCGGTAAGAGCTCTGAATGTTGGTGCTTTTCTTCTAGGAAGAAGTTTCTTCTGCCTCTTTTCTTATGAATGGCTTCAGGTTCCTTGCAGATTGTTTTTGGGAATATTCACAGTTCCTTACACAAGTTGAAAAAATCACACAAATATCTAACCCTCCGGAAGTACAACTTTCAAAACTCAGTCTGGGTGCTGTCCAGAGATAAAGACCCTTCCCTGTATACTGCAAGCACGAAGGTCCGAGGGCTCTGGAAAGGCTGTGGTGGCGTCTGTGGCTAAGTGATGCTGACTCTAATTCAAAAAAATGGTAGCCGTTGGGCTGGAGCAATAGTATAATGGGGAGGGCATTTGCCTTGCATGCCATCAACCGGGGTTTGATTCCCACCATCCCATATGGTCTCTCGAGCACCTCCAGAGTAATTCCTGAGGGCAAAGCAGGAGTACTCCCTGAGCATCGCCAGGTGTGACCCTCAAAAAGACCAAAAGAAAAAAAGCAGCCCTTAAACCAGAGGAAGGAAATGTAACGAGCAGTTGTTGGGCTCCTTCTGTGGGGGAAGCAAGCAAGTATGCGGGCAGCATGTGAGGTGGTGCTTGTGTGTGTGTATTGGTATTTGTGTGCGCGCATGCATGAGCCCATGTGTGCGTGTGTGTGCATGCATATGCTGGCGTGTATGTACCTATGGTGTTCCTGTGTGTGTGTGCAGCTTTGCTAGTGCCTCTGCTCATTGTCACTGGTGTTCAGGGCCTGAGGGTTTGGTAACCTGCCTCCCTGATGAAGAATCTGTGGCAAAGCAAAGTTAAATAACTGGTCCAAGGTCCTGGGGTTATTAGCGGAATGGAAACGTAGATTCCTCTGAAAGTCACAGTGAAAACAATTATCAAAAGAATTCTGAAACAAAGCCCTTTCCATCTTTGAAGAGTCCTTAGGGACAAGAACAGCGTCTGATGCGTCTTTTTGTTTCTTTTTCATATTTCCACGTCTCGCTTTTGCCTTTGTAAAGCCTCCCATCCCCTTTCTCCTGAGTTCCGTTCCTCTTTCTTCACTCTTCCGAAGGCCAACCAGTGAACAATTGAAAAGTTTAAGAGAAGAGGAGCACGTGGAACTATTGAGATCTCTTTGTTTTCTTGGGTTTTCTAACACCGCGAGCACACAATACAATATCCCAAGTTTACCCTCCACCCCCAACACACACACACACACACAAAAAAAAAAAAAGCAGCAGATTTTTTAAAAATTGAATCACTGTGGAGTAGACCATTGCAAAGCTGTTCATGATTGGGTTTCAGTCGTACAGTGTTCCAGCACCCATCCCTCCATCAGTACACATCTCCCAACACCAGTGCGCCCATTTTCTCTCCCACCCCTAACAACTGCTTCTTTTCTTCTCTCTGATTATCTCTCTCTCTTTCACATTCTTTCTCCTTTTGCACATTGTGTTTTGCAAAACAAGGCACTGCAGAGTAGTCATGCATATCCCTTTACCTACTTTCAGTTCTCAGTTCTAGTCTAGTGTTACTCTTTCCAACTATTACTATCATACTGGTCCCTTCTCTATCTTACCTACCCTCCACATATTCATGGCAGATTCCAGCCCTTGACAAGTCCTGTCCTGTTTAGCCTGGCCTTGAAGAGACATCTCATACTATTTTTTTTGTATGCCACAAATGAACAAAGCAGCAGATTTGTACTTACTTCGTTCACATTAACAGCCTTATGCGTACGAACTGAGATATACACTAAATGCAATGGAAGGGCATAATTACCATAACAAACCATTCTAATAGAATTAGTCTATTGCTAAATGAGGCAAGATTCCAAATCATTCCGTATTGTTCAGTACAATTCCTTTCTGATATCAGGTATAAATTTAACTGTGTTGTAACTGCTGGCAACCTATCATAAAGGTTTTTTAATCAAGAAATATTGTGTGACTCTTGTTCCCCCATTAAAAGCAATGATATTTCAGTCTTATTTAAACAGCTTATTTGCTACACATGATGTAGTATAATTTTGGGTAAAAAAATATATCGTAATATAATTTTGAGTAGAAGTGAATGCTTTAAAAATTATTTTCAATATATCAAAGAAAAAACTTGTTAGTATGGCTTGGAACTTCAACAGATTTAGAGTTAAAACTGAACCTTAGAAAAGAGATTTTGATGCTCAGTATTCATACCAGATACTCAATAAATAAGGATTGAATAATTGTCATACAAAGCCATATATTAATATAAACTAAACAGCCAGACAAGTAAATAGTAGATCAAAGAAAGCTTGGTATCTTGAGGAAAATATAGTTATTAGTATAATTCATGTAATTTATGAATCTTAAAATACTGTTCTTCAAAGTGCAATACTAATGAACATTTTATAATGTTTAATATCTTATACTTTGCTAAAAATAAATGGAAAAATTTAACTCATTGATCCAGTAGTTTCCAAGATTAGGTTTTTAGGTTTTTCTTTTTTAGTCTTGGGGGGTCCTCTCTGCTGTGTTCAAGGCTTGTTCTTGGCTCTGCATTCAGGGGTCACTTCTGGGACCATATGTGGTGTTGGGGAATTGAGCCCTGATTGGTTGTGTACAAGCCATGTGTCCTACCCACTATACTATTGCTTCAGCCCTGTTCTTTTTTCTTTCTTTTTCACTAATGCATAAGACAAGTTGTGACGAATAACTTCCCAGATTTTAAGGCTTAGTACAAAAAGCAATCTGAAAGCTTTTTCTTTAGTCTCTATCCAGATAAATCCCCAACTTTGCAGGTAGCCCCTAGACCCCTCTCCCCCCATTTTTCTTAGGACTGTGCAGATCTGTTGGGAATACACAGCCTCCTCCTCTCTTCCCAGCGAGGGTTTCCATTGTCAGGTGCAGGGGAGTCAGGCAGGCGACAATGTGATGGCACAACAGTGCCACGGACATTGACTTTGTTTGGCTGAGGTTGGAAGCCACATGGGCACAGCTCTGTCATGGTTGCCTGAATGCCAGCTTCCCTTGGCTTCAGGCCACACCATGCCTTTCCAGCTCCTTGAAAGCCAAAGAGTTTTCCCTGTAACTTGCCAACTTAACAGACCATGCAGCCATCGTGTATGACCTTACATGCCTCCACAGTACACACTTCACCAGATTGAATGCCACAGAGTCATTAGCAAAATCATTTGGTCATTAGAATTCGCAAGCATGCCTCGCCCTCCTTAAATAGAGAAAATGTTTTCCTTTCCTAAGGCATCCATTAGCACAATACGTAGAGAATGACAGCAGGCATCTTTAAAGTTGTGAGTGATGGAAGTGCTGAAGTTTAGAGGTCCTCCATGGGCCATAATAGCTCGGCCCATCTAGGCAGAGTTTAGTCGTTAGTGTGGGAGTCGGAAGTAGCAGCATCTTGCCTTGCAAGACTCCCCCTCTCTCCTGCAAGGTGAAGATGACTCCCATGGTATGGATGAGGGATTGGCCACACCAGCCTCACAGTTCAACAGAGGAAGAGCAAGGCTTCAATCGTGGACATGCAGGAATAGTTGACTCTCTAACTGTTGCTCATCTGGGTTCAGTTGCAAAACTCACGGGGCCAGCTGACCTTATCAGGGGACCCCAGAGAGGCAGGAAAAAAGCAGACAGCCCGTTCCTTTAGACTGCTTTCCGTGGCAGTGCTCATGAACCGTGCACACATGTTGGTTGGTTGGTTGGTTGGGTTTTTGGTGGGAGGGGGTGGGTGGCAGGGCATGCCCAGTAGAGTTCAGTGCTTACTCCTGGCTTTGCAGACAGAGATCACTCCCTGGCGGGGTCGGGGAACCATATCAGGTGCTGGGAATCAGAGGAACCCAAGTCAGCTGTGTGCAAGGAGGCACGCAAGTGCCCTGCCCACTGCACCATCTCTCTGGCCCTCTACATGTTGACTTTTAATGATCATATCTTGAACAGGATTAGAGTGAAATCTTCCATTTTTAATAAAATCATTAAAACATAAATTGCAGGATGAGAGAGTTCTAGTTCTCCTGCTGACTGCCTGCTTTGCATGTAGGGAGTGTGATCCCTTCACACCCCATGACCCCTGAGCATCCCAGACATGACCCCCCAGCACTAAGCTAGGCATAAGCCCTGAACACCATCAGCTGTTGCCCCCACACTGGACTGTTTCCAAAATAAAAACAAAATTTGATTCACTGTTTATTCAGGCCTGCAGCCATAATACTCTCTGATGTCTAATATCCCCAAGAATGAGGGGGTCATTGTGTTTACTAAGTCACATCTCCTTTTCGAGGGGATTCTGTGGTTTGATATCTGCAATTATGTGTTTTGGGAAGTGAGTGTTGGGGGCTGAGAAGCTCAAACCAAACTGTAAAATCTTATGTCAAGTATAAAATGAAACGACTCTCCTCCTTTCCCGCGCCATGTTCTGTCTCCTGAGTGTCAGTCCGCAAGTCAGCGCTGCTCCACCACCCAGGCCACACTGCAGGCTTCAAAAGGAGATTATCCAGACTCCGCAAAACGATTCACACATTCACTGGGATCCTGTTCCTCCTCCCGTGCCAACTCGGGCGTCGTTCAAACGATCATTGCCTACAAGGAAATTGTTATGGCTTGAATTTCTGCCATTGTGTTTATTTTTTTTCACATTTTATTAAATAAATCAGGGCTCAGAGCTCCATCGGTATGTTCAGAGACTCTTTTTTCTCAATAAAGGACGAGGGTCTGACTTAAGCTGGCAAATGAGAGATGCATTGTTCCCAGGAACCCTGAAAATCCCTTATTAATCCACGTGCTAATAGCCTTCCTTATTGATCAATTTGTCTCCTGCTCTCCTTAATCTGCATAGAGCATCTCTCCTGGGAGACTCCGAGATCCCACGGGACACAGAATTCTGGGAGTTCCAATGTCCCAGCACAGATGGATACTGTCTCCTTCCTCACCACTCCCACACCCTTTTCTGCCAACTGCCAACCTGCCCATCAGTGCCCCGGCTTGGCAGGCTTTCACTTATGACTCTGCTGCCATTGTAGGTAGCCACAGGATCCTGGGTGATGCCAAAACACTCGTGCCTGCACCACTCAGCCCTTCTCACACTTACCTCTTCCTTTCTTTGTCCTCTGGGCCACTCCCAGCTTCAGGACTAATCCCAGCTCAGTACATGGGGGTTGCTCCTGGCGGGGCTCCTAAGACCCTGCAGTGCGGAGGCCTCCAGCCTAGACTCTGCATGTTGAACTCTCTCCCAGCCCCATGCGTTCTTCCCTTTCTGAGTAAATACATGCAGCGATCAACTTTGCAAACAAGTCAGCCCCCGCTCTGTGCAGCCACAATCCTAGTTAGCATTGGCCTGTCTGGGCTGATCCCATCTTATCCTCAGCCATGCGGAGAGAGAATCTAGTGGCCCGCACTGGGTGGCCTTTGCCACCACCTGGCAACATCTGGCTTCTTAACTCCCATCTGATTTCCATTCACTGGGCCAAGGACCTTTAGAGTTGCGTGGAGGCAATTTTGGGCTTGCCCTCGACATGCTGAAGAGAGAGCAGGAGGGCCCCAGGTGTGCCAGGGCTCATGCCTGAAGCCTCGCTGTTTCCCCAATCACTCGGCTGCTGCTTCTCAGCTGGGCTTCGGGTGCTTCAGATCTGCCTGCTTCTCCATCCTGACCCTGCCGCTGGCCTGACTGTCCCCGTCTCAGGGGCTAGAGGCTGAAGATGCTGGGTGTGGGAGCAGAGTCCCCCACTGTTCTGGTGTCACCCACCCCCAGATACACAGCCTGGTGGCAGGGTGGAGGGAGGTGCTTCGTGAAATTCACACTTGGGTGTCTGCATGCTGCGGATTTGTCAGCAGCCACTCGAGATGAAGGTGAGAAAAATGGCGAGGCGGAAAGATGTTGTTTCTGCAGAGAGCCTGCACAGCAGCAGAGGAAGAGGAAGTTGACGGCCCCAAAGAACCACACAGCCCTGCCCCACGCGGGGTGTTCACTGCATCACCAAAGAACAAGGTCCAAACATCCATCTGCTTAGAATCCCAGGCCCAGGTTGGTGGCCTTTCAGTATTTCCCTTACAAATGTGAACAGTGATTCTGGATTTCCGCAGCCGTGGCTCGCTCAGCCCTGGATCTGAGTATCACTATCTATAAGTCATTTTCTAGGTGGCTTCCAGAAAGCTCCTTAAAGCCTGAGTTTCCGGTTTGAGATATTGTCATTCCAGAGAGGGTCAAATTGGTTGCAGAAGGAAAGTCACAGATCCTAAGTGAAAAGTGTAAGAAGACTCCAGATAGTGGGGTTTTTTGATAGTCAAACCTCTGGGATCAGTTCAGCAAAAAAAAAAAAAAAAAAGAAGTTGGAGGTGGTCCCATGAACATGTCTTAAAAGCGGTTTATCTTTTTTACACACGGATTCGTTTTGGGAATCACACCCAGAACACAGGATTAAATTACTTAAGTTTAATTTGTCAAGAGTGGGATCATTGCAAAGAGTTCCTGAGAAACCTCTGAAAGGAGTCATTTTGTTCGTTGCCATGGAAATGAGGATTCCTTGTTCCCGGGTCCTTCCTTGGATCCTGAGACTTTTGTTTAATTACAATAAAATAGCAGCCGCTCTTCAAAAGAGCCTTTGTTCGGTTTGGAATCCCAACTTCTGTTCTCCTACACATATTTACTCGCCCTGTGAGGATTGCAAAAGCAAGGAGAGTCTGAATTGAGAAGAAAAATGGGTGCTTGATACAAGTGCCTGACAATAAACTTGGGAGACTTTTCTCCCAATTTTTAATGCTTTAGTTGACTTCTCCTAAACTGTTGTTGCAGTTGTTGTTTTCCTTTTCTCTCCGCTGGTGACTTTAACCTCATTTCATTCATTATGACTTGAAAGCAGATTCTTTTCGCTGATATGTAATTTGAAAAAAAAAAGTAAAGAGTTAAGAATCCACGTGTTCTGCAAATAATAAAGTAACCCTCCTCATGGCACACGCATGCGCACGCACGCACACACACACACACACACACACACACATCCGAGCCACATTGAAGTGCACAGGAGTTGAGTAACTTGAATGCCTATTGCAGGATTATTTTCATTGCAGACATACACATCCGAAATGAAAAGCTAAAAACCAGAAATGTCCTGGACATTTGAAATAATAATCCTCTCTCCAAAACACCTTCTCTGCTTTAAGAATGGATTCCATTGGAAGGTGATTCAGCCATTGCCTCTTTCCAGAGTTGGTTTTTTCCCCCCCAGAAGTCACTTCCTTTTTCTGTTTCTTCTGCAAACCACCACATTCTGGCAGCCAAAGAGGATTCTTCGAGGGAGGCGGCATCCCTCGCTCTTTGCTACTGGCTAATGCCCTCCGTGGGTGTTCAGAGCTGCTCTGTCCTCCCACAGAGAATTTCCTTCCATCAGGACAGCAGGGACGCAACTGCCAAGCATCACATCTGTTCCGGGCTGCCTCTCCAAATCCCGGGGCTCACCTCACACCTTGAGCAGGCCTTAAGAGGGTACCCCAAGGAAATAAGACCATTGATATCATGAAAGAACTCAGCTCTTCTGCCAGGGAAAGAAGTAGAGAGAAGAAAGGATTCCATAAGGCGAATATGGCATTCCAGAGGAAAATTAAGTGAGCAGACACCTTGTCAGAGGGTGGTTTAGAGGTCGTCTTCCCATCTGGCCTAAAACAATCTAAATGCTGAGAGAGATGTAAGAAGTAGTGTAGGGCAGGGAGCGTGTCTCACTCCATTCATGGACAGAGACTGATTTGCAGACAGCAAGCGTGGGGAAATCGGGGAATACTCCCAACTTCGCCTTCTGGCCTGGGCTGTTACTGCCTACAAATGGAGTAGCCAGGGGTCAACAGATTTAGGTTAAAATGGATTTGCCAGTTAGCATTAATTATTGAAGAAATGGGACGTTGGGGGAGGGCTTCCAAACCACATGGTTGGTAATGTTATAGAACTGGGCTTTCTGATGGTTATCAAGCTTTCAGCAGTTGAATATATAAATTCAGACAGGACACATATTATAGCATATGAGTGTGATATACCTAAATAAAAGGGGTATTTGTTAATAGTTCACTTAAATCTTCCTATTCTTTTGCAGGTTAAAAATACTCTTCCAAATATTTTGTGACCTAGGAAAGTGCCCCAACTTTAATTATCTACTTCATAAATACAAACAGCCCCTGACAGTGGGATGATCTCAAATGTGGCAGTATTTGTGTGGAAAAGGGGAAAAAAGACCAAATCGCTTTGGGGGTATATGGATTATGGATAGTTTTAATTTTCTTCATTTCCCAGTTTTCTGTGCTTTTTCTGTAGTTTTGCCAGTTTTTATACTGAACATGGAATATTTTTATGATAAAACTTTGTAATTATGATGAGAAAAACTTTTTGTACCTATAAAACTAGAAAGCTTTTAGTACCTATAAAAAGTGTTTATGTGGCGAAGTCAAGACCCAGTATCTCATTTCTCTGAACGTGTTCCAAAGAAATAAACTTAATCACTGACTAGATGCATAGTTCCAGGTGGGTATTAGAAGTAACCTAAATGCTCATCAAAGGGAAATTTATGCCAAACTAAATAGAAGAGTGATTGCCTTTTCAGAGGATTGGGGTGAAGAGCTGTGGGGGAGGGGGTCGGGGGCGGTGGGAACCCATCTAAGAATACTGCTACCTGTGTTGATTCTTTTAAACGAATTCTAGTTTGGGTCCCCCTCCCTGCATCCCAGAGAGGGTGGAGACTTCAGAGAGAAATAGTTGAATCAGGATTTCTTAGTGCCTTCTCATTCCATCCTGGCAATAGGATTATATTGTCACGTTATGATGAGTGCTGTGATGGATTGTGAATTGTGTTTCCCTAAATGTCTATGTTGTGGCCCTAACTCTGTTACGGCATTTGGAGATAAGGCCCCGTTAAGACTGGGTGTGGAGGGTGGGTCTCTTAAGATGGGATCCAGACCCTATTGTACAGGAGAAACCTCAGAGTATTCTCTGTTCTACAAGGATATAGGTAGCTGCCTGCAAGATGAAGTTTCAAGGAAAGGACTGTTATCAAAAACTCAATTCTGAGCCTTCATAATTATATGTAAAACATTTCTGTTGTTCAAGTCTCCCACTCGGTGTGTTGTTAAGATAACCTGAGCTAAGCAATGCAGTGCTTGGGCTTAAAGCACTGCACTGCTTATAATCCTGAGGTTAATATTTTAACCTCAGGACCTACCTCTATGTCAGTGACTCTGGCAGTGGGTAGTTGAATTAGCGGCATGCTACGATACAGAGTGTTCAAAGGGATTGTGGCGAGATCTTGACTGAAATGAGAAAAATGTTCACAGACACTGAAGGAAATGTTGTCTTTGGGATAAAGGGGTGAAGAACTTGGCTTACCTGACTGTCCAGCTCTTGTAGAACCATTTCTCTGTGAGGAAACTGGATGTTCAGCTTGAGATTTCTAAGCCGAGCGCTGAACAGCTTGGCTCCTAGGAAAAGGCTCAAGGAGAGAGCTGAGTTAGAGAAGTATTAAATGAAAAGCAACCAGAGCCTAAAGATTGGGAAGTGAGTTCTCTGCCTGTCCCTGTTGCAAAGAATGAACTGCTTATTTGGAAGAGAACAGCCAGGTGTGGCCGGACAGAGATGTAGGGCAGTGGTCAGTTTAGTGGAATGGAGACGGCAATATACTAGCAAAATATTGCCAGAGTGTGAATGTAAGAAAAGGGGGAATTACCTAAAATGAAGGAGGAAATGCCAGATCTCCTTCAAGCCTGTACTGCTGGAATACTGAGTTTCTTGGGTGAAAATCTTCACCAGTGTTGGAGCTCGAATAAGAGCTAAAAACAATTCTGAGAGTATCAGAGCCACCAATTAGATCAGGCCCACGGGCTCTGCATGAAGTAGAAGAGAGGGCGAGGCAGGTGACCAGAGCCTTTGAGAAGCAGCCCCCTACCTGGCAGAGAAGACGACGCCAACCACTCAGTCTCTCAGAATGATGCAAAGCATGGCTGTCAACCACGATGATTCTTTATTTTTAATTTAATATTTTTATTATACCACTGTGAGATATACAATTACAAAGATGTTCATGTTTGGGTTACAGTCATACAGTGTTCCAGCATCCATCCCTCCACCAGTGCCCATTTCCCACCACCAATGTTCCTGATTCCCCTCCCCCTCCCCTAGCCTGCCTCTATGACAGATTCTTTATCTCTTTCTCTTTCTCTCTCTCTCTTTCTCTCTTCCTTCTCTTACACATTGAAACACAATGATTCTTGCGCCTTAAAAAACTTGTGACATAGGCCTGGACAAATGGGAGACTTGGAAGAAGCTACTATTTTTTTCTTTTCTTGATTTTCATTTTCCTTTCTTGTTTCTTGTCCTGTCTTATTTCTCTCTTGTTTGGCGGGTCTGTTCTGTACCTGCCCGTCACTTAATGTGGAAAGTTCACAGCCTGCGTGGTTTCTGGGTCCTAGACTGATCCCTGCTGCAGCCCTCCACCATACTGAGGTGGATAGTGTCTAGATAAAACATTGGACTTAACTGGGACAGCAATAACTGTATTGGGCATATGAATGGGTTAGGAACTGGTGGGCTGGGACAGGAGAATGTCAGGGGATGAATTATATTACACCAGACTTGCATATGCAAGCCAAAACACTACTTCTGCCCCAAATGGGATTTTAGAGAACTTAAGAAAAGTGTCAATTCCATAGGTTTCATAGCAAATGATCCACTGTTATACTGCAACACCGCTAAGGTAGTTACACTTAAGCCGATTTTAAGACGTGAAGAAACAACATCAGTCCACAGATTATAAGTATCTTTGACCATGAGGGTGGGGAAAATGCCAGCAATGAGTATTTTCAGTACCCTAATCCTGCACTGGCAAAAATAGAAAAATCTAGCATTGCTCCAAGCATTTATTGATTAAAGAGCATTTCTAAATGTTACTTTTTTGATTGATTTATTTTCATTGAAGCAACTTGCATCCATCTTTTCACTGCTAGGGGCTCAGGACTTCCTGTTTCAATTACTACCATATCCTTCCCTGCTGCTCTTCGTTTATAGTTCAGTGCATGTGTTAGAGATGCTTGGGTTCTTTTGGCTTTCGGAAAACAAAATTCCACGAAGAGCCTGAACTCTTCTTCCCCAGGTCCCCACAAAGATTACTAGTGGAAGGGGTTTGTGCCTGCGCATACAGGATGCTGCCCTGAACAGAGTTGGACGCCCCTGCTCTTCTTGGAAGGGAAAGGGCAGGGGCCAGTCCATGCTCATTGGTGGGATTCAAACGCAGCTGTCCAATCCAGCTACGTCCCTGACCGTTGCTAGAAAGCGATGCAACAGCTCCAGGAACTGCGCCCGCCCACTGGTCTGCGCAGGCTGATTGCATTTGCTGCGCATGGGGCCACAAAGATGGCGGCCAGCCCCAGAAGTGCTGCCTCAATGCTGCGCAAGAGCTGGGGCTAGGAGTTGCTCCTCCCTCGCTAGTACTCAGGGTTTCATTAAACAAATCCAGAAAACCAGAAGATGTGACGGGTTTCAGGGTGATTTGTGCCTTTGAGGCAGATTTTCTGGGGCAGTCAGAGGTTGGGCTTCTTGACTGGGCTGAGATGCCATTTCCGGTATCTGATCATCCCACCATAACCCAAGGGTGGGAAAGAGCCCCCAAAGCAAGACACCCTTTCTGGAGCAACACAACCTGGCATATGCTACTCCAACCTTTGGGTTGCAACTTACTGCCATCTGCAGCGTCTCGCCTGGGTTTAGCCTGCTGAAAAGTACTAGAAGGTTCCTTCTGACAATCCCGGACGCCTGGCTGTCACTTTCACTCCCACCTTGATGACAAACCTGCAGCAGGGGAGAATGTCTGTCTGCCCATCACGGGTCTGGTCTTTCCGCAGGGCGAGCACCGTTGCTCCCTTGTTTGATTTGCTCGGCAGCCCCAGGAGCACCGTGGTCCTAGCACACAGTGAACATGCAGCCTGCACTCATTCCCCGAGTTAATGGATGGTTAAAGTACCCTGTTCCGGCATTCTGATCTGTAAAGGGAGGCATCTGTGTGCCTCCTCCATCTGCGAGGTGATCTGTAGGACTCCTGCAAAGGATGCAGCATCTGTCACCCCTGAGTAGCAGCGCCTGGAAACGTTGCCATCGTTCTGTGCAGGCGAACCCTCGGAATCCAGGAGTTGGTTGCCTCTCTAGCCTTGCTTGGTGCATGCCCAGCCCTCTGGTAGGAAGAGCTGCCAAGAATAGAGAAAATCTGGTTTGTCCTGTTTGAGTCTTCATACACACACTCAACCCCACGTGTGCATAAATGTTCCCCTTTTATTAGTATTCCTACATAATTAGGTCATTACTGGAACGAAGCAATAAGGCTTTATTTATCTGTTTGCTTGCGTCATTAGTAAAGACACTATTGCATTCATTTATAAAGTGCACTTCCTGTAGGAATAGGACTAAATTCTGAGAGATTCTTGATGAAATCAGACTTGATTACCACCGACTCTTGCTTATTTAGTCTACGGTCTAGACCAGAGGTTCCCAGGCACTCTTGGCCTACCGCCCTCTTTTCAGAAAAGAAATCTCTCGGCGACCCCTGAAAAAATCTATTTCCTTTAAGTGAACCGATAATAAGCGTCCGTTCCCCACACTTGCACTTGGAGCTAAGGTGTTTGACGGGCAGGTCCAGGGCCCCGACCCACTTTGGTAAAACACTAGACTTTTCTTTAATCCTTCAAGATGATTCTTTTTAAAAGCTGAGAAAGTCACAATATGAATCCATTCCGTTCTCAGAAAATAGGTGTTTTTAACTGTGTTGATGAAACCCACCAAGTAAATTGCATGTCACTTAATCGTTTCTGCACCCAATTATCACAGATAATCAGGGAATTTTCTACACCTGAATTTCCGGCGCTTACTATTCAGCATCATTAAGGTGATGGATGTTGCAACCATGTTGCTTTGTTGACAGAATTTTTAAAGAAAAATATGAAGTCAAAGAGCTAAAAAGTGACTTTAAACGATCGTCATCCCTTTATATACTAATTACTCCCCTTCCAGCCATCACTTCAAGCAGGGGGTGTTTTTCAAACTTTATATCTTAAATTGTGGTGCCGGTATCCATTGTGACCTTTTAAGCATCCAGGTTTCTCTATTAAGAGAAACGCTTGGAAACGCATTTCCTGCTTGCATTCATAAACGGATTAGGCATCAAGTTTTCTGCCTGAAAGAAAATTCTTCCTGGCATTCTTTAAGACAGAAGGGAGGGAAACAGTAGGATCCGCACATCTGTTAAAGAGCCATTAGCATGTAGCATTGGATTCGAGCTTCTTTTTTCAACTTCAGACCAGCTGTTGAAACCCACTTGAAGGACCCTTAATTATTGCACATTGCAATCGCTAGTGAGGATTCAGTTACTTCGCTTCGCAGCTCTGATCAAAGGAACTTTGTGCTCCGTTGTTATTGAAAGCATTCCTCTCCTGATTGTGCAGCTTCTGAAATGCCCTGGAAAAGGTCAGACAGGGTGTCTCTCTCCAATTTCACCCTGCCTCTAAGAGGAACCTGCCACCCTGGTGTGTTACTTGGATGGATGCTAAGACGCCCTCCCCTCTTTCCCTTGGCCTGGGAGTATGTTTGCGCTTGTCAGTGGTTTCGCTGAGTCAGGGCTTCCCTGTGTCCAAAGGCTGTTTGGAGTCAATGAGAAAGGAATTCAGAAGAGTGAACCAAGTTTCTGTTTGGCAGAGGACTTGGGCGTCGCCCCAGAGATTCATCTGCATGCGTGCGGCGCCCTCATCCAAAGTTCTGATGTTCTGGAGGCTTTTCTCATTGTCTTCTGCGTTATGCTGACTTCCATCATCAGGGAGGCGTGCTGAAAGCCGTGGCTCAGAAACGAAAGGTCCTCACTATAAACCCAGTCACAGCACATTGGTTTTCCACAGAAAACGCTGTCTGAAGGATGGCACAGGAAAATCCAGCAGAGCGCCACAAAGAGCCACAGTGCGGATGGCCACACTGGTGGTGCTTGGCTGCTGTTTTTCTCAGCGGTCTTAGTCTGTGTCAAGCTGTAAACTCCCCAGTGAGGTCTCAGATTTGCAAAAAGCACGTCTCCCTAGAGGCTTGACTACCAATTGAATTTGCAAAGGTGTATTATGTTTGAATTCTGCTCCCACATATGCACAATGAGCGAATTCGGGGGGTCTGAAGAAACTCAGAGTGTATGTCAGAATTTCTCCGACATCTCTTTGTGTCAGTGTACAATAGCCTGCTCCGCTAGACGCTGCTCTTTCTATACTATTTTACTATTACTGTCAAGATCAAATTTATTGCTGTATATAGTGATATATTTTAAGGCTTAGAAAGGCCCTTCTTTACTGCAATGAAAGTGGGTTTTTCCCCCTAAAGATGTATAAAAGAAATGAAGTGTATATTACTCCATCCCTCAAAGGGTACATGGAACAGGAAATACACTTATAATAACTTTTAAACCAAAAGGCAAATTTGAGAGACATGATCTAGTCTGTGATCTAGTGACTAGTGACTAGACATAATCTAGTGACTGGATCACAGACTAGATTAGAGTTTAGGTAGAGTTAAAATTGTGTTTAATTTATAAGATTTGTGTGTATGTCTTATAGCATCTATTCTAAATTGTGTAATTTGCTTTATAATATTGACTGTCTTTACTCAAAAAAAATATAATCCTAAAAAGATATTTATGGTTCACAGAAGTATGCAGATAGCCTTAGATTGGTAGCTGATGACTCTAGAGCAAGTGCTCAGTATTGTTTCTGGAGCAAATGAATTGAATCCAAAGAACTCTCAAGTTGGAAGGTGGAATTTAAACAAAAGAAGGGAATTTGAGTTTTAGAAGTAAACTGTTGAGTGTTGGAAAGAGGGACAGAGGTAGGGACCCAGCTCTGTTGTGCTTTCAGCTCTGTTCAGAACTGGCCACTTGTCGTCACACTCATGGAAGCCCCTGTCAGGTCTTGCCTGGAGGATTGCAGTGGCTTCCAGAGTTGATCACCTTAGGCTGGCTCTTACTCCTCATCAGATTTGTGAGCTCTGCACGGTGAGTTACAGGCAAGCATCCAGGGAAGAGGAAGGTCAGATACTCTAGAAGTTAAGGAATAATTAAAAAGAGTAGCATCCAAAAAGAGATCAGAGAAGCTTAGCTCAAGATGAAAAGTGGAGTGAGAGAAGTGTGGAGCTGCCCGTTCTTTGGAACTGTCGAGGGATGGTGTGGGGGCTTCAGAAGAGGAAGACAGTCTCAGTGATCTCACCCCCACCAAAATAAAAATCAAACAGTCTGGTAACACCAAGTGTTAGAGATGACTTGAAGTAGCTGGGGTGCTTATGCTAGAGCCAGTGACGATTTCAGGGGAGCAGTTGGACAGCTGCTTAGAAACTGAAAAATCTGCCTCATATCCCAATGATTGCACTCCTGGAGATGTACCAAAGAAATGGGAAAACATGGTTTTAAAAGACTGTATAAACACATAGGTGACTGCCTTATTCTTAAAAACATAAAATTGGAAACAACTCTAATGTCCTTTGGTAGGAGACTAGGTTACAACCTCTTCCTCAGTGGAGTACTATTATAATAAATACAGAACGAACCACTGCTGTTCATAGCAACATCAACTCATTTCAAAACATTGTGAAGTTGGGGGCTGGAGTGATAGCACAGAGGGTAGGCCATTTGTCTTTCACGCAGCTGACCCAGGTTTGATCCCTGGCATCCCATATGGTCCCCCTGAGCACAGCCAGGGGGTAATTCCTGAGTGCAGAGCCAGGGAGTAACCTCTGGGCATAGCCGAGTGTGACCCAGAAAGCAAAAAAAAAAAAAAAAAATTGTGAAGCTGAAGTGTCCAGCCTTAAAAGACGACATGTTTCCAGTTGCATGAATATGTAAAACCTAAGAACATCACAGTGAGCAGTCCCCTGGAGAAGCAGGGTCCTTGATCCAGAAATGGGTGCAAGGGAACTTTTTGGGCAAAGGAAACATTTTTAAACCCTCTTGTTTGGGGGGTGGATAAATGAATCTATATATGGTCATCTGACTCATCGCAGTGAACACATCATATCTGTGCACTGGACTATGTGTCAGCAACTTCAGTGAAAGGAAACCTCAAAGTAGGCACAAAAATTAGTGTGTAGGTATGGATAGAGTCAGAGGGATCCAGAAGGTGTGAGGAGGTGGTCAGTGAGATGACCCAAATCTTAGGAAAATAAAACATGCCTTTAGGCTTAACATGTGCCATTGGACCAAAAGACTAGAAAGGGCACACAGCCATCATGTCCAGGGCAGACAAAAGTGACAGTAAGCAAATGAACCCTCCCCTAACCCATCCCCAAGCAGAGAGTGTACCCGTGTATCCGTGGCTGTTACCCCAGTTGTGAAATTAGAGACAGGTCTTTTGTTAGGAAGTTCCTGAGACACTTGGTGTGTTGAGAGAAGTCATCAGGGAAGGCGAGTTTGAACTTTGCCTCCGGAGAATGTGGTCGGTTTTTCTTGGTAGAGAAGAGCACAGGTGGGACCCTTGGGGGCTTGCAGGAAGCATTCTTAAAATTAATTCCACTTGTTCCCTTTGGCCGCCCTTAATTTGGCTGATAGGAAATTTTAAATTATGCCACTGGCTCGTGTAATATTTCTTTCTGGACAGTACTGGCCTGGCGGCATGTAGATAAATGGAACTATTGCTGTAATGGAGGCACAGATGATGAATGGGTGGGCTAGAAAAAGCAACAGTAGGAATTAAGAGGAGCAGTAAAACCCGAAGATGTATCTTAGGACAAATGACAGGCGTGGACTGGATTATACTTGGTAGGGTGGGGGGGACAGTGTGGCATGGTGAAGGTGGCCAGAGGTGGCCAGTTTGGGTGCTCTTGTTGCCATCTCCATGCTGGATAAACAAAAGGGAAAGAAATGATGGCGAGTGAATGGTACCACTGGTCCAGTTAGTCCTATGAATGGGTGGAAATGGGGAAGATGGATATCAGGAACAGTCTGGTCATGGTGGTGTTGGACAGTTGTAGAGGGTAGGGTGCAGATCCTCCCAGTATGGTTCTTAAATTATTTAAAACACTGGAAAAATTGAGCAGGCCCTAAAGGGATAGTATAGTGTGAGTGGAGTTGTACCATTCAACCGACCTTGGTTCCATCCTATCACTGCCTGAGTCTCCCAGACACCACAAGGAGTAATCCCTGCACCAGAGCCATGAGTAACCACTGAGCATTGCCAAGTGTGGCCCAGGATGCTTCTCTCCCTCCAAGTTAAAAAAAAATAAAGTAAAATATTGTAAAATGTGTCAGTTAGGAAGGGTCCATGAAGAAATGACAGTTCAATATCTCACAGTGGTATAATAAAAAAATTTTTTTTAAAAAGAAATGACAGTTCAGGTTCTGTGTATGAGTAGTAGGAAGGTTCTTAGCCCAAGTCACATGGGCAGAAGCTGCATCACAATTAGAAAACCAGTGTTTTTCATTTTATTAAGAACCAGGTTTATGCAACTATTTATAGTTAAGTTTTAAACATACGAGGTTCCCGCTGATCCCACCACCAGCGTCACCTCCCTCCGCCGTCTCCCAGGGTCCTGCTCCCCCATCCCACCCTCCTGCATGCCACCTTCATGAGCACATTTTTTAGTTTGATTTTATTTTTAATATATTTTTAACAGCGTTGGGAACTTAACAAGGGCCTCACTCATGCAAGGCGTATATATATGGTCTGCCACTGAGCCAGACTCCCAGCCCGGCATTGTAATTTGCTATAAAAGTAGACAGGTTATAGAGAGGCTGGGAGACAACCCGGCTGGTGGAGCTTTAGACGTGCCAGGCTCACAATATAGTGAGAAACAGAAGGAATAGACTGAGTTGAGAATATACTCGTCAGAAACAGCAAGATTTGCTAGGAGCATCCTTCACTAAATTCCAAGTGTTTTAGACGAATACCTCCAGTATTTGTAAAGGACAGAGTCTGTAACCGGCAACGCCGTCAATGAGAAGTGTCGTTGTGCTTCCTGCCTTGGAGGCCGAAAGGCAAAAGGCTGTGTCAGTGAACGGCAACACCAGGTCAGGCTCCATTTGTGTTTCACCGACTATTTGAGTCATCTGTCTTCCTTCGCATTTCCTTTCTCCCAAAACTTGAACAAATAGAAACAACTGCAGTTAACTGAGAATTCTAGTTAATTGGGTTCAGTTTTCCTCATATTTTTGGGGAATATAAACTCTGCTTCAGATCTTTCATGTTTGTCCTGAAAAGTAATTATAAGAGAAATCATACAAGTATTTCATAGATAGATAGACAGACAGACAGACAGACAGACAGACAGACAGATAGATAGATAGGTAGATAGATAGATGTAGGTGTAGATGTAGATATATATATGGGGAAGTGTATACTTGATCACTTAATGTCCCATTATTCGTCAATTTGCTTGAGCGGGTGTCAGTAACTTTTCCATTTGTTCCTGTAATGTGCAAGTGTAGCCCAATGGCACAATGGCATCTGCTTGCTCCAGGAATACAAAGAGCCTCAAACTATTTTTTAGGGTCTTGGCGAAGAAGTCTGACCATCTTGTAGGTGGGTGACCACGTGATCTTTTGATGTCCTGTGGGATCCAGTTGGTAATGGCTCTATGGAAGTGTTTATGTGTGTATGTGTATATATATTTATATACGCACACATATATATACACACATATATATGGGGGAGTATATATCCACTATATGCATCAGGGAAGCATATATGCATATATAAGCATATATATGCATATATCTATGCTTATATAAGCATAGATCACTTGTATCACTTGTCTTCCCATTGCTCGAGTGGGCGCCAGTAATGTCTCCATTCGTTGGAAATGAGATCCATTATTGTTACTGTTTTTGGCATATCAAATACACCACAGGTAGCTTGCCAGGCTCTGCCAATAAGCATAGATCACTGTATCACTGTCTTCCCATTCATCCATCATCGATTTGCTCGAGCAGGCCCCAGTAACATCTCCATATTTTCTGTCTCATGCTAGTAGAGCCCAAGGGCACCTGCTCCAGGAACATAAAGAGCCTCAAACCATTCCATCAGGTCATGGGAATGAGGTAGATAATTGTTACTGGTATTTGGCATATAAAATACAACACGGGTAGCTTGCCAGGCTCTGCTGTGCGGGTGGCATACTCTTGTAGTCACCTCTGATCTCCAGCATTTATTTATGAACTGCTTGGCTGCCAGGGGCTACGCAAGCCATGCTCGCACAGCCAAGCATAGATATAAGCACATATATGCTTATATACATATATGCTTATATATATATGCACACACACATATATATATGCTTCCCGATGCATATAGTGGACATATGAGACTTCTTGGCTTCAAATAATCTTATAGAATTATTCATTTCCATGGAACAGAAACCAAAGGCCATCCCAGTCCACTGCCATTAGGATGAATGAGATCCTTTTGAAACAGAGATTCTGAAGGGACTCTGCCTTGAGTGGCAGAGTGTGATTTATGTATTTGTGTATAATAGCATATGTCATCGACTATGAGCAAGAGAGTCTGAGAAGGCAGAGATTTCTGTAACGACAGTCGCTCATCTGGCTGATGGAGCTTTTTCAGTGGCACGTCATTGCCTGTCAGTTGGAGGAATATGGTTAAATGCTCAGAAAGAAACATAATTCTTACGTATACTGAGTCACCGATGGCAGTGTCCCCTCAATTGCAGGTGGTAGAGCTACGCATACTGGGCAGGACCTTCAGATTCACGGTGCCTTGGATAACACCAAGCAGAATCCACATAAAGACACATTCACATTGAGAGGCTGACTTGAAAATAACCAGGGATGCTTTTTAATGAAAACAAAATTAGTACTCCGCCTACAGATGTGGCTTTGAGTAGCTTTTAGGGACAATAGTTCATAGGCGCGTGCCTCCTAGGTTTGATTTTAAAAAAAACCTCAAATTTACATATCAACTCCAGCTCATTGTTGGTTGAGGATGTGGAGATCATTTTAGGGCCTTGTTGAGGACCAGGAATATGATTGTATTAATAGCAGTTAAGGTTCACAGCCTGAAAGTGGGGTGTTCAGAGAGATGAGGAGAGAAGGCTAGTTCTGTTCTTGGAGTATGGTTACATTGGTTCTGAATAAGCCCCATAGTAATGAAAAATGATGACTCATTTCTTTTTTCAATCTTCAGAAAGTTGCTGTTAATTTGTGTTCTGCCCCCGACCCCTCCCACTAGAAAGTGAATTTCAGATTCAAACCCAATAAGTACATTCTGTAGACACTGCTTTGGTTTTGTGTCTCCGTGTTGAGATTCGAATTGGAGTTTCCTGCGTAAGGAGAGTCAGGGGACTAGAAATAGGTGTGTGTCTGTGTCAGAATAAGGTGGAGCTTTTATATTGACAACACAAACAAATCAATGTAAAATAGTAATTCTGAAGAAATTTCTAGAAAGTGTTTTGACACACGTTCTTCGTGTGTTGTGCTGTAATAGCACTGAAATAAGCTTTCTGACATGAGAATTAAGCATCAGTTCTACTGCTAGTATTTTTACATTTAATTCTAATTGCATCAATGTGGGGGTGACACCAAAGAACCTTCTGAAAAAGTCACAATGTAAATGAGTAGAAATATAAAAAAATCATAATATGATGTTCTTTGTGTTTGCCACCCTATTTTATCAAGATATTAATAAAGCAGCCGTCTCTTGGTGTTTTTTGCCTAATTTACCACTTTGTATGTGAGACAAAAAATATAGCAAATTTCAGAACAGTGTCCCTGATAACGTTTTAGGATTTTCTCAAGGATTTGAAGATGGTTACTAGAAACATCACTATGTGGATGGAAATATGGACTCTTCGTCTGAATTGAACATTTTTGTGTGCCTTAATATTTAAAGGAAAATTTATTTATGGTTTACTTCAGGCTGGTCCCAAATGTGATAATGTTTCATTATTAATGCTGATGAATATTGGGATTTATATTTTATACACTCTCAAAATTATTATTATACTTAAGCAGAAATTCTTTCCTATCTATCACTTATGACTACTAATCTTTTAGAGCAGAAAAAATATTTTGCTACTTAGGAATAAAAAGAGATCACAATAAAATACCAGTAACTTACATGCACTCTGCTGCTTAAAGGATTTCTGCTCTAGACAGTCTCCATTTCATTTCAAACAGAGGAAAAGGATTTTAATTCAGAGCAGACTTAATTCTCAAATCTTCTGCCTTCTTAGTTTCTCACACAAAATCCGTTCTCACCATTTATCAAAAGTCCCATAATTCTTGATTACCACAAACTTGACGGTTTGGCTGTGTGAGGCCATAAGTTCACCTTATTTTCTTAGTCCTTTTTTTCCCAATCTTCTGAAATGAGTAGTCATTGCAAATTGATTTCCATCACGTGTAATTTTCTAGTCTCATCAGAATTGCAATTTACCACAACTTTATTATTTATTGTATATTTATTTATTTATTCATTAATTTATTCTCCACTTTATTCCAGAAAGGATACTCCTAAGGAGGACTTACTTATCTGGATTGTTTTCATTTAGTATGCATTGCCTCATGCATTTATTTATTGCCGTCTCTGCTAAATTGTATTTAGGAAACTTCGGCTTATTAGTGCCTTGCCGTGGAAATGAGGGAACTTCTTTAAGAAAATGAATTCCTCGGAGCCACTAGAAAAAGAATTATTTAGAAAGTTAAAGCTTTGCATTGAGCCACTTATGGGTGTAGCTAAAATATTTTTTTTCAACTCAGATTAAACACAGAGTAAGGCATATTGTTTTTGCATTTCTGATCACAGCACACATAACGTTTAGAATGAAGACTAATTTTAAATGAAAAGTAGCCATTTAAGACTCTTAAATGTGGTTTTTTTTCTCTTTTCCCAATTCTCCCACTGCCTTGCAAACTCCTCTCCTCGTTTGGCCCAGAGACGGTGTGGCCCAGGTCAAACCTGTATCTAAAAGGAAGTTCTTTGCTTGCGGTTGCTGGATATCGAACAAGACCTTAGAACTAAATATATTGTTTCACTCACAATGTTGTAAATTTACAATACTGTGGATGATTTTTCACATTGGCTTTACATTGGTCATCTCTTCCCGGTTTATTTCCCCAACTTCTGCTCATTTAAAGCTCAAATGAACTTTATCTTTTCATTTGTTTGATAACCTCAATTTCTATCCTGTTATGCAAAGGATATGAAAAACCGTTGTTCCTGAGGAAGCAGTAAACAAGTTTATATTTAAAACTATAGTCATCAAGGGGTCAGAGAGCTCAACAGTCTGTCCGTTCAGGGAGGCCTCGCTTGACCCCGGCATTGCATGGTTCACTAAGCACTGCCAAGCGAGACCCTTGAGCTCCACAAGTTTTTTTCGTTTTGTTTGTTTTGTTTTGTTTTGTTTTGTTTTGTTTTGTTTTGTTTGCATTTTGGGTCATACCTGGCAATGCTCAGGGGTTATTACTGGCTCTGCACTCAGGAATTATTCCTGGCGGTACTCAGGAGACCATATGGGATGCCGGGGATAGAACCCGGCCAGCATGGGCCGGCTGTGTGAAAGGCAAATGCCCTACCCACTGGGCTATCTTTCCGGCCCCAAGTTCCACAAGTTGTGTGATCCAGCCTGCACCCCAAGTTAATTTAAATAATTTAGGCAGGAGTCAGATTGTATTGCATCCCCATAACCTTTATGTATGTGGGGTAAATCTGAATAAGATGGAATGTGGCCGTATCAATAATGCTGGCTTGTGGTTATGCTGAAGCTCAGAGCTCATTGGATTATTTCTTCCCATGGTTTGTGAACCCTCAAGGGGCTCAATAAAAATTTCAGTTTTAAAACAAAACTGCTAGGTCCCCTTTTTTCTAAGGCCCAGGTGGTAAATATCTGGGGCTTTTTCAGGATACATAAAGTGGCAACCATCCTCGTCCATGTTCATGGAGCAAAAGCTGAAATTGTGTGAAGGATTGGGGGATTGTGAGGGGTACCTTAGGGAAGTTGTTTACTGAACCAGGCCACAGCCAGCTTGGGATGCGCATAGAGACCTGAGACTTTAGTTCTTAAAGGATCACTAGATCCTTAAGAACCTGCCACTACTTCCCAGAAAATAAAGGGCGGAGTAAATAAAGAGCTAAATTATTAGTTCTGTCTTCATTATTTTCTTAAATTTCTTAACTTGTGTAAGCATTCAGTAAGATGCTATAGTCTTTCTCATTGTCTATTATTTTAAATTCTCTCCATAGTATTGCTTTGGTATTGTGTTTTCCTGTTTGGGAGAATCCAAATAAATTATAGTAACTTTGATTAGAAAAGTAAGATCCCTTTTATTAAAGGGGAAAATAGTATGGAATTTTTAGCCTGCACTTCTCACCTCTGACCATGAATACGAGCCACTTAAAAGGAAGGTTCGACATTGAACAATAGTCCTTTTCCAAGCTGCTCTGTTTTTATCCAGAGTTGAACCTTCTCCGGACGAGTGTGACTATTCTCAATTTCTCTCACTTTCCGGCCGTGATAGGGCATTGCCGGAAGCAGAACTGAGCATGGAATAAGGAGGCATCCAGGCTTCTGTTTCAGGCAGCATTAAGAAAATCTGCTGTACAAGATTTTGATATGTATGCAGTGGGTTTGTTAGCTCTTGCTGTCTCTCCATCAACGCCACATTGCTTTCTCCTGGCATGTTCTCTTCTTCTGCTGCTTTATCTGTTTCTAAAGTGAGTAGCTTAGAGAATGCTCATTGACTACAGGAGAGAAAAGAACAGATTCTTCTTTAGAGAGAGAGAAGAGAGAGAGAAAGAGAGAGAGTGCTCTATCAAGTTTCTCTCATTCCTGTGGAGTGTTGCAAATGCAAATATATTTTGACATTAGAAAAAAAGTCAAGCAAACACCACAGAGCACCATTGACACCCCCTCTAAAAAATAAAAAAATAAAAAGAAATGACGTTTCTCAGCCACAATTTAACAGAAATATAAACATGATCTGTATAGATCCGAGAAAGATTAGTGTGATCAGAGCCAAACTGGGTAGTGGGATGACATCTCAGAAGTTTATCTTTTTCTTTTCAGTTTTTTTGGGGGTGGGGAGCAGGGGGTCAGGGAGACACTCAGTATAGCTTAGGACTTACTCCTGGCTATGCTCAGGAATCACTCCTGGCAGGCTTGAGGCACTGTATGTGATACCAGGGATGGAATCCAGGTCAACCACATGGAAGACAAATGCCTCCCTACTGTGCTATCTCTCCAGCCCCAGTATAAATCATTTAGAGAAAGAAATTTCTTAGGAATGTCCTGAACATTGTATAATATATCATTGTATAACCAAGTAATTATATGATATGTAATAAAAGAGATTTTGAATAAATGTCCTGAAAATCAAATATATGTCTACTTGTGTGTGTGTGTGTACACGTATATACGTTATACATCTTTCTTTTCATTCATTTATTCCAGGTGCTGAAGGTAACTTTTTATTGATGTCTTAATCATTTCTTTAATCAGTTTAATGCTTTTCAGGGGCTAGATAAATAGTATAAAGCAAGATGCTTGCCTTTCATGCAAACAACCTTGCTTCAGTCCCCTGCGCTGCATGGTTCCTGAGCACTGAGCCAGGAGCAGCCCCTGAGCACTGCGGGGTGGGGCTCATTGGACACCCCACCACCACCAGCTTTGGAGTCAGACTCAGTTGAAACTCCAAGAGGTCAGAAAAGTATCTACTTAATCATTTAATAACTAGTTCCTGCAATCATTTAATAACTAGTTCCTATAATCATTTAATAACTAGTTCGTGCAGTATAGTCCGACTTCTGTGAACTTGTGTGGTGTGCACGAGTGAATCAGTGAGTAAATGAAGGAAATGATTGTGTTTTTAATCCTTGGAATTGGCGGAACTGTCAGCCCTGGAGGCATTTCTAAATATATTTAAAGTTGAAATGAAGACCTCTTGAACAGAACAAATACCAAAACAGAATGTCTGTCCATTCAGTAACTTACATCAGAAACAATATCTGTTATGTTTTAAAATAGTAATGGAGTCGTCAGCAACGAAGCAAGCCTACTGCGTTAGCAACATAGAAAATATAATGAATCAAGAAGAAAATATACAGCCTTGGCAGCTGTTTTTTATCAACATTTCAAGCTATGGCTCTCTCATAAATATAGCATTTCTTATTTCAACTCCCTTTATAATTTCTCAAATATGCAGCAAACTATAAGATAATATGTAAGTGTTTCTAATCCATTATTAACACAGCTAAAAGTATTTTTTAAACTGATGTTGCCTTTATGTCATAGTAGATGCTCAATAAATATTTGTGGCATGAATGAACCCTTACGTGCTAGGTTCCAATCTAAAGGGATGACTGTCACGTCCCAGCCCAGTTGCTCCCTAAGACCCTTTAACACAGGAGCAGAAAAATTTCCTTCTAACTTTCTCCTCTTAAAATATATCCTCTCTTGGGCCTGGCAAATCACAGTTTTTACATTTGTTTCAAATTATTCATTGACCACTTGGACCAGAGTTTTTTTTAATTGTGGAATGGAATTTGGGCCACACATTGTTATTCAGGGGGTTACTCCTGACACTGCTCTGGAGTGACCCCATGGTCCTAAGAGAACCCTGCTCGGTGCACAGGGTCAAACCGGAGTTGGCTATATATGCGGCAGTGCCGTCACCCATTCTGTCTCACTGACCCCTAGAACTCTCTGTCGGAAATGACCGCCCAGAGGATCATCTCTGGTCACCCTGGGTCTGTCCTCTGACCTGGGGCTTGGCCTTTCCTCCATCATCATTTCTTCCTTCAGAGTTTAGCTAAAGGTTCAGAAATATCTTCAGCCTTCCCCGGAGCACTAAGCACATGTTTCTCGACTCACTCACCTGACATTGTTGGGATTTCTTTGTTCTTTCTTTCTCTTGTATCCTTGACTAAGGTTTGTGTTCTGGCTGCTTCCAGGCTGACCTGCCTCTCTCCAGCACTACCCGAGCGCCTCTAAGCCCACTGTCTCCTCCCTTGGCATCTTGCAATCCAGTCACATTACTGGGTCAATAAAATTTGGATGGGCGGCTTGGCAGCACTGACCCATGGTTGATTCAGGAAGGTTCAAGAAGGAAAATAAACGTAGGAAAGGAGCTGTCAGTCGATGCAGGAAAGATTGCAGCCCACGGCTGGGCCAGCAAAGTCAGCCAGCAACTGGTATTTCCCAGGTTCGGGGTTTACTGAGTAAATGAGAGGTGGAGAAGCGGGGGTATAAGCATTCGGTGGAATGATACAGTGGGACCAGGGGCAGATACGGAATCAAGGTGCGTTTCAGTCACCAACAAAAGCTCGGTGATGATTAAACATACAGTGGCATGGGCTGGAGAGACTGGACAGGGGTTCAGGATGTTGCCATGCATGTGAACTACCCAGGCTTCATCCTTGGCACCGCAGAGGGTCCTCTAGGCCCCGCCAGGAGTCATCCCTGAGTGCAGAGCCAAGAGTAAGCCTGGTATACCAGCAGTGTGGCTCCCAAACTAAACCAAAATTGGATATAAACAGATGGTATCAAGAAGAATCAAATATGCCCCGAGCTTTTGAGTCGTAAAAGGATGGTTTTGGTAGAAAAGAAGTGGTTGGTTTTTTGGCACAGTAAGCACAGATTTGATCCATTCCTTCCTCTTCCCCCATCACTCTGGTAACCTCAAGGTTCATCTTTGTCCCTTCTTTGTTAAAAATCACATTCACTTATTTACAAGCAAGGGCATGTCCAAACAGTGGCATAAAGGAAGTTCACTGAAACACTCAAAGGAGCATCATTCTGTTGTCGTTTTCATTTCAAATATAAAGAATCTGTGCCCTGCTCTCCAAGAGGATCCACCCACCAGGAGCTCATTTACCTACCCGGGATCAGAAGGGCCAGATGAAAATCTGGACTCTGGGGAGAAAAATTCCCCGCTTTGTTTTCTCTGGTGCTGGGGTCATATTGCTTTGAATAGGCATTGGCTGATAGTTGAGGACCATTTAGGGGACAGAAATAAAATAAATCTTCCTGAAGAGTGTGTGTGTGTGTGTGTGTGTGTGTGTGTTTCTGTTTTATTTTTAAAGAGGTTAACTTCACTTACAAGCCTGGGGAGTTTAATTAAAGAAGGGAGAGACGAAAGTGTTCTTTCGAGAGCTGTCACTCCTCCAAGTATCACACTATTAATCACGTCGCGTAATGCTATTTTGGAGTGAGGCTCTCGCCTTCTCTTTTGTCTCCTTCGAACTCCCTCCTCCTCCATCCTAAACGAAAGGGTGGAGAAAACTCTTCAAAGAAGGGGCTCTGCTAAATTCCCGTCTCTCGGCTTTCCCCGTTATCTAGGATTTCAGCTATAATTCCGGGAAGAAATCACCCTTCCCCAGCTCTACCCCTTCCAAAGGGAAAGATTAAAAATCCTCACGCCTCCTCCCCCATCTCTGCCCTTGTGTTGTGAGATTCTCCTGCGTGCACACTTGGTGCCTTCTCACAGGGGGTGAACTTTCTCCCTTAAGAGGGAACGTGGAGCACTCGCCTCAAACAGCCCTTGGTGGGCAGCTCCCTCACCGACCCTCAGATTTCTGAACTTGCCTTGAAATCAGAAAGTGATTTCCTGGGGCCAGTCTTGGGGAGTGACGGGCATGAAGGCAGCCCGGCTGTACGCGTGCGCCTCTTGCACCAGTCGCTCCGTGTTTCTCCCATCGCTAACTCACTGTGGCGTTTCTCCAGATTTAGAGTGTCTGGGGCCCAGCGCCCTTTCTGCCTGTGCCTTTCTGGGCTGGGTGCGACTTTGGCTTTCAGGAGACTTGTATTGTTCCGAAATTGATGCGTCTCCTTGACAAGGAACCCTTCCACTCTGCTTTACTTGGCATTTACTGCTATTTGCCTCAGTCTCTTGATTTGGGAAAAGACTTTAAACCAAATTATATATTTAGAAACAAGCCCCTTCTGATTGCATTGACCTAAAAATACATACATACATACATACATACATACATACATACATGCATGCATGCATACATACATACATAAAAGCTCATCAGTGAGCGTGTTGATGGACGTGGTGCTTTTGATTTGTCTCTTCCTTTTTATAGATTTCGCCCGGCAGCACCTATAGCCCACGAGCAGCTCCGGGAGTGATCCCTGAGTACAGAGCCCGAGATAAGCCCTGCACGCTACTAGGTGTGGTCCCAAAATCAAAAACATAAAATAATAAAATACAAATGAAACTTGCTGTAATGTGAAGAAGGTTAAAATTACCCATGGTAAGGAAGGAGGTGTTATTAAAGAGAAGTAGTTATTCTTTTGAATATAATATTCTAAATTACTTTAACCTAATAACATTCTAAGAAGCAGATGGGGAAAATAAGAAATTAAAGAGTTAACATTCTTTATAAACCAGAAGCCATTAACATTTAATAATGCTGTCTCAAATATTTGTCTGTAAATTGTGGTGATTATCAGAGAGGAGCCTGTGGGATTGTGCTTTGTGGTACTGTTTTATTTGATAACCTGGGTGATCCCATAAGAACACGGGGGATTTATGCTTACATTAGCAACTGTTGTGAGTTGGTAAAATAACCTGCCAATAACAAGATGTATTAGAAACGCAGGAAAAGAAGGAGTAGTGTCTAAGATACTTATTTTTCTCAGTTTTTTGTTCTTTTTTTAATCGTTCCTCGTAGGAGATCTTTCCACCTCTACATTTCTGTATCTCGGCATGAGAAAGAGGTGTGCCGGCTTTGGAGCAAAAACATGGGACGCAAAGTAACTATGCCCATGGTGCAAAGCGTTTAGCTCCTCATTGTACTGGAAAATATCTTCCCAATTATTTTTCATCTGTGTTTTCATTTACATTCAAGTAAGAGAGAGACAGAGGGACATTTCTTGTTGTTCCTGCTTGTGGTCTCCACTCTGATCTTTTTCAGATACACGTAAGCCCCAGAGTCAACGTATCACAAGCATTTTTTCCTATGGAAAATTAAATTCCCTGCAGTGCTATCTCCAAACTGTCGTTTCAGCAACATGCTTAAAACAACATTGACAAATAATCCCCCTGTGTAACTAATCTGGAGGGTTTAGAAATCATATTCAGGGGCCCCAGAGCTCTGGGTTTCTCTGAACTTCCCGTCTCACTTAGGAAATAGGAATAAATACAGTTTCAGGTGGCTGTGATATTAAGCAAAATAATGTACGCTGCACACGTCACATAATGGATTTAATAAGCTTTAATGAGTATCATTTCCTTTGAGGGTTTCTACTTCTCCGGCGTACCCCCTCCTCCTTGTGCTTTGCTTCTAGGGTCTGTAAAACTGAGCCTAACTATAAAAAAAACTGAGCCCAGATTCTCAGCAGTTCCTCTTTAGCTTTGTAGCAACTCCTTTCTGGAATGATTCGTCGATCTAGGGGAAAATAAAGCCTTAGGAAAAGATGTTGTTCCCCGCCCCCTTTTCTTTTCCTCCTTAACAGCAGGTTGCTTATCTTTGCAGCACACCGTAGCTGAGTGTCTCAAGGGTTAAATGAATTGTTATAGCCTGGATATGGATGTGTTGGAATGCTTTAAAAAAATCAATTCTAGCTAATGGAGAGAATGTTCTTAAAGTGAACCTTTGCCGTTCCTTCAGTGAACCACACAGAACAAATTTCCAAGTCACCAGTGAAGAAGAAGCAGGCCCTTCCTTCTGCAATTAGTGACTCATCTGCTGGAAGGAATTGGGATTGGCGAACCCCTTTTCATGCACATCACCAACAGATTTTAATCCCTTAATGTCTAGAGCCAGATAAGTTGCCTCCAGTTTTAAATGTGCAGTTATTTGAACCAGACGAATCAACACCAACTAAGAATGTCGATGTTAATGTTATTTCTGTGCTCCCTTGGAGCGGACATAGATCCCAAAAGACCGCACCGGAGGAGACGCCACCAGCTTTCTCCTTACAGTGGCACAGAGAATTGGGGCCGCAGGAGAATAAGCTCCAGGCTCTTGTCCTTTGTGCCGTCTTTGAGCAATCATGTTATCTTGGGTAGATTTATATCTCATAAAATGATAAAGCATAATAACAGTGGATGTTTAAAATTAGCAGCTAGTGCTGTTAATGGGTGTGTACTCAGACAAACTTGTACATTTGCAGTACTAAAGGAATTATGGAGCTGTTTTTCAAATGGAAACAGGACTGCAAGTCATAATGTAGTCTCCTAAGTTTAAAGGAACCAAGACTGCAAGGGTATAAGGCAGTAGTGATACAGCCAGAGCCTGAATGTGTCCGGGGCAAAAACCTATCTTGTTTTTAATTTGTATTTGCCTAATTCATACATAAATAAGAAATGTATCACTCTGGGTCTTTGATCAATGAAAATGATGTATCTTTGATCTGTGTGTGTTCCAGAAAGTTTGAAATGAATGTCAATATTTGCTTCCTCTTCAAATATAAACTCTTGTATTTTAAAGTTAAAATGCATTGGTTTGCATTGCAAAGCCAGGCAACATTCAGTAGTTAGCATCTGTTGTATTTGCATATCATATTTCCATCATTAGGCAGGTAATACACAGATTAATGAAGACTCGACAACCAATATACATCCAGCACATATTTTGTATATAATAGGTGATTTCCTGACACATTTGAATAAGGCAGTTATATTGAAGACAGTGCAAATGGGCGCAGAGAGATAGGGACAAAGGCTTCCAGTACATGCTTTGCATACGGGAGGCTCAGGTTCAAGCCCTAGCAGTACATAGCACCACAAACCCTACTGGGTGTAACCCTCATGCCAAGCAATAACTTCCTCAGACAACGAGCCGGGAGTATCCCCCAAACACCACCGGGCGTGATCAAAAATAAAAGAGAGAAGACCGTGCATGAACAAGCGAAGACACAGCAGACTGAAGTAGAATATTTCCTCTTGTTAAGCCGAGTCTACTCATGTGAGCTTCACTTCCATTAGAAGAATCACCGTGATTTTAAGAAGGGTCTATTTATCGTAAACCCTAAGCAATCTTTCTGCAACCTGCAAAAAAGATTTGTGAAAACAGCCTGCAATAAAAATCACACACGCTTCATAAACACTACTTGATAGATATCACTTGCACCATTAGGAACTGAACGACGAAGGATGTAATTTCAGTTCTGGCATGCAATATTAATCGAAAGCCTTTAAAACATCTCGCTGATGGGAACGATGACAACGTGACATTGAAGAATCATGAGCTCAAGACATCGATCTTAATCAGATTTCCAAAAGTAAGTGCCATAAAACATAAAGTTGTTTCATTCATCTTTACATTTGCACGTTTCCATGGGAGCGCCGTTTTCTCACGGGTTGCTTTCAATGCAAGAAATACACATTTCGGATGGCAACGTGGGAGCATGGGGGTATCAGATTGGAGCAGAGTTTAGCTGACTACACTGTGTGTGCAGGGAATTAGTTGTGTGATAATCTCTATTCTTTCCACCTCTTAAGCTACTGATACATCATCTTAAGTAAACAGGAATGAAGTGATACTGAGATACTGTGGGAAAAAATTGACTCTATGTGGATTTGCCTTTATAATCTTAGAAGTGAAAATAGAATGATTTTAAGGACCTCGGTGGGAAGGGGAGATTATCTTACAGCCTATGCTCATAAGCATCTTTCAAGGCTTAAAAAAATTATAAAAGAACCATTTAGAATTATTCTGTTGTTCTCTTAATGTATGTTCTGTAATCCATAGTCTGGAAGGGAAGGAAAAGAGAAAGAGAGAGAAAGGGAAAGAAATAAAGAACCTGCCATGGAGGGGGCTGGGGAAGGGGGAGGGAACCGGGGACGTTGGTGGTGGGAGATGGGCACTGGTGGAGGGACGGGTGCTAGAACACTGTATGACCAAAACCCAAATATGAACTTTTTAATTGTATATCTTTTTATTTGTATATCTCACGGTGGTATAATAAAATACTTAAAAAAAAGAATTATTCTGTTGTTTCTTTGTTTGAATAAATCTGAAAAGTGTGGAAAATGAGGACCCTACTTTTTAAATGGCATTTCAGAGTTTTTAAAATATTATATTATTATTTATATTATATCATATCCTATCATATTATAAAAATAAGATTACTTTAACCTCTGTTTCTTTTGACCCCGACGGCGCTCCATTGGATGTGATTATTGCCCTCGCTCTGTAGCTCAGGAAACAAGTGGAATTGCAATATAAAATTGATTTGGAATTTGAAATTGATTTGCTCAAAGTGGTGGGGATTGATTTGGAATATGGACTTGATGTGCTAGGTGTGGAGCAGGAACCTAGGGGTGTAAACAGAATCATTCGCTTGTTGTTCACTGTATCACTGTCTTCCCGTTCATCATCGATTTGCTCGAGCGGGCACCAGTAACATCTCCATATGACCTGTCTCATGCAAGTAGAGCCCAAGGGCACCTGCTTGCTCCAGGAACATAAAGAGCCTCAAAACCATTCCATCAGGTCATGGGAATGAGGTCTATAATTGTTACTGGTATCTGGCATATCAAATACAACACGGGTAGCTTGCCAGGCTCTGCCATGTGGGTAGCATACTCTTGTAGTCATCTCAAAATCCAGCATTTTCAAACCACACCCACCAATGATCAGGGCTTACTCCTTCCTGGCTCTGTGCTCATGGATCATTCCTGAAGGGCTCGGGGACCCTAGGCAGCGATCGAACCTGGATTGATCCATCTCTCAGAAGGCACTTTACCGACAGTATGGTCTCTCCAGACCCTGTCAGTTGAATCATATTTTCACTCCCAAAACCACATGTTGGAGCCCTTAACCTGAAGGGTACCACGCCCACAGTGCTCCAGAGACTCTTCCTGGCTGTGCTCGGGACCGTGCGGTGCCAGGAGTTAAGCCCATGACCTCACACATGGAAATGCTCCACTGCTGAAGCTCATTCCATGCCCCAGGAAAAATGTGTGTATCAGGGAGGCAGGTCGAGGACACTGATGGTGGGATTATTGTTGGGACGTGATGTGCCGCAAACTCAACTATGAAGAACTTTATCAGTCACCGTGACTTCATAAAAATTTTGATTTTTTTATATAAGAAACGTATAAAAAGCATAGCTTTCAAAAAAAAGAGACCAGTTGTAGGGTTTATATTTTAAGTCTGAAAGTAGTATTCTGGCTCCTTATATTGCTATTTTCTTGAGCAATTTTCATGTTGAGCTGTAGAATAAATTTATATTTGATATGGAATTATTTTTATTATATGCATTTTAAGATTAGTTAGAACTGGGCTTGAGTAATAGTACAGCAAAGAGGGCATTTGCCTTGCACACAGATGACCCAGGTTTAATCCCTGGCATCCCATGACGTCCTCTGAGCATCACCAGGACCAGGAGTAACCCCTGAGCATTGCTGGCTGTGACCCAAATAAAAAGGGGGGAAAAAAGATTAGTTAGGACAAAAAGCAATGTGGAATGGTTTACACATGAAGTTGAAATGTTATTTTTAAGATGGATAGCATGGGATAAGTTGGGAGGGTATTTATGATAGTGTGTAGACCTCTCATAATATTTACATTTGTAGTATTTGTTTTTACTGCATATTCTTTAGAAGTTTTACGTGTATATCAAGATAAATAATATAAACTTAAAAATTATTGGGCTGAATGGTAGTACAGTGGATAGAGCATTTGCCTGGCACGCAGTCAACCCAGGTTTGATCACCGGACACCCCATGTGTCCTCCCAAGCCCAGCAGTGATACCTGAGTGCAGAGTCAGGGCAAGCCCTGAGCACAGCCAGGTGTTGCATCCCCAGCCCCATTTTTTTCCCTCCAGTGCTTTTTTAGGCACTTGTCTCTTGTCTTCCAGTTGTTCATCCGGCGACACTCAGGGGTTTCTCCTGGTTCTGCACTCAGGAATTACTCCTGGCGGTGCTCGGGGGACCATATGGGATGCCGGGATCGAACCCAGGCCGGGCACAGACCGGCTGCATGCAAGGCAAACACCCTACCCACTGGGCTATCACTCTGGCCCCTCATCAGTTTCCTTGAGTGGGCACCAGTAATGTCTCCATTCATTGGGAATGAGGTTCATTATTGTTACTGCTTTTGGCATATTGAATACACCACTTTTGGCATATTGAATACAGCTAGCTTGCCAGGCTCTGCCGTGGCTCTGGGTTCATCCGGGAAGTGTGGGGGGACAGTTTCTTTCTATATCAGACCATCAACCATCCAGGGCCCCCAGGTAAGAGCCTGTCTCCTGTCTGCCACCTGTCGACACAGTCATGTGTGCACCGCAGCCACACCTGCAACACCTCGAGGGGTTTTTAGGCACTGCCATTTACAATACTGTTAATTATAGATTTTTCAGGTATTCAATGCCCAACTCCTTACCCAGTATCAGCATTCAGTGTCTCAGCACATCCCAAGGGTCCTCCCTACCGCCCCCTTCCCCACGGAGACTCAGTTCTGAAGCGTGACTCTCAGGATCTGATACCACAGTTGTTACTCCCTTACTGTTGTGTCATTCCAGTGCTTGGACCCTGTGGTGAGAACCCTGGTCCCAGGGGTGCCTGGTCGTGCTTGGAGTCCCCTTGTCCCATATCTGGTGGCCTGGAAGCAAACACACAGCGCCTTGCAGTGCCCAGCTGTCTTCTGCTTTGAGCCGATCCTTGGTCCCAAGTGCACACTTTTGAGCAGAATCCATAGACGCCAAAGTATCTTCAAAGAAGAAATTATTAATATCCAGAGATGTTGACTTTAAAATAAAACATTGCCCCCTAAAAGGCTATTATCTGATCATAGGAGGAAGATTGGAGCCATAATTCATGTGAGATGAGAAAGTAACAAGTCTATTATGTTCTCGCCACAGGCGCGGTCTTAGAAACTCTGGAGAAAGTTTAGTTCATGCTATAGAAAATTCTTCTTTGCCCTCTGGGACTCTTCGTTGCATGCCTGTCGTCTTTGCCTTTGAAGTCCTCTTCGTGTCCACGGCTCTTCGCCCCCGGAGACCGTCTGTGTCATCTCCCCAAGATCTGCTTTCCAGTTGTACTCCCTGTATAGTCGTAGCTAATGTGCCGTGTAAGCCATCCAGTGCCTTTCTGATGTTTGTTGCTGCCTTTCCCCCCTCTTTTATTTAGGCAACATGATTCATAACGCTTTATAACAGTGTTAGGTGTTCAGTGTTTCAACTCCTAACGTACCAGTACTGTCAGCGTCCCTCCTTCCCACCCTCATCCTAAGCAAATTGTTGCTTTCTTTTTTTTTAATTTGCCTCTTATAGTTTGGGTCACATGCTTATAATAGTATGGACTCCTGTGGTTTCAGTGCATAGTTACTATTCTTTTTCTTATTTATACAGTTCTACTTGTTTTCAAAACCCTGCTTTTTTCCATAACAGTTTTAATGTTTCTTTTTAAAATATCTGAAGTCCTTAATGTTCTATGGGCCAGAGCGATAGTACAGCAGGGAGGGCATTTGCCTTGTACTCACCAACCCAGGTTCGATCCCTGGTATCCCATGCAGTCTCCCAAGCATCACCAGGAATAATTCCTGAGTGCAGAGCCAGGAGTGACCCCTGAGCATCACTGGGTGTGACCTAAAAAAAGAGAAAAACATTCAAACATTCTCTCATCTTAATCTGATGGTTACATTATCTGAAATTTGGAAAAGAGTTGTGAATAAATTCCAGCCGATGGTTTGTTCTGTAGACGTATGATCAAGATAGATTGTTGCCTGTTATATTTTGTGATTCCGAAATTCCTCTGTGACTTGAAATAAGCACAAAGGAAATGCTGCATGTTCTTCTGCGTATCTCAGGCAGGAGCCTTGCTAGCCCAAGATCTTTCCTCCGTTTATTTGAGGGGTCGAGGTTGAGATTTGAGAACCCCCAAGTGATCCCTCCCCAGGGATACCCAGTCTTTCTGGGCAGGCTAGACAGATGGGTGACCCACAGATGTGGACCTAGAAGTGCTGAGGATAGAATTTGTCCCCTGGTGCATGCCAGGCACGGGCCTCCACCTTTTGAGATATCTTCTCCTTCCCACCAGGACTACTTTCAGTAGAACGTTTTGGCTTGGGGTTCCAGAGTGATATTCACTATCACTATCACTATCTTCCCGCTCATCATCTATTTGCTAGAGCGGGCACCAGTAATATCTCCATATGTCCTATCTCATGCTAGTAGAACCCAAAGGCATCCGCTTGCTCCAGGAACATAAAGAGCCTCAAACAATTATATTATGTCACGGGAATGACCTAATATAAATGTTACTGGTATTTGGCATATCAAATACTACATGAGCAGCTTGCCAGGCTTGCCGTGCGGGTGTCATACTATTGTAGTCACCTCTAAATAAAGCATTTATTGATGAACCGGCGCGCCTCTAGTGGCCGCCCGAGCCAGGCTGTGATAGTCTGGTCTGCTGGGTGGAGTTGTGACGAAAGGGAAATCTGGATGTTTAAAATGGCAGAGTGATATTGCTGGTATGAATTTCAAACTCATATTCCCACTGCAAGAAATGTGGATCAGGAGGTCTTGCCAAAGGTGGAAACTACCACAAATGTGTGGGAGCAGAGGTTAGGTAAGACAGAGAAAGGAACAGTAGGCCAATAATTGTCAAAAGTCTATTACAATCCACAACATGTAAGAGAGAGAGAGAGAGAGAGAGAGAGAGAGAAGAGGTAGAGAACCTGCCACGGAGGCAGGCTAGGGGAGGCGTGAGGGTATCGGGACATTGGTGGTGGGAGGTGGGCACTGGTGGAGGGATGGGTGCTGGAACACTGTATGGCTGAAACCCAAACACGAATATTTTTGTAATTGTCAAAAAATAAATAATAAATTTTAAAAAGGAAGGTCAAGTCAGTAGTTAAACATTTCAGAGTTGTTTTGTTCCTTGTTCAGGGCATCAGACCACACAGCAAGATCCCGTAGGGTTCCTGCTACAGTGAGATGTTTTTCCGCCCAAGTCTGTTCTTGGCCTGAGAGTAGACTGCCCGTAATAACAGAGGAGTTGGTTCTTGTCACCCCCTTGTATGTAAAGAAGGCTCTGGAGGCCGACAGATCTCAGGGAATCTGCCATGTGCGCACATGCCCCCTCTGTTTCTCTCGCCCCATTTGGTGCCCATCCTTTCTCTATAATTCAATTATGTTGACTTAAAACATAAGCCTCGGAGGTGGCCTGAAATTGTTGTCTCCTAGATTCTGTTGCTATGTCTTCAGAACCTGGACCAGAGCCTGGCAAATATTAGACACTCAACAGATCTAAACGAATTAATCCTTTAACTCTGCTTATTTTATAGCAGGGGTGTGGGCAGGTAATCCAGAGTGCCACATTGCTTGAAATGGAAAATAACCTCTCAAAGAGAACACAAAGATTTGAAGACTCACGCTCTTGAGAATTCCTGCGAGTCCTCATTTCAAACAAGGCTAAAGAAGCTCAACCATAAGTCTTACCGACTTATTAAGGAGAGTGAATGGCTGCCTCTTAAATAACGAGACATTCCGATCAGTACCTGTTTTCATTTTATTTAGTACTTTTTATAAAGTCCCAGACTCAGAGACACAGGGCAGAGTTGCTACCAGTTCTCCTGTGCCCAGCTGATCATGAGGCACCCAGGAAGGAAGGCAGGCTCTAGCCCTGGCCCACCATACTAGCAGAGCCGTGCAAAAAGCCAGAGGAACCCCCACTCCATGAGGGCCACCATTTTCAATATCTGGACTCCACAGCTCATCAGAGCTCCACCGAGCAGAAAAGCTGATCTTTGCCCATTCATCAATACATGCACGAGATGAGAGGCTACTACAAGAGTATCCTACCCACACGGCAGAGCCTGGCAAGCTATCCGTGTCGTATTTGATATGCCAAAATACAGTAACAATTATAGACCTCATTCCCATGACCTGAAGGAATAGTTTGAGGCTCTTCATGTTCCTGGAGCGAGTAGGTGCCCTTGGGCTACGCTAGCATGTGACGAGACATATGGAGATGTTACTGGTGCCCGCCGAGCAAATCGATGAACAACGGGAAGAAAAGTGAAGTGACAAGTGATAGAAATAGCCTTATAGTTCATTGATGATGAAGGTGATAATAACAATATCTTACACTCACCAAATTTTATACTTTTCAAAGCACCTCTTTCAATTTTCAGTTGATTCACATGTAAAGTACCTTACCTGTTGGTGTCACAAATTAGTTTTGGTGAAAATTTCCTAGAGATTTTCATCACTGGTCTGCAGGGGTATTTAAATGATGAATGAAAATCTGAAAATAATGTAACAAAACTGAAGATCTAGTGAAAGTGATTTTCTGAGTGACGCCACATCTTTCTTTAGCATCTTCTGTTATGCCATGTTACATATTAATATTAGGTGATTTTTTTTCACATGATACAGCCTGGCAAGCTACCCGTGTCGTATTTGATATGCCAAATACCAGTAACAAATATAGACCTCATTCCCATGATCTGATTGAATGGTTTGAGGCTCTTTATGTTCGTGGAGCAAGCAGATGCCCTTGGGCTCTACTAGCATGAGACAGGACATATGGAGATGTTACTGGTGCCCGCCGAGCAAATTGATGATGAACGGGAAGACAGTGATACAGTGATACTGTATTCAGTAATATTAATTACTGTATTAGGGGAATTAATACGGTATTGGGAGGCAATCTGGAAGGAAAAAGAGGAAACGCCTTAAAATCTAGTTATATTTTTCATTACTGAGATTGTGGGATAGACCAAATTGTTTCCTTAGAAAATAATATATATAAAGTAGCATTATTTTTTTTAAAATACATGTATTTTTAAAATATTAATACATGTACTATATGTATTAATAAAATAATATATATGTTAATATAAATTACATGTGATTATAATATATATTTTAAATATATAAAATAGCATTATTTTTAAAACATACATGTATTTTAAAAAATAATGCTACTTTATATATTTAAAATTATATATTATAATCACATGTAATTTATATTAATATATACATATTTTATTAATATATGGTACATATATTAATATGTATATATTTTAAAAATAATGCTACTTTATTTTTCTTCATGAGAAGCTGATCATAACTGAATGTCTGTCACATATCCGAGTTTCTGGACAAAGTAACCACTCTTAAGAATTATTTATTACTTGTAGCATCATTAAAAATTCCAGATTTATAATCCAGTTTTCCTAATGTGCCCTGAAATGAAGCCAGATGTATGAGGTGTAACTTTAATTTATGTTAGGAAGTCAGCAACATATAAAACTGTCCACCCGAGATTGATTCAGTGTTATAAACCAACATTGCCTCAATACCAAAAAAAAAATATATTTTAATGTCATTGCAAAGCATTGGCCCAAACACACATGAGTGATTTGGCAGTGGAAGCTAAAAATTAAGCTAAAGATTGATCCAAAATTTAGCTTAAACTCATGTCAATGTACACACTAGGTTGGATCATTCAGAATGGCAGGGCCAGAGAGTACAAAAGTAGGGCACTTGCCTGGAACACAACAACCTGTGTTCAATATAGGACATCCCATATGGTCTCCTGAGCATCAGTGGGTGTGCCCTGAAAAAAAAAATAGAATGGGAGCTGGCTGGCATTTGGTCCTTGTTCCTCTCCAGACTTTGGTCTTGATCTCTAGCATAACTCTTGTAATAAAATTTACAAGATTCACAAGAACAAAATGGGCGTCCTGGGTTTTGCTTGGGTGACCTGTTTCCGGACAGTGATGCTTTTTGTAGAATTCAGCGCTTTGGAGGCAGGTGGAAGGTAAAGCTAGAATGGGAAGGGAGGTAGGATCATTTAGGAGTGGGGTGCTTCGGGTGCCTCGTCCTGCTGGACTGAACCCCTTATCCCCCAGCCCAGACACTCTGGATCTTCCCAACACAGGTGCACCAGACATAAGTGCCTTTGCTGATCCCCTGTGAACTTGGCTCCTAAGCATGTGCCTGCTTCTGAGGCTCTTATAACTTGGTGGTGTGTGTTTTGGAGCACTTGTGCTCCGTGTGTTGCTAAGCAGGCCAGAGATGGTGACAGTCCTTTTCTTGACTTTGTCTTCCTTACCCAGGAGCCAGCAGAGCAGAGGAAGGAGAGTGTGTGGAGGCGGGTAGTGTAACAATTCCTCACCTTCTCTCTCTAGACCCCCCCTCACCCCCCCCCACACACACACTCCCACTTGTCTTTTCTTGGCTTGACTTGATTCAAGCTGAGTTATTTTAAAGCCACACAGCCCCTATATTTCCTTCCCCTTTCCAAATTAGACCGTTTCTTCCTTGGAGACCTTGGCCAGCAGCCCACCACAGAGATTCTAGAGAGTAGGAGACACTTGGAGGAGGGGTGCAGGGAGGCAGCTGAGTGATTGTTGGTGCGTTTCACCTCTCTCATCCTTGCGCCTGCACCCGCCTGTGTGCACCCCTTCCCTGCTGAGATACGAAAGCAGATAGAAAGCTCCGAACAGCACTGAGTCTAGCCGTAGTACTAGTTCTCACCCCGCAGTTCACCCCTTGCTTTCTAGACTCCCGCATTGGAAAGTCTGGTCGACTCTGCTCCCTGGAGACCATAGCCCACATCAGGTGACTGTGAGCAATGGCCTATACTGGAAGCTAACTCCAGATGTCATGGCCTGTACTGAAAGCTAAGTCAATATGTTTCCTTTTAATTATCGTCGTCATCATTGTTGTCTCTCTCGTGGTTCTGGGGTCATACTCAGTGGGAAGGAAACACTGGATTTAATTCTGTCCAATTTATTCTTCTGTGAGAACTATACCCTGTTGCAGGACTCCTTTAAGAGCCTCTGCATCTGCCCTGGATTGCCTCTTGCAGGTCACTTTGTAGATAGGGGGTAGTCTAAATGTGGCAGTTTATCTGACCATGTATTCTGTACTGGCTGGCATAAATATTCTCTTATGCTACCACAATCATCGTGGGACTAGCTAGATCTTACCAGCATATTTGCCTGGCCATGTTGGATCTCTAAGTAATTAGACCAGAGAGAAATGCTGTTTGCCACCAAGCAAGCAAGCATGGCTCCCTGATAACTCAAAGGCAACTAAAATACAAAACTACCGTGAAGTAGACGAGACTCTTGTGAAGGCTTGGAGAAATATTTAACTGGCATTAGTATTAGTCTTTGGTACAGAGACATGCCCTCTCAGAAACCCCCTTCTCTACCCTATAAAGGCATTTCCAGGCAGATCTTGACTCAAAACATTAGCATATAATAAGGCCTAGGTGAGGTGCTGGGAGGAATTACCTAAACGCATTTGACCCTTCCTGCTTCCCATAATAGTGGGAGTTCTGAGTTGCAGGGGTATAAAACTAGCCTGCTTTCTTTTCTCTATCTCTCTCTCTCTCTCTCTCTCTCTCTCTTTCTCTCTCTCAGCTCTTTTTTGGGCTCTCTTTTGGGGCTTGCACTCTTCTTGGGAGTCTTGTCTTTGTCTCTTCTTTACAGGGCCTTAACACGTGGTGGCCGCCATCTCGGCCTACACGTGACTGTGGTTTTAGCCGGGAATCTTAAGCACAGGGTTTTTCCTATTGCTGATTTGTATGCCTAAACCTGTGATAAGTAAAGCCTTTTAAAACCTGCACCGGATTCCTGAGTCTTCATCCATTCCCCGCCAGCTTTGGAGGCAGAAGGGAACTCGCTTCCCGGCACTGTTGGGGACCCTGGCAGCATCCCCGACAATACCCAAATCTGTTTTGTTTTGTTTTGTTTTGTTTTGTTTTGTTTGAGGGAGTTGTGTGTGTGTGTGCTTGTGTTTAGTCTGGTAACACCTCTTTCTAGTTTCCTTACCTGCTAAAAAGAAGATCTGCTACTCTAACGTGCCTTGGAATGGGTGTTCTTCCTCCTCGTGGGAATGTTTTTGTTGCTGACAGGACTGCTAATCAGGGTCTTCGGGTACCGTGTTTTCTTCATGATGTCTGCCTGCACCCCACCCACTCCTAGAAGCTTATTCCTTACTATTAACAAATTGCATGAGCAGCTACTATATGCCAGATGCTTCTGTAGCTTTGTAAAAACCACCCCAGTAGAGCTTGAAAGAGTTGTGTTGTGTGTTCAAGAAAATGTCCGGTGGAAAATAAATCTACACAGATCATCATTAGCTCTCGTGAGCTTCCACTTGATTCCGACTGAACTGATGGGGGGGGGCCACTTGCCTTGCGCATGGCCAATTCAGAATTCTTTCCCCAGCACCCTATTTGGTCCTCTGAGCCCTGTTGGGGAATGCCGCCGGGTCCTCGACAGTGTCAAGACTGAAGTTCTCTTCTACCTCCATGGATGCTGGGGGAACAGATGAAAACTCACGAGTCCGGGGCAGTTCCAAAAGGCTTTTAACAGTACAAAAAGCTCTTCCACAGCACTCCAATATAATGAACAAACTCTAGCTCTGGTCCGAACTTAGACCATACAAAACAGCCTAAGTCTCCCACCAAAGAGAGAGGATCTCCCCCGAGCTGAGTTCTACCTAGAGGAAGAAGCAAAAGGCCAAAGAGCAAAGAGCCAAAAGCCAAAAGCAAAAGGCCGAGGAGCCAAAGGCGAAAAGGCCAAGGGGCCTCAAGTCAGTCCCCTTTATATACACCAAAGTAATCCAGGGAGGGTCCTGTCATCAAAGAACTCTAAACAGAGTGTAGTGCCACACCCTATGCAGGTATAAACAAAGGTTATGCCAAGGACTAATCCTGAGATTCTCTCTTATGTAAAACACTGGAGAGAGAGAGGGCTGATATAAAGTAATACATCTTAATTTCATGAGCTTTGTAATCTAGATGGTACCCACAAGGTCCTTCTTATTATTATCTGCACCAGGGTTCTTGGTTCTCGTGTACTGAAAAGGTCACACTCGCCTGCTTAGAGCAAACTAGTATGTTCCTTCCTATAGTCTTCCTATAGTCTCAACGTAGCCAGGGTGGTAGTCTCCTGGTAAATTCTAACCGTCCCACGCTGGGTGCAGTGAGTATAAAGAGGAGCTGTGCCCAATCTAGAAAACATAGAAGTCTTAGTAGATGTATAAGTCAGAAGTTATTCAATCAAGGTGACTTCTGTAACTGCCACACCCTCTAGCAGTGTTTACAAAGAAGAGAGGTCTCATTAGAATGAAACTTGGCTTAAATAGATTAAGCTGGGAGGGGCAAAACAACAAAACTCCCAGAATAGCTAAACCTGTCCTCTAACAAGCCCTGCTCAACAGTCAGCCCTGAGTACCACCAAAACCCAAAAGTTAAAAAAAAATAAACTTGTCTGAAGTGTCTACAGAGTTGGGTGTGCTTCATTTACTTGCCAGGAACTGGGGTTTTATAAGTTGCTTAAACTGGTCTCGGCCCCATTATCCAGTAGCTTCCATAGTAAACCCCATTACCCCATGCAGATAGATTTTATGTGACAGCTTTAAAGGGCCTTTTGAAGAGCAGAAGTCCTTAGTAGCAAAGTACTGAACTAAATAACCCAAATCTTTTCTGGCTAGTATTTATTATTAATGTGATGCAAGTTTTTTAAAAAATAGCTCTAGAATTTTTTGTTCAATTTATCAAAATCAAGCAATTTTCAAGCTTTGGTGCAAGTTATATGAGCAGTGAGAACTCAAGAAAAAAAGATTAGCAGAGAGAGCGTAAAGAAAGATACCAGCTGGGTATAATAGGTCATTGCTCATAAGCAGATGCCTGGAGTTTTGTTTTTCAGGAAGGTAGGGAAGGCCATTGAAAACTGACTGGACCCTTGGGCCGGAGGATAGTCCAGCGGGGTAGGGCGTTTGCCTTGCGCGGGCCGCCTGTGCCGGCCCAGGTTCGATCCCCGGCATCCCATGTGGTCCCCCGAACACCGCCAGGAGTGATTCCTGAGTGCAGAGCCAGGAGTAACCCCTGAGCATTGCCGGGTGTGACCCAAAAAAGAAAAAAAAGAAAAAAGAAAAGAAAACTGACTGAACCCTTTCTAAAAATGCTCTACAGCGCTTCTGATCATAAGTGTTAAAATAGAAAGAAAAGCTACTGTTCTTGTGAATATTATATTTTCTATATCAGATCTTCTAGTTGTGTTTTATATGTTCTCATTCATACATGATATATTTTCATTTATCTCATGTAATCCTCATAATATTTGTAAACCTTGAGTCCACCCCTTACCAAGATGATTTTATTTTATTTCATTTTACTTTTTGGTTTTGGGGCCACATCTGGCTGTGCTCAGGGTTTACTTCTGGCTCTGTGCTCAGGATCACTCCTGGCAGAGTTCTGGGGACCGTATGTAGTGCTGGGTATTCAACCTGGGTCAGCTGCATGCAAGGCAAACAACTTCGCCCATTATGATATACTCAGCCCCACTCCCCAAAATGTGATTACTGCAAAAGCTATGCTAATCAGTCAGCAAGTCTTTAGGAGGGTTAGCGAGAGAATGGAAAAAATCCAAAGAAATGTAGCTTTGACCCTGCCTTTCAGGATCTAAGGATTTAGTTATGAGAATAATACGACTTCAATTACCGCTGAAGTCAGTTGGGAGGGTGTTCACTTCCTCTCCTTCCCAATCACTCAATCAACATATATTTAGGTGGAATCTGGTCCTTAGAATTCCAAGAGGGGTTAGAGGTGAACCTTGCCCGTGTAGACTGAGCCTCACATGAAGCCTATAGATTCATTCTCACAGGGTGGAAAGAGCCATGGGAAGGGTGCAGGTAAAATACTCCAAGTTGGCACAGACACACTGAAAGAAAACCTGACGGGTGCCGCTTATCCGAGACCTGGGAATTCGGGAGTTGGGACTTAGAAAGATTGGGGGAAGTCTTTCCAAGATGGAAGCCACTCGGCATCCATGGGAAGGTAGGAGCAGCTACGAGGCAAACAGCAGTTGCCACCAAGCAAAGACTCAAGAATGTTCGTGATGGGAAGGTTTGCAAACCTTCAGTGTTGAGGCTCTTTTTGGACAAATGCACCATTTGCCTTTATTGGGGGCTTTGGGGTCATATATTTTGGTGCTCGGGGCTATGCCTGGCTCTGTGCTCAGGAGTAATCCGGCAGTGCTTGGGGGGACCCCACACAGTGCTGGGGATGAAATCGAGGTTGACTACGCACAAGACAAGCACCTTCCTTACCTGTTGTTCTGGCTCACAGATCACCTTTGGAGATCTGTTTTCTATCCCTAAGGCACAGGCATCCATCTGGATTTTCCCAAGAGTAGAAGTTTCAAATCTCAGAGCTCTGTTTCAGAAATGCTGGCTATTTTGGCTTCTCTTTGCCCTCTGCCTCCCTCTCTCCTCCTCTTCGCTCTCTTTCCTGTTAGGCCTTAGCATGTGATAGTGGCCATCTTGGCCTCAGATTCTAAACCTACACATCGCCAGGGCCCACGCAGGAACCTAAAGTCTGGGGTTTTCCTGTTGTTGAACTGAACAAGTGTGAGTAAACCCTTTTGAAGCTTTGCTGGATTCTTGTGTCTTTCTCCCTCCGCCGGCCGCTAATCCCCTGGGGCAGAAGGGAATCCCTGTTTCTGCTCCCAGATTTTTTCAGGCAACCCAGAGCTCTCCAACAGGCCACCAATGGCAAAGGCTTCAGTGGTAGTTTTCGTTGTTTCTGTATGGATCTACCTACTGGGATTAAATTGGCATGGCAGGGTTTGGCACCGCCAATTCCATAGCAATCATATTTTTCTCTTTTATGTAAGTAACTTGATCATCTTGGGCCAGATTTGTATGCTGCTTAGAAATTTCTAGAACTTCTAGAATATCGTGGCTATTTTATCCACAGGTCATATCTCTGGCTTTAACTTGTTTCTCACTTTGATGCTTATTATGTTCTTTCACTCTGCCTGTGTTTATACTAAATATCTTAATCTCTCTTGAATATGTTGGTATAGGTAAATACGTTCTTCAGCTTTTTCTTGTCTCTTAAACCCCGATCTCATGAAGGAGCAGTAACCCCAACTGAACCCTCAGATCTCACTTCTCTTTGTAGACCGCCATGGAATTTCAGTATCTGGGACCCAGCCCACGTTCTTCACATACTGCACTTACTCTGTTCCATAAATTTAGATCGGATCTCACTTTGATGAGCTGGGTTTGTTTTATTGCTAAGCCTCCTGATTGTGCAGTCAAATCAAAAGAGGTCCCAGCAGACCAAAGCCTGAACTGAATTGGATAGACCATCGGAAAACCAGGAGTCTTTGTGTGATGCCTGGGACCTTTGAAGTTCTTGGTTAAAAAAAAAAAAAACCCTCAGAAATTCTCAAGGCTCAGTGATTGGTACAGCTAGAGAAAGGCACACACACTAATTATTTTAAAAACGTTAAAAGGAAATTCCCCCCAACACACACACACACACACACACACACACACACACACACACTGATTGTTTAGGAGGTTGAAGAAGCTTCGCTACAATATGTTATGTAATCAGTGATGATGATGATGATTCCATCGTCAATAATCATCTTAATATCCATTATGTTTTATCATTGAAACAGTGCTTTCATCTGTCTCTGAGTTAGCACATCCCAGGAACAGAGGCTTGATAATTGTTTGTCAGATAAATGAGTCACGCATGGATAAATGAATGAATGCCTAGAAGGACAAGTACAATCTAAGGATCATGCTAGTAACCAGACATGGCACTCTTATTTCTCATGGTACAAATGAGAAAACGGAGTTGCCTGACATCTGATAGTTTAGAATTCAATCTGACTTTCCGGCTCTTCTACACTGATCATTCTACATTCAGTGATAGCTTATATATACTTATTTTATAGAACACGCATATTACAATGCCATTCTTTCATAGTCCGTCCCTTGACTTCTTTCTGGGCACTATCTTACTGCTATGTTTCTCTGTGTCCATGCCTGTAGCTAAACACGCCTGCTTTAATCCCCTCTCCCACCCTACCTGATTAAGATTAACTCACACCCTGTTCCAATCCCTCTACCTAATTGGCTGACACAGAGTATACATCCTGCTTTCCCCAGTTTAAATATCCCTGTTCCACCTAATAAAGCGGAAGTATTCCCTTGAAGTGGTTCTTGGAGAGTTATTTGCGGGTTTTCTATGCAACCGCCTTTGTGGACGTTTCACTCTCTCAGGACCTGACCTCACCAGTGACATCAACACATGCCGATGGCTTCCTCCTAGCCAGTGCTCTGCTGAAGGGATTCTCACCCAGGCATTGGGCCTGACAAAGCACACTGATGCTCTGATGACTGAATGACAAATGCTCTGGGAAGTTTTGAACAGTGTTTTCTTATTTTGCTAATACAATTATAACTCTGTGCTGTTTGAAAACCCTGAGATTTCCTCAAAGGTGAAATGGATGTCGCCGAATTACAGACTTGTAGCATTTTTCATGATCACCAAGCAATGGGCCGAAGATGTTTGTCATTCTAGTATGGGGGTCTCGGAGAACAGAGGTGGATGTGTGTGGAGAGGCGACTCTGTTGTATTAGGTATTTTCTCTGTCCCTTATTTTAAGAGCAAACAATTATTTTGAACCACAGGCATTATTAGAGATCACTAGAAACATATTCCCATAACTAACATTATATGCTGTGGGTGGAGTTATTTTTATGATAGCACCGATAAAGAAATTTGATGACGCACATTCAAACTGGAACTATCGTGTGATCGCTTTATGCGGTCAGATGTCAGGGTTAGGATACAGGATTTGGCTTTTCTAGCACTACAACTTCATGTTCCAGAGGAAAGATGCGCCTGTTTTCTACACTCTCTTAATTGAAGGATTTGTATTAATAGAATGATTTAATCCATCGCTTTAAAGGTTGTACTGCACTCGGAACCTGTGTTCAGTCCCAAATCGACGTACTTTGTGCGTGTGGCACTAAATGAAGGCATCACCCGTCTTTCGGCTAAATGTAGTCTGTGAATTCTAGTGTGCCTAAAGCTCAGTAATGAGTTTGAAAAGTAGAGCTCTGTTGCTACTTTTAATTTGTGCATTTTCACTTAGTGCATCTTCGTTTTTTCTTTTCCAAGCTCGGGTAGTTGTTATCTTCTTGGCCATAACTGGCTCCTTCACCATTGTGAAGGAGAAGCAACTATTTGGGCCCGGGACACCCTGGCCTGAGTCGCTTTTGTCACCTATGACTTACTCCAAAATGCGGTTCTACTGAGCACTGTGAAATTGGAAAATCTGTTCTGTGTGTGTTCTAATGGATGTCACGGTCGTTAAGTATATGAGGCTTCTGACGCCGCAATCAGATGTGATTCAGTCTGTTAAATATCCATGAAACAACATCTGCTTCGCAGAGTGACCTTCTGCTAGAGAATACTTAGCGTCTATTAGGAGAGCAGAGTGCAGCTCTGCCTTATTTGAAACGTACTAACTGGAGTCGTCTACCGCTGTTTAGCAACGAGCTTGTAATAATTTATTGCTGTTAAATAAAGCTTAAAAAAACTCCATTAAATAATTATAGGGATTATATGCATTTCAAAAAAAAACCTTTGTGTTCTGCCGAAATTACCCATTTAATTTCAGGGTTGGTTTGTTAAAAAAAGCTGAAATCTAGAGGCACATTGGGGGGCTGTCAGAAGCTGTTTTCTGTAGGTGTTAATAAAACCAGATGAAAAAAAAAATCCGCAACAAATTAAAACCAAAAGCAGTTTTACCATCTGTTGTATATTAATTAGAACTTTGTGTATCAAGGGTAAACTTGCTCTTAGAGTGTCACCGAAAACCTGCCTAATAGAATAATATGCAAATGCATCAGCACCCGCCGCCCCTTTGCCTTGTCAGGGTAACTGGTCTGCGGCAGTGGATCCCCAGGAAGTTGGTCGAGGGGTGTGTCTTGTCACCTGCAGGTGGGCAGTAACGCTTTCTCGTTTGTTTTCCAGAGCAACCTGCGAACAACCACGGCCAGTCCACGCTCCAGGCTCTACCACCAGCCCCGAAGCAACACCCCACCCAGCATCACCCGTCCATCACCTCCCTCAATAGGAACTCCCTGACCAATAGAAGGAACCAGAGTCCGCCCCGCCGGCTGCTTTGCCCGCGAGCTGCAAACCACACCGAGTCCGTCCAGCTGCAGGACAGCTGGGTCCTTGGCAGTAATGTACCACTGGAAAGCAGGTAACACCTCTGCCAGGAACTTCTGGGTCATGGGCTCAGAGCCACCCCGGGACCTCCCGGTCAATGGTGTCCTACTGTAGTCAGCATCCCTGGGGTGACGGATAACTGAGGGACTGTTTGATGGAGCAACCTTTGCACGCGGTGCAGTGACTCTCAGGGAAGTGTGAGTGTGTGTGTGTGTGTGTGTGTGTGTCTGTGTGTTTGTTTGTTTTTTTGGAGGGTGGGGGTACACCCAGCAGTGCTCAGGGCTTCCTCCTGGCTCTGTGCTCATGGATCACTCCTAGCAGGGCTCAGGGGGCCATATGGGATGCCAGGGATTGACCCCAGGTGGGCCGCATGCAAAGCAAGTGCCTTCTCTGCTCTGCTATGGATGAGCCTCTGTGTGTTTCAATCTTACACCAACTCTGAAACAATCCCTATGAAATGAGCTTCTCAAGCCACTTCCCCCACCCCTCACCTTTCCCTGCCACCAGTGTCTGGTTTTCCTCTAAAAAGTCTTTGTGTTTTAGGAGCCGGTTTGCATCACAAACTATGACACTTTTGTTGTTGGTGTTGTTTTAAACACCTAAACTCTAAGGATCAACAAGACAGCCCCTTTTCCCCTGAGAGTATAAGTTCCCCTACTTCTGCAAATGTTTGTCTGTCTCTGAGATATTCCCAGTATTGATGGTCTCGTGGGAGCATCAGTGTGGGCCAGTGAACCCTCCTACACCACCATTCCATTTTAACATATCATGAGAGCTCATAATTTCAGGGAAATCGCTGCTTCCTCTCATCTCCTTATCTCTTACAGAGTCAGGGCAAGTGTCTCTCCTTACAAATGATACAGCATGTGGAGAAAGGATGGTGGCGTGAGCCGGGAGCCTCAGCTCCTAGCACTGGAGGCAGTGAACAAGTTTGGAAGCTGGTTGAGTCCGGGGCTACCTGCATTCACAGGCGACATTTGACCATAGTTTTTCCCAGGACAAGAACTGAGGGGTAGAGCAATAGAAAAGCCAGGAGGGGTTTGTCTTGCACGCAGCTGACCTGGGTTTGCTTGATCCCCTGGCACTACATGTGGTGCTCTGAGCCCTGCCAGGAAAGATCCTTGAGCACAGAGCCAGGAGCGAACCCTGAGTACCGCCAAGTGTGGCCCCCCAAATAGCAACAATCACAAAGAACATCAAGTAGAGCTGAGACACACATCAGGTGACCGTCTGCAGTAGACGTGCGCGCTTCTTTCATCTGAGGGACCTGGCAACCCTCTGCGGTTTCAGCATTATTCCCTCACTCTTGCATTTCTTCACAGATGGGGTTTCTTTAGAAATCCGTAGAATGAACTGAAATTGTCCCCCTCAAAACTTCCCTCTGTGGGTCCAGCGCACAGTTTGTCAAGGTCCACCAGATAATTTTGCCCATCGCTAACAGACAGGGCCTGGCTTCTTGCTACCTTTGCTTCCAGAAGCTTCACATTCTGGCTTTCTGTCTTCGCGTGAGCTGCTTGAATGTCGCGGCAGCCCAGCGTGCCCCCACGAGCCCCTGTGCTTCCACCCGGCGACTCTCAGGAGGGAGTTGTGCTGTGAAGATGGACAGCGCACTTTTACCAGAGACCGTGTGAAACTGTTGCCAATGTGGACTCATAAGGCCGCACACCTCAGACCTGCAGAATATGGCAGACCAATGTGGCTTCCATTAAGAAATTTTAAGTATAAGGTTAGGAGAGATTGTACAGGAGGTGAGGGTTTGCCTTGTATGTTTGCCTTCCCATTCCATACCACTTGGTCCCCTAGACGCTGCCAGGGTCAGAGCCAGAAAGAGCCCCTAAATCATGCTAAATGTGGCCCACAAACCAAAAGGGAAAAAATGTAAGTGTGAAGTATAATTTTTTAACTAAAAAATTTTAAGAGCGCATTTTTAGCTAATTCACTTTATTTACTTTTTTTTTTTTTTTTTGCTTTTTTGGGTCACACCCGGGCGATGCTCAGGGGTTACTCCTGGCTCTGCACTCAGGAATTACTCCTGGCGGTGCTCAGGGGGACCATATGGGATGCCAGGGATCGAACTCAGGCCGGCATAGGCCGACCCAAGCAAGGCAAACGCCCTACCCACTGGGCTATCTCTTCGGCCCCAATAGTTTTCTTTTTTTTGGGGGTCACACCTGGCAATGCTCAAGGGTTACTCCTGGCTCTGCACTCAGGAATCACTCCTGGCGGTGCTCAGGGGACCATATGGGATGCCGGGATCGAACCTGGGCCGGCATGAGCCGGCCTGAGCAAGGCAAACGCCCTACCTGCTGGACTATCGCTCCGGCCTAGTCCACTTTATTATTCTTAATTTTTTAATGCTTTGGGACTGCATCAGACAGCACTCAGGGCTTACTCCTGCTCTGTGTGCAGGGATCACATCTGGCAGGCTCAAGGGGGCCACACATGGTGCTGGTGATCCACCCAGGCCAGCCACATGCAAGGCAAGTGCCCTAGCCACTGTACTGTCTCTGCACTCTCCTCCACTTTCGTTAGGTATATTGAGGTACTAAGAATTTTGCTTTAAGTCACTGAGATATCTTAAAGGGGTGCAGTAAGTTTCTTGCATATGCAAGACCCGTTTCCATCCCTAAGGCAGCAAACCCTGTTTCCCCCAACTATCACTGTGGTAACAGGGTCTGGTTGTCCCAAGACCACTGGCACCAGGCCTGAGCTTTCAGCCATCACCAACAGGCCACATATTGTGGGCCGTGACCCCTGGCCCCCAAGCTCTGCTAGGGAGTTCCCCCCCTGCACCAAATTTTACTTTATTCCTTTTAGATAGAATCTCAAACCAAACAAATATAGGTCCAAATTTCCTTGGTCTCCTGGCTAGATTGGCAAATGTCTCCTAATGTTCTTGTCAGTGTTTATTCCTTCAAGGCCCTAAGCTTTCCTGGGCTTCAAAAGAAAAAGAATCATCACCACCTAAAAAAAAAAAAGAGAGAGAGAGAAAACAGGAGAGAGGGGCCGGAGCGATAGCCCAGCGGGTAGGGCGTTTGCCTTGCACGAAGCCGGCTCATGCCGGCCCGGGTTTGATCCCCGGCATCCCATACGGTCCCCCGAGCACTGCCAGGAGTAATTCCTGAGTGTAGAGCCAGGGGAAACCCCTGAGCATTGCCGGGTGTGACCCCCAAAAAGAAAAAAAAATACCCAGGAGAGAGAAAGTGGGTGCGCTGGAAGGCTATTCCAAGAGGCCAGTTGTCCCTATGATGGCTAACAGCATTTAAATCAGATTGTGGATGAAGTAGCGGGTCTCCCCCCCCACCCCCATCCCGCCCCGCCCCCACCCCGCCCCGGGAATAAACGGCTATTTGGGGCCACTAAGTGCATGTTCTAAACCAGTTCTGCCCTTCAGAGGAGCTAGCAGGAAGCCCAGAGTGAGCTGTCAACTATAAAACAATCGTTGCCTTTGCTTTTATCCCTAACCTAAGACCGAAATTCCCAAGAACATGTACCTCTTTATTCATGGCGTCAGCCAAGCGTCATTGGGTTTTACTGTTTATTTCATATTGTGGGGTGCTCTTTGGGGAGAAATTAGGAAGAGCAACGACAGGAGAAGAAAGCACAGAGCAAAATCCTCCTCATTGAAGACAAAGGCATAGCTCCTTCCTGAGGTGATTAGCACCGAGCGGAATTTACCTAGGGTAATTAATTAGCACACGCCCAAAGACTCATCAGCAACCGAGATGCACTCTCACTTGGACAAATTTTATTAGGGAAAAAGTCATTTTCCAGTTGAATCATCAGATTGAATCTGGATAATTACATCAGCATTGACAATAATTGTTTTGACAAATATTTATGTGATATGTCAGGGAAGCTGTCAGAAACAGGTTCCGTCAGAGGCCATTACTGTGCACAGAGGCCTCCAGAATGATGCCTACAGGCCCATTCTTGGTCCTGGAAGTGAAGGCTGGGCACGGGGACATGGAGAGTATGGGAATAGCCTGGCTTCCTTTGACTCCTATCCCACTAATGAAAGCTGGTGGGCACTTAGGAAAGAAAGAAGCTGGCTGGAGCTACTGGGGAATCATAGTTGATGTCTCTATGTCTATGTTAAGGCCCTGTGAGAAATCATTGGGGACGGGGTGGAGCTGGCTATGAGTTCCTTCCCTTTCAAAGAGAACACCATTAGCAAACCACCCATGGAACTGCATTATAAGCTCATTGTTGTTGATTTGTCACCGAAGGAAACCTGTGCATTGTCTCACTGGAGAAACAAAACATTGTAGACAGTCCTAACGGTTGTTTGCAGGCCGGAACCATAGTATAGCCGGGAGAACATCTGTCTTGCTCATAGCCAACCCGAGTTGAATCCCCAGCATCCCATATGCCCACCCCCACACCCAGCATGGCCAGGAGTAACTCCTGAGTGCAGAGCCAGGACTAAGGCCTGAGCATTGTTGGGTGTGACCCAAAAAGGAAAAAAAGTAAGATTGTTTGGTTTTTTTTAAAGAACTGTCTTGGACTTCTATTACCTTCTCTTTTCTATTGTTCACCGTTGAACCGGGCCCACCAGGAGAAGGGGCGTTTCCTGGGCCAGGGACCGCCCCTTCCACCCCACCCCAAGCAGTGGAGCACAGACCTCCCTGGATTTCCGTAATAGTCCTGCTCACTGGAACCCTGCAGGGGAGGCCATCAGTCTTCTTTATCATTGATTTTTTCCTTTCTTAGCCCGGTTCCCTGTTGCTCTGCTCCTCTCCTCACTCACAACTTTATCTCTGCTCGGTTATGCTTATGCACTTCCCACTCCTAGTGTCTCAGCCCGTTTTTTGGTCGTGGGGACCAAATAGAAAATTTCTTTTCAGACTTAACACTCGCGCATCAGTCGCACATTGCTGCAAGTGTCATTTTAAGAAGAGAAGCTGTGAGGCGTGCCTTGCAGTGACAGGGAGGAGCCTCACAGGTTTTTCTTTGTCTGCTCCCCTTTCTGTGTTTTTTTTTTTTTTTTTTTTTGCATCTCCTGCTGTCTGTTGGTTACAAAGGGCTTGATAATTAATAGAAATGGCGGGAGCTTGCGGATTTCTGGTTGGGATTGGTTGAGAAGACAGAAAAACTCTTGCTGGTCCTTATCAAGTTTTCTGTGGCTTTCATTTTGATTGATTAGAAAGTACAGATACACACAAACACACACACAACACACACGGTTCTTCCTCCCATAAGGAAAGATTTTTTTTCCTTTCTCTAATGACAGTCACCCTGGCTGATGCTGGCGCCCATTGATAATATTATGTTATAATAGCATATTATTATGTTATTATAATATAATATTATCTCTAGGCTCTGCCTTGAGTCCCAGGGCTAAGGCCAAAGATCCAAACCAGGGTTTGTAGCTTACCCACCTTCTCAATTCTCCTTGGAACTGTCTATAAATTACACTCAGTAATTTATACATAAATTAAATACAAAGCCTGCCCCCTGCTTAGAATTCTTACAAGTTCCTTTTGTGCTGTTTTCCCCCACTCTCTCTCTCAGGACCGTGTCCTGCTTCTTTTCTGGACCCTGGGTCCGATGGGCTCTACTCGTCCTTTCTAAACATTGGGGCACATGGGCTCTAGCTGGTCCTTTGCTTCTTTTATACTTCAGCGCTACGGTGCTCTAAGAGATGGAGAAACTTAAACTGACAGTATCCTTGTGACTCCAACAGGGACAGTAACTCACCATGAGCCTTGACCTTCAGCCCTGGTGAAATGAATTGCCCATAGAGCCCCCCCTTTCTACGTGTGAATAGAGTGGCTTTGGAGTTACCTGCTGGATGTTAACAAAACGACTCATTTGTCGCCATTTAATAAGAGATTTATTAAAGTCTTGTTTTATTATGAAGCCTACTTTGGCATGGAGCGTTCATTAGTTATGTTCCCGTAGCTTTTTACCTTGTTCAGTAAGCCTTCACTAATTATTAATGGATGAAATTGCATATTAAATCACCTCTTTATGATTGCATTTTTAATTTAGATAAATGGCCGGGCAGCTTTCATGTGAGCTCAACGGCAACATCTTCAAAAAACGAAAAAAACAGACGACAGTATTATTTACTAAATGTAGATGTCCCGCCCTCCCTCCGCCCTTTTAGCATCACTAAAAGTGGTTCTAGAGAAAGGCGAGCATCAGAGCATCAGCGTGGTTTCAGACTGGGAGGGCCAAGGAAGCTGTGTGCTCCAGGATCACTCCTGTTCGTAGTCTGGATTGTCGGGAGCCGCCGGGTCCCCAACAATACTAGGAAGCGAAGTTCCCTTCTACCTCCGGCCGGCAGGGAACAGATGAAAACTCAGGACTCCAGCGCAGTTTTAAAGGGCTTTACTATCACAGGTTCCAATATACAATCCAAGAGCAGGGAAAACTCTGGACTCTGGGTTCCCAGCCAGGCCCCAGTTGCGTGTAGGCCAAGATGGCTGCCACCACGTGTTGAAGCTCAACAGAAAATGGAGAGGACAGACAGGCAGGGAAGCCGAAATGGCAAAAGAGAGCTCTCTCTTCTGCCAACTTATTTTATAGATAGAAATCCACCAAAACTTCCCAGTCCAGCCCACTGTGGGCTGGGCTATCTAGAGATGAAAACAGGTAAACAACTCTATTGAAATGCAGCACTTCAGGTGGCCTTCTGGCATTTAGGGTTTACCAGCACCAGAGCTGATTCAGAGTCTCCCTAACAGAGCTGAGAGGGGCTGCAAGCTAAGTGTAGCTGGAACTTAAAGTAAGTCACCCAACACTGGATCATATGCAGAGCCAATGAGCAGGCCAGGGTCAGCTGTGTGCAAGGCAAGCGCCTTACCACTGTAATATTTCTCTGCACCCCCTCCCAAAAAAGTTGTGTCTTTTTACAGTATCCAGAGTACAGGATGGGGCCATTTATCGAATTCATATTGAAAGAGTATTTTTTCCAAAAGTCAAACTTTTTTTTTTTTTACTGTGATTTATTAGATTCAAAGATTCTTCTCTGGTCGCTACAAATGTAAAACTGTGATAACACGTGATCCTGAATTCACTTCAAGAATTTCTCCAGCAATGTTGTCATTTGGGTTTCCAGATTGTGTATTCTCGAACACAACAGTGGAGCACGTGTCTTCCTCTCTTCTCTCTAGTGAATAAGAGAAGTTTTGGATTTGGTTTGGCTTTTGCTTCTGTCGAGGGGAGTGTTTTATGCCACTCCCAGCGGTGCTCAGGGTTTCCACCTGGCTCTGTGCTCAGCCATCACTCTTGGTGTTGCACCTCACGATATGTGATGCTTAGGACTGGACCAAACTTAGCTACATGTGAGAGAAGTACCTTACCCCATACCATCTCTCCCTTCTCAGAGAAGCATTCATCTTAAGTCAGATAGGTATGTTTTAGGTTATTATAAGATGTTTACATGTTAGATTAGCTATGCCTAAACCATAATTCATTTTACCAGAATAAAATCTTCTTGCTTTTTCTCTATTCATGTCATTAAAAGTAGATGAATATTTTGCAGGTATGAACCCCAAGGCTTTTCATTTTGTTCATGAGAAGAAAAAAGATTTCCGTGTAATAATGAAAGGCAACTATTCATAGCCTTGAAACGTTTAATTAACTAAAGTAGTAAATGTTTGGAATGATTCCGTTAAAACCTTGATAATCGCATTGTCTGCACATCAGGCAGAAGCCAGACCCTCATTTTATTTTAGTTATTGAGAGCTTGAGGTGTCTTGAACAGGATGAAGGCACCATATGAGAGTGGGAGGTGTTGTTTAATTGAGGTGAACCCACTTCTTTTCTTACAACAATTTAGACACTAAGAAAATACCTTTTAAGCCTTATTGGTCTAAATGGCTTTTTTAAAAGCATAAATCCATTCTTCAATCACAAAGACTATATGGTCTTACAAGGAATGGCTTGGGATAACCAATAGTATGTAAAATGTCTGTATATGATAACTTGAATTTCTGTGGTGCCTAAGGAAACCAGTTCCCCAAATGCTGCCACATTTGGGGAGGGTCAAGGGGGATTGGGCCAACCCAGCAGTGCTCAGGGCCTACTCTTGGCTCTGCACTCAGGGATCAATCCTGGTAGGGCTTAGGGGACCATATGGGGTACCAGGAATTGACCCCAGGCTAGACACATGGAAGGCAACCACATTACCTCTTGTGCTACTCTCTGGCCCTTCCCACATTTCTGTCAATTTCTGGACTTGCTCAAAGGAATAAAGGTTATTTTTGCCACTGTTATACCAGTCACGGCTGTCTATATAATCAATGATGTATTCTGAATAAGCTCTCCTCATTTTGAGTTACCTCTCTCTCAACAACTGTTTTATTAGATTTTTTTAAAACTATCAATATCATCATTATTTTTGTTTGGGGGCCACACCCAGCTATCACAGGGCTTACTATGTGCTCAAGGATCACTCTGGGCGGGCCTCAGGGGACGTGTGTGGTGCCGGTCAGCCGGGAACAAGGCAAACACCCGACCTGCTCTATTACTGCTCCAGCCCTTTAAAACTTCTTCATCCTAATAGGATTTCTGAAAATACGCTTTAGTCCTATGGGTATGTGTTTACCTATGTGTCTTTTTTTCTCTAAAAATCATTATTATCTGCTGATCTTATCTTTTCTTTCATTTTTGTCCACTTTAAAAAGTTGCTTTCCTAGACAAAGAGATAGAGAGAAAGGGAAAGAAATAAAGAACCTGCCATGGAGGCGGGCTGGGGAAGAGGGGAGGGAACCGGGACATTGGTGGTAGGAGATGGGCACTGGTGGAGGGATGGGTGCTGGAACACTGTATGACCAAAACCCAAATATGAACATCTTTGTAATTGTATATCTCACGGTGGTATAATAAAATACTTATAAAAAAAATACCTTAAAGTTTTATTATTAAAAATGTTCTTTTCGTGGCCCGAGTGATAGAACAGCGGTAGGAAATTTAAAAAAAATAAAATAAATAAAATATAAAACTAAAAGTAGCTTTCCTTTCTTTTCTCACCTGCTTTCACACCCATGAATGTTTGCCCGTCAGAGCACCGCTTACCCTTGTGTGCAGTTCTTCACTTGCCCCGTTCGCCTGTTTTATTTCCTGCTCCTTCAGGTTCAGGCCTAACCTCATGCCTGCCTTCCATTACCCCAATTTCAGAAACCTTCCTTCTTGTTCCTAAGAGTCAACTCTTGGCTTTGCAGTTACCCAACGAAGCTCGATCAGTTCTGTCTGATGAGCCCAGTGAGTCATCACTCGCCTTCTCTGAGACTTCTCAGCATCCCAGTTCCGACCCTGACCCACTTGAAATACTCTGCAACAGTCTCATGTTCCAGTTACACCCTGAAGTTGAGCTTGCATGAATATTACACTGTTTCTCTCTGCTGTGTCATATTAGGGAAAACATTGACGTGGTGGCCTATAGATCAGGGTTAAAATTTCAATATCCTACCAGCTGTGTAATGCTGGTTCACTCATCCCTTTAATCGTGTTTTTCTTTTCTTGGTAGAATGGATTCAATAGTACTTCATATAGATTGCATAAGGATTCATTGATATAGGTACCTGGTATGTTAGTCTTGCTGTTTTTTTTTCTTTCTTGTACTGTATATTTAAAGGTACATGAATGACAGAATTTACACAGTTCTGTGACAACTTTCACGGCAGAATGACTCAGAAAAGATACGCATAGCTCCCCAGCACTACACACTGATTCATTTTGAGTTTTTTCACTTTCGGAGAGAGACTTTTTTTTTAATTGTGATAATGATCTCTTGTTTTCTCAATTGAATTATCCTGGTTTCCTAGAGTAGATAAACAGGAAATAAATTTCCAAAGACCGGATTTGCTTTAGTAAAGGTAACGGGTATCCCTGTGTGAGAGAGGAAATGATTTGAGATAGTGGCGGGAAGGTGTTCCATGAAATAAAGGCCTGACTGCATGCCTTCAGCAGGTAGTTATTGAAGTCTTACATTATAAATCCATGGGGGAAACCCATGCATGCTGTAAAGGGCCTGAAGAAATTGTGTTGTGTCGAGAAAAATAGACTATGTTCCGGAATAGTGTCAGAACTGCAATTAATCTTATTCCACTTTGCCTTCTTTATTCTGTTGGAGTTTTTGTTGTCATTGCGGTTGTTGTTGTTGATTTGGGGGGTTTTTTGTTTTTGTTTTGCTTAGTGTTTTGCTTTTTTTAAAAAAATTTATTATACTACCGTGAGATATACAGTTATAAAACTGTTCATAATTGGGTTTTAGTCATACAGTATTCTAGCACCCATCCTCCACCAGTGCCCATTATCCCATCACCAATGTCCCCTGATTCCACCTCTCTCCCCAGCCTGCATCTGTGGCAGGCAATTTTCTACTCTCTCCTCTCTCTCTCTCTCTCTCTCTCTCTCTCTCTCTCTCTCTCTCTCTCTCTCTCTCTCTCTCTCTCTCTCTTTCACATTGTGGCTTACATACATTTAGAGGGTATCATGTATATCCTTTTGCCTGCTTTCAATGCTCAGTTCTACACTGGTATTATCATTTACCAGAATTATTAGTACACTGTTCCTTTCTCTGTATTACCTAACCTCTGACTCCCATACATTCCCGTTTGTTCCAGCAATACCACTTCTGGGAATATACCTTGTGAGACCAAAAACACACAGTGGAAACACCATCTACCCTTCTGTGTTCATAGCAGCACTATTCACAACAGCCAGAATCTGGAAACAACCAGAGTGCCCGAGAACAGACGACTGGATAAAGAAACCGTGTTTTGCTTTTTGGAGGTCACACTCAGCAGTACTCAGTGCTCACTCCTGACTGCACTCAGGGGCCTGATGAGGTGTTGGAATTGAAGCCAGGTTGGCTGTGTGCAGCACAAGCACCTTCTCCATAGTTCCATAGTTCTGTCCTCCAGCTCCTTTCCTTTTTAAGTGTACTGAGCGTTAGCAAACTCCTGTGGTCCCATGACTTCCATATCCCAGATTCTAAACCACCCTTTCTTGTCGCAGCATCCAGATATACTTGGGGGAGGTGACTTGTATGGGAGACTCTAATGGTGATTAGGAGGGCTGGGGGGCCCCACTGGTAATTCTCAACCAAGCAGTCCAGGGGTTTAGTACAAAAGCCTGGGGAACCAATGCTGCTTGGACCCCACCATGCCAGGGTCCCTGGGTACCCTCTGCAGTGCCACAGTGCTCAGGGGACCCTCCAGGGCTGCACCTGGCGATGCTCAGGGGACCTTGTGATGCTGGGGATCGAATCTGCATTGGGCGCCTGCAAGGGATACCTCTAGCCTGGGCTGTGTCCTGGCCCCTCAGAGTGTTTTTGGAAATTGCATCTGAAAGAAGAATCAGCACCCAGCGCCATAATATAGGTGCAATTGGCCCACTGTGTCTGCAGGTTTGGCATCCATGGACTCAGCCAGCCGAGCATAGGCGGTAGCTTGTTCCCCACCAGGTCTGAGTTGAGGACAACCAAACCTTGTTTCCTGAGCAGTACAGTAGGACAACTCTTTCCGGAACAGGTGCACTGAGCTGCATCCCTCCAGGATGACTCAGAGGAATCAGGAGGCTGTGTGTATTCTGGGTAGCAGCTAAGCTGTCACACACACAGTTTCGAACCTGCAGGGATTTTCGGTGATCACCTGGATTCTGAACCAGTGTCCCACAGATACCATGGAAGGCTCACTGGATTTATTAAGTAACAAGTTGCAGAGATGTAGCAATGTCTTCATCTTCTGCCTCTTAGCCTAATCCATACGATTTAAAAGGGGAAGGATGAGCTGCACAAGATTTCTCAATAGTTATTTTGATTTAATCAGTGATGAAGTAGACACAGATACAGTTTCTTCATTTTGAATCAAATGGTAATCAGACCTTAAGCTTTTGTTTAGTCCTGCCTAGTAATGGTCTGAACTTCCTTCTTTTTTTTTTTTTTTTTTTTTTTTTTTTTTTTTTTTGCTTTTTGGGTCACACCCGGCAATGCTCAGGGGTTACTCCTGGCTCTGCACTCAGGAATTACTCCTGGCAGTGCTCGGGAACCATATGGGATGCTGGGGATCGAACCCAGGCCGACACAGGCCAGCCGCGTGCAAGGCAAACGCCCTACCCGCTGGGCTATCGCTCCAGCCCCTGAACTTCCTTCTGACAAGTAAAGTACATCACCGTTGGGGTGGAGGAGTACTGAGTTTTTTAATGTGCCCACTGGGGGCTGGAGGGACAGGAGAGAGTCAGGCACTTGCATTGCACACGACCGACCCGAGTTTGATCCCCACTAGCACACATGGTCCCCTGGGTCCCATCAGGAGCAATCCCTGCGCATAATTGGGCAAAGCAAAAATAATAATAAATACATTAATTTAGATTATAATTGTAATAATAATAAATACTTCATCACTTGATCACTTGGCTTCCGGTAGATCATCGATTACTTGAGCGGGCACCAGTAACATCTCAATATGTCCTGTCACATGCGAGATAGCCCAAGGGCATCTGCCCACTCCAGGAACATAATACAGAATTCAAAAATCCTCTGCATGACTTTGTGTAGAGAGAAACAGCCCGTTCTCACTCACCCTCAAATATCGCCTCGACTTTGAAGGTGCGATGAGTCATTGTTCACAGATCCATCCCCTAGGGTGTTCCCAAGAGCAGCAGCGTCATAGACAGGAACTGCATGCTTGAACTGTTTATGTTTCTTTGCTTAACTCACTGTTGAGACGCCCAGCACCGGGGGTGCACTGGCACCAGATAACTCCGTGAGTGTTTCAAGCGGTGCCAAGCTCCCTCCTCGGTTCACACTGAGGGATATGGAGACTCCTGGTTGGGATTCACTGCCCCAGCTCTGGAAGGAGGCAAGCCAGGCTTAACCACACCTTTTCTCCTTGGTGGACCCTGTTCTTCTCCAGGATTCCTCAGAAACTTCTGAGACTGAACAGCCAGAGCGCTTGGTGCCCACACCCCTCATCCCCATGTATCTGTATGGCTCAAGATAGCATCTGCCTCGGCATTCACGGAGGGCCGTGTGCAAAGAGCAGTTTGCCTTGCAGCGGTTAGAGGTGTTGCCGCACGCCAGTGGCAGCCACTACACTACATGACCCACTAGTAAAGTACGTTTTAGGGCTATGAGACCAGGCTTGGCTTTGCCCCTGTGTAAACAAAGAGAAAGATTTAGTCTGCTCTGTCCATTTACGGCGCTTGGGGGCCACATCCTGTGGTACTCAGGGATTGCTCCTGGCTCTGTGCTCAGGCATAATTCCTGTTGGGACTCAGGGGGAAACTTGTGGGTCGCCAGGGATCAAACCGCGTTGGCCGTGCACAAGACAAGGGCTCTGCCCACTGTACCGTCTCTCCGGGTCCTATTTCCTTATTTGAAACAAGAAAAAAGTAAATTTCAGGGCCAGAGTGGTGATTCAGAGGCCCGGACAGTTTGTGTTCCATTGGAGACCTGGGTTCTATCCCCTCCAGTGCACTGTTCTCCCCCAAAACTGCTCGGAGCAATCCCCTGGGGGAAAGGCAGGAGTAACCCCCTCCCCCACCCCAGCACCACCCAGCTGTAGCCAAAATGCGGGGGGTAAGAGTTTATCTCTCATACATACAGGAAGGATTTTAAGAATTTTATAATTAGTAATTTATTTACACACAGGCGGTCATTAAGCTCTACCCAACCTGCTTTCCACTCCAGTGGTGTGATGTTTTGCTTTGTTTAATACTTCCTGTTTGTTTCCTGTCCTCTGATAGACTAAAATGTTTCCCCCACCCCCACCCCCCCCCCATTACCCCAGCAGTGATTTCACATCTCTCCTGGCCTTGGGGTTCTCCTCTCCCTCCTGTGCCTCTGCGCCACCTGAAATCTCTACATCACTCTTCCTTCCCAAGTTTATAGAAGGAACTTTGCTGAACAATTTGAAGATTCGTGGCCATCAATAATTCAGTGAATTAGGTCATTAAGTAGATTAAGTCTTGTCCAAATAGAACATAGGAATTTTAATGTTCTTTGCCATTTCTGTTTCAAGGCTGATATGTCTAGTCTGTCTGTAGGAACTGCCAGCTGTAGGTGTAATTGATATTGTAAAGCAAGGGGAAAAGTGTCCAATCAGGATTCATACAAACAGTTGATGTCAAGGCTTAAGCAACTTGGATGTAAAACAAAGACTATTAAAGCCAATTCATTTTTCTGAATGGTGTTCTCTAACTCACCCCTCAAAAGAATTCTCTGTTGATTTTATTTTGTGATTCAGTTATTTTTTACTTCTATTATAATTTAAATAATATGGTTACTGTGGTGTTCAAGTTTATTGTATTGCTGACTCAGTTCTTACTACTCCCAAAAACCTCTCTACATTATTCTTAGATGTGCCTAAACAAGTCTAAGTTAAAACCAGACCTAGTTAAAATGTTTCACTTCTGACTTTCATTCTTTATATTGTATGCAGCAGGATTGTACTGAAATATTTTATTGCCTAGATTCCTCGCTTCAGAATCAAAAGTGGGTGCTTATTTCGGCAGCACATCCGCTAAGATTGGAACAATACAGAGATTTGCATGGTCCCTGCCTACGATGACATGCAAATTCATTATTTAAAACGAATAATGAATAAGTTCCCTGTTTTTTTCTTAAAATGAAAAGTGACCAGAGAGCAAACAATACTTGTGAGCCAGAGATTCAAACTTAATAGTGTATCTGTCCAGAAGGCAGGATGGGTGGACCGAAGTGGATGCTGGTGGTGGAACTGATGGTGGTGGAACATCGTACACCTGAAACTCAGTGATGACTAACTCTGTCAGTCATGGTACCTTAATATTTTTTATTTTATATTAAAAATTTTAAATCCTTATTAAAAATGTAAAAAGTGGGGGAGAGAGATTGTATAGGGGTTAAGTCACTTGCTTTGCATGTGACTTGATCTCTAGCATCACATGTGGTCCCCACCACACATGACCAGGAGTGCTCCTTAACCACAGGCAGAGCCAGGGGTGAGTCCTGAGCACCTCCGGGTGTGGCCCCAGAACCAACCAGCAATACAATAAACTTGTGGGGGAACTAGAGAAAGATAGTTAAGAATTTACCAAGATGTGTTGGCCGCAAATCACCTCACACTATACAATCTTTCCTGCCGCTTTTCAAGTAACACAGGACTCAGTACTTAGAGTGAGCTCAATTGTGTATTCTTTTTTTTTTTTTTTTTTGGGTCACACCTGGCAATGCTCAGGGGTTTCTCCTGGCTCTGCACTCAGGAATTACTCCTGGCGGTGCTCGGGGGACCATATGGGATGCCGGGGATCGAACTCCAGCCGGTATGGGCCGACCCGCGTGCAAGGCAAATGCCCTACCCACTGGGCTATCGCTCCGGCCCAAATTGTGCATTCTTTATCTCTTCTCTCTCTCTCTCTCTCTCTCTCTCTCTCTCTCTCTCTCTCTCTCTCTCTTTCTCAGTTGTGTATTCGGGATAATCGAGGCTGGTGCTCAAATAGATCATTATCCATTCACTCATCATGCAAAAAAAAACCTCTGAAATATGGCACACCCTTCTTGTCTCACAGTCATGTTCAGTGCAATCACTAATAGCTGATTTTGATTCAGGTAACAGCTGTGAAATGTATCTTGTTTATAAGCTTTTCACTACAGATATTATTTTTGTTGGGCTTGCTTGCTGGGGTGAGCACTGTCCAGAGGTAATAACACATCACTTCAGAAGTCAATAGAATTGAGAGCACAACGGGTTATTGGCATGAAGAAGCACTTTGTTACCTGCACTCGGTCACTGCGCCCCAGCTAGTCTCTGCCTAGTTGTCCTTTGCTTTCAGGCCCAGATATATACTTTTACACCTTGATGTAGACGACTCATTTAGGGGATCTTTAATTTTCTTATTTAAAAACATTTTCCCCAAAAGTATACACCACGAAGAGTTTAAAAGTCACAATGAAAGAAGAGGCGAATTAATTATTTAGAACCAAAAATCTTTTCTTTCTACAATTCATAACTAAACAAGAGAGACTGTCTAGAAAAGCTATTCAATTTAGAACAGTGATGCCTTGATATTAGAATCAGCACTGCATTTTGAACAAGAATTGTTGACAGGGGAGGGGGTTTGAAGTGATACACCCATCTTTTCTTTTTTTTTAATATTTTATTATGCCAATTGGATATACAATTACCAAGATGTTCATGTTTGGGTTTCGGTCATACAGTGTTCCAGTACCCAGCCCCCCACCAGTGCCCATTTCCCACCACCAATGTCCCCAATTCCTCCCCCTCCCCTAGGTTCTTTTATCTCTCCTCTCTCTCTCTCTCTCTCTCTCTCTCTCTCTTTCTCTCCTCTTATACGTTATGGATTGCAATACATACATTTAGAGGTTATCATGTGTGTCTTTTTGCCTATATTCAATGCTCAGTTCTAGGCTGGTATTATCAATTATTAGCACACTGTTCCCTTCTCTGTCTTACCTAACCTCTGACTCCCACACACCTGTGGTAGATTACACCTTTGACAAAATCTCCTGATCCATGTTTTGCCTGATCTTGGATATTGGTATCATAATATATATATATATATATATATATATATATATATGTGTGTGTGTGTGTGTGTGTGTGTGTGTGTGTGTGTGTGTATACACACATTTATATATTTATGTCATGAAAATAAATGCAGTCATTCTATATCTGTCTTTTTTCTTTCTGGCTAATTTCACTCAACATGATCCTCTCCATGTCCATCCATTTATAGGCAAATTTCATCACTTGTATAACTTGTCTTCCTGTTGATCATTGATTTGCTCCAGCGTGCACCAGTAACATCGCCATATGTCCTGTCACATGCTAGTGTAGCCCAAGGGCATCTGCTAGCTCCAGGAACATAAAGAGCCTCAAACCATTCCATCAGGTCATGGGAATAAGTTCTATAATTGTTACTGGTATTTGGCATGTCAAACATGACACAGGTAGCTTGCCACGCTCTGCTGTGAATTAAATTTCACGGCAAATTTCATAACTTCATTTTTCCTAACAGCTGCATAGTATTCCATTGTGTAGATGTACCAAAGTTACTGTATCCAGTCATCAGCTCTCGGGCACTCTGGTTGTTTCCAGATTCTGGCTATTGTGAATAGTGCTGCTATGAAAATAAAACTGCAGATGGTGTTGCTGCTATGTGCTTTTGGCGTCCCAGGGCATATTCCCAGGAGTGGTATGGCTGGGTTGAACGGGAGCTCAATGGAGGAATGTCCATATTGTTTTCCAAAAAAGAAAATGTTCCAGTCAACATTCCCACCAACAATGGATGAGAATCCCTTTCTCCCCGCATCCATGCCAGCGTTTGTTGTCCTTGCCCTTTTGGATATGTGCCAGTCTCTGTGATACACCCAACTTTTCTAGACTCATTTATTTAAAAGTCACTAGTTATTTAAAAGGTAATAGACATGAAATTCGCAAAATCTGAAGAAAAAGTAGCATCAGTGCCTCCAGTGAAGTTGAGTCCTGTTGTCTCGATGTATGTGGGTTTTCATTATTTCTTGAAACTGGTTGCTCTTGCTTTGAGACTCAACGTCCACAATTCCATTTGCTAATTTTTATTTTTCGTTCTAACATTGAGCCAGTGTTCCTGCTGCCAGACTGGTTATTGAAGAAGTTCATTAAAAACCAGTCATCCAAATAACTTTTATTTCCCCTACACCAGAATTTCTCTGTTCTCCTGCTCCTTCCCTTGAAAGCATGTTTTAAAATAATATCTAAAGGATGAAAGAAATAACTTTCTCTCTAGCTGTCATAATGAGACTTCAGTGTGGAATTTTTCCCCCCCAATTATGTTGGAATTCTGCTCTCTCTGAACCTCAGGAAGAGAATTTTCTTTTCATCGTGTTGTTTTGTAGATCAGAAGCTAGCCCTGCTACCCTCTTTGTGCGGTGGTGGTGGCCCATCCCGGGTGGCCAGTCCCAGGAAGCCCTCCTTGACTGCCTCTGTTTTATCCTCATCTTCAAAGAAGAAGAAACTGTGCAGGAAAATATTTTCATTTCTTTTTTCCTTTTTTAAAATAGCACATGATGTGGAAGGGGTGAGAAGTTCTCTCTCTTTTCTGTGTGTGTGTGTGTGTGTGTGTGTGTGTGTGTGTGTGCGGCGCACATGCATGTGTATGTGTGAGTTTGCACCTAGTGCTTTTAAAATATTTAGAGTTAAGTTTTCTGGAAGCTTTAGGTAGATTGAGGGTTACTAGATGGAAGTCTTTCTCTCCTATCTAGATTTTGATACAGGTAATAAAGCTGTCTTTAGAGGGGGAAATAAATAACTAATGACTACTGGCAGAAAGATAAAGGGTAGAGAAATAGTAATACCTGTCAGGAAAATGCTGGTGAAACTGTTGGGGCAATTGTAAATATCCACAGTGACTTATCAGTTGAATTTCTGCATGAATCACAAATCCAAATATTAATTTGAAAGAAAAGAAAAAGGTCACCAGAGCTATAGTACATTGGGAAGGGTGTTTGCCTTGCACGTGGCCCATCTGAATTTGATCCCTGGCATCCCATATGGTCCCCAGAGCACTGCCAGGAATAATCCTGAGTGCAGAGCCAGGAGTAACCCCCGAGTATCATCAGGTGTGACCCTAAAAACATAAAAAGAGGAAAGGTCATGCCCTAAAGTAATAAGAGAGTGTATTCAGGATTTGGGACTGCTTTTGAAGCACCTAAAAATATGCTTAATTATATTGGAAACGTGAAGATGCAGGCGAGAACAGGCCCCTGCACCTCATTCGGAGAAGTCTGCCAAGCAAACATGGTAGTAAGGTAATGTGAGATTTAGAAGGCCGTGGAGGCACCGCTTTCTCAGCAAAGAGTGCATAAAAGGGAAGAACAATCAAATCAGACGCTGAAAGTTAAAACCCCAAAATCTGTATGATGTGGAACAAGGCAGACATTGACATGTCATTCAACATGACAGATCAGTTTGTCGTCTGCTGCCGAGGCCCAGTCCCAGGAATTTCACCTAGTGCAAATTCCATGTATTCCACATTGATTCCTTGAAGGGAGCAGAAACAGGGGAGCTGTCAGAGATAGATCCCTGGTCTCCTGGGGCTGACCCTTGAAATGTCACAGCATCCTGGGGCTGTAGAGATAGGACAGTGGGCTATAGAGATAGGACAGTGCTTACTTAGCACACAGCTACCCTGTGTTCAATGATACTTATGCATCATTCCTGATGCACGAACCCACCAGGAATGATCCCTGAGCACAGAGCCTGGAGTAAGCCCTGAGCATAACGGTGTGGCCCGAAAACAAACAAAAAGAAAATTCACGGAACCGCCCCACAGACACTTGGTTCATCCATCACCCAAAGCTTCTAAGTTTCCTCTCTGATGGAGGCTTCTTACCAGATCACTTGTATCTCTTGTATCACTTGTCTTCCCATTGTTCATCAGTTTGCTCATGGGGCACCAATAACATCTCCATACATCTTGCCGCATGCTAGTGTAGCCCAAGGGCATCTGCTCCCTCCAGGAACACAAGGAGCATCAAACCATTTGTTCAGGTCATGGGAATGAGGTCTATGTTTAGCCTATGTTTAACCCAGCCTGTTACGGGACCAGCTGGGGTCCCATCTCTTAACCACTTACAGAACCATCACTCAGTAGACACACCATAGATCATCCTGTTGGCTTTGTAATATAGAAAGCTGAGAACCTGATAGACTCTGAAATTTAGTCCATGATAATAAAGTTTAAGTTTTCTGTGCCCAGAGTGCTTAGATAATGGTTAATCTTATCTTCCAGGTGTATCATATCATTCGGATGTATGCTCGTAAATAGATACTAGGTGTTATTTTTTTAAAGTCCTGTAGTAGTTCAGAAATATCCAGAAATAGCCTGTCAGTTAGAGAGAAGTAATCAATGGTTGATAATTAGCAATATAGGGCATGAAAGTATTATAATAATGGGGGGGGTGACCATTTTCAAGATGATTTTAAGTTGAATTCTAGGCACCTCAGCCTTTGTTTTGACAGCAGTGACTAAAGCTCTTTGGAACTCAGTAGTTAATTTTAGCCTTCATCTATTTCCAGGTAAATTTAATCCACGAGTGTGGGTGCATGTGCTTCAGATCTGAAAATGTCATTTCAGAAGAGTTGTTTGATGTTGAGGAAATCTTGTGAGACCTTTAATAAGCCTCTTAAATCCAGAAAGTTGTATTTTGCCTGAAGGAAAAGGAACCTTTCTACCTTAAAATTTCCTTAGCTCTTAAGTGAGGCCTTTGGATTCCGAAGAGGTTGTGCTTTTGACCAAACAGAGCTCAGCTTTGCTTCTCCTGGGCCTTTGAAGTACGAGCATCTTGCTGAAAACCAGGAATCTGGAGTCTAGGTAAAATTTTTATTGATTTGCCTAGAAATGCAGGCAGGTAGGGAGACATTTCATTTGAATAGTTCACACATAGTTTGTTGGAAATAACCCTCTTTGTTCTCTGAAGAATGAAAGGAGAGAAAAGAAAGCACCAGCATTTCTGTGTTGTGTCTTTTTCCCCAGGTGATGGAATAGGTCGAGACAATAGATTCTTTTCCCAGGTGCTGAGTGTCACTGTTAAAAGCTTCTGCTGTGCCTTTGGGGGACAGAGAGGGAGCACTGAAGACTCAGCTCTCCTTTTCTTCCAATCATTGGCCTTGTTTGTTCGCTAAATAGGTTTTTAACACTATATAAAATATTGAAGAAGAAATAAAACCTCTTTTGCAAGAAGAGCGCCAATTATGAAGTTAATCTAATTAGAATTTCAATCACTGGGTCAGCACTTTCCTGTTTGACCTTTATGTTCTCTCCAAGTGTCCCAACGAGGAAATGACTCTAGCTCCTGTGAATAATGCAGCCGGTTTCCAGCCTGCTTCTCCTGGACGCCTAACAGCTGTGCTCTGAGAGGAATCCGTATTCTTCTCCTGAACAGAAGCTGGTTTTTCACCTATTTCTTTCCCAGCAATTCAGCTTTGTCATCTCCCCGATTTAATTTTGTAGTTAGGATCTTTTTTTTAAATGGCTGTCAATCTGTTGATGGGGTGTAGAATATGGAAAAGTTCCATGAGGAGAAGGGGCTGGGAAGAGAGCTCAGAAGACTGGCTCTCACCAGGCTCCAGATTTGATCCTCTGGCATCACGTGGCTCCCCCATCCTGGTGGGTCCTGGTGACCCCCATACTGTCGTGCCCAAGCAGGACCTCATTTCTGGGACTAGGTTGAGCAGCTCTTGGGCCTCTACCACTGTGCCAGGTGTCATTGGGAATTGTCCCAGGGCTGCCTGAGCACAGCCTGGGAGCATCCCGAAAAAGCACATGGAAAGTCACTCCCCAAAGTCTCCATTCTGTCGAGATAATAAACATGGTGGTATCACTGTTTATTTTTTAAAGTCCTGTAGTAGTTCAGAAATATCCTGTCAGTTAGAGAGAAGTAATCAATGGTTGATAATTAGCAATATAGGGCATGAAAGTATTATGCCCTATATTGCTAATTATCAATATAGCGGCACCAGTCACATCTCCATATGTCCTGTCTCATGCTAGTAGAGCCCAAGGGCATCTGCTTGCTCCAGGAACATAAAGAGCCTCAAACCATTCCATCAGGTCATGAGAATGAGGTCTATACTTGTTACTGGTATTTGGCATATCAAATACGGCACGGGAGGCTTGCCAGGCTCTGCCGTGCGGGTAAAACATGGTGGTGATTATAAAAAATCAGATGAAGCCAAGGTAGGGAATTACTGGGAAATCAGGCATTCCTTCTAGGTGGTGAATTGGGGTGGGGGGGAAGGCTTCGATGAAGCATTTGTAAGAAAGCTGAGGTAAGTGGGTAGGGATTGCAGCTGAGCATGTGAAGATAACCAGAATTCAGTGCAGGGGCAGTCTCTAGACCATGATATTCCATGAAGCATAGAAAATAGGTGATGAAAATATATTTGGGGCTGGGAGATGGCTCAGCAGTCTGGGGCATATGCTTTGCATGGGGGAACCCCTGGTTCAATCTCTGGGACCACATGGACCCCCCTGAGCACCACTTAAGAGGGCCGGGGTTATGGTTAGTGATAAGCGTTTGCTTCCTCTCTGGTCAATACATTGAAAAGGCAGATGTGGCAGTTGAAGAACCCAGAAGAGTTTCTCCATGCCAGAAGGAAAGAAGGAAATGGCCGTAAGGGCAGAAAGGAGGTTCACTCACAGGCTCGATCCTGGGTGGGGAACTGGAAATGGCCCCTAAGCCCATCAAATACAGAACCCTGTGGAAGAGGGGGAGAGAGACCCCAAGACCGGGTCTGGGCAGGAAGGAAGGATGAAGAAGTCGGCCTTTGTTCCTGCTGACTTTAAGTGGGTGACATGGCCAGATAAAGGTGACAGAATCACGCCCATTAGGAGTATTAGCCAGCCCGAGACGTGCACAGGGCTTAAGGTGCGTCCTTGTATGCAGCCAACTCCAGTTCAGTTCCTGGCACCTCTTACAGTCCACAGGCACTTCCAGAATGTTCCCTGAGGACAGAGCCAGGAGTAAACAATGAGTACTACCGGGTTCAGCCCATAATCAGAGGAAGCCAGAAAAAGGCCAATAGGCTGAGTAGTTTTTGCACACAGCAGACACCCCAGGTGGATCTCGGTACCCCATGGTCTGCCAAGCACAGCAGCAGCCACCCTGGTAGCTGCCCTGTCCCTCGCTCCTGGGGCAGAATTGCCATATTCATGTATCGGTGCATTAAATATTTGTGGACTTTGAGACATAGCTGTGGCGTCAGACCTGGAAACAGTGGAAGGAAGTCCAGAGTTTGAAGCTGAACTAAGCATTAATCACAGGGCTTGCGCCGCGGTATTTGATAGTTGATTTATTGCCACGGAAAGGAGCCTTTGAGGGCTGGAGCGACAGTATAGCAGGGAGTGAGCTTGCTTTGTATGTGACTGACCGGGTTCAGTCCCTGGCATCCTATGTGGTCCTCTAGCCCTGCTGGGCATAATTCCCTCGGTGCAGAGCTAGGAAAAAGCCCTAAGTCCTGACCACTGTCTGACCACTGTTCACCCTCCAAAAAAGGAAGGAAGGAAGGAAGGAAGGAAGGAAGGAAGGAAGGAAGGAAGGAAGGAAAGGGAAGGAAGGAAGGAAGGAGGGAGGGAGGGAGGGAGGGAGGGAGGGAGGGAGACAGGGGAGGGAGGGAGACAGGGAGGGGAGGGAGGGGGGGGGAGGGAAGAAAGGAAGGAAGGAAGGAAGGAAGGAAGGAAGGAAGGAAGGAAGGAAGGAAGGAAGGAAGGAAGGAAGGAAGGAAGGAAGGAAGGAAAGAAGGAAGGAAGGAAGGAAGGAAGGAAGGAAGGGAAGGAAGGAAGGAAGGAAGGAAGGAAGGAAGGAAGGAAGAAGGGAGGGAAGGAAGAAGGGAGGGAAGGAAGGAAGGATGGAAGGAAGGAGGGAGGGAGGAAGGGAAGGAAGGAAGGAAGGAAGGAAGGAAAGAAGGAAGAAGGGGGGGAAGGAAGGAAGGAAGGAAGGAAGGAAAAGAAAGAAAGAAGAAGGAAGGGAGGGAAGGAGGGAGGAAGGGAGGGGAGGGAGGGAAGGAGGGAGCTCATGGTATCTCATCTGAACAGAAAAATGAACAGACTCCCAGGCAGTCCTAAAAGCCAAATGTCGCTCTCTTGGAGATGTTTATGTCAAGCTTTTCTCCTGCTCCGCTTAAGGTCTAAAAAGGTTCTGGTCTAATTTTCCCAGAAATAATCAGCTGCAGACAAATGGCTCGTCTTTCCAAGTAGAGGTTTTCAGCGCAACGCCTGTGACTCCTCTTTGTCAGCATAGAAGCCTCTTTCCAGGGAGAGGTTTTCAGTGCCACTAGTGTGCGGCGTGTATTTTTTGAATAGTACGTCTGCTTCAGCCAGATCTCAAAGTTGCATGTTGCTCAGATCTTACGGCCTCTACAGCCTCATTCTTGAAAGAATTTTTGAAAACCAGTATCACCACATCAGATGTTCTTCAGGTGTCATGAGCTCAGATTTTGGAAATTGTAGCCCATGTCTGCTTTTTTCTGTTGGGGTGGGAGGTGGTTTATGCCACACCTGGAAATGCTCAGGGCTCACTCCTGATTCTGAGCTCAGGGATCACTCCCAGAAGGCTCCTGGGACCATATGGGATGTGGGGGGTTTGGACGTGGGCTGGCGGCAATGCAGGCGTCCTGCCCACTGTCCTGTCCTCGGCCCCTGATGTCTTTACATCAAACTGTCTTGTTCATTGTAATATGTGTTTTTTGGTGCTGAAACTTAGATCTTAGTCCTTCCTAAAAATTAATTTACTTTTAGAATAGCTTAGGTAACATGGTTACAGTGATATTGTTTGTGTATTTATATTTATGTATTGCTGTATCGAGGTACAAAATTTCTGCATCCCCTACCACTAAGTGTGTGCCTCCAACGTGGCCCTCTGTCCTCATCCACCTACTCAGAGTCTCCTGGGCTGCAGCTCCAATCCCACTTCCTGTTGAGAAATGACCCAAATAACTTTAAATAAAACACACACATTTTCATCTACTCCCTCCGATTCCTGACCTCCCAGCTTGAAAATATTTTCCCGGCCTGGAGTGAACCAACCCCTTTTGCTCTCCCCCTAAACTGCTCTCACGCAGGGGTGTCCAGACTCGAGCCCTCCCTCATTTTCCCCGGCGGGACCCAACGAAAGTGTGACTTGAGTCTGCGTCTCATCTCCCGGGGAGCAGTGTGGCTGGGCAGCTGCTGGGATTCCGAGGTGGTGGAGGCCAGAGACAGCGAGGGGGTGTCCCAGAGGGGAAAGCACACTTGAAACAGCATGACTGAAAACCGGACGCCCGCATCACAGCCAGCCACTGAGCAGGGCAGTAGCCGTGTCATATAGCTTGGAAGAAGGGAACGAGCTGCTGGTTGGAATCTGTCCAGCTACATGGGTCTGCCTGTCCCATTACTCACCTCCCTAACGTGGGGGAGTTGCCCCCTTCGGTTGCCTTTTTTCGATGCTTTCCTTGAGAATTAGGCTTTGAGGCTTATGGGCCACTCTGGGGGTTATTGCAGGTATTGAGATTGTTGCCCTTTAGGGTTCATCCTCTCTGCTTCCCCCAATGACCAGGGTCTCTGCTCCCCCAGTGACCAGGATCTCTGCTCCCTCCAATGACCAGGGTCTCTGCTCCCCCCCATTGACTAGGGTCTCTGCTCCCCCAATGACCAGGGTCTCTGCTCCCCCCCCAATGACCAGGGTCTCTGCTCCCCCAGTGACTAGGGTCTGTGCTCCCCCAATGACCAGGGTCTCTGCTCCCTCTAATGACCAGGGTCTCTGCTCCCCCCCAATGACCAGGATCTCTGCTCCCCCCCATTGACTAGGGTCTCTGCTCCCCCAATGACCAGGGTCTCTGCTCCCCCAATGACCAGGGTCTCTGCTCCCCCAGTGACTAGGGTCTGTGCTCCCCCAATGACCAGGGTCTCTGCTCCCTCTAATGACCAGGGTCTCTGCTCCCCCCAATGACAGGGTCTCTGCTCCCCCAGTGACCAGGGTCTGTGCCCCCCAATGACCAGGGTCTCTGCTCCCCCAATGACCAGGGTCTCTGCTCCCCCAATGACCAGGGTCTCTGCTCCCCCCCAATGACCAGGGTCTCTGCTCCCCCCAATGACCAGGGTCTCTGCTCCCCCCAATGACCAGGGTCTCTGCTCCCCCAATGACCAGGGTCTCTGCTCCCCCAATGACCAGGGTCTCTGCTCCCCCCCAATGACCAGGGTCTCTGCTCCCCCCCAATGACCAGGCTCTGCAGTCTGAGCCCATGAGTTGTTCCCAAGGCTTTTGTCTGTTGCCTGCTTTGTGCCCGTGTAAAAGTGGGATCATCAGGTGTTTGCGGTCTCCAGGTGCATCCCTACAATGACCACAGCGGACCGGTGTTGACTTCCCAGCTCAGCTGCTTTGCCCTTGGATTGTTTCCAGATCTGGGCTGTGGTAAATGGCACAGCACTGGACCCGACGTGCACATGTTTGGGGTGGTGGGGGGTGAGAGGGGTTGAGGGAGATGGAGCCACCCCTAGTGGTGCTCATGGCTTTCCTCCTGGCGCTGTGCTCAGGGATCATTCTTGGTGGTGTTCAGGGGACTGTATGTGGTGCCGGGGAATGAAACCGGGGAAGGCTGTATCCGAGGCAAATGTGTTGAGCCTGGCTCTCTCTCCTGCACCTGCTTTTGTTGTTTTGTTCTGGGACTGAACCACCAAAAGCTAGACTAGCTGCATAAGCGTAGGCGCACTTGTGATGTTTGAGGGATCTCTGTGCTCTCTTCCAGAGACATTGCACCTGCAACCAGTGAGGACTCCTTTGCCCCACGACCCTGGCCACCATTGCTTATTTCGGGGCCTGTGGAGAGAAGCCATTATTCTCAGCAGCATCCTTGTTACAGTGGTGTGCACTACATATATTCACAGGCCATTGTGTGTCTCTGTGTTGAATGGACACACAATGAGACCTGTCCAGCTCTTTCCCTTTTTGGTGGGGCTGTTTTCTTGTGGTTGAGTTTCATGAGTTGTCAGGAGGTTCTTGTGTGTGTGTGTGTGTGTGTGTGTGTGTGTGTGTGTGCCTGTGTGTGTCGGTGTTCTAACATTGCTTCATGGACCCACGCTGCCTTCGGTTTGATTCTATGATTCTGATTCTTCCTCCCTCCTCCCCATCTTCCTCAGCAGTGTTAGCTCCCTATTATCTCGGCAGGAACTGAAAATATAACCAGGTTACATCTCTGGAACACTGCCCCGCTCTCTCTGACCAGGCGTGATAGTATTGGTTGGTGGGGCTTTGATTTGACCCTTTCCATGAGCATCAGGAAAGTGAATCTCTCTGAGTGCTGTCCAGCGTATTGGGAATACGCTCAACACCTGCAATAACCCCAGAGCGGCCCATAAGCCACAGAGCCCTGGGCACACACACAGAGCAATCAGGTACTGGGACTATTTTTGCTACACACAATGTGAAGATTTGTTTTAGGGCCATACCTCGTGGTGCTCAGGCTTACTCCTGGCTCTGTGCTCAGGGATCACTCTTGGTGGGTTCAGGAAACCATATGGGTGCCAGGGATGGAAACCGAGTCAGCCAGGTTCATGGCAATCACCCTGCCCACGGCACTATTACTCTGGCCCGGAAAAGTTCTTCACTGGCCAGGAGAGATAGTACAGCGCGGAGGGCTTTGCCTTGTATATGGCTGACCAGGTTGGATCCCTGGTATCCCATATGGTCCCCTGAACACTGCCAGGAGTAATCCCTGAGTGCAGAGCTAGGAGGGAACTCCTGAGCGTCATAGGATGTGACCCAAAAAAGCCAAAAAGGCATCAGGATTGCACCCAACCAATGAGATTGCATATGTGTCTTTATGCAAACAACCGGGCGTGGGGAACCAATTGGACTGGGTGTGCAAATAAGGGTTTATAAGAGGACCAATCAGAGGGGCCGGAGTGATAGTACAGCAGGGATAGTGTTTGCATGCGGCCAACACAGGTTAGCTCTCTGGCATCCCATATGGTCCCCCAGCACTGCCAGGAACAACCCCTGAGCATCGCAGGGTGTGACCCAAAAAAAGAAAAAAAGTTCTTCGGGGCATTTTGCAAAGCAAAATAGAAATCCCGAGACAGGTCTGATTCAGGCAGTGGGATGCCTGTCGCTTCCTGGGTGGTTCTGGGAAGGGAGAGCAAATTATCTGGGAGCCTGAACCTGCACCATTCCTTCCGTTCCATCTCTTTCCTCGAAGCCTCTTCTCTGAATCAGCGTGTTAGCATTTTTTGGTGTTAAAATATTTTCTGAGTTTAGATTGTTTCAAAATATATGAGCCACCTGGTTGGCTGGGGTGGGGAGGGGAGGCGAGCAGAAGCAGGCCTAGGCCTGGGGCTCACGTTTTTTAAGCAGAATCTGTGTCTTGACGGTGCATTTCTGTTCCACAGGCATTTCCTATTCAAAACAGGGACAGGGGCGACGCCACTGTTCAGTACTGCAACCCCGGGTACACAATGGCTTCTGGCTCCGTCTATTCGCCACCGACACGGCCACTACCCAGAAACACCCTATCAAGAAGTGCTTTTAAGTTCAAGAAGTCTTCAAGTACTGTAGCTGGAAATGCACGGCGCTGTGTGCCGTAGGGGTCTCGGTGCTCCTGGGAATTCTCCTGTCCTATTTTATAGGTAAGAACCCACGCTTGACCTTGCTTTCTCCCCATCGGGTAATGTGGTGGCATTGTGTGCTTTTTTTTATTTCGTGTCTTTGGCCAAGATGTCTATTATGAGGTGCCGTTTATTGGGGGTGGGTGCAATGTGTTCAGCGCTGCATTCTTCTAAATTTCAGCCTCCAGAGAAAAATTCGCATTTGGGCGGGAGCAGTAGTACAGCGGGGAGGGTGTTTGCATTGCTTGCGGTTGACCCCGTCCAATCCCCAGCATCCCATATGGTCCCTTATTACTGCCAGGAGTAATTCCTGAGTGCAGAGCCAGGAGTAACCCTGAGCATTGCCAGGTGTGACCCAAAGAGCAAAGGAAAGAAAGAAAATCCGTATTTGCATACATCCTATCTGTCTTGCCCCAAAAAATGATATTCTTCATCTGTGCCTGATCTAGCCTGCACAAAGCGTGACTAGCTCTGTGGCTAGCTCCATGCACCCAGTGGCAGAAATGAGCACCCCCGCAGGCGTCACCTTTGGTCCCCAGGCTCTGGGGAATTCTCAGCTCCTTCTGATGTTCCATCTCGCATCTGTGCAGCTGTCTCGGGTGCCCAATTCATCACTCACAACCTCTCCCTCACACTCAGGGGCGCTCTCCGGGGAGCCATAAAACATCCATAAAACAGGGGATGGATCGTAGTTGCGCTCACCTATGTGGGTTTTTTTTCATCCTTTCTCATGTAGTATTGATCATGCTTTTCTCATTCGCCAGTAACCCCAACGATAAGAGCTGCTAGGGAGAAGTTGTAAATATCCCTCTTAGTTAACTCTTGCATCCCTGGAATGAGTGCTCAGACCCTTGGCAGTGGCTTTTGAGCAAAGTCTGACCCGCTTCTCAGCATAGGGCTAGTCCTGCATCACACGTGGCTCATGCTGTCCAGTGACGTCACTCATGGCTATGGGATGTATTCAACAAGCCCAGCAGCTGGCCAGGCACATGCTTCCCGAGTGGTCTGAGATGCTCTGGGTCACTGCACCCCGGAGAAGAGCATCGGGGAACGTTAGGCTCTGGTGGTGCTTCTTCACCAACCATCGTTGCCTTCAGCACACCTTGGCTGTAAATTGCAGGTTTTGTACCGAGCAAATGTGATTGAGCTGCCGCATTGGAGAGGAAAGTGGAAAGAACCTTCGAGCCGGGGAGGCTCTGCGGCACCTCGTCTGCTGGGGACAATACAGAAGGGCTTTGTGACACAGGATTACTTCCAACTCGAAGCACATGGTAGACATGGCTAGTAATTTAGGGGGCACCCTTGTGCCCAAACCTGGGGCAGCCTCCATGTCTCCTTAAAGATCCTTTTCCTGCACCCTGGATTCCCCAGCAGAAAGGAAAGCAAGTAGACGGGCCAAAGTGGTAGCACAGTGGGTAGCGCATTTGATTTGCACGCAGCTGACCCAGGTTCCATCCCCAGCGTCCCGGAAGTGATTCCTGAGTGCAGAACCAGAAGTAAACCCTGAGCATTGCTGGGTCTGACCCAAAGAAAAACAAATGCAATTTGAAATCCTTTGGGTTTTTTTTTTTCTATTTCAGTTAACTCCTTCCTTGGAAAAAAATGGTTCAGTTGGGTATCAATAAGTGTGCCCCTTGGCTCAAACCACACATGCTCACAACTGTCTGCATTGGGGTCCCAGGTCCCAGGTCAGTGAGGACCATTCCTGCATCTGGAATTACTGTGTAGAGACAGGGCTAGTTTCCAACCAGAAAAGACCCAGCTGTTCAAAGATTCTCCTCGAGTTAGTGCTTTCCATTATGTATATCTTGCAATGTGCTGAAGAACTTGAGTTTTGAAATGCTGTACATTTCATGAGCTGTACCCAACTGCCATGGGACATAGTACATTAAGCAGGCATATTTGGAGATGATGTTTTTCTTGAACTACACGGTACATACCAGACCCGAGATAAGCATGTCAGGGCTGGACATTAGTGTCTTGCCAGACCCTAGATAAACATGTCAGGGCTGGACGTTAGTGTCTTGTGGAGCACTAAGCGGCTAGTCTTAGGGCCTGACTCTTTCTCAGCATAAGGCCCTAAGGGCGGGACCCAGAAGTAGGCTGTTTTCAAGGTAATAAAACTTCCCAAAGCCCAAATGTTTACATCCACAAGAGAAAAACACCTGTTTACAGGACAGGATGTGCCTGGCCTCCCGAATACTTTGTTGAGATGCTATCTGTGCTTTGAATCCCTCTACCCAGAACATTTTGTATAAAAGGCCTAAACTATGCTCAGTAAAGGGAACTGCTCTCCAGAAACACCCCGTCCCTCCCCCCCCCAACCCCTGCCCGCATTGGTGTCTTTCTTTTCTTCCTCAGCAACCACAAGGCAGAAACTTCTCCCAAGCCCCTCCCTCTCCTTTTCACAGGGTTCATGAAGTCCAGCATGATCTAGGTCTCCCTCACTCGTGCCGGGTGCTGCTGGCCGGGCCCCGACAGTGTCTGTGTTGTCACTGGCGCTAGGACATCCTTTCCCATTCTGAGTCCCACCCATGCCCTGCCACTTAAAGACTTTGGGTTTTGCTTTCAGCTTTGGGGGGCACATCTGGCTGTGCTCAGGACTTACTCTGCCTCTGTGCTCAGGGATCACTTCTGGAAGACTCTAGGGGCTCTGTGTGGTGCTGGGATTGGACACAGGTCAGCCTCATGCAGGGCAAATGCTCTGTCCACTGTACTTTCTGGCCCCTGTTAAAGATTTTGAATGTTAGCTCTGATGCCACTGAACCACCCTTACTTTCTGTGCCTGCAGGAAACAGTATTTGAGGGTGAGATGTGATCCCGGTCGGTGATTCATGCTCTTTCCAAGGATCCGTAGGTGAATAGAGTCCTGTATCAGAATTCTAAGAAAAATTTCAAATGTTGTCTTGCTCCTTTTCCCGTCAATTGCCTATTTTGTCTCTTTTTACCACTGTCTGATTCTGACTCGCAGCACAAACATAAATGTCTCTCTTTGCTTTTATTTTCTCCCACAAGGAAACATACAGATGATACGGTTAATATCCCTCTGAGCTCTAGTCAATTCGGCAGCTACTGATTGAGCATTTTTATGATCTAGTTATTGTGCTGGAAATTACAGCAATACCGTCCAAGCGTTACCTGGAGAGAATTACTTCTCTCATCAAAGAATTATCTCCTGCTTCCGTTGTGTTCATTCCACCTCTAGGTCTTCTTAGACTCTGCACCGGTCTTCACGTGCTCCAATGACCATCCTAGTCCCAGGATTTTTTTTTTTTCCTTGAATCAGGGACAGAATTTCATATCTTCACCAGGTACCCGAGAAATTTGCTCTTAGTCAAGCTCCCGCCTTGGTTCTTGACCAGCAAGAGTGGAAACTTGTTAACAAGTGTGTAAGGCAGACACCGAGTGTGTAAGTGCGGGAGAACAGGGTGGGTATGGCTGAAGCCAGGGTGGCAGAGCAGTGGCCACAGCGCCATCTTTAATCAAAGTGCTGCCCTCTTGAGCTCGTTTCTCCCTTCCCTTTCTCTCCGGCCCACCACCAGGAGAAAGACAAAGCCTTGAGAAATAAGGAAAAGCAAAACTTTGAGGCGTTCTCTCTTCTTCCTGTCAGGGGAAGAGAAGGTAAGAGAAGGGAGCTGATGAGAAGGATTCTTCTTCCAGCAAAGAATTCCAGCAATTCTTTGCTGGAAGAAAATTTCTATGAAATGGTCCAGGTCAATGGGACCATTTCATAGACATGGGACGATGGGAGAGAAGCAGGTGGAGAAAAGCTCAGTAAGTTCCCTCATCAGGATGCCATAAACTCAAGCAAGGCCTGGAAGGAAAGAAAAATGATGAGATTGCAAAAGTGTTTGCCGTGTTAATCCAGCATGCGCATATGTGTTAGAATTTTGGTTTATTAACTGTAGTTTATTAGTTCTATTACCGACTTAGCTATATAGTATATAGACAGGAGGAAACAGAGTCTCTGTACTTGGAATTTCGTGGTTCTCGGTGCATTTGTACCAGGCTTTGTCTCTTGCCATTCAGTAAACATCCATGTATATAATTGTAGTGACATTCTAAGCCACTTTCCCACAAATCCAGTACCGCTTTCCCAGGCAGAGCATGATGAATGGCTGTGTGTGGGTGTGTTCACTGGATTCCATATTTGACTGGAATCAGTTCTTGGAAAAATGTCTGAACAGAAGCATGGGTATGTTTCAAATTTGGCAAAACCATGAGCCAAATTTTTCTTGTTTCATCAGTACAATGACTAGTACTGCTTATTTGTGTGTGTGTGTGTGTGTGTTTTCCTTAGCAATATTTTTACCCTCTGCAAATCACTTCAGTTAAAGCATTTCATTGTTTGCAGTTATAGTTAGTGGTGCAGAGTATCTTTTCATTTTTTCACTGGTCATGTGTGTGTGTGTGTGTGTGTGTGTGTGTGTGTGTGTGTGTGTGTGGTCTTGTTCTACACTCCAATTTTCTCTTGGGGTTTTCCCTCTCTTTAAGCATGTAAATATGTCCTTATTTTGGACATGCATAAATTGTCACATATGTTGCATTTTCCCAGTTTATTACCTTGATCCATAGTTGGTTTTCCCAAATACCAGGCACTGTTTTTGCATAATGAGAATTATCATTCTTGTTGCTCCGTCGTCTTGTCAGGACCATGAAGTCCTTATTGACGCTCTATCATGCTTTGAACTCACCCAGGTTTTCTTCTGGTGCTCTCTGGGTTTTGAAAGGAGGATCGAGGGAGCTCTTCGTCCTGGCTGCCCAGAGACCTGGGCAGGGCTCGTGCAGGTTCCTTCCACCCTGCCCAGCTCTCGTTCGCGGCAGTTATTCTTGCTGCAAGAGTGAGAATAAAGCAGCGGCTTCTCTGATACTGTTAGCAGGAGCCTGGTGCCCGCAGATGCTGTCTAAGAGGACATTAGTGCATCAGACTTCATGTCTGAGTGTTCAGTCAGTGGATCCCCCAAGTGTCACGGTGCCAGGGCAGGGAGTGAGCTAGGACTCCTGAAGAGAGCACCCATGAAAATACTACTGCAGCTCATGTCCCCAGGGCTTATCATGAGTCAAGAGCATGAACAAAGCATGCTGGGGATCAAACCTGGGCGGCCGCATGCAAGGCAAATGCCCTTCCCGCTAGACTATCATTCCGGCCCCAAGTAACACTGTTGTGGCTACTTAGCCCGTGCTGGCATTGCCACCAGTGGCTCAGACTAAAATGTGATTAATTAGCACCAATGGAAGTTCTGGTGTCAACCTCTTAATAACCTCAGTGATGTTGACATATACTGCCAGGCAACCTCAAATACAAATAATTTTCCAGATGAAAGATATTGACACATAGTCTTAATACTAGACAAAAAAGCATTTGATCAAAATGTAGTCTTATGGTAGCCCAGTCAGCAGGTAAGACACTTGCCTTGCATGTGGATGACTCGGGTTTAATTCCCTGGAACCGCCTCTGTTCCCCGTTGCCACTAGGCATGATCCCCAGGCACAGAGCCATGAGTAAGCCTCGAACACCACTGAGTGTGGCCCCAAATTTTAAAAAAAATTAAAATAGAAACACAGATACATTACAGAAACACATGTATGTTACATTTCTGGCCCTTTGGCCAATCAGTAATATATGTGACAACATTGTTTTAGAGCTGTTTTTAATGAAATATAATTCACACACCATACAGGTTATCCACTTAAATGGTTTGATCAGTGGAGTGTAGTATATTCACTCAGGTGTTCAAACATTACCTCAATCAATTTTAGACCCACTTCCATCCAAAAAAGAAACCTTATATTCCTGAGTACCTTTCCCAATTCCCAAGCCTCAATTTTTTTTTTTGGTTTGGGTGTACCCCCCTCCCCATAAACATCAGTACCTTGGAAAGACTGGTTTGTTCATTCATTTTTTGATGACAAGAAATAACTCAGCATTATTCTTTGACTGAACTCCTGACTTAGACTGCTATCCTGAGAATTGCTTGCATTTTCAGTCTTCCTTTTCATTTAAAAAAATACATATGTAGTTATTTATTTCCTTTGAACAGCTGCTACCAACTGATTCCTAAAATAGATGTTGTCATATGTCTGCTAAAAAGGCTGTTTAACAACATAAGCCTTCCCTACATCTAGCACAACATAACCTGTCGAATCCAGGTTCATTGCCATTATAATTCCATAGCAGTTATCTGTCCTACTTCTGCGTCTATTTGCATTTTATGAACATTTTTACCTCTCTGTGTACCTTGAAATTGATTATGATACCAGATATATACCAGATATATATATGCAACTCAGGGTCAGAAGGAAAAATTCACCAGCCCTTTATGCTTCGGTGAAAAATCAACCATTTAAATATATATGGCAAAATAAAATCTGTTGAGACATTCTTTTTTCTTCTTGGACATGTCTTTGTAATAAAAGTGCTGTTTTATTAGGTTAGAGTGCACAGCACAGCTATGAATTACACACCATTTCTCACCGTGGCTTCTTCCCTTTCCTTTGCTTGCATTCCATTCAGAAGATGCATTTCATCTGAGATAGAAAGGGAGCATTTTAACATGAATGTGATTTCATCGCAAGGCAGGAAAGAACCCGTGGCCTCTATTTGAGAAGATGGAACACTGCAAAACTAAAAATTTTGAATCAGTGTATCAATATTTTATGGTTTCCTTAAATACATGAAATTGAGGATGTATTGAAACCTGATTTAGTGGTGAATGAAGACTCAAAATAAAAGCACTTTGTCTCCAAGAGAGGAGAAAATACTCATCTGGGCAGGCGTCCCGCATTCTGAATTCAAACATTTCAAGAGGAAGAAATCTATTAGCCACTTATTCTGGATGGCTGCGGGTTCTCCCTATCAATGGTGACTTTATACGGATGAAATCTCACGCTGCATGCACGCACACACGAACACTTCCCCACCCACAGGCGTTTTAACTCTCCTGTTTACACTCTGCGTTATTCTATAGTATTTTTCTAGGTTTATTTTTTAATATCTGCCACGTTATATAGAAAGAAACCAGAGAAAAAAGAAAGGTCACATAAAGTCCCAGCCCTTTCTCCTTGTTTCCATATAATCCTACCAGTCACTTCTGCATTAGACCCCTCGTGCAAAGTCTGCCTGTGTATACTCAATAGTTTCGACATTGTAGACTTGTGGGTTCCTTTTTCTTAGTACAACATAAACACTGAGTTTTGAGTGGATCCCAGTGTGTGCTGCAGTACACATAAAAGAAATCACCACCAAAAGTATGAAATTTTGTAAATCTAAGAAGATTGTTTCCTCTTCCTTCCCCAAATAATTCATCTTACTCTTGGCTTGATATGAGGTCAGATGAAGTGAATAATGGATGAGAAATACCATGTTGAAACAGACCAGTACTGGCTTTTGCCGTTTAGATGTAGGAATCTCCTTGCCTTGAGAAGGATCCCAGAGCAGCAGCAATAAGAAATACCTTTCAAGTTAGCTCAACTCCAGTTAAGGCCAGGCGTAAATATCTTGTCTGTGAAATATGGGGCTGTTTTTTTGGGGTTTAGGCTATCATTTTTACAGAATGTAGCAGCATCTCCCATCTAAAGACAAGTGGAAAGCATAATACAATATTTACCGTGGCAGTGCTCCGTGGCATAAATATTTAATTGGCGTTGCATATGTCATTTGCTTTTACTTTTGTGGAACTGAGAGCCGCATGCTTGGAGAGAAATACCTACATTCAGAGGAGGAAAAAGGAACAGGAACTGGTTTATATAAGGTTAAAAATAGAATAATCGGGGCCGGAGCGATAACCCAGCGGGTAGAGCGTTTGCCTTGCATGTGGCCGCCCGTGCAGGCCCGGGTTCCATCCCTGGCATCCCATATGGTCCCCTGAGCACCGCCAGGAGTAATTCCTGAGTGCAGAGCCAGGAGAAACCCCTGAGCATTGCCAGGTTTGACCCAAAAATCAAAAAACTAAAATAAAAATAGAATACTCTTCACAGATTGCCTGGAATTCCAGGGAGGAAGTTACCAGAAACCCTCCGAGTTACATGGAGTCACTGTTCAAACAATCATCTCACCCTTACAGGTCAAAGAAAAGTCCAATGTGTATAGATTTGGAGTTTATTGCTCATACGCAATCTTAGGATGTCTGCAGAGGAGTTACCTCGTCTTTCTGCCTTCAGAGTGAGAATCCCTGGGGCTCTGGTGACTCAGTAATCTAACATCAGAGCAGGACGTGGCCCTCCATCTGTCCGTCCATGCACTCAACACTTTCTTACAAGGGCACTCACTGCTTAGACACTCCGTGCTCCCGCCACGCTCCCTCAGGAAGTGATATCACAGACCGCTTCCTAATGATCCTGATGACCGTTTTACAGAAAGGGAAAAAACAGGCACCACAGGGAGCTCACAAAAGTTAGAGTCTGGGCATTAGAGAGAGATTTTCCTGCTAAAACCAGAATAATAACTTGCATTATGTGCTTTGACAAATGCTGATGTAAGGACAAATTTTATGGGTTACCACATAAACCTAAATGCAGCCTAAAAAACTCAATTCTGAGGCAGAGTAAAACCAATATGCGTGATACAGGAAAGGTAAAATCTGCATGTATCTGAAAAGGAAAAAGAAAAAACAATTTTATTCATTGGTTTTCTTTGTTGATTTAACCCAGCTAGCACCTGATTGTGTGATTCTATAGTAGAGTGGAAAGAAATCTAGGGAAAATTTGGGGTAGCCATCATTAAAATTCGCCCAAGCACATTTATTCTCTGTCACTCCTTTTCCCTCATTCCCATGACCTGAAGGAATGGTTTGAGGGTCTTTATGTTCCTGGAGCGAGCAGATGCCCTTGGGCCACACTAGCATGTGGCAGAACTTGATGGGGATGTTACTGGTGCCCACTCAGCAAATCGATGATCAACGGGAAGACAAGTGATACAAGTGGTTAGTAGAAATATATCCATAGTTTAATAAATTTTTAATGGGCCAGAGAGATAGTTCAGTGGGTAAAGGCACTTGCCTTGCATGTGGCTGACTTGGGTTCAGTCTCTAGGACTACATAGTAAGCCCCCGAGCCCAGCCAGGTATGGCAAAAAAAAAAAGCAACCAAAAATGAGTCTGGCAAGCTGCCCTTATCGTATTTGATATGCCAAATACCAGTAACAATTTTAGACCTCATTCCTATGACCTGATGGAATGGTTTGAGGCTCTTTATGTTCCTAGAGCAAGCAGGTGCCCTTAGGCTCCACTTGCATGAGACAGGACTTATGGAGATGTTACTGGCACCCGCTCGAGTAAATCAATGATGAACGGGAAGACAGTGATACAATGATACCAAAAAGAAAGGAATTTTCTTCGTGGACAGTAGAGATAGTAGAGGGGTTGGATGGTGGGCAAGGTGCTTGCCTTGACTGTAACACATGAGGGTGACCAAAAAGTCTTAAAAAGTATGAGGGGGAATCATATAAAGTATCCCAAATAAAATTAACTATTAAGTTCTTTTCTTGAGTTCCTTCAAAATATTCACATGTACTTAGTAAATGTATTTTTGAAAAAAAGTTTTTGTTTTTGTTTTCAAAATACTGGAAACTAGTTGCTTTCAGTACCTCAGAGTTTAGGGGCCAGGAAAGAAAGATTAGGTTGTTTCGCAGTTGTATTTGCTAACCAAAAGAGGTCTGCATTCCAGGTTCATGTCTTTGGGGCCAACCCTTCATGAATTTGGGGCACACCTCTCACAGTGAATCCAGGAGCCACTATTACTTTTAGATAGTCTCATGTATAGCCAATAAGTGTTTTCTGAGAAAATATCCATTGTTTTAATTTTATTTTACTTAGGGTTTGAGGGCCACATCTAGGGGTGCTTAGGGGCCTTTTCTAGCACTGTACTGATCACAGGTGTGATCCCTGGCAGTGCCCAGGGGACCAAGTCCTGTTCCTGAGATCAAACCAAGGGTTGGAGGGGTGGTGTTCCCTTAAAGCAAATGCCTGAGTCCTCTCTGTGTTTTTAAGGATGAGAATGAACCCTTTGCCTGTTAGGGTTCATCCGTAGCCACACCTCGGTACCCAGAGGTGAGACAAATGCTTGTTGTACTGAAGTTCTGCATCATGGCGGCCTGGCCTGTGTCACAGCGTGCTATTGGCAGTTTCGTCTCACACTATTGGGCTCTTCTCCTCCTCTCCTCCATCACTTTCCCGGGCCTCGGTAGCCACTGCAGAGAAGATGATGTCTCCCCGAGATCCCCGCTTCCCAGCCTGATGGGGAGACCAATGGGGTGCTGGGTGCCGAGGATTCTGGACTATGGGCTCTTGGGCCTGGTGGGAAGCAGTTAGGCTCTTGAGCATCTCACAGAGTGGAACGGACTTCTCACAGGCGAAGTTTCCTTCTAATCCTTTTCAATATCACAGTCAATTTAATTCCATTACACGTAGCAATTACAGAATGTCCCTCCTCAACGTTCAGCTCGCAAAAGTGAGTAAGATGGAACCTTGGCAGCCCTGATCCCGCAGTTTCAGAGGGGAAACTGGAGCGTGGCTTCTCTATGTGGCAGAGCCGTGGCCTGGGAGAACGTTGTTGCCAAATATGGCCGCTCCAGGGTGAAAAACGGGCTGTACCTCTGTCAGGACCGGCCCGTAACCCCTCCTCCTGGGTTTCCTCAGCAGCGTAGGCCGGGATTGTCAGTAGTGCTGACGGGGAAGTATTTGACGGACATACTGCTGCTCCTGGGGATATGCTGTTGCACTACACTGTTGCCCAGAGCCTCTGCATCTGGCCTGGAGTTGCCTCCTGCAGGCCACTCTGTAGATAGGAGGAGGACAGTTTGTATATGGCAGTTTATCTTACCATGTATTCTATGCTGGTGTAAATATTTTCTCTTATGCTGCCACAATCATCATGGGACTAGCTAGATCTTACCAGTATATTTGCCTGGCCACATTGGGTCTCTAAGTAATTAGACCAGAGAAAAATACTGTTTGCCTTCAAGCAAGCAAGCATGACTCTCTACTAAGTCTAAAGGCTAATATACAAAACAACTTGAAGTAAAGATGAGAATCTTATGAAGTCTTGGAAAAATTTATACCTAGCGATAGAATATTCTTTGGTACAGATGCATGCCTTTGTATTCTGAGATACAGTTCATCTCAGAAGCCTCTCCTCCACTCTACCCTGCAGGGGCACTTCCAAAGCAGATCCTGGCTGGGCAATATTAACATCTCAAAGGACCTAGGTAAGGTCCTGGGAGAAATTACCTGAGGGAATTGCCCTGAGGGTTTTCCAGCTTTCCAATGGAGTGGGCGTTTTTTTGCAGGAATATAAAACTTCTTTCCCTTTGCTCTTTTACCCCTTTTGCCTTTGCGTCTTCGCCCTCTCCTCTCTGTTCTCCTCCCTCCTGGGCCTTAGCACATGGTGGCAGCCATCTTGGCCTAGCCAGGCCCTGCCAGAAACCTAAATCCGGGGTTTCCTATTACGGGATTGTATGCCAGAACCTGTGGAAGCAAAGCCGTTTTGAAAATGCTGGATTCTTGTTTCTTTTTTTCTTCTTTTTTTTTTTTTTTTTTTTTTGCTTTTTGGGTCACACCCGGCAATGCTCAGGGTTACTACTGCTCTGCACTCAGGAATTACTCCTGGCGGTGCTCAGGGGACCATATGGGGTGCCGGAGATTGAACCCAGGCAGGCAGAGAGAGGCCAGCCGTGTGCAAGGCAAACGCCCTACCCGCTGGGCTATCGCTCCGGCCTGGATTCTCGTTTCTTTCTCTGCCTGCCGCCACCGATCCCCTGGGGAAGAAGGGGATTCCTGACCCTGCTCCCGGATTTTGTGCAGGGCGCATGAGCGTTCCCCACAATATATGAGTGCTGAATTAATTTAGCAGCTATGGAAATAATTACTATATAATGAATCAATATATACATCATGCACACACAGCAACAATCAGAACAAATGGGCAAATTGTAAACACTTAAGTCCAGCTAGAAATTACTGTCAACAAAAGTGTTCACCGAGGGCCTCTAGCTTGGCCACCCCTGGGTTCAATCCCCGACACCCCATATTGACCCTGAGCCTACCAGGAGTGGTCTCTGACAACAGAGCCAGGAATAAGGCCTGAGAACTGCCAGTGTGGCCCCCAACAACAGCAAAATTTTTAATGTTAACTGAGCTATGTTACATAATGCAATAAATTATATTGTATATTATGAAATATATAGTAACTTGTTATTATGCATCTAGGATATGTAATGCTATTGATTATAGCAGGTCAGTAAAGAAAGGTCAGTAGTCACACATTTTAGAAAGAAAATTCTGGGCCCAGAGAAAGCTGTGACTTGTGCAGTCATAAAGCCAGTGAAGTCTCAAGACAGGTATCTTAGTCTTCTTGGTTTGGGTCTAGGACCTGCCCTCCTGAGGTCACGGGAAGTGCTTAACAAAATGCTGAAGCCTTTGTAGGCGGGACACAGAAGGAGAATGTGTGAGGTGGAGGGGCCGGATAAGAGATGAATTTCCTTCCACATTCCTCTCCTCTCAGCTAATTACACCCAAGGCACATCTCAGCTGCAGTGACATGTCCACACAACTCTCTGGGGGTGCTTTTCTCTCAAGGGCTGAAGTGGTCAGTCCTTTCTGCCTAACTTTAACAGCACTCTTCACAGTTTACCCCATGTATTCTGTTTTGTTTCGTTTGGGGTCCAGTCCTGCAGATGCTCAGGGGTTATTCCTGGCTCTGCACTCAGATCACTCCTAGCAGTGCTCAGGGACCAGATGGGAAGTTGGGGATGAAACCCAGGTCAGCTGCTTGCCAGGCAAGCACCCTACCCGCTGTGCTATTGCTCTGGCCCACCCCGTTTATTCTTGCTCTTGCCTTCTATTCATAACAAGAGTACCCATTGTTTTTCCTCTTGGAATTTGCTCTAAGATGCCCCTTTGAAAATAAATGCCATCACGGCTCCCAGAAGCGGGAATCACTGGGAATTCGCCAGATGGAGTCAGGGTTAAGCCACTCCCCCTCCTCCATTTTGCCGAGCCTGGTGGACCCGCCCAGGAACTGCCCGGGAACCAGTATGCAGAGCTCGCAGCGGCTGGGGAGGCTGGAGCCCGGCCCGCGCCGAGCCCAGCTGACGATGGGATCCCGAGGAGGGCAGATGGGTTTTGGGTGTTGGCCCATCGCCTCTGGGGGTCCCGGAAGCAGCCAGATGAAACTCGCCCATCACACTAGCCACCATCTTCGCTGTCCGGACGCTGAGAAACTGACCCTGACCAGATCAACTGAGCAAGACCAGTTTGAGCCCAGATCGCAGGCCGCAAGCGGCGCGCAGTCCACTAAAATAGTGAAACAGTAATGTCATTTAATGCACTGTATTCCACTAAGAACAGGAAGGTTTGTCGGGAAGGAGATATAAAGACGAAAGAAATGACATACAGAATCTGCCGGGTGGTTGGGGTGCGGGATGGGGGAGGGAGGTGGGGACATTGGTGATGGTAGATGGGTTTGGGTGGAGGGATGGGTGTTGGAACAGTGTGGATCCAAAACTCTACATGAGCATCTTTCAATTGTAAGTCTAAAATGGTGTAATGATATTTGGGGGAAAATAATAAAATTAAAAAAAAATAATAAAATAAAAAAAAAAAAAACTAAAAAAAAAAAAAAAAAAAAAAAGAAAATAAATGCCATCAGAGTTGTGACTTGGTAACTCAGCGGCAGAGTGCAGGGACCAAGTGTTGAGACTCTGAATTGGATCTTCATCAACACACACACACACACACACACACACACACACACACACACACACCAAAAACAATAATAATTTATGTTGGGTGATATGCCCTAGCTAGCTCTGGATCTTTGCTGTTTAAGCTGCTTACATGTCTTTAAGCCAGGGTTTCATGCTAAAGAGATCTCTTTTTTGTGTAAACACTGATAGAGGGTGTGGCAGTTACAGCAGTCAGTTTAACTCTAATAACTCTTGGAATATTTTTATAGTTTCTACTATAATTCCAATGCTATTTAGTTTGGGTATAATTTCTCATATTCCAATGAGTCTCAGTATGGGACAACAAGATATGCCAGAAGAAACCCACCCTGGTTTCATTGGGACCACCATTTAGGAATAAGCTCTGCAAAGATCAAGGAAGGGGTCATGCTGGCTTGCCCTAGGCAGACAAGTAAGACCCTTTCAGTAAACAAAGAGCAGGGCACTTAAAAATTACCCTGGAGCAGAGTAGAATGAACAAGAACCTTGTGGATATTTGAGATAACCACCTAGTACGCATGGACTTCATGGTCAGAAATTATGATGTGATTCTACCATGAATATACATTCTTAGAGGTATTTCTTTATACTAGCTCCCTCTCTACAGTGTTTGGTATAAGAGATGATCTCAGAGACAGGGACTAGGCCCTGACATTATCATTTGTTTAGACCTGAAACAGGTGTAGCACCACTGGGCACCTGCATCTAAAAACTGGTTTTCTTGATCTTTGATGATGCAGCCTCACCCCTCCCCAAAATAAAGGATTTTAGCTCTCTGCCTTTGGTGGGCTTTTGGGAATGAAAGGGACTGACTTGGGGAAGAAACCTCCTCTTGGTGGGGAGACATCTTGGCCCAAGTGCATGGTCAGAGAGGTCTGGTCAGCACCTCTAGGTCTGGGAAATCTTTGGCCCTAGATTGTAGTGGCAGAGTGTGTTTTAATTGTCAGTGATAAGTAAAAGCCTTTTGGAACTGTACTGAACTCAAGGATTTTGTCTGTCAATCTGTCAGTCGCTGACCTCTGAGGTGACCAGGAAACTCGATTCCTGGTACTGTTGGGTTCCCCAGCAGATCCCCAACAAGTTGGCAATTTCTAGGGGAAAATGATGTAATGGAGAAATATTTTTGTCATGTAGCAATAGGAGGTTTTCAGTTGTATCCAAATTAATTTGATAGCATATTGCGTGGAGGTTTTTTTTTTTTGTTTGTTTGTTTGTTTTTTTTGCTTTTTTTGGGTCACACCGGCGATGCTCAGGGGGTTACTCCTGGCTCTGCACTCAGGAATCACTCCTGGCGGTGCTCGGAGGACCATATGGGATGCTGGGGATTGTACCCGGCTGGCACAGGCCAGCCGTGCTACAAGGCAAACACCCTACCCATTGGACTATTGCTCCGGCCCTGGAGGTGTTTTTTTGATTTTTGGTTGTTTTGGTTTTTGGACCACACTCACTGGTGCTCAGGCATTGCTCCTGGCTCTGCACACAGGGATCACTCCTGGTGGGGCTGGGCTGAGGGAGCCTTTGGGATGCCGGCGATGGAACCTGGGTCAGCTGCAAGCAAGGCAAATGCCCAACCGCTCCAGCCCAACAGCACGTTTTAAAATACTCTAAGAGGGCCAGAAAGATAGTACAGTGGGCAGGGTGCTTTCCTGGCACATAGCCAAGTTCAGTGCGTTCCACATGGTCCTCTGAGCACCACCAAGAGTGACCTCTGGATGTAGAGCCAGGAGTAAGCCCTGAGTGCAGCCTGATATGTACCCCCTGCGCTTACCCCCACCCCCCAAAAAAATAACACATTTTCAGAGTCATTGCTGCTCGAACTACAAATGCTTCAGTCCCTTTCCAAGCAGGCTCCTGTTTTCCCCGGAGACACCTCCTGCTTTTCCATGACCTTTTAACAAGATGCCTGTGAGATGCCATTCCAGGGCCTTTAAATTTGTGTATGAAACCCCAGCAGTTTGGTTTCCATCCTTGCAGACAGCTCACATTCTTTCCTCAGTTTAGAGTCACGATATTTTTAGCTTTTACGTCTTCAAAGAATTTCCTGGAGGACGGTAGGAGAGAATCCCACACTGAGAAGCACTTGCACCTTCGAGCAGGAAAGTGGGCCACTTATTTTTAGGCGAGGAGAGTTAGCCCACGGCCACCCAGGAGTGCTGGCACTCCCAAGCAGCCCGCCTGCGGCTCAAAGCCGGCCACTGCCTTTGTACTTCACTTTGAAATAAATACAGTCCCCCAAATTCTCGCTGAGGCTTCATTCATAAGAGTGAAGAAGAGGAGCTGGGTGATAGTACCGAGGTTAAGGTGTTTGCCTTGCTGGTCCGTGACCCCAGTTCCAATCCCAGCATCCCATATGGTCCCCCCAAACACCACCAGAATGCAGAGTCTGGAGTTAGCCCTGAGCACAGACAGGTGTGGGCCGAAAAACCAATGAACAAACAGGGAGAGAAATTAGTTCTCACTTATCTTCCTGGGCAGCCAGGTATGTGACTTCCTGGAAGCTGTTTCCCCCCGCCACCAAGAAATGAGATGGACACTTCTGAAGGCATCAAGCCCACCTGTCATTCGTGACAGTATTGGCAGGAGGACATCCCACTCTGCTTCCTGCCTGCAACAGAAATCCAAAGGGCCCCTCGGATTTGGGGTGAAGAGGGACAGGCTGCTGACCCCCCAACCCTGAGCTGGATGGTCCCTGAAGGCCTCGAGGGTCATAGACTTGGCTTGAAGTTGGCAACAGTGAACCCCACACACCCATGCAGGTCCTAACCCAGGGAGTCTTTCAGATGCCCCCTTTGGGAGAAATGGCCTGAGACCGTGCAGCCCTAGGTTAGCTAACGCCGTAGCTCTAGGTTGCCGCAGCCTGTAATGAACCAGACTTACTCTAAGGAATACACCCGCCTAGGCCTGGCTCCTGGCTGAACGCTAATTAAAGTGTCTGAGCTTTTCACAGAGTTGTCATTTTCAGTTCTATTCTACTACTTTAAAAAAAAAAGTCAAAGCTGCCCAGAAAAAAAGATATGTTAAGTAGGTCATTAGCATATGTGAGGTTGGTTCCCAACAAGGCAGATGTAGCTTAGGCTGCCTGTGTCAAGAGAGTGAACGGCTCCTGGGGACATCAGGGCCAGGCATCTAATAACAGGCCGGAGTGATGGCACAGAGGTAGAGGCGCTTGCCATGCATGCGCCAATCTGGGTTCAATCCCCAGCACCACCAGTGGTCCCCAAGCTCCATGAGGAGTGATCCCTGAGCACCACCAGGTGTGGCCCCCCAAGTTAAACACATGAACGTAACAGTCACAGCAGAGCGCCAGTGCTGTGTGTCTCATGCGGACAGTGGAGCCAGCCGACGCATCTAGAATGCCAGAGCTTCTAGCATCGCTCCCCCTCTCTGCAGCATCCACAGCAGTTGCCTCCGTGATTGATTCCCCTACACGGTGGCCTCACGTCCCTGAGCTGAAACCATGGCCTGACTCCCCTCTGACGCTGGAGAGCTGTGGCAAGGCGGAGAGGGAACACAGCACCGGGCGGACCCAGGGACCGCTCCAGCACAGCACCTGACTTCACACACTCCAGGGGGACCATCACCAGCCTCTGCTGCCCCACGCATTGCACTGAAGAACCGTGGTTAAAAGACAGCTGCAGGAGATTTAAAAGTCAGGTCTGAATAGTCATAAAGGAAGGCGCGAGTTCACTGTTGGGGCCAGTAGCACACACCTCTCGGGAGTCTCATCACGCTAACCATTGCGATGGTGGGAGAGGCAAAAACAGGGCCAGAGCGATAGTACAACAGGGAGGTGTTTGCCTTATATGTGACCGATTCGGGTTCTATCCCTGGCATACCATATGGTCCCCCAAGCACTGCCAGGAGTAATTCCTGAGTAACCCCTGAGCATCGCCAGGTGTGGCCCCAAAAACAGAAAAAGCCAAAAATGGGTTGAGAGGGGAATAAAATTAACATCTTTTCCTCCTTCCCCAGTCCCCCAAAACTGTTCATTCATAAAACCATGGGCTTCCCATCAGTGCTCGGCGGTACTTGCTGTACCACGTGTTACAGCCATCAAACTTCATCCCACCTTTGGGATATTTCTCTTTTCATGCCAACAAGAGCATGGTATGGTGAAATATGAATTATGCATTCATGGACATTCACATGAACTACAACTTACTTTGAAAAGCTATGTGAATGTTAAAGGCACCGTATCTGGGTCAGCAAGGTATAGACTGTTGAAATACTATTAGCCTTAAACATTAATAACAAATAATAATGGATTCGAATGCCAAGATATTGCCTAGCACTGTTTCGTCAACTTGTATATGAACACAGCAGGAAATCCAAAACAAAAGCTAATTTATGGAAAACGATGTATTCCTAATGACAGTCGGAGCGGTAGGGGGTCCACGCTACAAACTGCCTTCTTTGGGAGAGGCTTTCATTTTACACTGAGCCTTGGAGCATTCTCGAAGCAGGCATCGCATCAAATCATTGCCCTATATTTAAGAGCCGTTTTCTGCCTCTGTAAAATACAGTCATTTCAGTAGGGGTGTTGTGTCTATCTGCAGAGTCGGGAATGGAAACTTCAGTGACAAAGGTGCTGCTTTCTGAGCCGCAGCTACCTGGTGAACCCCATCCTTAAAGGAGAGTTGGGGGAGCCAGAGATAGTGAATACAGGGAAGGCTCTCACCATGCAACTAACCAGCTTCAATCCTCAGCTCCACGTATGGTTCCCCCCTAGCACTGCCAGGTGTGACCCCAAAAACCAGAAAACAAAACAGTAGTTTGACGCCATGCAGTCGTATTATATTTGTTTGTTTCTAGTCTGGGCCATCACCGGCAATGCTCAGGGGTTACTCCCTGACTTTACACTCAGGGATCACTCCTGGCAGTGATCCCTGAGATGCTGAGGATCATATGGGATGCCGAGGATCAAACCTGGGTCTGTGCCTACAAGGCAAATGTCCTCCCTGCTGTAATACTTTCTCTCTGACCCGGCATTTTTAAATTAAAACAAAGAACAATAACATATCACTGGCGTATTGCTGCCTTCTGAATGCCAGATGTCTTTTTCCCTGTGTTCAATATTTATTCTAAATTGTAATTTGAATATATTGGCTCAGAATATGAATCTGGAAGAAACCTCTGAGATCCTAGAGGAAACCATTTGCAGATTTTTGCAGAAATGAGAGTTCCGACTCTGTGGCCCAGGTCTGAAATAGAAACCAGAGACCCCAACAGAAGCCACCTAGGTTTGTATTGGAAGCCGGTCCCTGGACCAAAGGTCTGCTCCCCATTCTTACCCCCTCTGGCTTCAGCTAACATGCTCTTGAATCATCTTTCTCCAGAAAATTCTTTGTGGGGAAACGTGCCATGGCGGATGTGAAGTACGTTCCCAGCCAGGAAGGAAACTTTCTGTACTCGGAAAGGCTCCTGGCCGGGTTGCAAGTGCAATGGGGAGGGTGTTTGCTGGCATGTGGCCAGTCCGGGTTCAATCTCCAGCATCCCATACAGTCCCGGAACACTGCCAGGAGTATTCCTGAGTGCAGAGCCAGGAGGAACCCCTGAGCATCGCGGGTGTGACCCAAAAAAGAAAAAAAAAGTTTCTGACCTATTTGACCTCTTCCCCATTTCAAAAAAAAAAAAAACCACTCAGCACCCTTCCCACCATCCAAATTTACCTTCTTTAAAGCAACAGACAAATATGACCCCCTACCCCCAGTGAAACCCAAGGCTCCCACCCCCAGCATCTCTTTAGCAGGAGAAGATCATCTCAGCACCCCCACCCAAATCTCCCTTCTTCAAAGCAACAGAAACATGACCCCCCACACTGGTATCCAAAGCACCTGCAGCCCCCTCCCCATCTAGTGTGCCAGCAAGTCGGGGCATGATCCACCTTGGAACATCCCGTTTCCACACCCAGAGCAGAAAGACAGACACTGACTTACTGGCATGTCCAATACGAGCTGTCAAACATTTGTTTTGCCCACCCCCTTCCTGATTGCTCTCCAGTGATATCAGACTCTTTGCCTTTGGGAGAATGTCTGCTCCATCCTGCCTTCCTCAGAGGGCCCCCAGCCAAGAATGCTGGGTATGCCGGGAATTAACCGCCCAACTGCCAAAACCTGGGAGCAAGCCCGCCGGGGCTCCAAGTGACGGATGTCGGGGCGCCTGCTCCCAGCCCTGGGAATCCCCTCCAAGGCTTGGCAGGCATCGGGCCGCGTCAGCCGCCAACCTGCTCCCCCTGCCCAGCAGTGATGGAAGACAGAGGCGGCAGGCAGGAGCCGCAGTCGTGATGACCACTTCAGCCACAGGGTCCTCAAAGATGACACCAGCCTCAGTGGGCATCGTCTCGGAGGGAGCCACCTGGCACGGGACTCATGACTCCATGTTCTGTCATCGTCTCTCCTTGTCCTATTTTTTTTTCTTTTTGGGTCACACCTGGCAATGCTCAGGGGTTTTCCTGGCTCTGCACTCAGGAATTACTCCTGGCGGTGCTCGGGGACCATATGGGATGCCGGGGGATCTAACCTGGGCCAGCATTGGCCAGCGTGCAAGGCAGATGCCCTACCCACTGGGCTATCGCTCTGGCCCCTCTCCTTGTCCATTTTGGCTTCAACCATCCCACAGGCCGACTTCTGAGCGTCCAGCCCACACGGATGGGGTCAGCAGAGTGGCAGGCCCTCTGCCCCCTAGGCAGGAGGAGGAGTCGCTCCAGTATCACGGTTTTCTTTCACCCCAACAGCCCTGAGCAATCAGGGAAAGTTCCACAGCACTGTTGTCTCTCATGTGAGTGGCCTCTGAACCTAAGAGAGAATTGAGAATTTCTTCAGAAAATGTCCCGTTGGCACTTAACTAGAATATTGTCTCCAAAGTTTTTCAGTTCATGAGGTGGTTAGTTGTTTTTCTTCCAAATTGACTGAAGAAATTATGGTGGAAGGGAAAACAAACCCAGAGATTATAGAGTGAATGCTTCTGAATAAGAAATACTTTAACAGTACATGTCTTAAATTGGTTACTGTATGTGAAGGCTATGAGAAGCATAAAAAAAAATTAAAGGAAAAAGAAAAAACTGGTCTAGATGCATCATTTCTCAGCTGGGGGTGGGAGGCCTCTAGAATATTCCACAGGCTATAGGTGAAAAATATCACAGAAATGGGGGTCTGGGGACACAGAATCTAACGAGAAGGGGCCAGAATAAACACCACACTGGTGTATCAGCTCCGTGGCAGTTAGTCACCGAGGTCACAGAAGGGAATGGTGCTCTCTATCCTGAGTCATTTTTTTTGAGTTGGTCTTGTCAGGATTGTTTCAGCATTGGCTTTCTGGTGTGAAGGACATGCCTGTTTGCTGTGTAGATGACCGGGTTCCTTACTGTAAGTTACCTGAGAGGCAGTCAGCCAGCGAGGAGTCACCTGTGTTCTCAGAAAGGGGAGAGCCATAGCCCTTGGTCTCCGTGGCTGCTTTAGACTGTGCTCAGATTCTCCGCTTGCATCCCTACTTTTTTTTCAGGAAGCAGTTTTGTTCTAGGCTTCCAGGCCTCTCGACATAATTTCTAAGAAAATGCTGGAAGGGCTGATCTGTGTTGGTCTCCTTCCCTTCCCAGGCTAGACAGCTCCTTCCGCGTATTGCGAATAGGACACAATGAGCAACACGGCTTAGATCTCAACTCCTCGTGGTGTCCCCCTGCCCTATAATAGCCGAGGCTGGACCTCAAGTGTCACTAGGCTTGGGTTTCCCACAAGAAAAGCAAATTTTTAAAACACTTCCCTTTTCAGCCCTCTCCCATTTCCCGTTGGGGATAGAGTTCTCCCAGTGAGCCCCCCCACTTAGAAACATGCCAGTATAGCCAGGAACACAGCCCCAGTGAACACATTCCAGAACAACTTGGGGGGAAAGAGGGAGCACTCAGGGCCAAGTGTGGGGTGCAAGAACCACAGCAAAAGCAGGAGGGAAGTATGCAGGGGAAGTGGGGGGAGAATTGGGAGAATTCAGGTTTGAATCTCACTTGTGAGCGGTGGGCCCTAACGTTCTGCTCGGTGCTGGCACAGATGTGGGGGCTTCTCATCGCCACCTTAATGTGACTGCAAACCTATCAAGTCTCGCGGTGCTACCTAATAGTTAAGAATACTGAGAATTGCATCGGTAATTATAGGCCTGTACAGCTCGTAATTGGTAGATCTGTTATTCAAGCTAACGGTTGTTGCCCAGGGTTAAGTGAAAGCAGGGAAGAAACCCAGAACACAGCACAGTGAGGGAAACGGAGGCGCCTGCTCTGCGCCTCCCTGCGTCCCAGGGACTCACTGGATGGTTTGTTATCTGCTGATCAGCACAAACCAGAGCTCGGTTCCTATTTCTAGTCACGAAAATAGAATCAGGGGCCGGAGCGACAGTACAGAGGGGAGAGCATTTGCCTTGCATGTGGCCGACCCAGGTTTGATCCCTGACATCCTATAGCATCCCCAGAGCACTGCCAGGAGTAATTCCTGAGTGCAGAGCCAGGAGTAATCCCTGAGCACTACTGGGTGTGACCCAAAAAGCAAAAAACAAAAATAGAATCAATCTTCTAAATAAAGACTCTAAGATTTTTCTTCAGTTTATAAAAAAATGTTTATATTTTTGTGAAGCCGTGTTTGGGCCCGTCTGGCCTGACGCGGTCGTGCCGAAGTCTCTCCCCTCGCTCTGCCCTTTCCCTCCTTAATGGAGTCATCTGTCATTCCCTTCCATGACCATGCGTGGCTGAGTTGGCGTCCTTCCTGGGCCAGGTGGCCGTGACTTGGTGGCTGAACCTTGCATGTGGGAGCCCAGGGTTTGATTCCCAGCACTGGCCACCACAGCACGGCCAGGTGTAGACCCCCATCACCGCTGTGTCCTTGGTGACCTCTTCATTCTGTGACAGTTACAGGTTGTGTCACACGGCCCCTGACAGGAACTTCTGTGCATGACCAGGAAGTGTTGTGCAGGTCCCCCAGGTGTGTGGTCCTTCCGTCAGCTTTTGGCGGACTGTCCTAGGACAGGAGGACTGTGTCTCTTGGCTTTCTGTGCATTGATTTCAGCTCTCTGTGGGCAACACCCCTGGCCCCCCTCACCACCTCCCCAAGAGCCTTACAAAAAGCACCCAGAGACAAGACTAAAATCTCATCTTCTCGAACTGTGCCTTGTGTTATAGGTGTTCCTTATCGGTAATTCTTGTTTTGTAGGGGCCAGTGGTGGTGTCCGGGGGACACTATCTGGTGCCACCAGATAATAATAGTTAACAAAGATAGTAAATACTTTATTAACCCTTGTTCTGTCTCTCAGGCTTCAGTTATTCCTAAACTTGAAGTACAATATTGATTTGGGAAACTACAGAAAGTGTGATCCCCTCCCAGATGCAAAAGTAGAGCATTGCCACATTTCACTGTTGAGTCACCCCCTTCCAGACACAAAAGTAGGGTGTTACCGTATTCCACCACATAACTACCATACTCTGTTGTTGGTTTAAAAAAAAAGTCACTGGCTCTGTTTAAGGGGAAACTACCTGGTGGTGGCACCCCGCTGTTGTGCGGTTGCAGACACATCTTCATTGGAGAAGATGGTGAATAGTCTCAGTCCTTCTGAGCCCGCTCGGACTCTCCCGGACTTCTCTGCTGCTCTCTGCCCAAGGAACCCGATGTGTTGCTTCTGGGAGCCTGACTGACTTTTGTGTTTCCACACTTTTCATCGATGGGCTCGCACACTATAAGGGGCTTTGGGGAACAGCTTCTCTTGACCAGTGTTTGTGAGATTTCTGGTCTTGGGTCCAGCCTGCTCTGTCCACACCCAGTGCTCTGCCGGAGTTGCCTTGTGCGACTCCGTTGTGCCGCTTTTCCTGCTGACCCCCAGCCCTGCTGCTTCTGCGTGAGGGCTATTACAAATAGCACGTCTGTGAACGTTCTTGTTCAGGCCTTTAGTTGCTGTGTGTGTACATATTTCCCTTGGATATGTAGACAGAGTTTTGTCGGCCATCTGGTGACTTATCCTCCATTTCTAGGATATTTAATAGGAGAAATACGTTCCAGTTCCAAGCCACCCACTTACAGGGGATCTTGCGAAAGCCTGTGGAGAGCTGGTAAACATGGTTTGGAAACATGTGTCTGGGACTCGTATTTCACACATGGACAACTTCCCATGACATTTGCTACTGTCAAGATGGGGATAAAGTAACAAATTGTGGGGTTTTTTTTTTCAATGTTTGAATGAAAACCAAGCTTTCATTACTTGGAATGTGAGATTTGCGTTCAGTCATTCAGGTGAGTAAGAGCACGAGTAGACAGAGCAATCCTGAAATAGGGTGAAATCAGTTTCCCCTTTTTCTTAACTTCTTACTTAGAAAGCTATATCCTTCCTAAGTCCCAGCTCTGTGCTCATGTTTCAACCTCATGTATCAGAATAATGAAAGGACCAGAGTCAGAATACAGCAGCTGTTAGGACACAGACACACAGTACAGCCGCCATTAGGGCACAGACACACAGTACAGCAGCTGTTAGGATACAGACACACGGTACAGCAGCTGTTAGGGCACAGACACACAGTACAACAGCTGTTAGGGCACAGACACACAGTACAACAGCTGTTAGGGCACAGGCACACAATACAGCCGCCATTAGGGCACAGACACACAGTACAGCTGTTAGGACACAGACACACCGTACAGCAGCTGTTAGGACACAGACACACAGTACAGCAGCTATTAGGGCACAGACACATAGTACAGCCGCCATTAGGGGCACAGACACACAGTATAGCTGTTAGGACACAGACACACAGTACAGCAGCTGTTAGGACACAGACACACAGTACAGCCGCCGTTAGGGCACAGACACACTGTATAGCAGCTGTTAGGACACAGACACACAGTACAGCTGTTAAGACACAGACACACAGTACAGCCGCCATTAGGGCACAGACACACAATGCAGCCATTGTTAGGGCACAGACACACAGTACAGCCACCATTAGGGCACAGACACACAGTACAGCCGCCATTAGGGCACAGACACACAGTACAGCCGCCGTTAGGGCACAGACACACAGTGCAGCTGCCATTAGGGCACAGACACACAATATAGCCGCCATTAGGGCACAGACACACAGTACAGCCATTGTTAGGGCACAGACATACAGTACAGCCACCATTAGGGCACAGACACACAGTACAGCCGCCGTTAGGGCACAGACACACAGTACAGCCGCCGTTAGGGCACAGACACACAGTGCAGCTGCCATTAGGGCACAGACACACAATATAGCCGCCATTAGGGGCACAGACACACAGTACAGCAGCTGTTAGGGCACAGACACACAGTACAGCCGTTAGGACACAGACACACAGTACAGCAGCTGTTAGGGCACAGACACACAGTACAGCCGTTAGGGCACTAACCTTACATACTGTTGATGCCCCTTCGATCCTGGCACTGCATGTTTCCTGAGCATCGCTGCAGCAGCTCTGGAGGGTCCCGGAAACTGCCAGGATGACCTGGACTGTCCCCACAGCCGAGGGGGCTGAGCAGTGCCTTATTCACAAGCCTGAGTCTCAAGCCAGCAGCCTGCTTGGCCAGGAATCTCCAGGAGAGGCCTAAGATCCCTGAGCACACTTGTAAGAATGCTCCTTCACGCCCTCAAAGAGGAGTAATGATGATCCCAGTGGCAGACAGTATTAGAATACAGGGACATTCACCCCACAGACATATTTCTCCAGAGTCCAGCCTCGAAGAACCCTATAGAGACCAACCCCTCCCTGTCCCTGGTCAAAATCACCTACTGGCATTGTTCAGTAGCCAGCAAAACACACACACACACAAAATCACCTAGAAATACATGGAAGTAACAATATAAAATTTAAGAAACCTGATATCAGAAGCAGTTGGTGAAATTTCAGTCTACACTTAGCTTACTATTTCACTTGAAGCATGGAAATGTCCTATTCACTTCTGTAATTTTTTCATTGTTTGTGGTTTTTGTGGCATCAGAGATGCATTCTACATCTAAACCACAAACTCGGCTCCTCTTTATTTTTGTTATTTTTTCACCCTCATGTGTTTGGGGCCATGCCGTTCACTGCCTAAAGCTACCCCTGCTGGGTGCTTGGAAGTAGCTTCTAAGGTGCTCAGGGGATCAAGCGGTGCAGGGGACCAAACCTAGGCCTCCAGCGAGCAAACCCTATACTCGCCCTTGGAACACCTCCCTCACCTGAGACCTCTCTAACTTTCACATTATCTTTAAGACACTTAAAAGTGACCAAAATTCTGTGTTCTTCATTTCATGGCCTTTGTCATCGCGGTGACACTTTCCATGGAGAGTCAACCGTGGTGGGAATGTCCATGTGTTTCCCAGGCGGTGCCTGAAACATGACCATGTTCCAGGTCATGTTCCCTTCCCTTCCAGCATGCCCCCTGCCTCTGTCCTTGTGGATGGCGTGTTGCAGCCCCTTCTCCCCACTGTTCCCATGTGCTCTCTGGACTCAGGAGGACCAGCACCCTGGGGTGCTCTTGCTGGAGTGCGGGGGCCAAAGCATCCACGACTCTTGCGTCTCCTTTCCCGCTCAACAGCTTGGTCCTGCCACTGTATTGACACATTTTGTATTTCACCCCGACCCGTGTCAGCCAAGGCACAGCCTGTGCGTCAGTCTTGTTCCCAGCGCACAGGCATTCCTGGGCTTTGCTGACTGGTGTAGTTCAATGCCACACCCCCTCTTGTTCTTTGTCCTCTCCTACTCCCCTGCTCCTCCCTGAGCTCACTTGCCCATTCTCCCTCTCTCACATGTGCTCTCTCTTGTTCTCTCTGTCTTATTCACTCTCTCTCCCTCTCTCTCTCTCTCTCTCACTCTCTGTCTCTTACACACACATAGTCTCAAGTGCACCGACGCTTTGGAGCCAGTTTCTGGACACCTCATCTTTGAATCAAAGTCTCTTATGCGTATCACACGTCCACAGCTTCCCTGGATGCCAGCTCTCCCTCAGTAGAGCAGAAGCTTCTACCGAGACCAGGCCACTTGTTGGGCCTTCTCTTCAACACAGCATGAAGCAAGATAGATTCCTGAATATGCTTCCCATTAGGCGAGATCTTATGGAGAACTACAATCCCATTTCATTGAGATTTTCTATAATAAAAATTATATAATAAAGCCATTGCCCAGCTGGTGTAAAAATAAAATCTCTCTCCAGGCACAAATATCACACTATGTGTTAATGCCTGATATCTCTGCTCCGAGCCCAGGAATGGTCTCTTCTTGCTCCATAACATGGGCAGGTCTGTTGCTTGGAAACACTTTCTGTTAGGTTTGAGCTCAGAATTATGGTCAGTAGATGTTCTGGGTGAAGACGTGGACCCTGTTGGGACATCCAGGTTGCTCTGCACAGGTTTTGCTGTTCAGTCACGCCTTTTTTCCCCCTGGAACAGAACTGACTCTCTTTGCTTTTATTTACAAGTCACTGAAGAGCCTGTAACCTGGGAAAATGTCTGATGTGAAAAGTGTCTCAAGAACTCGGACATACTGCTACTCTAACGAGACATCAATTAGTGACATTGGAAGTTACAGCTCACCATCATGTGTTGACAGCCTAAATTCAGAGGCTCTGTGACAACCGGATCTTCATCTATGAAAATCAGAATTCCAGAGGCTTTGTGGGCCATCCCTAATTGAAAGTAGATGTGGTTAAAACCGATGGGGTCGAGGGAACAGAGATTGTTGTCCGTGTTTGGTGTGTTTCTTATGGTAGCATAACTGTACAACCGCCATTGTCAAGAAAGGAATAAAGGCTGGTAATAAAGTAACCCTAAATTGTCATCTCTTAAAAAAAATTCAATCTAATGGACTTTTACTTAACTGCTTACCAGTCAGCATTTCTGTCAAGCCATTATGATTGAATCATGAACACATCAACGTACTCATTGCCATGAATAAATCTTAAATTATTTTGTGTTCACAGTATTTTTTGTTTAGATTTTAAGCCCTCAGAAAATAGAATTCATTTCCGTGACAGATTCCTATTCATACCTGGAGAACAGATAAGGTGAAAAGACGAAAGGAACAAAAACCATCTTCAAGAAGCCCTGAAGAGTTGAGGGAGGAAGTCCCAGGAAGTTTCTGCTGAACAGGGCATAGGATTTTGTTTCATTTGTTAATTTATTTTAGGAATGAAGGGGTGGGATACAAATACCCAACAGTGCTCAGGGTTTATTCCTGTGCTCAGGGATCAACCCTGGTGATGTTCTGGGGCTCATAAGTGGTATCAGGGACAGAACCAGGGTTGGCCACTTGCAAAATAAGTGCCTTACACCTGTCTTACCTCTCTGGCCTAGAGGTAGGATTCAGTGGATAAAGAGCATCACAGGCAGAGAGAAAGTTACTGGAGTGTATCACATTGGGTGGTTGCAAGTAGTGTTAGCATCTGGAGTATGGAATAAATCAATGACGTACCTGTAGGGAGTAAACGGTCTCGCTTCATCAGAACCATCTAGAAAGTTCATCTCAATTAAGGTAGGTGGAGCCAGCCTCATTAGGCCTAATGGTTTACTTACACCAGCTGATTACTTCATTAAACCACCATTATATCATTTGTCCAACTCCCATTGAGGATTGACCCCAAACCCAGCGACTTCCAAAAGCCCTGCTCTTTACCCTCTGCCTGGTGTGTCTCTTTTTCACTGGGGAGTTAGTAAGAGCCTTTACAATAAGAATTTCCCCCGCCCCTGCCTCTCACTTTGCTCTTCCACTTTTGTGCCTTTTCCCACCTCTCCACTCAATTCCAATATGCGTGGTAGCAAAATAATGCCCTGCAATCCTCCTTGGTGACACTCTGAGCGGCCCTCACTGGGTTTCCTCAGTCTGTATTTACCATTGCTTTGGCATTTATTCCTCAAGTCTTTTCTGTAGAACCTCAAAGAAGGTTACCTTAAGAGTTGATGGCTAGATTATATAAAATTGAAAAGCTTCTGCACCTCAAAAGAAACGGTGACCAAGATACAAAGACAATCCACAGAGTGGGAAAGGATATTCACCCAATACCCATCTGACAAGGGGTTAATATTCAGGATATATCAGGCACTGGTAGCCCTTCACAAGAAAAAAACAGCCAACCCCATCAAAAAATGGAGAGAAGAAATGAACAGAAGCTTCCAAAAAAGAAGTAATTCGAATGGCCAAAAGGCATATGAAAAAGTGCTCTTCATCTTTAATCATCAGGGAGATGCAAATCAAAACAACAATGAGGTACCATCTCACACCACAGAGACTGGCACACATCCAAAACAGCAAGAACAACCGGTGCTGGCGTGGATGTGGGGAAAAAGGGACTCTCATCCACTGCTGGTGGGAGTGCCGGCTGGTCCAGCCCTTTTGGAAAACAATATGGGCATTCCTCCGAAAGCTAGATATTGAGCTGCCATTTGATCCAGCAATAGCACTCCTGGGAATATACCCGAGAGACCGAAAAACACATAGCAGAAACACTATCTGTACTTCTTTATTCATCTCTGCGCTATTCACTATAGCTAGAATCTGGAAACAACCTAAATGCCCGAGAACAGAGGACTGGCTAAAGAAACTGTGGTTCATCTACACTATGGAATACTATGCAGCTGTCAGAAAAGATGAAATTAATGAAATTTACCTGCAAATGGATGGACATGGAGACTATCATGCTGAGTGAAATTAGTCAGAAGGAAAAGGACAGATATGGAATGACTGCATTCAGTAATAGGATATAAATAGATACCAGTGTTTTACTAAAGGTGTGAAATGGTAATGGCAGATTAAAACTCACCATTGAGTATACACAAAGAGACTTAAGTGATAAACTCTAAATATCTGCAGGGCTAGTCACAATGTGTAAAACAAGAGGGAGAGAGATGCAGAGACAGAGAGAGAGACAGAAAAGAGAGGAAACAGGACTACCTGCTGTTGAGGCAGCCTAGGGGTGGGTGGGAGGGGGTGGGGTACATTGGTGGTGGAAATGCGGCACTGGTGGAGGGATGGGTGCTGGAATACTGTATTACCAAGAACCAATTGTGAACACCTTTGTAATTGTATGTCTCACGGTGGTATAATAAAAAATTTTAAAAAAGAAGAGTTGATGGCTAGAGTCAGAAAGTAGTACAGCAGGGAGGACGTTTGCCTTGCACATAGCCAATCCAGGCTCAATTCCCAGCATCCCATATGGTTCACCGAGTACCACCAGGAGTAATTCCTGAGTATCACCAGGTGTGACCCCAAAAAGCAAAATAGTAAGCTGATGGCTATTATGACAGTGATTTTCTGTATTTGAAGAAATTTATGTTGAGTTTAATAGTTTATACATTTACTTTACTGCAATAAATGAAACATATATAGAATATATACTTTATAATAATATCTATTTTATGTTGTATAAGGTAATGTATATTTTAAAGTCCCATGTATTTTAACCATATTACATTTATGATTGTAATTGTACAGTTTTCTAATTAGCTCTTCTATGTATTTTAGAGAAATACAATAAACATTTAAAAGTTAAAGGGGAAAAAGGGGAGAGGGCAGCTGAAGAGATAGTCTAGGAGGTGAGGACCTTGTCCTGAGTGTTGCTTTAGCTGACCCTGGTTCGACTCCTCCAGCACCACATACGGTCCTGGGGCACTACCTGGAGCACTCCTGAGCTCACCTGAGTACCACTAACTGTGACCCCAACGCCGACCCCAATCCCCTTGCCCCAACACTCTCCACACACACACAGATTCTCAATTTTAGAGTCAGGGAGGAAGCTCAGAGGGATGGGAACATGCTTTGCCTGCCAGAGACCTGACTTAGAGGCCCAACACCTCATGCACTGCTCCTTTTGCCTTCAGCACTGTCAAGAGTGACCCCAGAGCATCTAGCCACGAGCAGTCCTCAAACACCATCAGGTGTGGCCCCAAAAGCAAATATGAACAGCATTTATAAATGCTTGACAACTGCCTGAGCTGTTCATCCTCACAGCAGCACAAAGGGAAACTCCCTGCTAGGAAGACAACACTTGATCCCTACCAGTGCTCAGTGGCACATGATTAACTTCAAGATGGCACCTCTGAAATTCAGAATCTTCAGATTTATTTCTGCTCCATGCGTTTCTGCCCATTCTCATCCTTCCTCATGTCCGCATTCTCGTCTCTTTCGCTCTTTCATCCAGGAGGATGGTGACTGTTGAGAACACACACATGTAACAGCAAAATGCTTCACACACGCAAGTAGCCTGTGATGGGGTCAGTTCCACATGGGCTGCCAGGGCATGTTCTAGGGCTTGCTGGAAAATTGGTGGTGATTGGACAAAGCAGAGCAAATAAGCGCTTCGTTCGTAGGTGCTTCCTGGTACCGATTCTCTGCCCAGTCATTGTGTCCTCATGAAAAGGCTGCCATATTGCTTGTGAGTTGTTCCCTACATGGTGACGGTTGGAGGAACTCCCGTGATTTTTATTTGGCCTTTACCTCGGTATTTCAGAACGTGGGAATTCAGCTTTCCATGTGACACTGCTCTAAACATGTTTCGCATCTACTGTTTTAGTTTAAAGCCACAGACTTTTAAACAACTCCTTTTCTCTTCCCCAGCAATGCATCTATTTGGCCTCAACTGGCAGTTACAGCAGACAGAAAATGACACATTTGAGAATGGAAAAGTGAATTCTGAGACCATGCCAACCAACACTGTCTCATTACCTTCCGGCGACAATGGTAAGAGGAAGAATTACATGTCCTGGGCTGCATTTAGCGTTTCTTTTATATACACTTTTTTAACTCCTATTATATCCTCTTTTATATGGGGGAAGGAAAATGCTTGGAAATGACAGATATGGCTCTTTAATCAGTGCATTTTATGAATGGACCTGAACGGTTAAGAAACCCACATTTTGATGATCAGAATAATGTGATTTTTCTGCCTTTTGTGTGGGTGACAAGACTTTTCTGCTCCTGAGCCTTTTTCCTTTCATTTTAGTATACATTGAATTAGAGCCGAATTAGCCAGGGCATTTGCTTTCTTCAGTCACCTAGTTTGTAGAGTTGGAATATTGTATTAATTTTGTCCTGAAACTCTTTTAAATACAAAACGCATTACAGGATTATAAAGTATTGATCTTTCCTCTGGTTGCCCTTTTGCTAAATCCTTAAAAGTTTGCACTTGGTGCTAACAGGCTTTCAAATCATTTGGCTTCTGAATTGAAAATGGGCTTTCAGAGGTGGGAAAATGCTGTACTTTGTTCTTCTGATATAAACATCCAGGAAAGCGTCTCTCTCCATCCGAAAGCTGGTTTGCGGCCTTCCCTTCTGGTGTTTCCCATGGATGTGCATGGCTGTCTTTTTTGAAGACTGCCATAATACTCTTTCTGAAAGCATCCAGAGCAAGACTCCTGTCTGTTCCTGAGACAGTACAGTGTTTGCCTTTAGATATCTCTCTAGTTCTTCCTCTGTTTTTCTTCCATGTTCTCTTACCTTTGGCATCGACTCTATGCATAAGTGGCCATTTGCAAGTAAAGGAAGAAGGGACTATTTATATATTATATTACTCACTTATTTACTGCTGGCTTGGCCCTACCATCTACTGTGGGCAGACTTTTTATTTTATACTGTTTTCTCTCTCTCTTTGATCCTTTTTGTTCCTATCTGCCATTTTATTTTTACAAGAAGACCCGGGGGACTTAGTTTCTTCCTACGTGTTCATATGTGTTCCTGAGAACAGTAAACTCCCCTCCTTCCCACCTCTGGTCTGGAAGCCTTTTCATGATAGTCCTACTATTGAGGGAAGAAGAAAAGCTTGGGGCCGGAGCAATAGCCCAGCGGTAGGGCGTTTGCCTTGCACGGGGGCCGGCCTGTGCCGGCCGGGTTCGATCCCCAGCATCCCATATGGTCCCCCGAGCACCGCCAGGAGTAATTCCTGAGTGCAGAGCCAGGAGAAACCCCTGAGCATTGCCGGGTGTGACCCAAAAGCAAAAAAAAAAAAAAAAAAAGAAGAAGAAGAAAAGCTTCCCTGATTCAACCTGCAGGTGGGGCATTTCACTGAAGTCAAGGAGAAGGTTTCTAACCCAGATCTAGGCCTTTCTACACTGATGAGGCCCAGGAGCAGAGTGAGTCTGTGCAGAAACGCCCAAGAGCTCTGGGGATTGGATCCGTGGCCTTAGGAAGGGCTGGTGGGTAACATTATTAACCACATGTGTGGGAACTTGCTTACAGACTGAAGAAATTATGCCAAGAAGGCCTGCTGGGGCTATGCTGTTTACGTCCCCAAGTCCTTCTTGCTTTTTTATGCGTAAGGTGATGTGGAGTGCAGCTCGGGCCTTTCAGAGAGTGGACGAAGCCAGAGACGGACAAGCACGGAGGTTGTGAGCTGATTCCCGGCTGCCCGTGACATCTATGTCCATCTCTAGAAGTTCCTAAAAGCCTGTTCTCACATCCTGACTCCATCCCTGTGTAGGCTAGAATTTTAGATTTGGTCTCTCAGTTACGCCAGAAAACTGTTCCACCTCCCCAGGAATCAACAAAGTTCCTCCCCACCGTGGGAATGGGGAAGAACGCCCTGTAACCATAGCTAGAAGCCCTGGAGCTAGCATTCTCTAGCCCAGAGACTCCTGAATTGTCCCCTGCGACGTCCACAAGAAGTTCAGGGCCCATCCCAAGCCATAGTTCTGTCTGAAATGTGATCCCAGGCAACACAGGTCCCTGCCCCTTCATTTTGTGAAATGCGTTCTGCTAGCATCTCTCCATCTGACAGCAAGAGATCTACTGTGCTAGCCGGTACCACCTCCTGCCTCCTCTTGGCCAAGGCTCCATCAAGGCTCAGAGGGCGGCGACTCTAGTTTGGGGCAGACAGAAGTGGGAGAAACACGGGATTCCCTAGGCTTGCTGAACAAGGAAACTCAGAGGATGCTTGATGGGACGTAATCCCGTCACTCATTGCTCTGGTCACTGAACCCTCTGTCTTCCAGAGTTGTTGGTTGTGTATCATCAGTACTTTCATCATACTTCAGTACAGTATCATCAATAGTTTCCTTCTTTTTTTTCTGTCTAGCACCTCTCCATCTCACACACACACACACACACACACACACACACACCGAATTCTCACTTCTCTTTTCAAAGAAAGGCTCTTAGTGGCTATCTCTGAACACACTTAGCTGGTGCCCGCAGGACCAGGGAGTTCTATTTGCAAGAAGGGCGTCCCTGAAATCTCTGCCAACCCCATCCTCTTTCAAAATTCTCCGAGCTAGCATGCCTCAAGAACCCCTTGAATTCTGAACAAAGCTAAGAGAATTAAGCACGCTGTGCAGAGTGAGGAAATTACCTCCAGCTTCTCCAAACGGTGCACTCAGGGATGCGGGCCTGGTTTATTCTTGTTTTATAAATATCATTCCAGGACACAATCCTGGTTGCTTCAGGGTCAGTCAGCTACCTGCTGGCTTTACAGTTAACTGAGCAGAAGCTTCTCAATGGTGTTTCAGGCTGACAGGGAGAATTTCCATCCTCTGCCAAGAAGCTTTTCCCGAGTTCCTGAGAAATCCGTACATGTTGGATGCGGGCTATCACAGTTGGGGGACGGTAGGTGGCACCCCATAAAACCGATAGAAGTGGACAGAGTGAATAAAGACAGGAGAATAGTTTCCCACTCAAACACCAGCATCTTTCCTGAAACTAAAATGATTCCTCCGGACCAAGGAATTCATTTAGCCTAATGTACTGGAAAGAATCACACAGGCCTATATTCAAATGCTGGTGCCTTCGTGTGTTTCCTTTGTAACCGCCAGCAAGTTCCGTAACCTCCATGAGACTCCATTCGCTCAGTCATCGAGAGGGACCGTAACCATCAGGGTGCCCGGTTGGCATCCTGGTGCCAGCACTCCGCCCGTGTGCCTCCCTATCACACTCCCAACTCACGACTCTCTGCGTCCGGCTTTGCATTGTTCTCCGCAAGTCCTTAAAACCGTTAGAGACTCTCTGAATCTCCTACCGGTTGTGTCTCTCCACCTTTGCTTGCCATTTCCTCACTCTGGTGGAAGGTCATCTTCATGTTTTTATTTATTTATTTGCTTGTTTCTTGCTTGCTTGCTTGTTTGCTTGGGGGGTCACACACCCAGGGGTACTCAGGGCTTACTCTGTACTCAAGAATCACTCCTGGCAGGGTTTAGGGGACCCTGTGGGGTATTGGGGTATAAAACCCAAGGTGATTACATACAACGCAAGTACCCTGATTGCTGTACTATCTCTCCAGCCTTTCTGTGAAATTTTTTTATTGAATCACAGTGGTATACATGGTTACAAAGTTGTTCAATATGGGTTTCAGTCGTACAATGTCCCAACACCTGTCCTTTCACCAGTGCACATTTCCCACCACCAGTGTCCCCAGTTTCCCTCCTCCCACCCCCCAATCACTTTTTCTTCTCTCTCTCTCTATTTCTCTCCACTCTCTCCTCTTGGGTATCAGGGTTTGCAATATAGATACTGAAAGGTTATCATGTCTGAATATTCTTGATTCCATTGTTTGATTTCAAAGATCTCCCTCCTCTTTGGACTGGAGAGATAGTTCAGTGGGTAGTGCACTTTCCCAGGTGTGGCCCCAAACCAGGTGAATCCCCCAAATAAAAATCCCCCTCCACTTCCGGAACCTTCCATCTAATGTCTGAGCATTGGGAAGCCTCTCAAGAAAAATCCTTGGTTAGTCCTGCACCCATAATCATTCCCTTCTCCAAACTTCACCCCAGCTTTCATGTTTCAAGACTGAATATTCTGTCTACATTGCTTTCCTCCCTCTGTACAACACTCTCTCCTAAGGCCTCTGCTCATTGGGCCTCTGTTCACTGGACCCGCCTCTGCTCTTTGAACCCTCTGTCTTCCAGTTGTCAGTTGCATGTTGGCATCGTCCATAAATTTCCCTCTTGACCTTTCCCTGGGAACTGAGAGATTCTTTCCCTTCACATGTACAATCCACACCTTTGTCCTGACTTCCTGCCTTTGGGCCAGTGCTGTTTCCCTTTGTTTAGCTGGCCCACCGTCTTCTCTCTGACCGCTGGACATTGCCCATTCCTCTGGCTGCAGACCCATTCTGCGTGCCCGGCTCTGGAGCTGCGTGCAGAGGCAGCTTCCACCTCTGTGCTGGAAAGGCATCAGCTGTGTAGAATCGACGGTTTTGAGCAGCTCCATCCCCAGCTTTGCTTGTCTGAAAGGAGCCCACCCACGATTGTGGTGATCTGGAGCCATAACAGGCCCCATTGAAACTCAGTGGCTGGAGAACAATTTGTTACCCACCCCCAGATCTGCGGATTGGCCAGACAGTTCCTGGGCTTTCTCTTGGGCGGAGGAGGCAATTCCTCTGTGTGTCAGCTGGATCTGACTGAAAGCTCCGTGGAGCTGGGAGCTTGTCTACATGGCTGGCAGCAGATGCTGTCCATTGGCCGTGCCTCAGTCATGGCTGTTGACTGGAGCAGCTAAAACAATTTTCCGTGTGGCTTGTACTTCTCAGAGCATAGCATTGGCTCTGAAGAGCATTATCCTCAGAGAGAACATTCTGAAAGATCCAGACAGGCATTACAAGACTTCTTAGAAGGTATTGGTCTTGGACCGGCCAAGATAACATTTCTGTTACATCCTGTTGTAACAGGATGTCAGGAAAGTGAGTAAGATTGTTCCTGATTTAAGGGAAGGAGAATAAAATTTCTGGTGGGCAGTAACCCGATGTATATACTGCCTGAGGGCACACGGAAGGCAGCCATTGGATGAAGAAAGTCTTTGGAAAAAACAGTTGGCATAGCGTTTTTCCTTTCCGTATTTGAGGTCTCCGTCACAGAATATCATCATGGCTCACCCTGTTTCCTGGGTGGGGCTAGGAGTCATTATTGACTCCTACCTTCTCCCTCACCTCCCTTACATATCTAGTTTTTGTAATTTAATTAAAGAACTATGACTTACAAAGGCATATAATATTTCAACACCAATCCAGCCACCAGTGCCATCTTCCCTCCACCAGTGTTGCGTACACCATCCTCCACCGCCCCCTGGCATATTACAGAGTTCAGAGGTTGCAGCTTAGATTTCATGTTTTCAGTGTTGTTGCGTCTTTGCTTTGGGTATAGCCATGACATTTTCCCCCATCACCCGCATAACTGAAACCCTGACCCCTCTTCCCACATAACTTCCCTTTCGCCTTCTTCCTTCCCCCACTGATTTCTTTTCCTTTTCTTTCCTTCTCTTCCCTAAGCTCTGGGGTCAAGGGTGATTTTAGGCTTTCCTCCCCTTACTGTATACCTCAGATAAGTGAGATCATCTTGTGTTTGTCTTTCTTCTTCTGACTGTCTTCTTCTGGCTTACTTCACTCAACATGAGAGCTTCAGTTCCAGGCAGGGTGCAGCAAATTGTGTGATCTCCTCATTCCTTGCAGCTCTGTAGTATTCCATTGTGTGTGTACACCACATCTCCGTGGTCCATTCATCCGCCATTGGACATCCAGGCTGATTTCATGTCTTAGCTATTGTACTGAGTGCAGCAATAAATAGGGGTGGGCATGTGCTCTTTTGAATGGATGTTTTTAAGCCTGGTGGTCACCTCCCTAATCAGTCACCAAGTCCTCCTGTCTATAATTTAGTGTCTTGTACCTTCTGTCATCTCTCACCAAGGTAAAAGGACACCCCCCCCCCCCCTCCTCATCTCTCATCTCCCTGATGCCTTGTCCCAGCACAGTGTGGAGCTCACAACATCCTGTCTGACCCTTTCATGATGGAGATTCTGGCTGGGTACATTTGATCCTTCAAGTTGATGCTCTGCTTGTTGATGGTACACAGCTCTGATGAGCCAGAGAAATCAAGCGCCAGAGAAAACCCACTCATAGCCCGTTCTGACCACTAAAGCCTGTGTTCCTGGAGACGAGTTGTAGAGCTGGGGCTGAAGTTTGTCTTTGCTGTCCCAATGGTTTGAAATAATGAGTGTAACTAAGCAAAGGGTCCGTAGCACAAGCAGCAACTTGAACAGTGTTGCAAAGATCACTATTAAGTTTTTTAATGTACATCTTCTCGACACGAGTGTAAGGGAAAGATCCTGTCTACCTTTTCCGTGCTCACCCCCAGGCTCTTAGCATAGTTATTGGTCTGTAATAGATGCTTAATAAGTATTTGTCCAAAGTATGAATGAAAATAGTATGACAGAAATGATATAAAATCAATAAATGGCCCAGCGCAGTGGCTTGGATAAAGTACATGCCGAGCAATTGTTGGTCCAGGAGAGTGGTTAGGGATGGAGCTCTCTGCTCCCCATGGCATTCAACAGCTAACCTTCTAGCCTCCCTCTCTGCGTAGGAAGCAGTAACTTTAAATCAGACCATGCTTGCCAGGTGAAGAGCAGCGATAGATATGAGGCCAGTATTTAATGCATGCCAGTGGCGAGTCCCTTTTCTCTGCCGTTCAGGGTTAGATGTTTGTAATTTGTAGTAAAAATCCTTAAGTTATATTCTTGTATCAGCATTGATGAAATCCCTTAGAGTCGTCATAGACATCCTTATCATTGGTTATATTTTTTAGTTATTTGGATTTTATTAAAAGAGCCTTTTTTTTGCCTTAAGTGCATAGTGTCTGTTAATTCTCCATTTAGTTTCTGAGCTTTTCTTATGCACCTTGCATGGAGCAAGTGTGTGAGAATGTAGCCATGGGGAAAGGGCATTCACTGTTGTTCCCAGGGCACATGAATGTTGAAGCCAGACAGGAACCCAAAAGCAATTACAGAGAAGTAGAAAATGTGTAGCAAGAAAAACAGAGCTCGGAGACAGCTCAGCCCTAGCTTTGCGTCAAAGGAGCAGTGAGACAGGCGCCAGATTTTTAAGTCTGATCATCTGGGATTCTATTCGACAAAAGTGAGAAACAGGGGGCTTTGGTAAGTGACTTCTCCAAGTGAAACAAAAAAAAACTGTTTTATTCGTATTAGTACAAATCGGAAATCTACAGGTTAGATAGATGTGTCTGTCTACACATTCCTACGTATAGGTGTAGATATGCAGTTTAATCTACTGGAACACAACAAGTTCATTACTTTCAATCTTGACATTATTTATATGCGCCTCTGCTTCTTTCCTAAACACTAGACACGCTTTCAGAGAATCAGATTTTGTAGCAAGTTAAGAATTGCGATTAGAAGATTGTGAATGGAAGGAATCAGGGCTACAGGGGATGTTAAGGTTTTTGTAATTTAGGTTTGGGGGTCACGGTTCTCAGTGCTCAGCAGCTCAGGAGATTGTAGTGTCAGGAAATGAACAAGGTTCGGGCATTGCAGGACAGGTGCCTTACCTCCGGAACTGTCTCTTACCTCCGGGACTGTCTCTGATCTCCGGGACTGTCTCTGACCTCCGGGACTGCTCTCTGACCTCCGGGACTGTCTCTTACCTCCGGGACTGTCTCTTACCTCTGGCACTGTCTCTGACCTCCGGCACTGTCTCTTACCTCCGGGACTGTCTCTTACCTCCGGGACTGTCTCTTACCTCCGGGACTGTCTCTTACCTCTGGCACTGTCTCTGATCTCCGGGACTGTCTCTTACCTCCGGGACTGTCTCTGACCTCCGGCACTGTCTCTGACCTCCGGCACTGTCTCTTACCTCCGGCACTGTCTCTGACCTCCGGGACTGTCTCTTACCTCCGGGACTGTCTCTGACCTCCGGGACTGTCTCTGACCTCCAGCACTGTCTCTTACCTCCGGGACTGCTCTGACCTCCGGGACTGTCTCTTACCTCCCGCACTGTCTCTGACCTCCGGCACTGTCTCTGACCTCCGGCACTGTCTCTGACCTCCGGCACTGTCTCTGACCTCTGGCACTGTCTCTTACCTCCGGGACTGTCTCTTACCTCTGGGACTGTCTCTGACCTCCAGGACTGTCTCTTACCTCCGGGACTGTCTCTTACCTCCGGGACTGTCTCTTACCTCCGGGACTGTCTCTTACCTCCGGCACTGTCTCTGACCTCCGGCACTGTCTCTGACCTCCGGGACTGTCTCTTACCTCCGGCACTATCTATGACCTCCGGGACTGTCTCTGACCTCCGGGACTGTCTCTTATTTCTAGGACTATCTCTTACCTCCAGGACTGTCTCTTACCTCCGGGACTGTCTCTGACCTCCTGTCCTATCTCTCTGGCCCCAAGGAGCTTTGCGTTTGATTCAATGTTGTTGGTAGCATTTACACTGTTGCAATGTCTAACTGTTCCTTAATTAGGTGCTGCATTGATTTTGCCCATTAAACTGGTTTGCAAGGTAGAACTGCTTCATTTCACTTCTCTTGTGCTGTAACCGTCGGCATCACGATGTTCCAGTGTCGGGAGATGCTCATTAAAAAAAAAAAAAAAAAACCTTAGTTATAGAAACAAGCAGAGCAAAGGGTGTCACGGAGAGCTCCAAGTCCAGAAATGAATCTCGGGGCAGAGACTCAGCAGAGTTGCCGTTGATGGTGTGTGAATGCCAACCGGATTCCCGGAGTCCTGGTTCTTCATTTTTCTGGAACTTCGCCATGGTCTGTTTCCCCATCCAGGCATGCAGATCTTCACAGTTGACTTTCTTGCTGTCTTTCCCCTTTGATTCTATTCATGGGTACAGATGGCAGTATAGCGACTTGGTAACTTTCAGGTGGTTTTCCTGATTTCCTGATAGCCTAAAATGTCTGCAGACTTCCAATGACAGGATTTTCTACACTCTGCCCTTAACGTTGCAAACTCTTCAACTTCGTCTGGGTGCTGAGGACTTTCTTGGCAAATACCCACTGGCCAGTGATTTGTTTTTCTTTTTGATTGATTTATTGTGAAATACACAGTTACAAAGTTTATGATCGGACTTCAGTCATACAGTGTTCTCCCTCCAACAGTGGACATTTCCCACCACCAATGTCCCAGTTTCCCTCCCACCACCCAGCCTATCTCTATGGCACTCTCAGTCTGTCTGTCTGTCTGTCTCTCTCTCTGTCTCTTTCTCTTTCTCTCTCTCTGTCTCTCTCTCTCTCTCTCTCTCTCTCTCTCTCTCTCTCTGTCTCTCTCTCATTATTGTTTGCAATCCAGGTACCGAGAGGTTATCATGTTCATTCCATTACCTCCTTCCAGCACACAGTTCTTACCCAGAGGGATTATTTTCCGCTATCTTTGTCCTAAGGGTTCCTTCTGTATCCCAACCGCCTTCTCCCCCAGCACTTACACATGGCTTGTGAGTTTTTACCTAAGCTAGTGATCCCATGGGCAGGAGAGGAATGGGACCCTGGCTTTAGCACACCAGATCCTCTGTGTTCGCACTCTCTGACAACTGTATTTGAAGGCAGGAAGACTGGTGCCATGTAGCCATGAAAGGTCCAATCCCAGTTCGCAGGTGCAAAACTGTGAGGGGCCTCCCAGGAAGGACCCCAGGCTGCCGGGCGGCCTCGCAGAGGGAGGGAGCCCTATTATGTGCAGACAAAGCTACTGCTCTCTCTCTGGGAAGGCTGTAATTGGGCGGATTCCTGCGCCAGCCGCTTTGAGGTTTCAAGAATGACAGGGGACACTGTTGTCCTGCTCAACGCCCCGGCCTCTCCTCTTTCCCTTCTATAACCACAGACCACCTTGGTGTTTCCTGTGATCATTCCCTGGCTCAAACTCGGGGTGGCTCGGGGGGGCGTGAACTCCATGAGCAAGGACACGGCCCCCCCTGGAAGTCACCTCCCTTTCATTTTCTCTGAAGTCACGTTTCTGGAATTCGGGACGTCAATGAAAGGCACCTCTGTGTGTCCAACTTGTCTTGAAACAGCGCGATGTGCTTCAGGGGGAAGAGGAGGTGCAAGTATTCACCAATTTCCCAAATGTGGCTGTGGCTGCAGCGAGGGAAGGGCACCTGGAGTCTGACATGGGGACCTGTTTGGCCCCTCGACTCAGGTCACTGCAAAGAGGGCCAGAGTGGAGCAAAGCCAAGCCCCCGACTCCCACGCGGCTGCCCAGCATGGCTCCCGAGTCGCTGACCTGACCTTGCATGTCTGTCTGTGGCGGAACCCCAGGGGAGCCCAGCAGAGGCCCCTCCTCTCCTCACCTCCCATCTGATGAGAACCAGAGGGGCGGCTCTGCCTTCATCCTTGAGAAAAGACTTTCCTGCAAATTATGTTCATTCCAAATGGCCTAATGAAGCAAACAGAAGCTGATGGGTACTCTGAAATGAGATTCCGTCTCCAGGGAAAGCGGGTCTATAGTGGATCTTCCATCCAGTTGGTGATTCTGCTCCCAGCCCCCACCCCACCCAACTTACTTCCGGCTCTGAGCTCAGGAATCACTCATGGCAGGGCTCGGAAGACCCTATGAGATGCCAAGGATAGCCCGGGTTGGCTGCTTGCAAGGCAACCGCCTTACCCACTCTACAATCTCTCCAATCCAACCAGAGTATTTTTTACAGCAATTTAAATTAAAATGCATTTCCTGAAACCTCAATACTGTTGGGCTTCTTAATTTTTAAAAATTTTTTTTTGGTTTGGGGTTGCACCCGGCAGTACTCAAGGCTTATTCCTGGTTCTGTGCTCAAGGATTACTCTTGGGGGCTCTCAGGGGACTATGTAGGATGCTAGGGATCAAACCTGAGTTCTCCACATGCAAGACAAAGGCCTTAGCAGCTGTTTAACTCTGGACCCAGTTGGTTCTTCTTTAAAAATGCTTTCTTCTATATTGATTTCTGCTTATAATCATTTGTTTTTACACATGTGTTTGAAGCAAACATCATGTAAATGGGACGGGTTTGAACATTGATAGATATTAAACAATTAAAACTTATTGAAAATGTGTTCCTGAATGAGGAGAATAAGAACCATCTCAAGTAGCATCCGCATTCCTGGATGAATATTACTTACACAAGAACAAGGTAAAGTTTGGGGTCCGAATTGGTGCTTTCCTTTCCAGTAAACTTAAGAACGTTGCTACAAAATAAGCAGATGGGAGTGGATTTTTTAAGAATGATGCAAATTATTTGAAATGCTTATTAATTCCATGACAAAAATCACCTTATGTCTATCCAAAAATACATATATAGCATGTTTCATGGTCTACAAGCTGTAACTGTCACTTTTATTACTCCGTTTCAGTGAAAGCAAGGAATTGGCAAGAACCTACTTTCAAAAGATTACTTAGCTTTCCAAATAATTTCATTTCTCTGTTTCTTTGTAATCACTTGATCACTTGATCACTTGAATCCCGTTAATCATCGATTTGCTCGAGCGGGCGCCAGTAACATTTCCATTGGACCCTATCACGTGCCAATGTAGCCCAATGGCATCTGGTTGATTGAGGAATATGAAGAGCCTCAAACCGTTCCTTCAGGGTCTTAACAAGGAAGTCTGACCATCTTGTATTCTTTGTAATATACCCCAAAAAGACTTTACCACAGCTTAGAAAAATACTTCTGATTACACCTGTAACACTTTTACTTGGTAGCACTTTGTTTAAGCAAACTGGTGTATGCAGAATGGGGTAGAAAATAGAATTATTGTACACTCATCATTGTTATTATAATATTGTACACTCATCATTGTTATTATAATATTGTACACTCATCATTGTTATTATAATATTTTAATGCTTTTAACATATTGAAGGCTTTAAATCTCTTCAGTTAGCTCATTTAATTTGTGGGAGATACCTATTATATAATTCACTGCCAAAGATGGTACTTACTAAACCAAATCTTTCTGTCAGGGTGCATAACTTTTTCATTCAGTCACCTGATAGATATTTTTAAAACCTTCACAATTTGGAATTCCTTTTCTTGGTAAATTGATTAAGAGAAAGAGAGGGAGAAGGAGATGGAGAGAGAGAGAGAAAGAGAGAGAGAACAGCCTGGAGTAGCTCTAAAACACTGTTGTGTGTGGCTCAAAAACAAAAAATGTTTTTAAATTCTGTAAAATGTTTTTAAATACATACTGTAGGAGAGAGGAGGGGAGAGAGAGAAGGAAGGAAGGGGAAGGGAGGAGCAGGAGGAAGAAAGGAAAGGAGGAAGAATGGGGAGAGGGAAGGAAGGGAAGGGAGGAACAGGAGGAAGAAAAGAAAGGAGGAGAACGGAGAGAGGAAGGAAGGGGAAGGGAGGAACAGGAGGAAGAAAGGAAAGGAGGAGAACGGAGAGAGGAAGGAAGGAAGGAAGGAGGGTGAAGGGTTGAGCTCCATGGGCATTTGAGTGTGTGATTCCATAATTTTATCTTTTTTAGCTTTTTTTTTTTTTTTTTTTTTTGCATAGCCGGTCACACCCGGCTATGCTCAGGGGTTACTTCTGGCTTTTTGATAGGAATTACTCTTGGCGGTGCTCAGGGGACCATCTGGGATGCCGGGATTGAACCGGGTCGGCTGTGTGCAAGGCAAGCGCTCTACCCGCTGAACTATCACTTGCCCCTGTGATGCTTTTTAAAGACAAGGAAGAGTGGTTCTGATAAAAGCATAACTATTACTGATCTTTGAAGTACATCTAGTCACTGTGCTTCATGACAGAATCTTCAGGGGCTAGAAGGGGCATACATTGGCAGTGCTCAGGGTTTTCTCATGGCTCTGGACTCAGGAATCACTATATGGGACTTTTGGGATCCTGGGAATCCGACCAGAGTCAGCCACATGAAAGGCAAGTGCCCTACCCACTGTACTGGCTCTCTGGGCACAAGTAAAAGAACCTCCTATTAAATTAGCTCTGGGGCTAACTGGGAAGGTAGTACACAGATACACTTACCAGTGTAAGCACAGGTACAACTCATTTCAAGGGGGAAGGTTTGAACTCTAAGATCATTGTAAGGAGAAAGCTACCAAGCCAAACCCAAAAGTTGCAGTGGTCAGCACTCCAGCATCCTTTCCAAAACTGATACTTTTAGGGAAAGATAATGTTTGGGGAAACAAACCCCTGCCATCAGGTCCCGTTTGTGCTCACCAGCTCTTAAACCGTAAGAGTACTGTAAACAAACTGTACCTGTATACACAGCATACTGTATACACAGCATACCCAGGTACAGTTGTGCACACAGGTACACTGTACACTGCATACCCCTGTATATGCAGGTACAGCTGTATACACAGGTACACTGTATACATACATGACATGCCCAGGTATACGCAGGTACAACTGTATACACAGCATACCCAGGTATACACAGGTACAGCTGTATACATAGGTATACTGTATACATGGCATGCCCAGGTATACACAGGTACAGCTGTATACACAGGTATACTGTATACATGGCATGTCCAGGTATACGCAGGTACAGCTATATATATACAGCATGCCCAGGTATACACAGGTACAGCTGTATTCACAGGTATACTGTATACACGGCATGCCCAGGTATGCAGGTACAGCTATATATACTGCATGCCCAGGTATACTCAGGTACAGCTGTATGCACAGGTATACTGTATATATGGCATGTCCAGGTATATGCAGGTACAGCTATATATATACAGCATGCCCAGGTATACACAGGTACAGCTGTATGCACAGGTATACTGTATACACGGCATGCCCAGGTATACGTGGTACAGATATATATACATATATATGTATGTATGTATGTATATATATATGTATATATATATATATATACAGCATGCCCAGGTATACGAGGTACAGCTGTATGCACAGGTATACTGTATACATGGCATGCCCAGGTATACGCAGGTACAGCTGTATATACAGGTATACTGTATACTAAGAACCACTGGTAATAGCCAAAGGTGAAACTAATCCCAGAGTATTAAATCACAGAAACTTCAAGTAATAACAGAAGAACTTGGCAACAGGGAAAGTCTTGTAATTGCCTTAGTAATGTTTGAGCTTGATGAATGAGTTCAAAACAGGAATCAATTCCATATTTAAATTTGGTATATGTAATACCAGATCTGATGGGGGGAGAAAGGGGTTATCATGCTCTGCAGTATTTTTTTAAAGTTTCATGTAGAGGTTGTCCAGAACTCAAAAGCTAATTAGGGACTTCTTATAAATGATAGCACTGAGTAATATGGTATGGTGTCTATGGCAGTTTTTAGTTCACAGAAAATTGTGCTTTTTGAGGTTTTTTCATTTCTTTGTGTGGGGGTGACTGTAGGGTTAAGACTGTATCCAGCAGTCCGTGAGGGTAGTATGTGTGACGGGACTCACATCCCAGGGTTGTAGGGTTAAGGCTGTATCCAGCAGTCCGTGAGGGTAGTATGTGTGACCGGGACTCACATCCCAGGGTTGTAGGGTTAAGGCTGTATCCAGCAGTCCGTGAGGGTAGTATGTGTGACGGGACTCACATCCCAGGGTTGTAGGGTTAAGATTGTATCCAGCAGTCCGTGAGGGTAGTATGTGTGACGGGACTCACAGTCTTACAACAACCCTGGGATGTGAGTCCGTCACACACGGACTCTGGATACAGTCTTAACCCTACAACCCTGGGAAGTTTCTGTGAGGGTATTATGTGTGACTGGACTCACATCCCAGGGTTGTAGGGTTAAGACTGTATCCATCAGTCCGTGAGGGTAGTATGTGTTAAGGGACTCACATCCCAGGGTTGTAGGGTTAAGATTGTATCCAGCAGTCCGTGAGGGTAGTATGTGTTAAGGGACTCACATCCCAGGGTTGAGCACTTGAGCGCTTTAAAGTTATCTCCCTGGCCACTGGTTACTTCATTGTCATCAAAATAAGTATAACTTTATATTGTAAAACTGAAAGCTAAGCAGGTCTCCAGTGTGATTCACTGTGTTGATATTTTATATGAAAGAGACAAATTTAAGGCTTGGTAACGTTTTTCCTTCTCTAAAAAAGTTTGAATGAAGCCACATTGGTTTATAGCATCGTGTAACTTTCAGATGTGGAGTTTGACCTGTCCACATCTGTTCATGTCATGGTTGCCTGCAGAAAATTACTGCTCCGCCCCGTCTCCCTTCCTCCTCAGGGAACCAGCTATCTGTTCTCAGAATCCAAAAAATATGTTTCTATGCAGCTTAGTATTCTCAAATAGTAATTTTATTTGGATAAAAGCAAAGATTATGCTGATAATTACACAAGGCACATAATTTTGGAATGAGGTGAAATTCTGTATCTTGATTCTCTAGCTTACTTTGAACTCATAAGATATTTTTCTGAGATTTTTTTTCTCTCAAAATCCTGTTGACTTCATAGCGTTGTCTTGAAGTTTGAACCAGTTTCTTGTAAGTGAAACTCCCTGGAACGTAAGTCAGAGGCTATCAGTATAGGTTGGTAAACGTTCTTTTTTCCTCCCTCCTTAATCTTTATAAGCAAAGCTAGCATAGGGGACAAATGTAGGTGCCTGCACAAGGTATCTGATAGGAAACACAGAAATGAGTCTCAATTATTTAAACTTTTTATCAGCAGAGAGTGACATCTGGGAAAGAAAGCGAAGTTAAAGTCAGTAGCATTACATAGTCGATGTTTTCGTTTTCTCTTGTAGCATTGCTAAGCATGAATATTTCTCTCCTAAAACAAATATTTAAAAATTCAACAGATGATACCATTGTAACATCAATACAGGACGTGATTAGGACAATTCAGTTTGAACTTTCTTCCCCAGTGATTTTCAGCCTCTCCACACCTGTGCACTGGCCCGGGCCAGTTGTGGAAAACCTCTGCTCTCCAGCATTTTCTGTCACTAAACTGGTGCGTGAGTTGAAGGGTTGCTCCCTGCTGAGATTATGAACTTCGGGAGTGAAGAGAGAAAAGGAGGTGACGGATAAGCTCCCTTGCCCCCTCCCTGCTGGGTCCTTCTCACTATCCCACGTCATCTCCCTAGCGTCTCCTCAACTCGCATAGATGTGTTACCTCTGCTACGTCTTACTTAAAGCATCACTTTACTTGCAAGATTCCCACATTCTTACTGTGGAAGCCCGGGACAGTCACTGCCCTTCACTGTTCCTGATGGAACCTTGAACGAGTCTCCTCCTGTTTCTTTATATTTTCTAAGATCAGAGCATGCCACGAAAGAGCAGATGGCTGAAGAAGCATCTTAGAGGCAGGGGTGGGAGGCCACGAGTGACTGCAACCTGAATTATCAAGGTGGCGTCTATCCAAAACTTGGTGCAAACGTAACCTTCCCCTCCCCTCCCATTCTCTTGCATCCCTCCCCTTCCCTCTTCTCTTCCCTTTCCTCATCTTCTCTCCCTTGCTCCCATTCATTCTAGTGGGTAGTTGAGTAAAGCATATGAATCAGTGCCATTGATTGGTTTTGTTGTTTGCTTGAGGGTTGATTTGGAAATCTCCATAATCCATTTGGCCTTCATTTACACTTTGCAGTGTTGTAGGACACGGTGGATAGCTGTAATCTCTCCCAGGAAATAACAAGACATACAATTTGTAAGATAATTATATTTCAAGTATTCAGGAAAGACTGTAGGTGTGAAAGCAGTCTCAATAATAGACATGCCTTGGGGGTGGGGGAGAAGTTAAGGATTGTCAACATAAATATCGTTAAAGATCATGCTGAGTCAGAATGCACTAGTTGAACAGCGGTATCTAACACCAACAAAAATCCAGTCAGATATTGCAGATGACAGGGAAGCTGTTCATTTGTCAGAAGATGAGGAGCTGCCTAAGCGTTTAGCATAAAGAATGTGTGAAAGAAAACCAGTTTGGGTTTCGGTGTTTTCTTTTTTTAATTTTGGGCTGTTCTTCAATGAATCTCTCACATTCAGGAAAATTAGGTGGATTTGCACAGGAAAATAACACCATAGATTCCGGAGAACTGGATATTGGCCGAAGAGCGATTCAAGAGGTTCCTCCCGGCATCTTCTGGAGATCACAGCTCTTTATTGACCAGCCACAGTTTCTTAAATTCAATATCTCTCTTCAGAAGGATGCATTGATTGGCGTCTATGGCCGAAAGGCTTACCACCTTCCCATACTCAGGTAAAAGTGGGCTTTTTTTCTTTTTGTCAATAAAATGAAAACTGCTAGTTTGCATTTTTTAAGTTACTCTGTTTCTCCAGTTCAGCTGTTTAACTGTTTGGCCACTTTCATATTGATCCTTCACGGGGTAAAGAGTTTTGAATGGAGGTTACCTTTACCTTAAGGTTTTGGAGCTAGTAGGAAGGACATATTTTCTCCCCCCCCCACTTTCATCACTATTGATTGATTAAAATGTACTAAAATTCTTGAGTAATTTAATGAATATTGACTATCGTCTGAGCACCAAGTAAAGCACAATGGATTTTCCAATTCCAAGTGTTTTGCGGAGATTCAGTGATAATTCCAGATGAGCTTAGCCTGCCTTGTAATAGATACCATAATGGACCCATCTCAAGAGAGTGTCATTACCCAGCATTCCACAGGCTGCTTGCTCGTACTGTGTGTGAATTGAAAATTGTGGTTTTAAAGAGGACCTATCACATCGAAGGGAAATTACTTTTATTTTTCTACTATAAAATTGGGGTTTTTCCCAGGTCCATTACTGTATTAGTAAATACAGGAATTCAAAAAATGTGATAGATGGTTGATTGAGTTTAAAGTTATATTGGATAATCAGCTTATTTAATATGGAGTTTTGTGCTAATTTAAATTTAATTTATAAAATGAGAACCTGAGGATTTTCACGGATGCTTTATATTACATAAATTTGTGGTATTGGTTTTTAAAAAAAATCTTGAAAATGGTGAGGGAAAATGGATCATACAATGATTTAAACAAATGCATCATTGAAGAAAGATAAGAAAATTAGGACATACTGCTGTGGGTCCGAGAATGGTCCATATACTTATATAAACTATATAGCTATAAAATTTTAAAACACATTTTGATGTGTCCATTTTTGGTCTCACATATTTGGTGTCTACATTAAGTGTAAATCCCTTTTGTAGTTGCACAAAAATATAATTTTCCTTGTGTACTACTGTCCCATCTAAAGTTGAAATGGTAATTACTTTTGATTTCAGCTTATGTTATAGGTGACACTAACTAGGATATCATAATCAGATTTTCTTCAGTGGAAGCCAGACTTACTGCAGATAAATTGCATTTAAGGGAACAGCCCAGTGAAATGAGAAACCATTATTTTCCCTTGGAACCACCTACAAATGATTATATTGTTTTTGTATAATTCAAGAACGATACCTTTAAGTAAGAACCGCCCGTGAGCACATTTATCTATAAATTCCAGAAAATTATTTCAATAAGAAAAAAAAGAAAGTTCTTGGTGTGGTACAACTTTCAGGTTTAGGTAAAAATCTGGGGCTGACTCTTTGCAAGTAATATAGCAACTAGCATTAGGGAAATCAAAGGTCCACTTGGGTCCATTATTCTCTAGGCATTTCATCATCATGTACATGGCTCCCCTTTTCTTTTCTACCACAATATATTATTTAAGTGGGCACTGTTTTAGAGTTCTTTTCTCTGGTTTATTCAAGATCAGCAGAGCAAACAACTGTTTCTGAGTTCAGTGTTTAAACTTGAAAAATGCTCTAAAGCATTCCCATTGAACATTTCTGTTTCTGGGGAACGTTAAATAAATCAACCTGAAATAATTAAAATTGTCCAGCCATTTACAACAGTCACTTGAGTTTTGAAAGTCTTTGTGACCCTAAATAAAACTGTCCATTTGATTGTTGCCAAGGAATCAATTGACTTTTTTCTCCCTGAGGCCCGATTCACTCTCCAGGACAGTTAAAAGCTGAAGGAAGCAATTTAACGCTACCAGTTAACTGTACTGTATCATTTAAATACATTTGCATGAGGCCCATTTTCACAGAAGTCCTGAAACCTTGAGTTCTAAGCACACCCCTTGCACCCTGGACCTTATGACCTGGGGCTTTCGCTTCTCTGAGCTTCCGTCTCTGAAATGAATGCCTTGAGTCACGCCATCTCTACAGTGTCTTCTTCTGTCTTCCAATCACGCCCCTCAAGACCAAGTCACCACCAAAAAATAAATTGGTTTCTGCTCATCGGTCCAGATTCATGCAAAAGCTTTGTTTGTTTGTTTGTTTGTTTGTTTGTTTGTTTGTTTGTTTGTTTTTGTGACAACTTCCTTTGATAATCAGGATTTTAGATTAAAAATAACACAGGACCCTCCCTAAGATCAATTCTCCCCTTTTACTAGATCACTAGATTCCCGTTCATCATCTATTTGCTAGAGCGGGCACCAGTAATATCTCCATATGTCCTGTCTCATGCTAGTAGAACCCAAAGGCATCTGCTTGCTCCAGGAACATAAAGAGCCTCAAACCATTTATATTAGGTAATTCATGGGAATTACCTAAAATAAATGTTACTGGTATTTGGCATATCAAATACAACACGAGCAGCTTGCAAGGCTTGCCGTGCGGGTGACATAATCTTGTAGTCACCTCTAAATAAAGCATTTATTGATGAACCGCGCCACGATAGTCTGGTCTGCTGGGTGGAGTTGTGAAGAGAGGGAAGTCTGGATGTGGAAAATGGCGGCCCCTATGGAGTTGGGGAGTTGTCCGGCTTGTTGTGAGTCTCTGCTGGGGTGGCGGTCCAGGGCTAGAACCCGCCATGCCTCCTAGGCACCTCATGAGCGGCTGGGCACAGGAGAGCAAGTAGCAGCTCTGCCCCATGTCTGAGAGTCTCTGGTTCAGCATACCTGCTCCCCTTTAAAAAACAAATCTGTATCTCATGCTTGTCAATGGATTTTTTAAGACGAAATTCATTTGTTGCAGAAGTTAACTTTATATCCTAAGAAGAAAGCTTATTAGATATTTCTGTTCTGAATCATTTGCTCACAGTTCTGTAGATGGTGTAGGCACATAAGCACCTTCTCTAGGTGGTAGATTAATTTTTCTGGTTTTGTGAGACTTCCCACTGCCCTTCCAGCCAGCACCCAGCCGGATTATACTGTACCTGGAGTAATAAATGGTGATTTCTCTGATCACTAATAAAATGATTTGAATTTGAAAGACCATTTCAGTTAGGGTTAGGGTTAGGGTCCTAACCCTAAAACTCAAAATTTTGGGCCCAAGTATAGTAAAGCAGATAAGGAATTTGCCTTGCATGTGGCTGACCCATGTTTGATCCCCAGTATCCCCTGAGATCCCAGAGCATCAACAGGAGTGATTCCTGAGTGGAGCCAGGAATAACCCCTGAGCACTGACAAGTGTGATGCACGCATACTGAATGCACACACACACACACACACACACACACACACACACATCTCAAAATTTCCAGGCCAGACAGATAGCACATAAGGTAATGTGCTTACCTTACATGCAACGGATCCTAGTTTGATCTCATGTACCATACATGTTCCCCTGAGCACTGCCAGGAGCATCTCCTGAGCACAGAGCCAAGAATAGCCTTGCACACAGTCGACCCGGTTCGATCCCGGCATCCCATATAGTCCCTGAGCACCACCAGGAGTAACCCCTGAGCACTGCTGGGTGTGACCCAAAAAGAAAAAAAATGTTACCCCATAATTTCCTGTCACGTTCCATACTTCTCATTGCTTTTCAGTTTTCCAGCGAAATACTTCCAGCCACCCAAGGTTCTTGTAGGTTTAACCCAAAATAAAATTTAAGTTAAACAAACGGTGATTGACTTGGTGGTAATAGTGATTATGCGCCTTTCCCATAATGGTTCTGAGCCTTTCGAATCCCTCGTTTTGTATTTTCTAATTCATCAGCGATATAACAGCATCGTGACCTATGTTTTAACACTGATCAGAGCTAGAGTGGAAACTCCAGGTTTTCCCCGCCTGGATGGAATTAGAGGGTCATGCTCAGTGAAATAAAACCGAAGGGGCCCGTAGTCCAGGGGTCTCGCTCATGGTGGCACAGAAAGAACAGAAACAGGCAGTTAAACCCGTAGAGTGTGACCACACAGTTGAGGACAGGGATGGAGAGGTAGAGGGGAAACACGTTCCTTGCATATGTGAGGCCCTGACTTTAATCTCTGCCATCACCAAAAAGAAAAACAAAAGCAATTGAGGTTACCCAAGAGTTGGGTGTAGGATAAAGGGGTCTGGTGGGCTGTGGGGGAGGCACAGTGGCTTTTTGGTGGTGGGCGTGGCCCCTCAAACCACGAACATTTGCACTCCTATAAACCAACATTATGTTGGTTCAAAACCAGTGAAAAAGAGAAGCCATACCCATGGGTTCCTCCATGGTGCCCGGCTTGTTCCTGGGTCCTACAGCCATAGAGCAAGATGGTAATGGAGCAGCAGCCACGCCAAAGTCCACGCCAGAAGCCATGCGCTCACCAGTCCTCCAGCCTGAGTAGCCTCAAGTTCTAATTCTTCCCACTTTCTTTTGACCATTGTGGTTCAGGGGCCACCGCCCACCGCCACCATTCAGGACACAGTTGGCTCTAGATTTTATTGTGCACGTTTATGATGTTGTGGGTTTGTGGGTACAGCCCAGCCATCATTAGGTTCGGGAACTTTGTTTGGTGGGGGTTCTTTTGGCTTTTTGGGTCACACCCAGCAAAGCTCAGGGATTACACCTGGCTCTACACTCAAGAATTGCTCCTGGTGCTGCTCTGGGGACCATATGGGATGCCAGGGATCGAATCTGGGTCCGCTGCATGCAAGGCAAATGCCCTCCCCACTGTACTATCGCTCCGGCCCCAGATTTGGGAGCTTTGGACCCAGAGAAGAAGTGAAAACATTTGGAAGCGCGCCCCTGTGTGACACGGCAAAGCAGTCTGACTAGATCGCTGCTTCCTGTCCCCTGACGTGTCCCTCAGCTGCTCCAGATGCCAGGGCTCAGCAGCCTTCCTTGTCCCCCTGCCCCACAGTACGACTTCGTAGAACTTCTGGATGGCAGCAGGTTGATCGCCCGAGAGCAGCGGAGCGCACTGGAGATGGAGCGGCGGGCGGCAGGCAAGGTCGGTCAGCCTGCATGAGGCCGGCTTCATCCAGTACTTGGACTCCGGCATCTGGCATCTGGCCTTCTACAACGATGGGAAGAACACGGGCATGTGTCTTTCAACACCATTGTGATAGGTGAGAACCCTCTTCAAACGCTCTTTCTTCTGGGGTGAAGAGTCTTGGCTTCTGATGACAGATCAGTGACTTCGCCTGGCACACAGGCAGAGACAGGTCAAAGCAAAGGAAATGGGAGACGTTTATTGGGCTGCACTCCCGGGAGGACCCTACCGGCCTCTAGTGAGAATGGGGTAGAGCCGGCCCCTGGGAGAGACCGAGTGGGATGCTTAAGTTGTCTGAGCTGGGAAAGGGAACCAAGACCAGCGGAAGCCGTGTGGTTGGTCCGGCTCCTGTTACCTGTAGGGGTCTGTGTGGAGAAGCACGGGATGTGGCCCGGGAGCTTCCTGACACCAAGTGGGCCCTGAGCCCTGTCTCCCGTGCTGGGGGCGAGGTGGGCGCTGATTCCAGAATGTTGCAGCTCACGGTCCATTGCTATTTGGTTCAAGCTCTGGGGTCCGCTCTCAATGTGCTCAGAATCTGTATGTGGTGTCAGAGCTGGAACCTGGGTCTGCTGCGTGCAAGGGCAATCTTCGCCGCCGCCTGTCCTGTTCAGACCTGGTGTTTGGCCCAGACTGCAGCCAGGCATGGTAGCTGGTGGCCATAAGGAAAGTGAGCAGTGGAGGGGTCTCTTGGGGGCCCGAGCAGCTCTGCCTTTACCAGGGTGCTGCTTTGCTCTGCAGTCTGGTCAGAGGGTAACTGGTCCTCGGCTAACTCTTGGGGTATCAGGCGCCCTTCTCCTCCCACCCGCTGACCTTGGGCTGGCCTCCTCTGCAGAGTCGGTGGTGGAGTGCCCCCGCAACTGCCACGGGAATGGAGAGTGCGTGTCGGGAACCTGCCACTGTTTTCCGGGATTCCTCGGGCCGGATTGCTCCAGAGGTAAGTGCAACCGGTTCAGCAGTGTGTGTTGGGCCAGGGGGACGGCAGTGCGGGAAGCGACCCAGAGAGGAGAGGAAAGGGCGGGAAGGCGGTTGGGTGGGTGGGTGGGGGGGCTGCTGAACTGTGGGTGCTCAGCCTCTGTCTTCCTCCTCCCCAGCCGCCTGTCCAGTGCTTTGCAGCGGCAACGGGCAGTACTCCAAGGGCCGCTGCCTGTGCTTCAGCGGCTGGAAGGGCACAGAGTGCGACGTGCCCACCACGCAGTGCATCGACCCGCAGTGTGGGGGCCGTGGGGTCTGCATCATGGGTTCCTGCGCCTGCAACTCGGGGTACAAAGGCGAGAACTGCGAGGAAGGTGAGCTGCTTGGGGCCACCCGCGCCCCTCGGGCACTGCCACACTCCGTTTCCGTATATGATCCGGGCCACACTTGGGGATGCTCAGGGGGCCGGGAGGGAACCGTGTGGTTTGGGGTATGGAACTCGGGCCCCTCATCTGCAAAGCCTGCGCGTCAGCCCTTAGAGCCATCTCTCTTGCTCCAGATTCTGTCGTTTTCAGTCATTTTCAATCACGACCAGGACCTGGAAGAAATCTTTCTCTCGGGCCCTGGAGGAGAACCATTGGGATGAGTTTTTTGAGTGGGTTTTGTTTTGGTTTTTGTTTTTTTGTTATTATGATGGGGGACTGATTTTGAGGGTACACCAGCGTTGTGCTGGGAGTGACCCCTCATGGTCCTCAGTGCCAGGAATTCAAACCGGGGTCTGCAGGATACAAGCAAATGCCTCCCACCCTCACCCCGGATTGTCCCTTCTGGATCCACAATGTGTGATTTTTTAAACCCATTTTAACGAAGAAAATGAACATATGGCTAAAAGGAGCCACTTTGCTCTTCAACAGTGGCATGAAGAATTTATTTCTTTAAGCTTGGCTTTTGGGGCCACACCCAGCTGTGCTCAGGGCTTATTGGTGGCCCTGTGCCCGAGAGCACTGCTGGATGGACGGACCAGGGTCTCTGCTGCCAGCAGTCGCACCACACGCTGAGCACGTGTCCTTGCCCTGTGCTCCTCTCCAGCTCCAACCGGTTTCGAAGTTGTCTTTTAGTGTTTTTCCGTTAAATGAGGGCTTCTGAATCCAGCATGGTGGCTTCTCTGGGATGAGGAGGCCATGACCCTTTGGTGGGGAAGCCACTTGTCCTGACCTTGTCCCCACAAGCGGGAGGTGTGGTCACGGTCACGGCACTCTACTTTAACGGGCAGTTGCATTGTTATTTCAAAAAACAGAGAAGGCCTGTTTCCGTTCTTCAATCAAATTGATTTTATTGATCTGCACACACAAAGTAATGCAATTAAGTCCCTGGAATTAAATTTTCAGGCCATTGACCCTACAAGTGTAAAGTTTTATTGAGTCAAATTGCTAAATTAAATCTCGTCATCTAAAGCACATTAAAGTGAATTAGGGGAGAGAGAGGAGGCGCCTCATCTATTTCTCCATTTGAGGGTCCCTCACAGCTGTCAGGGACCCGGTGTTGGTGGTCTGGGTCAATGGATGCCGCTTTCATTAACGGAGCTGAGACTTCCTGCTCTCTGTGTGGGCGGAACTGATTGCAGTGCCCTCTCAGATGCATGACAAGTGACAGATTCTTGGGCGAATCTCCATTCCCTAAACGGTATGATCGCTCGTGTTTTATTGTTTGATTATTTATCAAAGAAAAGAAGAAAGCATTCATGGAAGTGGTTGGTCGAGTGATCCCAACTGTTCTTATCCAGTAGGTGTTTGCTTGTTGGATCTGGGGCGTGCCCACAGTATTCAGGGTCAGTGAGAAGGTACTTCCCACCTCCCTTTGTCACCAGCCCCTCACGTTTGGGGCCACACCCGGTGATGCTCAGGGGTTGTTCCTGGCTTTACACTCGGGAATTACTCCTAGTAATGCTCAGGGGATCATATGTGTTGCCAGGAGTCAAACCCAGCTGGCTGTATGCAAGTACCTTACCCACTGTACTAGCTCTCTGGTCCCTCAGTGAGATTCTGCGTGTGTGTGTGTGTGTGTGTGTGTGTGTGTGTGTTTTTGGGTCACAGCCAGTGATGCTCAGGAGGTTATTCCTGGCTTTACACTCAAGAATTACTCCTGGTGCCCAGGGCACCTTATGGGATGCTAGGGTCTGTCGGGGACGCTGCCGGGGTCCCCGACAGTGCCAGGAAGCGAGTTCCCTTCTACCTCCGAAGCGGCGGGAATGGATGAAGACTCAGGAATCCGATGCAGTTTTATTTTTTTTTCATTATTTTTTTTTATTATACCACCTTGAAACATACAATTACAAAGGTGTTCATAATTGGTTCTTGGTAATACAGTATTCCAGCACCCATCCCTCCACCAGTGCCCCATTTCCACCACCAATGTACCCCTCCCCTCCCATCCCCCCAGGCCGCCTTAATAGCAGGTACCCCAGTTTCCTCTCTTTCTCTTTATCTCTCTCTCTGTCTCTGCCCGATGCAGTTTTAAAAGGCTTTACTTTTTACAGGTTCAGGCATACAAGTCAGCAATAGGAGAAACCCTGTGCTTAGGATTCCCAGCTAGAACCCCAGGCACGTGTAGGCCAAGATGGCGGCCACCACGTGTTAAGGCCCTGTAAAAAGGAGAAAAAGATAAGACTCCCAAGAAGGGTGTGAGCTCAAAAGAGAGAGTGAAGAGAGAGAGAGAGAGAGAGAGAGAGAGAGAGAGAGAGAGAGAGAGAGAGAAAGCAGGCTGGTTTTATACCCCTGCAACTCAGACCTCCCACTATTTATGGGAAGCAGGAAGGGTTAAATGCCCTTAGGTAATTTCTCCCAGCACCTCACCTAGGCTCTATTATATGCTAATGTTTTGAGCCAAGATCTGCCATGAAATGCCTTTATAAGATAGAGAAGGGGTTTCTGAGATGGTATGTCTCTGTACCAAAGACTAATACTAATGCCAGTTAAATATTTCTCCAAGCCTTCACAAGTCTCGTCTACTTCACGGTAGTTTTGTATTTTAGTTGCCTTTGAGTTGTCAGGGAGCCATGCTTGCTTGCTTGGAGGCAAACAGCATTTCTCTCTGGTCTAATTACTTAGACATCCAACGTGGCCAGGCAAATATGCTGGTAAGATCTAGCGAGTCCCACGATGATTGTGGTAGCATGAGAGAATATTTATACCAGCTAGTACAGAATATATGGTCAGATAAACTGCCATATTTAGACTACCCCCTATCTACGAAGTGACCTGAGGAGGCAATCCAGAGCAGATGCAGAGGCTCTTAGAGGAGTCCTGCAACAAGGGTCAAGCCCTTTACCCACTGTACTAGTTCTCAGGTCCCTCAATGAGATTTATTTTTAATTTATTTTTACTGAATCACCTTGAGATAGACCATTACAAAGCTGTTCATGATTGGATTTTAGTCATACAGTGCTCCAGCACCCATCTCTCCACCAGTGCACATTTCCCAGCACCAACGTGTCCCATTTCCCACCCACCAACCCTCCACCACCTGCCTCTGTGGCAGGGACTTTTCTTCTGTCTCTTCCACTTTCTCTCTCCTTTTGCACATCGTGTTTTGCAGAACAAGACACAGAAAGATCATCATGCCTATTCCTTTACCTGCTTTCCATACTCAGGTCTAGTCCGGCATTCCTTTTGCTCTGCCCGTTGGACATCTGTCCTCTGCAGATCTGCTGTGTTTGCACAAAATCATCGTCTTGTTCTCTCTTCTCTCCCCTAGCTGACTGCCTGGACCCCGGGTGTTCCGGCCACGGTGTGTGTATCCATGGAGAGTGTCACTGCAATCCGGGGTGGGGTGGTAACAACTGTGAAATACTCAAGACCATGTGCCCGACCAGTGTTCAGGCCATGGAACCTACCTCCAAGAAGCGGCTCCTGCACATGCGACCCCAACTGGACAGGCCCCGACTGCTCCAACGGTGAGGCCCCACGGGCAGGGCACGCGGGTGTGTGGGCTTATGCGGTCAGAGCTAAAGGACTCTTCCTTCCGAAAACATTGTATCTAGTGCAGGTTTTATTCAAAGGGGGACTAATAGAAGTAAGTCCTGAGAGCAGTGGCAGAGCAGGCGCTGCCTTATGAAAGGAAAGGAAACGGCTTAATGAGTGTGTCCAGAAAACGCCTTTTCTGTGCTGTTTCCATAGTCCTCTGGGCTCCTCACTCCAGACCTGAGACCTGGCGAGTTAAGCCCTCACCTCATACGGAGAAGCCTGAGTAAGACTAGTTCTTTGACTGTGGAAGGGGGAACAGGATGAGAGTGATCGTTGTATATAGGTATTCAGGTTGTTCATTGGGTTGGCACGGAGGCTGCCGTTATAATAGTGTGATTATTAAATCAAAGGCAGCACAAGCAGGTTTTGTCTAAGTTGAAAAAAAAGCTTCTGGGGGCCAGAGCGATAGCACAGTGGGTAGGGTATTTCCCTTGCATGAGGCCGACCTGGGTTTGATCCCCAGCATCCCATATGGTCACCCAAGCACCACCAGGAGTAATTCCTGAGTGCAGAGCCAGGAGTAACCCCAGAGCATTGCTGGGTGTGACCCAAAAAGCAAAAAAAAAAAAGTAATAATAGTAATAAAATTAAATTAAAAAAAGAGCTTCTGATGAACAAATAAGTAGATGTTCTAAAGGGTCAACCTGTAAGTTTTATTCCCTTGCTTTCAAGCTCGCTCCTTCCTTCCTTCTTTCCTTCCTTCCTCCCTCCCTCCCTCCCTCCCTTCCTTCCTCCCTTCCTACCTACTTTCTTTCCTTCCTTCCTTCCTTCCTTCCCTCCCCCCCCCTGATCCTCCCATCCTTCTTCCTCCTTTTCTTCCTTTTCCACCACTCCTTCATCTTTTAGCCATACATCTTGGAGACAGAGTTTACAGTGCTTATGACTGCTTCATAGATATAATAGTTGATTCAGATAGGCATCGTGGAGAACCGGAGAGGTTGGTTAGAAAGTTCCTGACAGCCAAGGCAAGTGGCTTGTATAAAATAAATGCAATAAAAATTATGACCCTAAAAAAATAAATAAAATAAAATAAAATAAATGTCACAGTGTAGGCGCTTGACCGCCCCCACCCCCACCGCAGGGTTTGGAGAGTGACACTGGTTAAAGCAACGCCTTGACTTGTGTTGCCTTTTATTCTTAAACTAGATCACCTAATTACAGGAATCAGAATAAGCATTTAGCTATTTCTCTTGACTTTGTCTTTTTACATTTCTGGCTTCCCTACTAAAAACTGCACCCCCCAAAAAAAATCTAAAGTTTATAGAAAGAATTACCAATCAAGTATTTGATTCAGGTCTGTGTACACATATCAATGAAATTGGCTTATTAATCACTGTATCACTGTCTTCCCGTTCATCATTGATTAGCTCAAGCAGGCACCAGTAACATCTCCATATGTCCTGTCTCATGCTAGTATAGTCCAAGGACATATGCTTGCTCCAGGAACATAAAGAGCCTCAAACCATTCCATAAGGTCATGGGAATGAGGTCTATAATTGTTACTGGTATTTGGCATATCAAATACGACACGGGTAGCTTGCCAGGCTCTGCCATGCGGGTGGTATACTCTTATAGTCACCTCTGATCTCCAGCATTTTTGATGAACCATGTGGCCGCTTGCAGCCATGCGAGGCAGGCTGTGATCAGCTCTTCTGCTGGGTGGAGTTCTGACAAGAGGGGAGTCAGGATGCGGAAAATGGCAGCCCTCGTGGAGTGGGGGGGTCGTCTGGCTTCTTGTGAGGCTCTGCTGGGGTGGTGGGCCACGGCTAGAATCTGCCATCCCTCCCGGGCACCTCGTGAGTGGCTGGGCACAGGGAAAGCCGGTAGCAGCTCTGCCCCATGTCTGTGAGTCTCTCGGCTTATTAATACTCACTAAAAACTAATATTAGTTTGACAGTTTTTTACTCTACCTCGTTTGCCAAAATTATCCAAGTAGGGAAAATAATCTCCTTTTTTTGTTTCATTTAAAGCTATTTAACAGATTACCTATAATTGATATTAAATAACTCCAAAGATAATTTGATATAATAAATTACAAATGCTATGAATAGCTTACATTTGCTAACAAAATAATTCACATATTTTACACAAATGTTGCATATTCGGACCGAAATGTTTTACTAGTTGAGAACATTTTAATTAGTTAAAAATGTTTTTTCTGGTATACAAAATACCACTCTGCAAAGTAGACAAGACCACCCTTCCCTTCCTCTTCCTGCCGCCGCAGAGAAACCTCCACGTTTAGCTCTGGAAGAGCTGCACGCTGGCGTCTTCTCCAGACGAGCACTCTAGGTGCATTGCTCTTCTGTAAGATAAAACCACCTTTGAAATCTCTCTTATGTCGTGTTCTTAGCTGCAGAAAGGCCTAGAAGGGAGTCGTAACCTTAGAATTCTTCGTATAGATCTCAAACATGAATATTCCTCCAGTGAAAATATCTGGCCTCATGTTCCCCCCATTTTGTTATGTTCTGTGGGGTCTCATTTGAAGTTTATGGTCATAGTGCTGCTGACGGCCTATTGCGGCTGGGAGTTCAGTGTTATTCTGCTCAAATCCCAAAAAGCAAAGCACCTTCCCAGCTACCAGCTACCTCCTTTGTTGTGGCAGCAGTGACCTTCAGATATCTAAATTCAATAATCAGCAGCTGTCCCAACTAAAGAAACATTTGCTTAAGCTGCTCCAAGAGAAGAAATGAATTCTCTGCATCTGAACATTTTATAGGTTTGAAAGCCACTGAGGTTCTCTCTATCTTCATCAGCAGTTTGTCCATTAATTAGCTCTTCAATTCCACTTCAATTAAATTAACTCTAATTAATAAGTTCATTACAAAGATTGACGTACCTTGCTCAAAGCCAGTGTGCTAAACGCTGATAAACACCTTCACCCTAATGAAAAATTGATTTGATGGAAGAAAAAGGTACCTCAGAAAGAAAGCTCTCTCCTTTGTAGCACGGCAATGTTCTGTTACTCTGAAGTTAATCAAACCATCTTGGATCTCTTAATCAAAAATTTAATTCAAAGGAGATGGGAAAATGTGGCAGAAAAAATATGTATATGCCCTCTCTTCCTGTTAATAATGGTGCTGGCTGGTGTTTGTAAGAAACATCAACACTTCCCCGACTCTAGTTTTCAAATAAAGCTCTAAACCACTTGGGAGAGCAATTGTTTGTTAGGAATCATTCAGGTGTTTATTGATCTGTGTTTTTGTTTTTGCAGGAAAACCAAAACTAAGCCCTGGGCTTAGAATCACAGACAAGGTAGAAATAGTATAGCAGGTAGGGCAATTGCCTTGCATACAGCTGACCCAGGTTGGAGCCCTGCTACCCGATATGGCCCCCAAGTCCCGCCAGGAGTGATCCCTGAGCATAGAACCAGCAGTAAGCCCTGAGCACAGTGCCAGTGAACCAAAAATTGGAGAGAAAAGATAACAGTTAATTTTATTAGAAATTTTAGGTTTGATAAATATCAAAATGTATTCTCTCTCTCTCTCTCTCTCTCTCTCTCTTTCTCTCTCCCCATCACTCTCTTTTAAGGGGAAAAGGACTATAGTCACATGAATTCTTTTTACTCTCCTGCCGCCTTTTTTTTCCCTTTATTTTACAGCCCTAACCTCTTACTAACATTTTGAAATCCTATTTCCGAGTCCGAGTAAAAAGCTTCTTTTGCAATGACATGCTCAGTGGTTTCTCTCGATGACCAGTGATTTCTACAGTGGTTCTGCTAAGCAATCTGTGCGTGTCGGCTGCACAGTCACCTGAATGGGGAGAAACAGCCCCTTTACTCACCCAGTGTGTCTGGGTGTCAGGAGCGAACCCACAGATTCTGTGTCATGACAACTTCTGAATAGTTAAATTTTTCCAAACATGGGATAGAAAACAGCCATTTTTCCATTTTGTTTTGTTGGGTTTTGTTTGTGTGTGTGACATTGATTCTTTCATCTAAAAAGTGCATAAAATTGAGGTTCAGAGAGAGTAGAACAAGTAAGGCTCTTGCTGTAACCAGGTTCAATCCTGAGCATCCCATAGGGTCCCCGAGCCATGCTGGGAGTGATTCCTGAGGAAAGATTCAGGAGAATCTGAGTACTGCTGGGTGTGGCCCCAGAACAACAACAACAAAAAAAAATTTTTAAAATATTTTTTTAATGGAATCACAGTGAAATACAAGTTGTTCATGATGGGGTTTCAGTCATACAGTGTTCCAACACCTTCCCTTCACCACTGTATATTTCCTACCACAAGTGTCCCAGTATCCCTCCCAACGCCCGCTCTCCCTTCTCTCTCTCCCTTCTCTGTCTCCTCGCTCTCTCTCCTCTCTCCTCTATCTCTCTCAAACATTAAGTGCATGAAGCCTAGAGCACTTTCCTCGTCTTCCTCAATCCATTCACTCACCCAGACTCTGTTTTTTTTTAATTAAACTATTTGTTTCACTTTTATTACTGCCATAAAGGTTTAGGAGACTTGTGAGTGTTTTAAGTCTTACGGGTACAGTTTTACCACACCCCAACTCTACTAAAAAGCCAATACCCTCCCTCTTGTCCATTCATGCCAGAGGCTTAAAACCAGCTCTGGTGAATTGGATGTCAGAGTGCCCAAAGCTCCTGTCAGGCGCCCCATCCCTGTGTGGATGTGTCCACCTGCCTGTTAATAGCACCCTGAACCAGGAACCTCCCCAGAAGAGCACCCGCCCCACACCCCACCTGTCCGCACATGACACGTAGTCAGCATGGCACGTACTCCAGTAAACGGCTCCTGTTCACGGCGTGATGCCCTACTAATCGCACCCTACAGTAAATTGATAATCCGAGAAATGCAGCCAACGCCGAGCTGGACAGGTCTCTGCACTGCTCGCTCCCACTCACTCCCTCTTCTCCCCGCTTGACTCTTCTGCAGAAATCTGCTCCGTGGACCTGCGGCTCGCCGCGGCGTATGCATGGGGGGGCAGCTGTCGCTGCGAAGAGGGCTGGACGGGCCCCCGCCTGCAACCAGCGAGCCTGCCACCCGCGCTGCGCCGAGCACGGGACGTGCAGGGACGGCAAGTGTGAATGCAGCCAGGGGGTGGAACGGGGAGCACTGCACCATCGGTAGGCGGGGGACCCCCTCCCTTCCCAACCTGACCCGTCCTGACCCGGTTCCACCTGGGGAAAATTGCATGTCTTCTCCTTAACACTTACTCTGTCTTTCCTGAGAAGGGGGATTGCCTTTGCAAAGAAAGTTCTCATTTCCGGTGGCGCTTTCATCTGAAAAATGAGTGGCAGTTCTTTGTAGAGCACAGAGGACGGTGGTCCCAAGAGCTTGATCTCTTGTGTGTTTTTGGTGAAGTCTACCAAAAGGGACATGCGCAAGCCACTTTCTTCCCTGTTTGGCTGTGAACTTGCAGGGAAGTTTTTTTAGTTTCATGGTTCAAAAGTCATCTTTAGGGAAAGGACTGTAATTGCAAAGCCTCGCCATGCTCAGCCAACAGCAAGAGTGGCTTTTTATTCACACGGTCAACATTTAAGGGGCCTGAGATCTAAGGCGCTAACCTGCCCTATCCCACTGACCCCAGCACCACATCTGGGCTCCGGAGCACTGCCAGGAGTCATCGGAGCACAGAGCTAGAAGTATCCCTGAGCAGGTACCCCTGGCCCTAAAGTAAAGAAAAGCATATGAAAATTCATGGTCTCTGGGGAATCTCTCAGAATTCTGAAACTGCTTGTCAGTGCTTGTTTATAGAAGTCGAGTCTCCAAAACAGGATTCACTTTCCAGGACTGGATTTTGTAGGGTCAAAGGAAACTCAGTAGAATAAATTACCCCAACCTAGCTCATATACAAATAGATGTGCTTGACACTATTTCAAATGGGTGACATGCCTGAGCATGTTGTGTTGGTGAACTAAAGTGAGCAAATAGTTGTTAAGCATCAGACTGTGAGCACGAAAGTGGTCTTTATCCAGAAACAATATGGAACCTTTATTGCAAGCAGTTGAGTGCCTCGATGTTATCCTTGGAATCGCTGTATGAAAGTGTGTATTAAGAAAATGCATTATGGCCAACCCAGTTCGGTCTCCTGCACTACCTGTGGTCCTCCAAGCCCCTTCAGGTGTGATTCCTGATGACAGAGCCAGGAGTAAGCCCTGAGCCTGCTGGGTGTAACCAAAAAACTACCAAACAAAACACATCAAAAGTAAGTCGACAGATTTCTGCTTTCTTTGGTTAAAATGTCCAGTGTTCAGTAAAACATGGATCCTCCCTACAAAAATTCCCCATTTGAAGCCTGATGCTGAGCCCTCATTGGTAGGGGACAGTTTGACAGAGTGGGTTAGGGGAGTGTCGATATCTTTAATTTTCTTCCTCCAATGCTTCTATAAATGTTACATCCCTTACCAATTTTGCTTGCAGGAATTCATTAGGGTTTTATTTTTTTTCGTGGAAAAATTGAAATTGTAAATATCTTATCAGTGGTCATAGTTGCAACATCACAGAATGTCAAAGGGGTGGGATCTGCACCGAGCTGGCGTTGCTGGCGTCCGTTCTGGGGTCTCAGTGCTCTCCCCACACTGAGTGCCCCACCACTCCCCCTCATGGGCTCCCAGTACTCTAAGGGCATTGTGCTGAAGACTCTCGTCATGCCCAGAAATTTCTAGAAAGAGCCCAGTGGTGGCCCCTGGAAAGATCCACACACAGGCTTCCTGTTTTCTTTCTCTCCGTGCTCCATTCTTACAGCAGTGGAAGTTGTGGACACGTGGCTCTGGCAGCCCATTGGTGACTCAGCCTTGAGGGTGTTCATGGCAGACAGTGGTCAAGGAAGCGCGTCCTGGCAGCCCCAACCACCCAAGTTCCAGGTTCGCCAAAGGAAAGCAGGGAACTTGTGTACCAAGTTAGAAAAAAAAATAAATTGGTATTTTGAGAAATCAGGTTAGGGCCAAGTATGGCAATTGACAGAGTTCAGGCCTGGGAGTGGACTCTTGCCTAGAGACCTGGTTGACAGTAGCTGCTTCCTGTTACTGGAGGAAGTGTCGAGTCAGGACCCTGGATGTTAGGTCCCCTTCCGGGGCAGGCTCATTTTACCCACACAGCAAAGAATGCAGAGAAATTAAAGAATAGAAAAGATTGATAAAGGCATATCGTGCATTCAAGAGTCAGTGTACAGGTGTCCTTGAAGAGTGAACTGCCTTGTCACCAAGACCAGTTTATTCGGAGAAATAAATACTCTGAGCGCTAGGGTGTGGGCATGCTGCAGAGTTGGAGGAATGTTTCTGCTCAAATTCCTTAACTCTGCAGGCATCAGACAAGAGGGTTTTAGTCCTGATTTTTCAGGGATGAAAGATGACCATGATGCTAGAGTGGAAATTTCCTGGAATCAAGGAGGAACCCAGATTTGAACTACTTGGTCGCTTCTAGGGCTGCAGTTGAAACTGTCGTAGACCAAGCGGGTGTGGTGTGGTCATGCAGAGCGGCCACAGTAAGCACACGTGAGAGCAGGATCTGCCCCGAGTGGCCTGTCCTTCCTCTCCTATGCTCTTCCTTCCCACCTGTCCCACATGCCATGAGGGTCTGGTCTGCATGGTTCTAGCCTCTCAGGGTGTTGAACACGTATAACATACTAACTCTCAAGACAGAAACATCATGTGGTTCATGCAGAGAACAGGAGTTGTTTCCAGGAAGGGCTGACCTGTGTCCCAGAAAGTGACTCATTTTTCAGCTCCGCGACTCGGGTCATTCACACAGTGAGCATCCAGGGACCCTTTTCCTGAGTCCTAACTCCGGCGGGGATGTTTCCTTCCTGCCTGCCCAGGCCTGCTGTAGCATTACAGAGCACTTGTCCCCGAGCATCCCAGTCTGGCTTTCTCCCCTACTTGACTCTGCAGAGACTTTGCCACCTTGACTTCTTGTGGTACAACACCCGTACTAAGGCAGAAACAAGCGTTGCTAGCTTCCATGGGGGAATTTGCTGTGGGCAGACAGAGGCAGTGTTGTATCCCGGTGACCCTGTCCTAGACCCCGGCATGTCCCCAGAGGCTGGGGCAGGGCGGAAAACAGGCCTTCAGTCACACCCACCACACTGAAAGCACCCCCTTTTCCCAGGTTCAGTCAGGAAGAGTGAAGGAATTCATTCTAGCTGTGGGGAACAGTGTTATCTATGGGACAGGTTTGCATCCTCGACAGTCCCCCAACCCATGGAGCCATGGTTGGGGAGACAGGTAGGGGCGCTGAAGTAAACTCACCAGCCAACAGTCGCTAAGTCATTGGCTCTTGCTGCTCACAGACTTGGTAGTGGCCCATGGTTGGTGTCCCCTAGCCGGACTCATCCTGAATAGCCTTCAGTGTCCAAGAACACAGGAACCCTGTCAGAAGTGGGTCTCCTTTTAGTCCCTAATCCCAGATAGTTTGCTGGGGTTCTTAATAACCCCATGTTTGTATTACTGCTTCATTTTCCTCTGCAGCCTTTACACACCATCTGAGTCACAATGTAGAACTCAAGAACCTGCTACGCTGAGAAAGAAATCCACGACTGAACCTAGTCAAGAGTATAGATAACCTGTAAATCATTGTTTTGCTCACGGCGCAGTTAGAACTGGCGATCCCAAGGTTTGGTGCACAGGGAGCTGATTTTTGTCTCCCTGTCTGCCTCCATCCCTGTGCCTGGGTCCGTAGAGCTGCCTCAGGAGCCGTTTTAAAAGCAGCTCTTATGAGCCACTAAGCAGAGCACCGCGACTCTCCCGACGCTTCCTCTTTCTGCATAGGCACCTAATTCTGTGTGCTCGCTCTGGTTCCCAGTCCTGACGCAGCTGGCAGAGAGGAGCTGCCACTTCCTAAAGGACCACTCATAAATCAGCGAGATTTTTCTCTTTCTCCATAGTCTGTGCCATCTCATTGAATGCCAACAGGGAGGTTAATTGAAAGAGAGGTGGAGGGAGAAATTAAACAGTTAGAAGCAAACAAAAGTGCGCGATCAAAAGCAAAGACGATTCTTCATTCGTCATCTGAGCATCTTCATAAACCACTCACGGTTTCATAAAGCCATAGGCGTTTTGCTGGTAAAGTAGATTATGAATTTCAACCGTTTCATGAACATGCCTCTCACAGCAAAGCGTTCCTTCCAGATCTTCCTTATCACCATGCTCATCTGCTCCTCCCCTTGTATCTCAGTTAGCAAGTTCGTCTGGAAGTTCTTTTGCCCCAAATGCTCCTTTCTGTCCGGGGCAGGGGGCAGTGACAGTGGCAGGTTGGAAGTGAAGCTAAGAGACTGCCAGGAGTAACTCCTGAGCGTGCAGAACCAGGTCTACGCCCAGAGCATCACCGCGGTGACCCAAAAAAGCCAAAACAAACAAAAAGGGAAGCACTGGGGGATGTTCCTTGAACAGGGTTTTGATTCAAATGAATCCTCTTTCTCCCTTCCTCCTCTGCCCTGGAGCATTTATGATTGTGGAACATCCACAAAGAAAGAAAGAGAGAAGGTGTGTGACTGGACCGTCTCAGAGAAGTGGCAAATATCTTTAAGACTGTCTCATAGGACAGCCCGGGGTGCACAGCCATCCGCTAGCTCTGCCGGGGCCCATCCTGTGTGCGTGACTGTCTAGATTAGGGTCAGACGATTTCAGCATCACCAGGTTCCTTTGTTTTCCATGAGCCAGGAGATCTCTAAAGGTGAGGGCCCAGGAGAAAGTGGAAATGTATTTTAAGTTTAGGGAAGGTGTTTACAAATAACAGTTGGCAAAATGATAATATCTTGCTACTAACAAGACCTTTTCAAAGCTTAATTGCGCATCTTGAGAGCTGAGGTGAATCAAGGTCAAATCTGTGAACTGGGACATCACTTGGCTTGGCTTGATTCAATAAATTCACTGTTAATGTATTTATTTAACCGAGCCAGAAGCTATACCCATGTGGAAACAGCTTGGTTGCTTGGACTCTGACTTTTGTTCTTGCTCAGGAAAAGAGGGAAATCTGTTTGTCTGAAGGGTCTATGGCCAGGCTAATTGACTGTCAAGGTTCATGCCGTAGAAGGCGCTGAGGAACAAGCGTTTGTGGGCAGAATCTGTCTGTTGGGAGTGTGATACTGACCAGGGCAGTGGTGAGTTCTCGGTACCCAAGACTAACAGTCACCAACTAAAGGCTTCCATTAGAACCATGCTTTTGAACATTTGCTGAAATGTTGCCCTAAAACCCATTCCTTCCTTTCTGCAAGCACTGCAGAGAGAGCTGTGAGCTAAGAGGGGTGGGATGAGCAGGATGTGACAGTGATTTGGGAGGATGGGTTTGGGCCATGCCCAGCGATGCTCAGGGGTTCCTCCTGGCTCTGCACTCAGGAATTACATCTGGCGGTGCTTGAGAGACCATACGGGATGCTGGGGATCCAACTCGGATTGATCACGTGCAAGGCAAGTGCCTTCCCACATGACAGTGATTCTTGCTGCCCTCTTGTGACACTTCTCCTGTGAAGATAAAGAAAGTCCCCTTCGTCTGGAGGTGAACGCATTGAGTCCTAGACACTGGTGAGCCCTTTCCCTGGCTCCACGGGTCAACATGGAGCCAGAGGCCATAACACGTTGGTTAGACTATCTGGTTGGAAACTGTATTTAAACCCTAGAACAAGGGGTTTAAATAAATAAAGGAGAGGGGCCAGAGTGATAGCCCAGTGGGTAGGGCGTTTGCCTTGCACACGGCAGGCCTGTACCGGCCAGGGTTCAGTCCCTGGCATCCCATGTGGTCCCCTGAGCACCACCAGGAGTAATTCCTGAGTGCAGAGCCAGGAGAAACCCCTGAGCATCGCCGGCTGTGACCCAAAAAAGCAATAAAGATAGATAGATAGATAGATAGATAGATAGATAGATAGATAGATAGATAGATAGATAGATAGATAGATAGATAGATAGATAGATAGATAGATAGATAGATAGATAGATATAGATAGATAGATACATAGATAGATACATAGAGAGATAGATAGATAGATAGATAGATAGATAGATAGATAGATAGATAGATAGATAGATAGATAGATAGATAGATAGATAGATAGATAGATAGATAGATAGATATAGATACATAGATAGATACATAGATAGATACATAGAGAGAGAGATAGAGAGAGAGAGGAGGAAGCCCTGGTTTGATGCTTGACACCATACAAGGTCCCCCAAAGCACTGCCAAGGCTCACTCCTGAGCATCAAGAACCCTATAAGGTTCCCAAAACCTTGCAAAGGTCACTTCTGAGCACAGAGCCAGAAATAACCAGCAGAGCATTGCCTGGTGTGCACACCCACCCCCATTTAAAATTAAACAAATAGATTTTGGAACAAGCTCCTAGAGATATCTCTGAATCTGCAGTCCCAAAACTTCATAATATCATAGCTTCCTGCCACCTGCCCCTTGAGGTGTTACAGGTGTGGCTGTGGTGCCCAGCTGCTCCACAGTGACAGTCAGGAGACAGGCTTGTCTACACCCAGGGCTCTGCCCCATGGGTCCTGGATGGTTGATGGTCTGACATAGAAAAAGCCTGGGTCCCCTGGGATGAACCCAGAGCCACAGCAGAGCCTGGCAAGCCACCCATGATGAATTCATTATGCCAAAATTAGTAGCAGTAGTGGACCTCATTCCCAAGGAATGGAAATGTTACTGGTGCCCGTTTGAGAAAATCAATGAACAATGGGAAGACAAGTGATACAAGTGAAGTGATTATCGCTTGCAGTGGAGCCCCTGTTTGTTCTTTCTGTTGCTTGGGCAGGTTGGAAGCAAGGTCTGAATTCTTTTCAGAAGTTGGCGTCTCCTGAGTGCGTACTTACCTGAGGGTCCCTTTTGATCCCGTGCAGTCCGAGAATTTCTCCAACATTGAACATGAAGGTTTTATTTGGGCAATGATCAGCTTGAACCCTACGGTCCCCTTTGTATTCTCGGTTTTATTTCCCTTTTCTCGTGCCATTCAAAAATAGACATCAGTGGGACTTTGTCAGCAGTTAAGATTTTTGTGAGTTTCAGGAAACTGACTTTTCTTCCCTCTTATTTGTTGATGAAATCATTTCTTTGTCCATTAAATATGTCTCATGCGCCGTGTTCTCCGGAAAACTGGGGTCACAGCATGAAGAAAGCTTGAGAGTTGACCTAAAAAGCGATGTTTTCAGATCATCTGGGATGTATTCACTGTAACTGTGTCTGAACTGTTCTTACCTCAGTTGGGATTTTTTTTTTTTGTTTTCGGATGTAAAATGACTCTCATAACGCTTGTCATATGCAATTTAAAGCAGTTCCCTCGCACTGAAGAGCTTTTGAACTTGAATCCTTCTTTCACCATTTACTTGGTGCTTCAAGGGGCAAGTCTGACCTTCTCTCCTGTGTGATATCAGATTCCTCAGAGGTTTCTTAGAATCAAGTGATTCACAGCATGGAAATCACTTACTCAGATACCCAGCAAAAGAGTGACCTGCCAGTTAGTTTGGTTATTAAGTTTAAATGAGCCAGACGGCCAGTGTTGTAGAATTGAAACTGAAGTTAAAAAATCAGGTCGGGGGAAGGGAAAAGGAAAAGAGGCCAGGGAGCTGGGAGAGCAAACCCAAATCACAACCCACGAATCTGCTTTAGAGTTTAGCAAAATTTCCATTTCATTTGCAATAAAATGGAACTTGTCCCCCACAGCTGTGCCTTAAAAGCTGCTTGGGTTGGGGTTAGAGAAATGAGAGAGAAAGGGAGAGAGGGAAAGAAGAAGAGAGGGACACACAGAGAGAGAGAGAGGTAAAGGAGAGAGAGAGGGGGAGAGGAGAGAGAGAGGGTGAGGAGAGAGAGAGGGAGAGGGGAGAGAGAGAGGGGGAGGGGAGCGAGGGGAGAGGGAGAGGAGAGAGAGGGGAGAGAGGGAGAAGAGGTGGCACTTGTAATCTATTCTTCCACCAAGGTGTCAAACACCAAGTTGTCTATTGAGCTACATTGTACTGAAAGTACATTGATTTTCATGTACTTTCAGGCAATTCAAATGGAAATTTGGCCTAGGGGAAATCCTAATTCCTTTAAGCTACAAAAGACCAGCTATTTGTTTTTATTCTAATTCTTCAGTACATTGGGAAACACGATCATTAATGATCACAGAGACACGCTTTGTGTGTTCAGACCAAACCTAGACAGCCAGTTCTTTGCAGGCTTCCTGAAGTACCAGGGCTGCTCTGGGCTTTGAGAGACCAAAGATCAGGAATTGAAAATTAAATACATTCTGCTGAACAAAGTGTCGGGGCGGGGTAATGAGAAAGCCAAGCACCAGCAAGTGTGGACAAGACCTTCATGTGGGTCTTATCTCCAGATAATGAAGAGAGAATATTATTTGTCACTAATTTTATTTTTTCAAGATGACAAGTGAAAAGAAACAGGATTGCTCGGATAAATTCTGCATTTATGTTTCAAACCAATGGACTTAGGAACTCATATCATGTTCCCATATTGGTAATCTTATTTCTTTTTTTTTTTTTAATTTTTGTGTGGGAACCACACCCGGCAATGCTCCAGGTTTACTCCTGGCTCTGCACTCAGGAATTAGTCCTGGTAGTGGACCTTATGGGATGCTGGGATAGAACCTGGTCAAACACAGGCACCTCTCCTCTGCACTAGCTCTCCGGCCCAGCGGTAGTCTTATTCCTAATAACACAGAGTCTGGGACATTTAAAGAAGACTCCGTAAATGCCTTGGTTCCGACTATTTTCCCTCCTGGGGAAAAATAAAAGTATGTAGCATGCCGTGGTTTTCATGCGAATAACTGCTCAGAAAGGTGTTGGGCCTCTGCGTCAGTCAGTGGGAGGTAAGAGTTCAAAAATGGGTCTCCGGGTCTACCTATCTTGGTCCTTACCTGGCAGACAAAGTTTCCCGGGTAAAGGCCTCGGGAGATAAACACCGCTCTGGCTCTTTCCAAGATCTTGCAGAGTGGAGGGAGGTTATGGCATCCTGGGTTGATATAAGTCAAATTCGCACTCACTGAAGGTCCTGGCCTTCTCCATCCATCTGGATCTGGATGTGGCTCACCACCATGTCACCATGGAGGAGGGCAACACCAAATCCAGGCCCTGGGGAGGGTGGCCCTAGGGTACCTGGGGACTGTAGGAGGGTGGCCCCAGGGTATCTGGGGACTGGGGAGGGTGGCACCAGGGTACCTGGGCACTGGGGGTGGCACCACAGTCCCAGGCACTGTGAGGTCTCTGATGGGAGACAGCAGTGTACCATATTACATTTCTATTTATTGGATGTATTTCTATTCATTTCTATTTATTGGATGTATTTCTATTCATTTCTATTTATTGGATGTATTTCTATTCATTTCTATTTATTGGATGTATTTATGAGGTGTGAAATCCTCCTTGTCCATGGCTGTTACTGCTCGCCAGCAGGAATGTTTCTGCCCCCACTGAGCCCTTCTCCGGTGACCGGAGAGCACCAGGTCAGAGATGATGTGTGAATGGGAATTTCTCCTGGGGAGCCCCGGAAGCGAAGCAGTAAACAGAGGGAAGCGGGTGGGAAATGGAGGAAATGAGCGAGTCTGGGGAAACCATCTTGTCATCGGCCAGGTTGTAAAATGCTTAATCAGAACTACCCCCCCCCCCGCCCCCGTCAGAAATATACTCAAAACTGGAACTTAGACCGTTTTTACCTTGTTGCAATTTTCTCCTTTAGGTGACTCTTTCTCTGGACACAACCTAGCGGAACTTCAGTATTTTTAGGCAAAACCCCATAGAAGTACTGCCAAACTGAGCTCCCCGCATGTGAAAGGCACATTTTCTTCCTCCCTTTATCACCACAACCGTAAGAACATGCCAGAAAAAGAAAGATTCCTTGCTTAGATGACATGAGGAGTTGATATGTTAACGTAAAGCTCATGACACTGCTCTGCGATGGCAACGACAGCGCGGTGGAGACTGTGATCATCCAGAGATCACTGAAGATTCAGTTATTACACAATAAAGTCACTCCGCATCTGACAGTAATGCAAATACATTTACATGGCATTTCCTAATAACAAGGTTTGAAGCCAAATAGAACTTGCCTGAACTCTCAATAATGAAAACCATGCTACACAATAATATTGGATAAAGACCGAATTATCTTTCTCACCTCTCTGTAGAAAATATTTTAAAATCATTATCTTAGGATGATGAAATCAAAGAGTAAATATATTTATATAAAGCATCCCAATATAGAGAAACAGAGAAAAAATGTGTATCTGAGACAAGTCATCCACTTTTTAAAATGTATCATTTTCCTAGTATTTGTTATTTCATCAGCTTTAAAATTCAAGCTTGTTACCATTTCTTTTCCTTTTATTAAAAAGTAAAAATTTTATTCCTAATGTCATGTTCAGAACTTGGTACTTTCTAGAAAGGACCTCCAGGGATAGTTTCTAATCCCACAAAAGCTGGCTCTGTCTCTGTTCCATCACTTCCTTTGCCTTAACCAGGATCTGTCTTCATTCATTTACTCTAACTCTGCCGCCGTCTTGCGGAAATCACTTCCGTTTTCACTCTGCTCCTATTTCTCCACCTAGAAAGCAGGAATGAAAGCTTAATTACCTCCATGTAGTTGAGTGCATATGAAATGACTTCAAACATGTGGATGAGTGGGCCGGAGCGATATTCCAGCTGGTAGGGCATTTGCCTTGCATGCAGCCAACCGGGTTCGATCCCTGGCATCCCATATGGTCCCCGAGCACTGTCAGGAGTAATTCCTGAGTGCAGAGCCAGGAGTAACCCCTGAGCATCTCAGGGTGTGACCCAAAAAGAAAAAGAAAAAAATGTAGAAGAGCATGAAGTCATATTGAAAACAAAGTATCACTGTATCACTGTCTTCCCGTTCATCATCCATTTGCTCTAGCGGGCACCAGTTACATCTCCATATGTCCTGTCTCATGCTAGTAGAGCCCAAGGGCATCTGCTTGCTCCAGGAACATAAAGAGCCTCAACCCATTCCATCAGGTCATGGGAATGAGGTCTATAATTGTTAAAAACATTAACAATTGGGGCCGGAGCGATAGCCCAGCAGGTAGGGTGTTTGCTTTGCACGCAGCCAGCCTCTGCCGGCCTGGATTCGATCCCTGGCATCCCATATGGTCCCCCCGAGCACTGCCAGGAGTGATTCCTGAGTGCAGAGCCAGGAGAAACCCCTGAGCATTGCCGGGTGTGACCCAAAAAGGCAAAAAAAAAAAATTAACAATTAAAAATTGAAAACAAAGTAACTACCAGAAATGTATTCAGTAGGGTTACCAGAGTAAGTGTGAAATGATGCTTGAGTATTTGGATGGTGAAGGTGACTGAGAATAATCCTTTCCTGCTGTGCTTTGCCTTTAGACACAGGAAAGAGTCACCAGAAATTTCAAGCCCTTGAAACTGGCAGGGTTCTGGGGGTTCGGGGGAGGGGCGGGTGCAGCAGGTAGGGTGATACCTTGTACACATCTGACAGCGAGGTCCAACCCCAGACACTTCATGTGGCTCCCTAAGACCACCAGGAGTGATCCCTGAGCACAGAGTGAGGAATAAATCCTGAGCACCACTGGCTGTGTCCCAGAAAACAAAACAAACGAAAAGAAATTGACGAGCTCCTTTCCTGACTGTTTTGTTATCCATGGGGAGAACCGGAGGGAGGGACCCTCAAACAGCCAAAGTCACCATGAGCTTCATGTCCTGGAATCCCCTTGCGCCCTGCCCTTCCTTCACACTCTTCTGCTCCTTAAGAAGCTAAGCGCGAGTTGAAATGAATCAGCGGAACTCCAGAGGGTCATTTCAGTGACGCTGTTTTATTCCGAAATGTTAGATGGGTTTTCTCTGAGCTAGAAATTGGGCATTTTTTAGGATGTATAAAATTAAGTTCTGAAAGTTAGTAACTGCTGGAGTGTGTGTGTGTGAGTGAATCAATGGAGTATTTCTTTGTTTGGGGGAGCAGGGCATACCAAGCAGCGCTTAGGGCTTATTCCTGGATCTGGGCTCAAGGATCACTTCTGGCGGGGCTCAGGGGACCATATGGGGTAACTGGGATCGAGCTTGGGTCGGACGCGCACAGGACAAGTGCCCTCCCCAGCGTACTGTTGCTCCAGCTGCTGGATACGATTTTTTTCTTTTTTGGGGGACGGGGGGGTCACACCCGCATTGCTCAGGGGTTTCTCCTGGCTCTGCACTCAGGAATTACTCCTGGTGGTGCTCGGGGGACCATATGGGATGCCGGGATCGAACCCGGCCGGCATGGGCCAGCCGCATGCAAGGCAAACGCCCTACCCACAGGGCTGTCGCTCCGGCCCCAACTGCTAGATACGATTTTAACATGTGTTTTTCCATGGAAGTGATTGACCTCGAAGAATGAGAATTTTGAGTCTTTTTGAAGAAATGCACTTCTAACACTTGACAAGTTCTACACCACAGTGACGGTTTGTAGAGGGGAGGCGGCTAGCGGTAGAGCACCAGCATGGGCTGTCTGAAGCCCTGGGACCCATGCCCAGTACCACAGACTGAAATCCTTCACCCCTGTTCACATCCTTGGGGACAGATTGAGTCCCTGATCACCACTGAGGTGTTTTCCAGCTCCCTGCGGGGTCTTTGGGCTTCGAGACAAGGTGTTCAGGAGAAATGGAGGCTGAGGTTTTTTTTCAGCTCCCTGCGGGGTCTTTGGGCTTCGAGACAAGATGTTCAGGAGAAATGGAGGCTGAGGTTTTTTCCAGCTCCCCCGCGGGGTCTTTGGGCTTCGAGACAAGGTGTTCAGGAGAAATGGAGGCTGAGTCCGCTTCCCAGGTCTCTGGAAGGAGCAGCACGTTGGCAAATGTGCCGATTTGCATTGTTCTCACAAAGACGTCATCTTTTCAGCCGCGATAGCCCAGAGACCCAACTTCCTCTCAACTCAGTGTTTTCCTAACTCAGTTACTCTTTGTAAGTTCCTCAAAATAATTTGCTGGGTACATGCTCTGTGTCTTAGGAGAATGACTTATAGATTATGTTATTATCCCAGACATATTTTGAATTTGCTCATTTAAATTACAGTGGCTTATGCCATGGTAGATTTTTTTTAAATAGGCACCTCTAAAATGTCTAGAATTACTCTTTTTCGTTTGTGAAGTCTCATTTCTGATGTGAAATCCTTTTTAAAAAATTTTTTGAACAGTTTATCAAGACTCATGATATCTGAATAAAAGCCAATTTGGGCATCTGTCAAATAGGTACGATACTGTTTTATTAAAAGCCCGCGACTGTTCCTTTTTACTGAGACGCTATAGGGTTTCTTTCTCAATTTGGGATACCTCATTGATTTTCATCTTTTTAAATATCACTTAAGATGCTATTTCTGCCAAAACCTAGTATATAGGAGGGTTTAAAGCTCAATTGACTGGAGATACAATTTAACCAGAAATAAAGATGGAAAAAATGCTGCTTTCAGTTTTTGTGAAGTTTATCGTGTGCCTTTTATTGAGAAGGTTAGATACAAGGCTGGGGGCAGTGCAGCCGGGTGCAAGAAATAACGCTGTGTTACAGTATCAGCAAGGAAGTGGAGGAGTCTAATGAGTGCTAGATTATAAATATAACTTATTTGTCCCAAAACAAAAGTCAGGAAGCTCTAGGGCACCGCCAGCTGCACAGGGAGGGTTAATGGAGATTCCAGGTAATTTTCCGTGTGTCTCTAATAGAAACAGCAAGTAGGGTGGTGGGTGTTCACTTTCACCAAAGGGGAAGAGTCTGACTCTGTTTTACAGAATAGAATTATGCCTTCCCATAGTGCTAAGCCAGAGCCTTTTAAGGGCCCATTTCTCTTGAGGTTTTGTTTTGTTTTGTTTTGTTTTGTTTTTACAATAACCCTTTTTCATCTCAAAAGAGTTCTTTCTGGGCCATAGAGATATAGACAAAGGTTAAAGCACATGCCTTGCACACAGCTGACCCTGGTTTGATCCCTAGACCATATGTGGTCCCTCAGCACCACCAGGAGTGATCCCTGGGCAGAGAAAGTCAAGAGTAAACCCATAGCACCCAGGGAAGGCCCATGCAAACAGTTCTTTTCACCTTCCTGGTTTGGTTTTATTTTATTATTTTTTATTTGGGGGCCACACTGGCAGTGCTGACGGTGAACTCCTGGCTCTGAGCTCAGGGATTACTCCTGGTGGTGCTCACAGCTTACTCCTGGCTCTGAGCTGGGGGAGCACTCCTTGCAGTAGCAGAAGACCATCTGGAGTGCTGGGTATTGAATCCGGGTCAGCCTGCAAGACAAGTGCCTGACCTTCTCCCTTCCTGTTTTTCAAACTCAACTTTGATTACAGGGTCAGTCTATACAGAAGTCATGGCTGGGTTCCTCTTTTTCCTAATTTTCCTGGGGGCTGAGTTGTGGCATTGCATCACATGCCAGGGATTGAGATGGCATTGCCACATGACAGCCCTTCACCCTGTCTCTGGTCTCTGCAGCTTCCCTTTTGCTATTTAACCACAAGTGTCATTGAATGGTGGGAGATGATGAGAGCCCATCTTTGCCCATCACTCCTGCCCCTACTCCTGGCCCTGGCCTCTCGCTGAGCACTTCTTCAGTGAAGTTGGAAAACAGCTGTCTGAAGGATGCCTATTGTTTCTGATAGTGTAACAGACATATGCCTCAGATAAATTAAGGAGTAGTCAAAGGAAGTCCATAAATATGAATACTCTGCCAGCTGTGACTCCATGAAGCCCTGTTGGAATGAAATTAGTAAATAATTATGTTGATGGGGAATCCACTCTATCCAAATACAATATAAAGCCTTTCTTTAACAACAGAGCTTCCCTTTTTTTTCTATATACTAAATTCATGAGTTTTTTTAAGAGTAATCTACATTGCAGATTGGCCAATTTGCATGAAAACTACCCCTTCTTGTTCTGATTTGTCAACACCTCCCTGTTTTTTGGAAGAAGTCTTTAACATTAAGCATGGGTGGGTAAGACCATCTGCTTCCGAGTTTGCCTGTAGCCCCAGCACTTAACGCATGAGACAGGTTACAGCTGTTTAGTTGTTACGGTGCTGAATGATTATCTTTCTATCCAGAATTAATATTTATATATGTATGCATAGAAAGCATGTGGTTAAACATAAGTGATCTAATTGTGAAATAATGGCATTAGGTATTCATTAATTAATCCCGTATGAACAATCAAGTGTAAAATAAAGCCTTTCACATACACTGCAAATAGTGATTGTTATGTTTGTGAGCGAACCTTTCCAGATGCATTGGGATGATATATAAGGCAGAAAAACACGTTAGAGCTGCCAGAAAGCAAATAGAAGGAGCTGGAGCAATAGTACAGTGAATAGGGCACTTGCCTTGCATGTGACCAACCCTAGTTCAATTCCTGACATCCCATATAGTCCCCTGAGCACCGCCAGAAGTGATTTCTGAGAGCAGAGCCAGGAATACCAGGAATAACCCCTCAGCATCTCTAGGTATACCACCCCTATCCCCCCAAAAAAAAAACCCTACAATTAAAAAAAGGGTGAAGAGAATGTGCTGAAAAGATAGTATAGTAGGTAGGGTGATTGCCTTGACTGCGACCAACCTGGGTTCAATCCCCAACACCACATATGGTTCCCAAGCCCACCAGGAATGATCCCCGAGCACTGTTAGGTGAATCCTCCCCTAAAAAAAGCCAAGAGAAGGTCTAGAGAGATGGCACATATCTTGCCTAGAGCACAACCAGCCCGAGTTTTACCCCCAGTACCCCCGTGGTCTCCTGGGCCCTGCCAGGAGTGATCTCTGGACTCAGAGCAAGGGGTAAGCCCTGAGTACCACCGGGTGTGGTTCCCCCAAAAAAAAACTGTAGTTATTGCAAATATCCTCATTCTTTTCCTGCTTCCAAGAACATTCTCCTCTGAGAATGAGGTGAATTCTGGTTGGTCAACAATCCCAACCTGGCACCCACGGCACCCACTGCCAGCCTCGGGAAACCTGTTTCACAGGGGAGCAGATTTTTGGGTGTCCTTAGAAACGACGCAACTTATATCTCTCTGCTGCACATGGTGCAATAAATACCCTATCACATCTGCTCAGTGCCTTTCGAAGACTAGAATGAAAAAATTTTAGCACAGTTGCAATAGAACAAGAGATATACATATGTAAAATGTGATATTTTTAAGTACCTAGATTTCCTGGACTCTACTGAAAAAAGTTACTAGTATTTCCAAATTTATGAGCCAGTGGCATGGGCTATGTACATAGGTGTTTGTTAAAAGTATTAATTTGGTGCCAGAGCAATAGTACAGCGGGGAGGGTGTTTGCCTTGCACACAGCCAAAGCAGGTTCAATCTCTGGCATCTCATAAGGACCCCTGAGCACCACTGGGAGTAACCTCTGAGCATTACTGGATATGACTCGTAAAGTCAAATAATAATAATAATAATAATAATAATAAGTATCAATTTGCCTTGCTCAAGCTAAATGGCTTATAAGAGAGCACAAGATATAGAAGAGGTTGCACCTTGATTCTAAACTATTGATCAGAATTTGATGTTATCCAAATCCACTAGCAGAGAGTTTATGTGTGATGAGAATGGAACTTCCAGACCCCAAAATGCCCACCCTGGGAATGAGCCCGTTCACATCAAGAATGTTGGTGGAGGGATGGGTGCTGGAACACTGTATGACTAAAATCCAAACATGAAGATCTTTGTAATTGTATATTTCACGGTGGTATAATAAAATTTTTTAAATGTTTTTAAAAAGAAAATTTGCTCCCATCACAAATATTATGTCTGGAGGGAATGAAATTTGAGGGGGCTTATCCCGGCATTATAGGGGCCCAGTAGACACCATGGCCTATGAAAACAAATCATTCACAGTCCCCAGACTCTTTGGTTGAAATCAGAATTCTTCCTTTCTTCATCATCTATCCCAAGATACCAGTTACTTCATGACCTTACCCTTCCCAACTCTCTTTTACTACAAGTCTTTATCCTGGAATCAGTCAGGAATTTCCTGGAATCACTCAGAAATTACTTCTGACCATGCTTGAGGGACCATAGGAGATGCCGGGATCGAACCCGGTCGGCCATTGCCAGACAACCGCTCTACCCTCTGTGCTATCGCCCCAGCTCTTTATTACTGAGAGTAACAGTGAGTTTCGACTCTGTGCTAAGCCACAGTGCAAAATGCTCAGCATTTACTGTATGCTTTTGATCCTCGCAACAACTTTATCGTAGAAACCAGTAAAATCTCCATGGAAAGGAGATAATTTCTCCCTTCTCTGGAGACCGAGAGAAGTTACATAATTTTTTCTGTGGAACTAGAACTCGTCGGCCCCCTGTGCGCCATTCCCAAATTATTCATGCTTATTCCCACCAGACCATCCTAAATCACGTGGGTTTCATTTCATTTTGAGTCAAACAACCCGGTGTTGTTCCAGGGAACTTGTGCTGAGAATTGGGCTCAGGAATCCTGCATGCAAAACCTGGGTTTCAAGCCTTTGCACCATCTTCCTGGCCCTGCTGAATTTCTTTCTTTTAATCGGTTTGATTGCCTTACCATTGATATCATGATACTGTAAAATTTCTGGAGCTTGACTTCCCACATCTGTGTGTTTGTTGGGGGCCCACACTCGCCCGCGCTGTAATCCAACCCCCATTGCCGTCAGGGCTCCCTGTTTCTTTCTTCCTCGTGGCCTCCTGTTTTCCACAGCTTTTGCCAAACCTTAAGCTTTGGCTTCATTCTGTTTTGCTAGTTCACTTGCTTTAGTTATTTATATTTCACATAGGAGTGACACGGTCTGCTCGTGGGCTTTCGCTTAACGTATTTCACTCAGCATCGTCACCAGGTTCCACGCGTGCGCCCCCCCGAAAGCCACATTTCATCTGTTGTAATCCCCTACCTATGTCCTGTTGAGTGTGCTGACCACCACTTTATGGCGCCTTCCGTGGACAGGCTGTGGTTCGTTCTGTGTTTTGGCTCCTATAAAAACTGCTGCCAGCAAGAGGGGGCCCAAACATTCCTTTGAATTATCCTTTGGACGCAAGCCTAGGAGTGTTATTGCTGGATCATAAAATGGAATTTCCACTTTCATTTGACTAAGCGACCTCCGTGGAGGCGGCAACAGCTACATTCCCATCCACAGTGCCCTGGACTTCCTTCTGCTTCACACCATCACTGACACTTGTTTATTTGCGTGTCAGTCTATTGAGACAGGGCCTTCTTACCGGTATCGGATACTCGGGCTTCTTCCAAGCTCTCTCCTAATGAGGTAATATTGAGTATATTTTCGTACTTGTGAATCTTCAGAGAGGCATCTTCAGAGAAGAGTCAATTCAGGTATCTTGGCTTTTTCTATTAGTATTATTAAATCACCTTGAGATACAGTTACAGAGTTTTCATGACTGGGTTTCAGTCATACAGTGTTCCAGCACCCATCTCTTCACCAGTGTCCACTTCCCACCACCCTTGTCCCCAGGTTCCCTCCCCGTCCATCCCCATCTCGTTTGCCTCCATAGCCAGTACTTTCCTTCTCTCTCTCTCTCTCTCTCTCTCTCTCTCTCTCTCTCTCTCTCTCTCTCTCTCTTCTCTCTCTCTCTCTCTCCCTCCCACCCCCTTTAGGAATTCTGGTTTGCAGTAGCTTATCACGTATATTCCTTACCTACTTTCAGCACTCAGAGCACTCAGTTCTTGTCCAGAGTGATTATATCCAACTATCAGTATCACAGTGGTCCCTTCCCTATCTGTTTTGGTTAGTTTTCATTTGGTTGCTTTATTGCTATTGTTGAGTTCTATGTGCTCTTTCATGTATTACGTATATCAGCCCCTTTATCTTTCTCCAATTATAGTTTTTCTTTTTTTTTTTTTTTTTTGCTTTGTCCTAATTTTTTTCATGGTGTACCAGCTCTTTGGTTGCTTGTCTTCCCAACTCTTTCTTTGCTTTGTTTCCCTTGCCCATGATAGCTGAGTCTCTGAGCTCAATGTCTTTTTTGGGGAGTGATAGTACAAAGGGTAGGACGCTTGCCTGCATGAAGCCTACTGGGGTTGAATTCCTGGCATCCAAATGGGTCTCCAAATAGGTCTCTGAGTCAAAGTGTATGGGCGAGAGTACAGTGAGTAGGGTGTTTGCCTTGCACGCAGCCTACTGGGGTTGGATTCCTGGCATCCCATATGGTGCTTTGAGCCTATAAGTAGTGATCCCAGAGCTCAGAGCTAGAAATAAGCCCTGAGCACTGCTAGGTAGGGCCCAAAAAATCGAATGAAAAAAAGCCTAGGAGCATATCACCCATTTTTCTTACAGCTTATAGTTTCAGTCCTTATGCTTAAGTCTTTAAGTTTTAGTTGATTTTCACGTATGGTGGCAAATATGATCTCACTCCTTCCTCCCCACTCCCTCCTTTCCTTCCTTCCTCTATTAGGTTCTTTCATGTTTCTTTAATAGTGGCTGTAATTTTGTCTTGTCCATTTCTGAATCCTCTAATTAGTGTTTGGGGTTTTTTATTCTTAGTGAGTCAATACAGGGGATGATCATTTTTGTTTGTCTCAAAGCACCTTGCCCTGATTTCATAGCCCTTCATTTTAATTCTTTAGTTTCTGTTATTTTGTTCCTTCTACTGGGTTTTGGCTTCGTTTGATCTGATTTTCCAGTTCCTGTCGCCATCTTGCTTGATGGTCTGAGACCTTCCTTCCCCACCCATGTGGCCCTGTCCAAGCGGAGACCCCTCCACCTCTTCATTTCAGCCAAAAATCTGCAGACTTTATTTTTCCTTTGATCCTTTTGCTCACCCAAGAAGTATTCAAACACATGCTGTTTAGCCGCCACATTTATATTTTTTTCCAGTTTTCTTTTTTGTGGTCAATTTCTAACTTCAAACTATTGTGGTCAAAAAATGCTTGGGGTGATTTTTTTTTCTGTCTGCCAACATGCAGTCTATCCTTATTGAAGTAGAATGTGCAATCGAGAAGAGCGTGTGTACTTCTTTTTTTGGGGGTTGGGACATTTTGAATGTCCCTTTTACACCCATCGGATCAATTAGTTGAAAGCTGATATATCACTTGTATCACTTGTTTCCTGTTGTTCATCGATGTGCTCAAGCGGGTGCCAGTAATGGCTCCATTTGCTGGGAATGATGTCCATTATTATTACTGTTTTTGGTATATCAAATACACCAGGGTAGCTTGCCAGGCTCTGCTATACACACATTATATTTAATATACATGCATGTAATTATATTATGTACATGGTATTATATATAAAATCTAAATATGTAAATGTTTGTATGTGTACACATATATTGTTATATAAGGAAGTTATTTTTTAACTTCCTGTGTATATGGTCTATCTTTTGTTGGTGTTCATAGGTTGAAGTCCTCTCTATGACTGTTATTGTCTAAATTTTGCTCAGTTTCTCTTGACAGCAGAGAGAAGCTTTTACCTTGGAGACTGTCAATCCATCATTCCACTATCTCCAAGACTGTAGAGTTTCTGCAGAGAATTTTGATGATAACCTTGTCAGGTTGCCTTTGTATGTTGCATGTTTTCTCTAGCAGGCATTAATATTTTTTTAATTTTATTTATTTATTTATTTTTGCTTTTTGGGTCACACCCGGCAATGCTTAGGGGTTTCTCCTGGCTCTGCACTCAGGAATTACTCCTGGCGTTGCTCGGGGGGGGGGGGGGTGGGACCGGCTTGGGCCAGCCACGCGTAAGGCAAACGCCCTACCCGCTGAGCTATCGCCTCCGGTCCAAGGCATTAATATTTTTTATTGGCAATGTTTGATAGTTGCATAAGTACATGTTCTAGTGTAGTTTTGTTATTTTTCTTGTTGTTTTAGCATTTACATTTGAGTGTGCCATAGGCTTCCTGGTGTTTTGTGTATAGTTTGTTCTCCCCTTAGATGTCAGCAGTTTCCAGTTTTGTTTCTTTGACTAGAAAGAAAAGAAATTCTAGTTTCTTCTCTTTTTGCTTCATCTTTCAGAATTCCTATGATCCTCTTTCCTCTTCTTGATAGACTCCTAACTGTAGGGCAAGTTTCTGTAGCCAGAGACTGTACCAGAACGCTGCCCTCCCGGATCAACAAGAAGGTGTGTGGGGTGCTGGCGGTAGGGGTGTTGCCTGACAGTGTGACTGCTAAAATTGGAGTTCAGAGACTACATAGAAGCAGCTACATGCCAATGTCTGTGCTTAGCGGCGACACTTGCTGGAATCCTAAAAATTCGGTGTCTCACCTCCGGTCCTCACCTCCGAGTCTGTCCCTCCCCTGCTCCGTCTGCTGCCCACATACCTGTATCTCCCTGCTTTGCTGAGCTTGTGGCTGGAGCTCTAACACCCCCTATTAGGTCAACACCGTAAGTTTCACCTGCTGGTGAGGCCAGGTACAACTTGCATGAGTGATGCCTGGTTTCAGGGGAGACTTTTCCCCCATGCAGGTTTTCCCTGATAGATGGCTTCCCTAAAGCCATGCTTTATGCTCTTCCTCCCACTCGCATGTATGTGTAGAGTGAGGTTGGGGGGGTGGGGGAGGAAATGACTATGATAAATATATATCTATTACCAGCAATTGAAATGTCATAGAAATAGACCATGTTGTAATGCACTGTCAGTGACGTTGGTGTGGTGAATTGTCACCTTTTCAGTCGGGAATATTTGAATCACGCTGATGGTAGGACCCAATGTTTGCCAAAACAAGTTTCACTCATGTTGCAACTGAAAACTGCTTAGGTAAAGTTGCTTCATACTATAAAGGACTTAAGGAAACTATCGACTTTGGGTTGAGAATTCTACACAATGCCTTCCAAATACTTTTATTTTGTTTTCTGTCAGCTGAAGTTAAAGGACTGCAGTGTACAGACACTGTCCGCTGAAGTGGAAGCAGGTAAATGACTTACATAATCCGCGTTGTCTCGGGAAGTGAAACTCAGACATGTGTTGCCCAAAACACAAATAGTGAACATATGAGCGCATCGCACCCACACATCGCACCCCACACATAAAGAAAACTTTTACCTTTGAAAAGAGCCGTTTGTCTCGGACTTTTCCAAATATATTTGGAAAAGTATAAAATGTAAAATAGTTTATATTAGGTGAATTATAAGGATTATTCAACTTTGCTAATTGTTCCTGTTTTTTTTTTATTTGTCCATTTGGGGGACATACCCAGCAGTGCTCAGGGCTTACTTCTGGCCCTGCACTCAGGGATTACTCCTCGCCATGTTCAGAGGATCATATAGGATGTCAGAAATCAAATCTGGCTTGGCCGTGTACAAGGCAGGCACCCCTACCCACTGTACTATTGCTGCCCTTTTCCTGACATTTTTTAAGAAAATGTCAGGAGGTCTGGAACGATAGTACAGTGGGCAGGGCACTTGCATTGCCCAGGGAAGACTGGGTTCAATCCCGACATCCCATATGGTCCCTTGAGCCCCTGCCAGGAGCGATCCCTAAACAGGAGCAGGGAGTAATCCCTGAGCCCTGCCAGGTATGTCTGTAAAACAGGAAGGAAGGGAGGGAGGGAGGGCTGGGAGAGAGGGGAGAAGCTCAGTATATTTCACTTATTTACTAGTTAGTATTCGTTTTTATTAGATACTAAATTTCATAAGTAGACTAAAGTCATGCTTATGGGAATTGATGCTCATTAATATTAAGCAGAGATGAGTATATCCACTTGTTTCTTCTTGCCTTTGGATTTGTTAATATATATAGAATCCGCTCTCGATGCTGTGATAAGCAAGTTCACCATATCAGAATCTTCAAGATTCGACTCAAATATTCACTTACTGTACACAGTACTTGAGCTCATGTTTTTCTTAGTGCTCCACATTGTGTGTGGGCCCGAGAGATAGAGTCACAGGTACAGCACATGTTGTGTGCAAAAGTAACCCCACCCTGGGGACCCCTAGCCCCACTGGGAGTGACTCCCACCTCCTAGCATAGAACTTGGGTAGCCCCCCAAGCAGTATTTGGTTTTGTTACCAAATGACAAATAATAATAATAAGTATCAATAATACTTACTATTAAAATAATAATAACTAAAAATAATAATAAGTATCAATTTTTACCTGAAGAGTTTCGTTCCCAGCTAAGGCTAGTAAAATCTCTATCAATTCCTAGGATAATGCGTTTGGGCTTCTGTCATTGAACTCAAGCATGGAGTAGAGACGAGAGTTTCTGTGTCACTAGCAGGTTTGGTATGTGGCCAGGGGATGTGTCACTCCTGACAGCCACCACGCACCACGTGTGTCTGCCATTGAAAGAGGCCTCTTTCTTCCTGCCCTCTCTGTGCATGTGGTCTCCATAAAGTCTGAAATGCTGGAAGAAATGCCAGATTCATTCCTACCACTCATCTGTACGAAGCTCTGTAGGCTATAAATGCCTCTTATTTCAAAACACCTTTACTTTAGGATGTAGATTGGAGGGGTGTAGGAAGGTGGCTGGTGGAACTCTGGGAAAAATATTATTTCACTCTCTGGGAATGTTTTGCCGTAAATAATAATTCAAACTGAAATATGGTATTTTGCCTGGATAGGTACATACAAGAAGCAATCAATTTCTTCAGATACTTCCAAAACTTGAAAAAGAACAAATATATACATTTAAACAATTTATTTTAAGCAGGTTTTAAAAAAGTGTTGCCAACATTGGGGGGTGTCAGAAATTCCCCAAGGCCCGTATAAACCCATGCCTACACACAAAACCGATTTTTTCTTAACTGGCACAGCCTCTCTCATTTGAATTCAGTCACGTCTCGCAAATAAGATAAAATATTTGCAAGGTTTTTATCCTGGATCTTCTAACGTGTTCTGTAGTGAGGGAGAACCTGTTTCCAAAGCCTGAGTAAATTGTTTTACGGTGTTTAAAGTGATGTGTCTGTCCTGGCCCTATATGACAGAGAAATCAGTGATAGAACAGTAGAGTGAGGACCAATTAGGGACCATCAAATCAATGTGTATGTAGCGGCTGATTGAGACAGTTGCTGATTGGAATAAATGGATTTAATATGTACATATTTGCAGACTGTAGCTTTCCTGTCATGCTCCAAGAGCTAGGAAATGAATAATCTAAGAGTGATACCTACTTATAACTTTAATGAGATACTAATGCTGGCCATTTTTTAAAGTTGGTGTTGTAAAGTGTTCTAAAACCCACAATGCTAAAAAAAAACTCAGCCCTCCCGCCCCAGGACTTTGGCGGCATGGCCATCTTTTCGTCAGACATGCTCATCTCACTCTCTTTCACTCTTTCTTGAAGACCCTAAGATTTTATTGGTGTCATTAAACTGAGAAATATTCCCAGCGTCCTGAGTTCAGTTATTTGCCTCTGTCTCTGCTCGTCCCAGGAGTCTGTTCAGTAGCCCCGTGAAAAGACTGTGACAGTTAATATGTGACAGCCAAGCCCGGGTCGAGGAGCAGAAACAGTGAGGAGAGCCCGAAACTCTCCACATCAGCCACTCTGAGTACACAACCTGACCCTGTAATTTTCCCTGGCGTTCCCCCTCTCTGTCTCTGTCACCGATGTGGTTTCTCCTATCGCTTCCTGGAGTCTCTGAGAATCAGTTGATCAGCAAAGGAAAGCGGATTTGCATGGAGTCCTCATCCTTGTGAGCTCCCAGGCTTCTAGTTCATCTACTGCAGGCTCCTTCTCCCTCTGACCTTATTCATTTATTCGTTTATTGGTTTGGGGCTCATGCCCAACAGTACTCAGGGCTTACCCCTGGCTCTTTTCTCAGGGATCATGCTTGGCCAGGCTTGGGAGACCGTATGGGGTGCTAGGGATGGAATCAGGGCCACCCACATGCAAGGCAACCACTGCCCAATCTCTCGGGCTCTCTGGCCTTATTTTTAATGAGCCACCGTGTTGGGCCCTGCTTCCAGCAGATCCGGTCTAGTTTCTGTCCCTCCATGAACTGCTTCTGTACCTGATTTTTCCAGCCCACTGGCTTTCGATTTTTTTTTCTGGGAGACAGGTCACTTCAGCCCTATCTGAGCAGCTTGCCAGTGGGTTTCCCAAACTGGGTTTTAGAAAGGACGAGTCCTGTTCTTCATCCTAAAACTTACTTTGAGTTGAAAAGCTGGATCTGCTCATGTAAATTTGGTAGCGAGGGAGAACCTGTTTCCAAAGTCCTGAGCAAATTGTTTCACAGTATTTAAAATGATGTCTCTGCCCTGGCTCGTTATGACAGAAAACCAGTAAAAAACAGTAGAGTGAATTAAGGAGCATCGAATCATGGGAGTATCCAGGACACTACCTAGTTCTCAGCTACCCAGTTCCTATTTATCTGTCAATGTTGAACTGGATATTTCCACATTTCCTCCACTTTAGCTGGAGGAAGTTCGTGGACCCATCCAAAACCCCATGATGGTTTCAGTTGCCTTCCTGGGTCCATGGGGCTAGGCCTCCTGAATCCTCTTTTTTTTTTTTTTTTTTTTTACTTTTTTGGGTCATACCCGGCAATGCTCAGGGGTTTCTCCTGGCTCTGCACTCAGGAATTACTCCTGACGGTGCTCGGGGACCATATGGGATGCAGGAGATTGAACCCGGGCCAGCATGGACCAGCCGCATGCAAGGCAAACGCCCTACCCGCTGGGCCATGGCTCTGGCCCTGAATCCTCTTTTTTAATTCCATCTGGAAACTTTGGCCTGAGAGTACCTGGTGGGAATGCTGGCTCTGCCTCTCACGAGCATTTTGACCTTGAGAAGGATTCTTTACTTTCCTGTGCTCCCTCCCGTATCTTTGTGAACTTTGGGGCCATAATATTAGTGCATCCTTCTCCCCAGGGTGGTGGGAATGAAATCAGCTCCTCCATATGAAACGCTTAGGTTCGTCATCAGACGAGCAGTCAGCGATAGTTCTTGCTAATACTGATCAATTTGGGTAGGAGGGATGGACTGGAGGAAGGAAGAAGCAAAGATGGAAGGGGGAGAGGGCAGTGTGTATCAGTGCAGTATCGCCCACAAGGCAGCCTCTGGGTTGTTGGTCAAATATCTGCAAAGGCGGCAGATGCATGATGGCCAGTTCCTCATGAGAAGGATCTGTAGTATCTTGGTTGGGGGTGTTGAGAACCCCATGCCAGCCAGGCAGTGTGGAGATGTGCCTGAGCGAGCCGCTGACATTTCCCCTGGAGAAGACCTGTAAAGGAAGTCCCACCTATCTGCATGCGCCTGGGGAAGATGGGCACAGGAAGTCCCGCCTATCTGCATGCATGCAAAGCCTGGGGCATCTTCGCTCTTTGGGTCTGTCCCAGCTGGTCCTTCCATAGTCTCTTCCCCTTTTCCCCTGGGTGAGGATGCAACAGGGAGGAGCCAAGTCACCAGGAAATGCAGGAAGGAAGGTTCACAGAGGTGGAAAGCCATGTCCTCAGAAAGCCTCTCCTCCTTCATGGTAGGAGTTAAGACAGTTCCAGGAGACTCTTTATGAACAGGTTCCTCCCTGGAACAATTAGAATGGGAAGGAATGGGAGTGAAGATAGATGGTCGGCAACTACATCACCTCCGCTCGCTGATGACATCGTTCTAATAACACCAAACATTAGCCAAGCGGCACAAATGCTGGCTGACTTCGACTGAGAATTTGGAAAGATAGGTCTACAGCTGAATCTAAAGAAAACCATGTTTATGAAAAATTAACTAGTTCCAGAGGCCCCATTCACTCTCAATGAAACAAACATCTCTGAATGCAGCAGTTATGTGTACCTAGGTCGAGAAGTCAACATGATGAACGACCTAAAACCTGAGCTGCGCAGGAGGAAGAGAGTGGCATGGAATGCCTTCAAAGGCATCGAAGAAATAGCTAAAAGGACAAAGAACCTCCGGCTCCGGGCACATCTCTTTGACTCCACCATTCTCCCTGCATTAACATTTGCCTCAGAGACCTGGGCCCTACGAAAGCAGGATGAGAATGCTATTCGGGTCTCCCAGAGAGGAATCAAAAGAGCTATGCTTGGAATATCACGCCTCACTCAAGTGAGAGAAGGAATCGGAGTTCCGACCTCCATTGCTATTCCAGAATCAGGGACGCTGCCTCGTTTGCCAAGGCATCGAAAATCAGATGGGCTGAACATGTAATGCAATTTGGAGACAACCGCTGGACTAGAGCCGTTACCGACTGGATCCCACGGGATGTCAAAAGATCACGTGGCCGCCCACCTGCAAGGTGGTCAGACTTCCTTGTCAAGACCCTGAAGGAACGATTTGAGGCTCTTCATATTCCTGAATCAACCAGATGCCATTGGGCTACATTGGCACGTGATAGGGTCCAATGGAATTGTTACTGGCGCCCGCCAGTAATTGTTACGGGAGTCAAGTGATCCTCCCTGGAGGGGACCTTGAAATCCAGATCTTTTGTTTGGATTTGTTTTAGGGGTCTGGCAGTGCTCAGGGCTTACTCCTTACTCTGTGCTTAGGGCTCACTACTGGTGGTGCTGGGGGAACCATATGTGATGCCAAAGCTGAAACAAGGGTTGGCTGTATGCAGGGCAAGTGCCCTAACCCCTGTGCTCTCTGTCCAACCCCTGTGCTCTCTGTCCGGCCCTTGTATCTAGGCACTAAGAAGAATAGAAGAGTCCATCGTTTTTGCACCAACTTCCATGTTCCCCAAAACACAACAGGGGAGTGGGTGTTGGAAAGAGAGAAGGAATTCTTTATAAAACACCTGCAGTGGGAGGGTGTGTGGTGCGATTGGTACTCGGCACTTGCTTGTGTGGTATTGCAGGTTTGTGGCCCACCAGAAGATGTGAGTGTTGTGGAGAAGCAGGTGCTTTGCCCATGCTCAGTAGCCCACCGTCTTAGCCCCCCAGACCCCCGGCATTCCCAGTGCCTGGCTGGTGTGGGCTTACTCCAGCACTCTGCTCCTCTGGGAACAGCCAAGGCTCTGTGTGTATCTGAATATAAAATTCTGGAGGCCACAATTCACTTGGCAATTGCCAGACCTGCCTCCTGCCGCCCCTGGCTGAGCACCCGACCCATTCCTTTGTGAGGGACCCATAGGGGAGGACCTGTCCCACCTTCCCTGGGCCTATGGGGACAGAAGTTTGCTCACAGCCACCAGGTCAGGAACCATCAATGCTGTGTCACTTTTATCAGCTACCTCTACGGAAAAACACGGTCTCTCACGTGGCTGCTACACTCAGGAGACTCTGTGATGTCCCAGTGGTGAGAAGCCGGCTCTCAAGCCAGATATGGGCATTCCCAAATCTATGGGGCCTGCTGTCCCCTCACTTTAAAAAAAAAAAAGAAATAAACCTCAATGGCCCTAGAAATGTACCTTCTTTAAGGTAATAAAACAAAGGCTCCCTAGTACTACCTAAGGCTACTGCTGCACCCTGAATCTTTCCAGTGTCGGCTAGATGGTGGCTTTGGTCTAGACCAGCATTTCTCAGGCAGAGCTTATCATGCTCCCCAGGGTCCCAGGGTATCCCTGGTTGGGGGGGGGCGGGAGGTCACAGGTAAGTCATATACATGGGGCAATCCACAGCCCAACAATAGAACATCAGCTTTTGGGCCGAGGACAAGGAGGGAAACAGGTTGGGAAAAGGTTGAGGGAGTGACATAGACTTTTGCTCTTTAAAACTCTGGCCTGGCTCATGGTGAGTGGCCCAGGGAGTTCCCTGGGGGAAAGTAAAAGGCTCGGCCAGCCCCTGGCTGTGTCCCTACATAGCTCCCAGGGCTTGCTCAGCATGCAGGCGGCCATGCCTGCCAGACTCAGAGCAGAGATTTGGGCGCCTCCACCCATTCCTCAGACTCCGGGTTGGTGGGTGTGGCCCTGAGCTCCAGCCACCACAGCCAACCGCTGGAAGACACTCCAGATCCACAGCCGCGCAGGCGCATGGTCGCTCTGTGGCCACGCATTAATCTTAGACTCTAACATATTTTAGCACCAGGTCCTTCACAGGACCTTTCTCATTTCACTTGATCACTTGATCACTTGAATCCCGTTACTCATCGATTTGCTCGAGCGGGCGCCAGTAACATTTCCATTGGACCCTATCACGTGCCAATGTAGCCCAATGGCATCTGGTTGATTCAGGAATATGAAGAGCCTCAAACCGTTCCTTCAGGGTCTTTACAAGGAAGTCTGACCATCTTGTAGGTGGGCGGCCACGTGATCTTTGGACATCCCGTGGGATCCAGTCGGTAACGGCTCTAGTCCAGCGGTTGTCTCCAAATCGCATTACATGTCCAGCCCATCTGATTTTCGATGCCTTGGCAAACGAGACAGCGTCCCTGATTCTGGAATAGCGACGGAGGTCAGAACTCCGGATTCCTTCTCTCACTTGAGTGAGACGTGATATTCCAAGCATAGCTCTTTCGATGCCTCTCTGGGAGACCCGAATAGCATTCTCATCCTGCTTTCGTAGGGCCCAGGTCTCTGAGGCGTATGTTAATGCAGGGAGAACGGTGGAGTCGAAGAGATGTGCCCGGAGCCGGAGGTTCTTTGTCCTTTTAGCTATTTCTTCGATGCCTTTGAAGGCATTCCATGCCGCTCTCTTCCTCCTGCGCAGCTCAGGTTTTAGGTCATTCATCATGTTGACTTCTCGACCTAGGTACACATAACTGCTGCATTCAGAGATGTTTGTTCCATTGAGAGAGAATGGGGCCTCTGGAACTAGTTCATTTCTCATGAACATAGTTTTCTTCAGATTCAGCTGTAGACCTACCCTTTCCACATTCTCGGTCAAAGTCAGCCAGCATTTGTGCCGCTTGGCTAATGTTTGGTGTTATTAGAACGATGTCATCAGCGAAGCGGAGGTGGTGTAGTTGCCGACCATCTATCTTCACTCCCATTCCTTCCCATTCTAATTGTCTCATGATGTTCTCGAGGGTGGCACTGAAGAGTTTTGGTGAGATGGTATCACCCTGTCGAACCCCTCTTTTGACATCAATGATCACTTCTTTGTAGAATGGTGAGATCCTGGTGGTGAATCCATAATACAGCTCACGAAGGATCTTGATGTATTGGGTTTGAACACCCTGTTTGACTAGGGCTTCGATGACTGCTTCAGTTTCCACAGAATCAAAGGCTTTCTGTAAATCAATGAACGTGAGACAGAGCGGCATCTTGTACTCCCTACAAACCTCAATGAGCTTGGTTACTGTGTGGATATGGTCGATTGTGCTGAATCCTTTCCGGAAACCTGCTTGCTCGCATGGTTGACCTTCATCTAGTGTTCTGCTAATCCTGTTCAGGATGACTCGTGTAAACAGCTTGTAGATGACAGACAACAGGCAGATGGGGCGATAGTTGCCGATGTCATGAATGTCTCCCCTTCTTGAACAGTAGAACTGTCCTGCTGGTTTTCCATTGGGAGGGCACCTTGCATTCAGACAGGTAGCGTGTGAAGAGCCGAGCTAGTGTATTGATGAGCACCGATGGCAGATTCTTCAGATGTTCGGGTCTGACTTTGTCTGGGCCTGGTGCTGTTCCCTTCTTTACCGATGAGATGGCATGTCTTATTTCAGAAGGGAGAACGTTGGGAATGACGTATCCATCCTGTGGAATTTGGTATGTGGGCAGGTGGATGTGGCTATCAAAAAGATTTGAGTAGAAGTCCTGGATAATCTTCTCCATTGCCTTTCTGGAAGATGTGATAGATCCATCAGGGCGTCGGAGGGCAGTCATCTTGGTCTTATAGTTGGCGAAGGACAGGCGGGCAGTCGCGAATACTTTTCCCGGCTTCTGCTGCATCTTCCAGTATTTCTGCTCTTCTGTCTTTGAGGTCTGCTTTTATCGCTTCTCTGCACTGTTTAGCAAGCTTGGACGTTAGCATTTGATCTCCTGAGGCTCGCGCCTTGCCACGTTGGCGAATGAGCCTCGAGAGTTTCTGAAGACAAGCGTCCTTTTGTGTTTTTCTCTCTCTCGGCATTCTTCGCACAATCATGGAGGTGCTGAACCAGTCGGTTGTATTCTTCATCGATGTCATCAATGATGGTATCTTCCCATGTTGCCGCAATGGTGCTAAAGAGTTCCCAGTTGGTGGTCGTTCTGGGAGTTCTCTTCTTAAACTTTGCAGCCTTTTCTCCCGTTGCGGGAAGTAGAATTTTGCACGAAGGAGACGGTGGTCCGATCCTGTCTGGAATTTGGGGACGACAGCAACATCGGGTCAGACAAAACCGTCGATTGAAGATGATGTGGTCGATTTCATTGTGGAACTGTCCACCAGGAGATTCCCATGTCCAACGTTTCGCTTCAGCCTTCTGAAACTGTGAGTTCCCATGAATGGTCTTGGTGGACATGATGAACTCAGATAGTCTCTCACCCTGTTCGTTCCATTCTAGGCCATGGGTCCCGATGTGGAGTTCTTCAGCCGATCTTCTCGGTCCTATCTTGGCATTAAAATCACCGACTATGATCTTGTAGAAGGTGTGATCTTTTTATAGAACTCCTCCAATTCCATGTAGAATTTCTCAATTTCATCTTCTTTGTATGTGGATGTTGGTGCATAGACAATGAAGATAGAAATTGCTGGCAGTGGGCCACATCTCCTCAAGTGTAATCGTCCTATTCGGTTTGTTAGGCATTCAAATGAATCAATGTTGACAGCCATGTTCGTGTTGACAAGGACACCAATGCCACCGACGCCTCTTTCATCACATGTTCCAAGGAACAATTCTTCTCCAGTGTCAAATACAGCATGATGCGACTGACGCCTCCTCGTCTCAGTCAGACCAATGATGTCGTACTTGATCTTTCTTGCTTGCAGCATCAGATCCTCAATATATGCTTCCGTTGCCAGTGTACGTGCATTGAAAGTACAGACAGTCATTTTAGTCCTTCTTCGTTTTGGCAGCCTAGGACAGCCGTGAAATTTTATCAGGCACTGCTTGTTTGCCTTTCTTACTGCTGCCGTATTAAGGGCTCTTTCGGGGTCAGGAAAATAAACATTTTTGTTACTGGGTTTGGCATATCGAACACGCATCGGACAGCTTGCCAGGCTCTGCCATGCGGGCACTATATTCTCATTGCTTTGTGGGGCTCTCTCAGAGGGGTGGATAGAATATTTGTGGTAGTTTGGTACAAGCTGGTTTCTGCTCTGCCGGGTGTACCTGTGTCTGAGGCTCAAGCATTCCTGGGTTTGAAATACTCTCCTCTGAAGGGCGGGTCTCTGCAGGGTGGGTCCTTGTAGGCTGGGTTTCTGACAAGCTGGGCTGGAGACTGGATTAATCTGTGGGCTGGAGAGTGGATTAATATGCTGGGGGGGAGATCTTACCAGCTGCAGAGTGTGGATTGTGACACAGATCGCTGCCAGCAAGGTGTGGGAGTTTCTCTGGCCTCCTCCGAGGCTCCATCGGGATGGTGGACTCAGGTCCGAAGTTGCTCTCGTGGTCCATGGAGTGCAGGGGGTTCAACGGGGGAAAGCTGGTTTCTGCTCTGCCGGGTGTACCTGTGTCTGAGGCTCAAGCATTCCTGGGTTTGAAATACTCTCCCTCTGAAGGGGCGGGTCTCTGCAGGGGCGGGTCCTTGTAGGCTGGGTTTCTGACAAGCTGGGCTGGAGACTGGATTAATCTGTGGGCTGGAGAGTGGATTAATATGCTGGGGGGAGATCTTACCAGCTGCAGAGTGTGGATTGTGACACAGATCGCTGCCAGCAAGGTGTGGGAGTTTCTCTGGCCTCCTCCGAGGCTCCATCGGGATGGTGGACTCAGGTCCCGTTGCTCTCGTGGTCCATGGAGTGCAGGGGGGTTCAACGGGGAAAGCTGGTTTCTGCTCTGCCGGGTGTACCTGTGTCTGAGGCTCAAGCATTCCTGGGTTTGAAATACTCTCCTCTGAAGGGCGGGTCTCTGCAGGGCGGGTCCTTGTAGGCTGGGTTTCTGACAAGCTGGGCTGGAGACTGGATTAATCTGTGGGCTGGAGAGTGGATTAATATGCTGGGGGGAGATCTTACCAGCTGCAGAGTGTGGATTGTGACACAGATCGCTGCCAGCAAGGTGTGGGAGTTTCTCTGGCCTCCTCCGAGGCTCCATCGGGATGGTGGACTCAGGTCCGAAGTTGCTCTCGTGGTCCATGGAGTGCAGGGGGTTCAACGGGGAAAGCTGGTTTCTGCTCTGCCGGGTGTACCTGTGTCTGAGGCTCAAGCATTCCTGGGTTTGAAATACTCTCCTCTGAAGGGCGGGTCTCTGCAGGGTGGGTCCTTGTAGGCTGGGTTTCTGACAAGCTGGGCTGGAGACTGGATTAATCTGTGGGCTGGAGAGTGGATTAATATGCTGGGGGAGATCTTACCAGCTGCAGAGTGTGGATTGTGACACAGATCGCTGCCAGCAAGGTGTGGGAGTTTCTCTGGCCTCCTCCGAGGCTCCATCGGGATGGTGGACTCAGGTCCGAAGTTGCTCTCGTGGTCCATGGAGTGCAGGGGGTTCAACGGGGAAAGCTGGTTTCTGCTCTGCCGGGTGTACCTGTGTCTGAGGCTCAAGCATTCCTGGGTTTGAAATACTCTCCTCTGAAGGGCGGGTCTCTGCAGGGCGGGTCCTTGTAGGCTGGGTTTCTGACAAGCTGGGCTGGAGACTGGATTAATCTGTGGGCTGGAGAGTGGATTAATATGCTGGGGGGAGATCTTACCAGCTGCAGAGTGTGGATTGTGACACAGATCGCTGCCAGCAAGGTGTGGGAGTTTCTCTGGCCTCCTCCGAGGCTCCATCGGGATGGTGGACTCAGGTCCGAGTTGCTCTCGTGGTCCATGGAGTGCAGGGGGGTTCAACGGGGAAAGCTGGTTTCTGCTCTGCCGGGTGTACCTGTGTCTGAGGCTCAAGCATTCCTGGGTTTGAAATACTCTCCTCTGAAGGGCGGGTCTCTGCAGGGCGGGTCCTTGTAGGCTGGGTTTCTGACAAGCTGGGCTGGAGACTGGATTAATCTGTGGGCTGGAGAGTGGATTAATATGCTGGGGGGGAGATCTTACCAGCTGCAGAGTGTGGATTGTGACACAGATCGCTGCCAGCAAGGTGTGGGAGTTTCTCTGGCCTCCTCCGAGGCTCCATCGGGATGGTGGACTCAGGTCGCGGGTTGCTCTCGTGGTCCATGGAGTGCAGGGGGTTCAACGGGGAAAGCTGGTTTCTGCTCTGCCGGGTGTACCTGTGTCTGAGGCTCAAGCATTCCTGGGTTTGAAATACTCTCCTCTGAAGGGCGGGTCTCTGCAGGGCGGGTCCTTGTAGGCTGGGTTTCTGACAAGCTGGGCTGAGACTGGATTAATCTGTGGGCTGGAGAGTGGATTAATATGCTGGGGAGATCTTACCAGCTGCAGAGTGTGGATTGTGACACAGATCGCTGCCAGCAAGGTGTGGGAGTTTCTCTGGCCTCCTCCGAGGCTCCATCGGGATGGTGGACTCAGGTCCGAGTTGCTCTCGTGGTCCATGGAGTGCAGGGGGGTTCAACGGGAAAGCTGGTTTCTGCTCTGCCGGGTGTACCTGTGCCTGAGGCTCAAGCATTCCTGGGTTTGAAATACTCTCCTCTGAAGGGCGGGTCTCTGCAGGGCGGGTCCTTGTAGGCTGGGTTTCTGACAAGCTGGGCTGGAGACTGGATTAATCTGTGGGCTGGAGAGTGGATTAATATGCTGGGGGAGATCTTACCAGCTGCAGAGTGTGGATTGTGACACAGATCGCTGCCAGCAAGGTGTGGGAGTTTCTCTGGCCTCCTCCGAGGCTCCATCGGGATGGTGGACTCAGGTCCAAGTTGCTCTCGTGGTCACGCATTAATCTTAGACTCTAACATATTTTAGCACCAGGTCCTTCCCAGGACCTTTCTCATTTATACACTTTAATGATCATTTCATTTGCAACAAACTGGTGGGTTATGGGGAAGGAGGAATTACGATGTCACACTAGAACTCACTATTAAATATTCAGATAGAGACGTCATACATTGTTAGTATCCGTAGGGCAAGCCACAAAGTCTAACAGAAGAGAGAGAGAGAGAGAAATACAGGGGCATAGACAAAGAGATAGACAGAGAAATAAAATGTGCCTGCAATAGGGGCAGACAGGGTTTGGGTGATGGGGCGTGTTTGGGATATGGGTGGTGGGAATTTGGTTCTGGTGGAGGGATGGGTTCTGGAACACTGTATGGCATGACCCAATTATGAACATCCTTTTAATTGTATATCTCACATGGTATAATAAATTTTTTTAATTATTCAACACAAAGTACTAAAAAAAAATCTCTGGCCTGGGCCAGAGCAATAGCTCAGCAGGTAGGGCATTTGCCTTGCATGTGGCCAACCCGGGTTCAATCCCTGGCATCCCATATGGTTCCCCTAGCACCGCCAGGTGTAATTTCCTGAGTGCAGAGCCAGGAGTAACCCCTGAGTATTGCCGGGTGTGACCCAAAAAAAGAAAAATATTCTGGTCTGCAACCCCACACAGACCATGTGAGGGTAGCAAAAAATATTTTTTGGCACTACTTTATGTTTTATTGTCAGTAACTTTTACCATCTATGTGTTCTGTATACACAGGATTATGTACAGACTTCTCAGGCAGGGCCAGAGAGAGTTAGTGAAGTGGGCTGAACATACTTTGCATCTGGGAGACCCGGGTTTGATCCCGGCAGCCCAGCCAGGAGTAACTCCTGAGCACAGTGATGGGAGCACCATCACCCGCTGTCCTCTGAGCATTTTCCTCATACCAGAGATTCTGTTTTTAAAAGACCCTCCATTAACCATTTGGTGTTTCGTTTTGTTTTTTCCTGCCATTTGTCTACCATTTGTTTTCTACTCTAAAACAAATAAAGAACTTCTGGGCAGCTCTCACAGAAATGACTCAATCTTCGGTGTCAGAGCACACATATTTGTTTCCAGAAGAATTTTTTTGGCAACTTCTGCATATTTCGGCAATTGTGAAGGCTACTGGGCTTTAAGCCCCGGGGCTGTTCTCTGTACCCTGAGTGGTCCTTGTGATGCCCTGTCGTGGCCTGCAGTGGCTGACTTCATGATGTCTTTGTGGTGATTCTGTTTAGTGACGCTCTGCACCTCAGCACTCAGCTTCTCCCACGCCTGCTTCATTGTTGAGGAATGGACTCTGAGCTGGGCAATTCTGCCAGCGATTTTACTCTACCAGACCAAGAATCCTGGGAGTCGCTTCCATGCTCTCTCTTCTACTCCAGCCAACCATTCGCTGTGAAGCAAGAGGCAAAGGCAAAATCTTGGGATCTTTTCCTCAGTGCAGATGTTATTCTTTGGCTTTTCATTTTTGCTAAGCCGATACTGAATGTTTTTGCTGTTGGGAATGTTATATACATTTTGGCCTGCTGGGTGGTTTAACTCTTTTCTCATTTCAGTTCCACTTCTGATGCTGTCTTGACCAAGTGACAACCCTACCTTTACCCCAGACTGCTCTTCGGGATTGTCAATCAGAAGCTAAAATAAAGGGTTGGGCAGCGTCAAGAATAAAATCTTCCTCTTTTTTAAGCTGCTTGTCTTGATTAGAATCCACTCCTTACTTGGTGGGGGAGGGGTGTCACAACAAAAGTGACCTGATGTGAACCCAAGGAGTTTGTTCTCTTGGATGTCGCTGATGCTTGTTTTGTCCCTGAAGAATATTCTCTACCTTAAACCAGAATCTCCTAAATTTTCCGTGGCGTATTATGCTCAGAACACCAATGGAGCAATTAAGACACTGAGTTCAATTCTGTCATGTTAAGAATTGTTTTAGAAATTCTGTGATGAGGGCTCTTTCTACATCCAAAGTACAGACGTGTCAAAACCGTGTGTGGCTTTGTTCATGAGCATGAGACAGGCATTAGTAGCATCATTGAAGGCCAGAGTTTAAATCATCCTACCACAAATGCTGCTACCAATTGCTTGTGTCCGCCATGAAAAATAATCAACATAAGCCTCTCCAAAAAGCAGAGCTAGGGGGCCGGAGAGAGAGCACAGTGGGTCAGGCACATGTCTTGCATGAAGCCAGCCAGGGTTCAGTAGCCTGAGCACAGAGCCAGGAGTAAGACCTGAGCATCACCAGGTGTGGCCCAACCACAGATTTTTTTGTTTTATGGATTTTAACCCATCCATGATGTTCAAGCTTAGGAAGACTTGGGGTCTCTTTGGCAGCTGAAGCAAGAGGCAGGATGTGGCCATTCCAGGAGTCAGGCGTAGCTTAATTGTGGCCTCATGAAAGAGTGGACAGCACAGGGGAGTCTCACCTGCCTCCTTGCCTTCCCCAGTGTGCCTCCAGCCTTTCCCTGGAGCCTCCCAGACCATGGGAGGAAGGTAGCGTGGGTTTACCTGCAGACCAATGTGACTCCTAGAAAGAAGCCGGGTCTTAGAGCCTTCCGCCCTTTCTAGTGGACCCAGTTAACATAGCACTGTCGGACACACAGACACACGGAATCAGAGGGCTCCAGCCCTGGCTGCTGACAGAACATACACTCGCCTTTTCCTAATAATCTGAATTCGTCTCTGTGCTTCCCAAGCCCTCACCTTCTTCCTTCCAGTCATTCTTTCTTTGACCTCGTCCTGAATCATACAAGTTTGATCCCTTGATTGTACACAAGAACCCAAAGAGAAGATGAATGAAACAGGAGATCTATGGGCTGATCTCGCAGAGAGAAAGTTCCAGAACATACATTCCAAAATGTTCCTGCTGGGGCGTTCTGGATTGTCCTCTTTGGCTCTGGTGGCTCCTGTGAAACTGGGTTCTCAAAAAAAACTTTAAATTTTTTCCCCTCACCCATTTTTGTTTTTCTAGGAAAATCAGAGCTTGCTTGTGTATAGATCTTCTTGCAGTGAACTGCCAACATTTTTTAGCTGAGGATCAGGAACAGATTCTCTTTGTTCCACTTAGCTCTCCGAGATTCTGAGGGGGATCGGAGCTGGTGGGTGAGCTCCAGACAGTGGGAGGAGGCAGCGTGGGTTTACCTGCAGACCTCCCGGAAACGCTGACTGTCCCAACAGCCGCGACGCCCCTTGCTCAAATGTGCCCTGGTTGCAATTTTTTTTTGTGAAGCGATAAAGTGCATTTCTGTCATGTGGTGTGAGTCTGACTCATGTCAGGAGCAGCGATTTGCATGTAAATTCTGAAAATTTTCCATGTCCCACGTGACACCTCTGAAATGTCTGTCTGTTCTTTTTTTCCTCTTTACTTTCTCAAGCTCACTATTTGGATAAGATAGTGAAAGGTACTGTATACTTGCTCTTTGTTGCTCTATCGTCATATTTATCTATTTATAACTGTGTTTTAGATTGCACTAGGTTTGAAAATAGACTGTTTTTCATGCATATTTTTGTAAGCTATAAAATCAGGCTCACATATGTGAATTGCCTTGGATTTAAAGTACTGAGACGTAAATGTCTGTGTCTCATTTTTATAATTTTGGGTTATCAGACTTCATTCTTATGTAAAAGCATTAGTTTTCACTGGACCCAAAAACTGAAGATAGCAGTACATTTGCTGTTTTTTGCTTTTTAGTTTTTGTTTTTGTTTTTCTTTCCTTGCCGGAAGCTCCTCCTTGTTGACAATTCCCTGAATGGGCTTTAAATTTAATGCGAAATTAGAGGATCTCTTATCTCAGAATAAGAAAGTGTCTAAAGAAGAATCTCGTTAACCTCCTTTGGCGCGGCCTACATGGACGCATCTTTGACTTGTTCCCAGAACACGTGCAGTCTCGTCATTGAGGTTTTCTTTTCTTTTGACAAACCACAAAAAAATGTGGCTTCTGTCAAACAAACGATGGCACCACTTGGCAGAAAACAGCAGATTGTCTTGTCTTCAGTTGCCGTAGAACTAGGTGGAAACTATTTTTTCAGAAGAGAAAAATCCCCTTCCTCCTGCTCCTCCGATTACCTATTTTCTATTCCTTGTTTGTGCTTCTCATTAGAATATGAAAATATTCATGGCAATACCCAGGCTTTCCTATGAGACTCGTGGGTGCATGATGTCAGCCGCTGTGCCTCTGTCAATGGGGCAATGAAACCTTTTGTTAAAAACAACAACCCCCCCAAAAGAAATTTATTTTAATCATTCACCAGGAAAACCCCCCTTCTGTGTCCGGAACAATTCATCAATACCAAGGGTCATTGTGGGAGAGGGAAGCTGTAGCCAAATTAATCTCATCCTGGCCCTACGATAACCATCAGGAAAAGTCTGTCCTCCCTCGCCACCACACAGAACTAGCCAAGTTCCTTTCTCTTAACTCTGCTCTTTCAGAGATATTTTTTATATCCCATTCTGTGGGTGGAGGAGGGGAAGCCAAATAAGTCCTTTAATACAGACTTTAAAGAAACAGCCCGAAACAGATTGTTCCTTTAAGTTTGTCACCAAAACAAGGGTAGCGCTCACATGGCAATATGCTCTTTGGCAAATTCCAATCACTCTAGGGTGTCCTTTTCCAAGTATCCAGATCGTACCAAATTATGAGGAATTCTCTGCAGAGAGCCCTAATGGAGAGCCAGTTACTCTGACCAACTCAGGTTACTAGCATCCGTGGTCCTCTCGGTGCCCTCATAGACTCAATTCTAGAATGTTCCTGGCACTTACCCTCACTCACAGATCCTGTTGGCTGCATGCCAGACTATCACGAACAGAAAAAAAACAAAGGGGCAAAAAAAATTGTTTTTTTTTTCTTTTTTAATGTCATGTTAGACTTAAACAATTATAGATTTTGGATATATTCAATTATTTTAATCGCTTCCCCAAATTTTCCCTCCTTGCCCATAAAAGCAGACAAGATAGGATATAAAGGTAAACCACGGCATCAGAAGCCTTAGGGAGATTGTCACAAAATATCACTCTTCCGCGCTCTGTCTTGAAGCACGCCACTACCGTGTTTTTGTTCAGTGTTTTAATGTGGTCCTTATGGTATTTCATTTTGTCCGTCCTGAGTAATCCAATCTGCACAGCTCTCACATTTAGTTGAGATCCCTTGTCGATCCCGTCCCATCCGTATGCAGCCTGACTCCGATGTTTGTTAGATTAGATGCTAAAGCTGCTTCACTATTTCCTGGGCTTTGCTTCTTCTGTGAAAAAGGAATGTCCTCTTGGCATAAAGTATAGTCATGAATCCCAGCCTATACTTTGTGCGGTGATTTAATGCACTGTAATTCCACATGCATAGACGGCAACTCTGAGGCCAGACAAAATTAAAGTTCTCTTTTGGAACCTCAACTCATAACCTCATCCCCACGTCCATGCTTTTCAAATTGCGAGGGCATTTTTTTTAAAAAGCAACAAGGTGTTTGCAGAAGGCATGGCTTCCTGGGCCCCGGTGGGGGGAACGACTCTGCATAGAGATTCTGAAATGACAATTTCATGGCGATGCTTGGGGTACAGTGTCCCACCAACCTTGTTGCTTTGCTGAAGGAAAAAAAAATTGATGTTAATTTTGTCTGGCCTACAGCAGTGTGGTGGGGCTTGTCTCTATTTCCACGCTTCACAGGTAAGTGGTGTCTCAAGGGTGAGGCCACAGATACCACTCCGGTTCAGAACTAGATTCCATAGCGAAGGTTGCTGTTTTTATCCATGTGCAATTACAGTATTTGTGCTGTTTCAAAGGCCTGTTCCCACTATGTGTCTCTTATCTGTCTCTGCTGGGGCCGAGGACTGGTCGTGCTCAATCACTTCTGTTGTCCTTCTTCGCCTCTTCTCACAGAAGGATGCCCGGGCTCTGCAATAGCAATGGGAGATGTACCCTGGACCAGAATGGCTGGCACTGTGTCTGCCAGCCCGGCTGAGAGGAGCGGGCTGCGATGTGGCCATGGAGACCCTCTGTACGGACAGCAAGGACAATGAAGGAGGTAGGTGGGCACACAGCAAGCCGAGGCGGGCCCCTGAGACAACACAGGTGGTAACGAACGTGTGTGATCTGTTGCCGAAACCCCAAGGTCAGCACCTGATCTGACCTTTGCACCATGGGCTCATGCCACTTAACTTGGAGGTCACAAAAATGAAAAAAAAAATGTAATGGCAATGGAGAAAGGTTTCTGAACATGCCAGGGCCGGAGAGAGAAGAGAGTAGGTCATGCTTTTGCTTCTCCTAGGACCCTGGTTCACTCCCTGGTCCCCTCCCTCAACCCCAGTCCCTGCGAGCACCGCCAGGGGTCACTCCTGGCCACAGAGCCAGGAATACTCCCTGAGCTCTGCCAATGGCCCCGGAGAAAAGGACCTCTAAACTCACCCCATTCTGAATCTGAAGGATTGCTGGCAAGGCCGCCTAGCTGCATTCCTCACACCGTGAGGGGTAGTGAGGAGAGAGGGGATTGCATTTGGGTGCTTGTGGACACCACCCGTGGGTCACACTTCAGCGTGGTTTAGTCAGAACAACTCGGCACCTGGGGCAGTGTGAGAACACAAATGTTAAGAGACCGTGGGTCAGAGCGCTGTGGTCCAGAGCTGCGAGGATGGTACAGGGGGATCATTCGGGGGCAGGGGGCAGGCGCAGACCTGGTAACGGACCTTCCTCCCCACCCCCTTTATGGTCCTGGTGATGAGGGTCTCTGTGGTGGTTGGGAGCTTGGAGCAGTGTTTGATCACTCATGTGTTCCAGCAGGCCCACCTGGGCCTGGCCCCAAACCCCATGGCCCCGGGCATCACCAGGTGTGAACATGGCTGGGGTGAGTCCCAGAGGTCCCCAACACCACAGGGCTCGAGCAGCATCCTCTCCCCTGCTCTCTAACGCATACTGCCACATAAACACACATACTAGGCACATATACAGACACACAAACACAAACACTGAGACACATGTACGCATACACACACACGTAGACACACACAGAGCAGGCACACCTGACACATGACCACAGACATACACAGGCACACAGACATACTCAGATACACACTAACACACCTAGACACACATACACAAAAACACTCTGACACACAAGTACACAGAAACTCACACTGATGTAAACACACCAGGCATGTGTCCCTAGACTCACAGACTCTCAGGTCTTGGTGACTTCGCCTCCAGATTCTAGCAGACTCTTGACTCTCCTTCTCCTTTTCCCTGCCGCTGAGTTGATGGAGATCATCACATTCTATTTCCGTAAAGGTGGTTTGACTCAGGTGTCTAGGTGGGCCAAGGCTGGACCCTGAGAAACCAGAATGGTTGTTGAGCTCTTGTTGAGAGATCGCAGGGGAGACCTGGCGATGGTTTCCTTGGCAGAGAGAGAAGTTGACTGACTGTGGAACTGTTTGGGAATGAAGTAGGTGGAGAGAAAAGGGCAAGAGGAATGGGGCGGAGGGGGTGGACACATTCAGGTCCTCACTTTGACAAACTGAATGGTTTGGACCAGGAAATGCTCAATAAAACAGCGTGTTTCAATGAGACTGTGTGCTTTAGATATGTGAGACTTCAGATGCCTGTGTCGTATCCAGTGGCAATATAGAGTAGACAGATTGTTGGTGTTGGAATTTGGGAGAGTTATCCACAAGCATTGAAAGAAAGCACCAAAGGAGACAAACCCAAAATATACTGAAAACCAAACATGATCCCAATTCAGTCCTAAGTGAATTTCATGACGATTGCGAAGTAGTGACTTTAGGCTATTTTGAAAGTTGAATCTCAGAGGAAGGGGGTTCCAAATATTGTGGGAAATGGCAGTCAGCAATAATCATCTTGGAGTTAAAAGAAAACTCATTAAAAAATAAAAAGAAAATGCATGCCTTTCTGTCTGTCTGGTTTGGGAATAGAGAATTTGAAAACCCATAATGCTACAAAGAACAGGATGACTGTTTTTACCATCAAGTAAGTCAGAGCCAGCACGGAGAAACATAAGAAACATAGTGTAAGAAACATAGAAACATAGTGTAAGAAAGTTTGGTATTTAATCTTGGTGCTTTGGTACGACATTGAGCAAAGGGGGGCATATATGCTAAAGACAGAAGAGATTAGTAAAATATGCAGTTTAAATTTGCCAGAAAATAAAAGTATCAAGAATGAAAAATCCAAGAGAATAATACCGCGAGAAACTTTAAGGCGAGACGAGAGATTGGCAAATCATTGCCCTTGGGCCCAAGCCTGTTGTTATAAATAAAGTTTTATTGGAACACAGTCCCACCCTCCACTTTCCTGGCTAAGATGGCTTTAGAGTGTGCTAAAGGCAGAGTTGAGTCGTTTCCAACAGACTGGTCCACAAAGCCTTAAATATTAGCTCTCTGGACCTGTACTAAATAAGTTCACCCGTGAAAATTCCCTGGAAGTCCAGGAAAGATGAGCTTTTGTTGAAGAAGGGGAACGCTCAGTTGATGGTAAAGATGGATCCGGTCGGGCACTTTCTGCTCTGTTCCCTGCATCCAGCTACCACTAGCATCAGAAGACACCTCTCTGATTTGTGCCATGAAACCCTGTGGGTTTGGAACAGTCCTGATGTTCTGTAGATTATTTTTTTTATGAACAGTTCTATTAGCTCTGACTTCTCTGCTGATCCATCTCAGCCAGCCTGATGTTCCAGAGACAAAGCGTGATGATCCCGAGAAGCTAGCCCATGAAGACAGTTTTACCGCCGTGTCCTTTTCCGCAAGAGGGTAATCAACATAGTTGGCCCCAGCTAGTCCTAGTATCTTAGCACAAAGAATGAAAAATGTTTCCTCGAGTTATGGGGAGCCAGATTCATAACCATCCGTCACTTGCATGGGCAAGTTACTGATAAAACACGGCAGAAAAAATAACACACAGTGTGCCCCTGCATCTTGGCTGTTGAAAATGAGATTCTTTCCCTGATTGATGTTAGCAGAGAGGCTTGTAAAAATGCATTTCCCACTGATTAGTTCAGAAGGTGTCAATCGCGTGCAGTTTTATGACCTGTAGACTACATGCCAGATGGACGTTTGCTTTTATAAACTAACAAAGATAAATGACTAGATTGGAGCCTGCCTCTTTGGCAACTGGACCATGCACTGTCTAGAGGAAGAGCCAGTCCGGACCATGGTAGAGAGGGGAAAGGGGGTTGGGGAGTTTGACCCTTCATTTACTGAATTTAACCCTTTGTTTACTGGGCCAGTGGCAACCAGGTATCATCCTTGACTGTATTTCCTCTGTGGAGTGGCTTCAGGGAGAAATCAGTAAAATATCCATATTCACTCACCATTTCAGGCATATACATGTTGGTGTAAATCTAGGGAGCAAGATTTCTGAAATGTATCTGAAAGTACTTAAGTGCCCTCATAAAGTCCTAATGTGTAAACGGTACCTGAAAGCATTCTTACGTGATTTTGTGTTGACCCTAGAAATGATACGGGGGAAAAAAAGGTCCATAATTTTCTGCCCCTAATATCTGAGTCTTAGTCACTTATGTGGGCCATGGATGGTTGTTGGTCTGACATAGAAAAGGTTGGGCCCCCTGGATGAACCCGAGCCACGGCAGAGCCTGGCAAGCTACCCGTGGTGTTTCGATATGCCAAAAACAGTAACAATAGTGGACCTCATTCCTAATGAATGGAGACGTTACTGGTGCCCACTCGAGCAAATTGATGAACAACGGGAAGTGATTCAAGTCACTTACGTCTTCAAAAGGATGGAGAAAGTTATGTGGAAATGGGGCATTGGTGGAGGGATGGGTGCTGGTATACTGTATTACCAAGAACCAATTATGAACACCTTTGTAATTGTATGTTTCACGGTGGTATAATAAAAAATTTTTTAAAAATCAAAAAAAAATTATTATTATTCATAATAAATAAGTCCCTTTCCTGGCCTTTTGGCTAAAAGAATTATTTTTTGTGAATTTCTATGAAATCTCAAAGCTCAGCTTCATCTGGCTTTCAGAAAATGTAATTCAAAAGTTTTTTTTAAGAGAATAAATTTGGGGCAGTCCAGCAGTAGGAAACCTTCCTCGCGTGCGGCTGACCCTGACTCCATCCCTGGCAGCCCAGAAATCCGCCCAGTTCCCACCAGTAGTGATGCCTGAGCACAGAGCCAGGAGTAAGCCCTGAGAACCACTGCATGTGGCTCAAAAACAAAAAAAATTAAGATGCGCTTTCAAATAATAATCTTTTTAGAAATTCAACAGAAATTTACATGAAAATGTCACCTAATAAGGAACAGTAAGGAAACTGATAAGAAGTTACAAGATCTTATCAGATGTTCTTGTATTTTCATTGTATCTAGAAACTGATTAAAACAAATTCAGGGCCAGAGTCATAATACAGCAGGGAGAGCATATTCTTGCATGCAGCCAACCCAGGTTTGATCCCCAGCATCCCATAAGGTCCTCTGAGCACTGCCAGGAGTAACCCCTGAGTATTACCTGTTGTGACCCCAAAAAGTCACCAAAAAAAAAATCAAATACTCAGAAAGAATAAAAAAGTATTCAGTTTAATTCTGTGATTAAGCTTTTGTGTTTTCCTGGTGACCAAGAAAATAGAGAATTGTTAGTTACTACCACTGAAACCACAAACAGGTTTATTTGAGGGCCAGAATATTTGTGTGTTTTTGAGGGGCAGATACCCAGGCTAGCCCCAGTGATGTGATGCCTGGGGGTCATGTGGTTCTAGAGATCGGACCACCGTTATGTGTGTGTTAGGCACATACCCTGACAGCTGGGCTCTCCGGCCCCCTGAGTCTGATTGTAAAGAAACACCTTCTGTGTGTCTCCCTGAAAGCGGGGCTGGGTGTCCACACATGCAAGGCTCCACACATCTGGCACTGCAGACCCCCCCAAAAGCTCCATCTCCCCACCTCCTTACACCCTTGCATGGACCCTCCAGCCCAGTTGGCCGAGAATTGTCAGTGGGACTCTCGGGCTTCCTGAGCACCGCTAGGGAGCCCCTCTCCCTAATTTTTTTTCTAGAAATGTCTTCTTTGTAGTTTGGACATCCTTTCTGAAATGGTCTTTATTGAGATGGCAGTGGTTTGCCAGTGTTGCGGGCGTGGATGATTTAGGGCTGTGAGGTTCCTGCTCTCCCACCCCGAGCAGGCCCGAGAGTGATTTCCTTGGAAGGGAGTTGGCTGGTCTCTAGATCCTGTGGATCTGCGTTTGTTTCATGACCCCCACCCAACTTTTCATTCTCCAACCGTCCCCAGATCATGGAACTTCACTCCCCCTACGTTCCCTTCTCCGCTCACCGCACACTGTAATGGTAATTGCCAGTGCGTTTTCTCTAAATCACACAAGGCCGGAGGAATTTTCCCTAAAACTGCTCCATACTATAGAGTTCTAAACAAGTGTGTGTGTGTGTGTGTGTGTGTGTGTGTGTGTGTGTGTGTTATGTTTCTTACTCGGACCCCTTATCTGATTCTTCCGGGCTCGCTCCCTCTCCAAACTAGTGTCATAGCCTGTGAAAGCAGCCACAACCATTTCTCTTCCGTCGGAACTTATATATCACTGTTCTTACATTTCATTCATTTATATTTCAGAAAGGGCGCCACGCTGTAATTACTCTCAGAGAGGGGCCGGATCATTTGATTGGTGGGGGAACAAATGTGAGTCTTCAGCCCAGCGTGGGGAGGGGGGAGTGTTTTACTGGCTCCTCTTCTCTTTCTGCAGATGGGCTGGTGGACTGCATGGACCCAGACTGCTGCCTCCAGACGTCCTGCCAGAACCAGCCCTACTGCCGTGGCCTGCCTGACCCCCTGGACATCATTAGCCAGAGCATCCAGTCCCCTTCCCAGCAAGCTGCCAAATCCTTCTACGATCGCATCAGCTTCCTGCTCGGCTCCGACAGCACCCACGTGATCCCCGGGGACAGCCCCTTCAACAAGAGGTTAACGCACCTCCCTTCTCTGGATCTGGCTTCGGACTGACGTTATCAGCCGTTAGATGCCCTTGACAGAAATGCTGATGGCCGTGCTTTTTTTACCAAGCTTTTTTTTTCAGGGCCTGGTTTTTTCCTCTTTGGGCAAATTTGTCACCAAACTTCGCCTTTCAAGCATTTTTGACACTGTTCACCTCCTTTGTCAATTTCAGTTCCTGAGACGTTACAGAGCACCCCATTAAGGCCCCCCATAAATCTTCATTTAACTAGTTGATATTTTTGTTAGCACAGTTGGAAATGTTTCAAAAGAAGCAATGAAAAGACCCCAAAAGGCCAAGCCGAAGCACACTTTTTTTTTATAAGCTGAGCTCACTAAATAATATAAATTATGAATTAATGTAATGGAACTGCTAACGGCGGGCCAGTAGGGTTGCCTAAGCCATTGGACCGGTGCTTTTCAGTGCACTAATGACCTAAAAATAAACCAGTAAGTGAAAACAGGTGTCTCGCGTCCCAGTAAGCGAAAGGGAGATGATTTATACTAGAGCTCTGCAGCCTGTGGTAATTTAACTGCATTAACGCAGTTAGACCCAGGAGCTGATTAAAAGTTGTTGCACAAATGTTCCTTATTGCTCCTTTAAATCTTGTGCTTCTCAGACCCTGCAGATTTACATTTTTTTTGCCTCAGAATTACTAGGAAAGCCAACTTTTTTCAGGTCCTCCAAAAAGTCGAGTGCATCTTTCTTTAAATTCATCCCCCAATTACTTGCCTTGATCACTCCTAAAACCAGATGGCCACGAATTTAAGACCAGGGTAAACACTCAGCCTTTGGAAAAGGTGGAATGAACTGATGCAAAGGGGATGGGGCCCGTGGAGGCTAGAGGGGCGGTGTTGAGAACGGAAGACGGGGTGGTGTTATTTCATCTTGGGTTGAACCGTGACTGAGTCGTGCAGCTGGTCTGAGATCGCTGATGTTTCTTCGGGTTCTTCTGCTTTTCCCACAGCCTTGCCTCGGTGATCAGAGGTCAGGTACTCACGGCTGATGGAACGCCACTCATTGGAGTCAACGTGTCATTTTTCCATTACCCAGAATACGGATATACTATCACCCGTCAGGATGGAATGTGAGTTCACCCCAACCTGCTCTGTTTGCAGTATATTTTGGGCTTTTTTTTTTGCTTGATTGGTTGATTGGGTTGGGGGCCACATTCAGTGATGTTCAAATTTACTCCTGGCTCTGCACTCAGGAATTACTCCTGCTGGTGCTCAGGGGATCATATGGAATGCTGGGATTGAATTCAGATGGGCCATGTCAGGGGATGCCGCTGGGGTCCCCGACAGTGTCAGGACAGAAGTTCTCTTCTACCTCCGAGGACGCCGGGGAATGGATGAAAACTCACGAGTCCAGCGCAGTTCCAAAAAAAGGCTTTTAATAGTACAAAAGCTCTTCCACAGCAATCCAATATAATGAAAGAACTCTAGCTCTGGTCCGAACTTAGACCATACAAAAGAGCCTAAGTCTCCCACCAAAGAGAGAGAGGAGCACACCCAAGAGAACTCCTACCCAAAAGAAAGGAAAAAGATGAAGGGGCCTCCAAGTCAGTCCCCTTATATACACCAAAGTAATCTGATCTGTGACAGAGAGGGTCGTGTCAGCAAAGAACCCTAAACAGATTGTAGAAGGGTGGTACCACACCCTATTACAGGTATAAGCAAAGGTTAGCCAAGGACTAATCCCTTCTACCGAGAGTATCTCTTATGTAAAACACTGGAGAGAGAGAGAGAGAGAGAGAGAGAGAGAGAGAGCTGGTATAAAGTAATACATCTTAATTTCATGAGCTTCATGTAATCTAGATGGTACCCACAAGGTCCTTCTTATTTATTATCTGCACCAGGGTGATTCTGAGTATCTTGTTCTCCGTATACTGAAAGGGTCACACTCGCCTGCTTGAGAGCAAACTAGTATGATCCTTCCTATAGCCTTCCTATAGTCTCAGCGTAGCCAGGGTGGCAGTCTCCTGGTAAATTCTAACTGTCCCAAGCCAGGTGCAGTGGATATAAAGAGGAGCTGTGCCCAATCTTAAAAACATAGAAGTCTTAGTAGATGTATGAGTCAGAAGTTATTCAGAGTCAAGGTGACTTCTGTAACTGCCACACCCTCTATCAGTGTTTACATAGAAGAGAGATCTCATTAGAATGAACCTTGGCTTAAGTAGATTAAGCTGTGAGTGGGCAAAACAGCAAAGTTCCCAAACTAGCTAAACCTGTCATCCAACAGGCCATATGCAAGGCAAGTGCCCTACTGTACTGTCACTCTGGCCCCAGTCTGCAGTGTGTTAAGTGTAAGAGTTAGACATTCTTCTATCACTATCACTATCCTCCCATTGATCATATATTTGCTCAAGTGGGCACCAGTAACATCTCCATATGTCCTGTCTCATGCTAGTAGAGCCCAAGGGCATCTGCTCGCTCCAGGAACATAAAGAGCCTCAAACCATTATATTAGGCCATGGGAATGAACTAATATAATTGTTACTAGTATTTGGCATATCAAATACAACACGGGCAGCTTGCCAGGCTTGCCATGCAGGTGGCATACCCTTGTAGTCACCTCTAAATGTAGCATTTATAGATGAACCGCATGGCCGCTCGCAAGACGGGCTGTGATAGGCTGTCACTGGGTGGAGTTCTGACGAGAGGGAAGTCTGGATGTGGAAAATGGCGGGCCGATGGAGTAGGGGGGTCATCTGACTTGTTGTGCAACTCTGCTTGGGTGGTGGGCCAGGGTTAGAACCCACCATCCCTCCCGGGCACCTCGTGAGCGGCTGGGCACAGAGAGAGCAAGTAGCAGCTCTGCCCCATGTTTGTAAGTCTCTGGATCAGCATACCTGGGCAGGATTGAAAAAAAACTGCTGCAGGGTGGGTGTCGATGATCCGGGCTGTGATAGGCTGTCGCTGGGTGGAGTTCTGATGAGAGGGAAGTCAGGATGTGGAAAATGGCGGCCCGATGGAGTGGGCGGGTCATCTGGGTTAGGTCATCTGGGTTAGGGTTAGACATTCTTACATCACCCAAACATGTTCTCTCGTACCATTTTTTTTTTAAATGTTTCGGGGAGTCACTCACCGGCCATGTTCGGGGGTTAGTTGACTCTCCTTACTCCTAGAAGTGCTCGGGGACCACATGGGATGCCGGGGATGGAACCCAGGTCAGCTGCGTGCAATACGAGCACCGTCCCCACTGTACTGTCACTCCAGCCTCAACTCTCCGGACTCTCTTTTCACATAAACCCTGGCGACTAGTAGATGCTAGAAACCTGTGACTGTCCATGCAGAAGAGATTTTAAGCTACTGTTTCAGCATTTTCCAAAGTAACTTGATTTTCTAAGCTATGCTAGTAGCATTCAGTTGGTTCCTAAACTGTCCTTTGTCTTAGAAGATCCTCACTATCTCCAACTTCAGTTCAGGTGATTGTGAGAGATCAGTTCATTAAAGAGTTTCAGAAACACATTTGGGAAAATATTACTGAACGGGTAAATGTAGGCCAGGGGTTAGGGTGTTCATGATATAATTCTTTCTGTAATCCTGTAGGGTTTAAATCATTTCCTATAAAAGCTGAGGGGACGAGTTGATTTTTTCTTAGTTTTTTTTTAGGAGGTGGGTGTTGGGTTGGGAGGACTGTGAGACCCAGATACCATCACACTGTTTCTCTTGCTTTTTTTAGGTTTGACCTGGTGGCCAACGGCGGGGCTTCGCTCACTCTGGTATTTGAGCGCTCCCCATTCCTCACCCAGTACCACACCGTGTGGATTCCCTGGAACGTCTTTTTATGTGATGGATACCCTGGTCATGAAGAAGGAGGAGAATGACATTCCCAGCTGCGACCTGAGTGGCTTTGTGCGGCCAAATCCCATCATCGTCTCCTCGCCCTTATCCACGTTTTTCAGATCCTCTCCTGAAGACAGCCCCATCATTCCCGAAACACAGGTAGGATACCCTGGTGCTTTCCAGAGGATGTGCCTTTCCCGAAGGATGGCCCAGAATCTCCATGCGATCCTGAGAAATTGCGGGTAGAGAAATGTAGAGTGTGTGATGTTTGCCGGAGGAGGTGGTGGTCTCACTGGAGGGTATTTGTAGTTTTCTGAAAAATTTCTTTATAGCTCTTTTTCTTCAGGCCCTATTATTAGATTTCCTTATGAAGTATCACCAAAAGGGAAAATACTGGAAATTAACAGCTCACTATTTATTTGCTCACTCCTTCATTGGACAACTCCATTCATTCATTCATTTGTTCATTAGCGCCTGAATTCCTGACAAACATTATATCACATGCAGTGTTTGGGGCTGAAGAGTTAGTGCAGGAGTTAAGGCAAGTTTGGGTCACTTGCCTTGCATGCAGTCAAGCCCGGTTTGGTTCCCAGCACTACATATAGTACCAGGGGGTCACTCCGGAGCACAGAATCAGATAAGGACCTCAAAACCCAGAACAAGACAAAGCGTCACTGTTTGTTCACAAAAGTAGAAAATGTTTCAGTGCTTTGGGGGAAAAAAAGAATATAAAATGGTCAGTAGGGGGCAGACAGACCATACCCAGATTAAGGTCATTTGCCTTGCGCATGGCAGACTCTGGTTCGATCCCCTGCACTGCATATGGTCCTCTGAGCGCCACCAGGAGTGAGCCCTAAACGCCACCAGGCGTGGCCCAAAAACCAAAACAAAGAAATGATCTTTCGTTTTCTCCAGATATTATAATCTGAAGTTCTTAGTATTCTATCCTAAGCTCTGTTTATGTACCATTCATAACTCCCAGTTCTCCATAAAGAAAACAGTTATTTAGTTTTTTTTTTTAAGTTACATAATCACTATTGATTTTTATCTACTGGAATACCTAGAACTTATTCGCCTTCCTAAAAATTTCCAATTAAAAGTAACTTTCAGTCTGAAAGGTGGACCTTAGGTATGCAGTAAAGTGCACTTTGACATGGCGAAGTGAGAATAAATATGTGGTCTTGGGGGCTGGAGCGGTAGAACAGCTGCAGAACTCACCTTGTACACAGTTGACCTGGGTTCAATTCCCGGCACTGCAAATGGCCCCTCAAGCCCTGCCAGCCATGACCCTTGAGCACAGAGTCAGAAAAGCCCTGCCAGGTGTGATCCGAAAATAAAACAAACCCAAAAAAAAAGAAGAAGACGTGGTCTTTGAAAATACAGCAGCTCACAGCATCCCTGTGACCTCGTGAATGTTTGTTGGCAGTCTGTTATACCAGTCATTGTAAAACTTCGGAACCAAGCAGTAAGGTCCATCCTAGGACAACCCACTATCAGGAGATTTTTTTCCCAATTAAAGGAGTGCAGGAGTGGAGAGAGAGAGAGAGAGAGAGCACAAGTGTATACATCTACATCAGCCTGTGCATGAGCGTAATGTGCTAATAATAACACAGAGCCAGGTGAACTGGATGAGGCAGGTATTACACAGTGCACCTGAGAAGCCTCTTTGACAAAATGATAATTTCAGAGGAAAGTATACAGTGGAGCCAGAGAAATAGTGCAGGGGCTTAATGCACATGGTTTGCATGCGGCTCACTCCAGCTCCATGTCCCGAACTACGTGATCCTCTTACTCCAGCACCCTCAGAGTGACCCCCTGAACACTGAGCCAGCAGGGAGGAGAAATGCCCTGAGAAATGCCAGAGGCCCCTGAGCGATGCCAGGGTGACCCAGAGGATCCCCATTCTGCAGAGCCCACATGGCACCACATCCCTGAGAGCTAGCACCGAACCGCCAGCCTGGTGGACAGAGAAACACCTGAGCTGTGCTTGGGAGCCCTAAAAAGGAAAGTGAAAATCACTGTATCACTGTCTTCCCGTTCATCTTCGATTTGCTCGAGCAGGCACCAGTAACATCTCCATGTGACCTGTCTCATGCTAGTAGAGCCCAAGGGCACCTGCTTGCTCCAGGAACATAAAGAGCCTCAAACCATTCCATCAGGTCATGGGAATGAGGTCTATAATTGTTACTGGTATTTGGCATATCAAATACGACATGGGTAGCTTGCCAGGCTCTGCTGTGCAGGTAGCAAACTCTTGTAGTCATCTCAAAATCCAGCCTTTATTGATGAACCGCGCGGCCACAAGCAGCCGCGTGAGCCGGGCTATGATAGGCTGGTCTGCTGGGTGGAGTTTCTGACAAGGAGGAAGTCCAGATGTGGAAAATGGAGGTCCTCATGGAGTGGGGGTCGTCTGGCTTGTTGTGAGGCTCTGCTGGGGTGGCAGGCCAGGGCTAGAACCTGCCATCCCTCCCAGGCACCTCATGAGTGGCTGGGCACAGGGAGAGCCAGTAGCAGCTCTGCCCCATGTCTGTCTCTGGATCAGCATACCTGGGCGGATTAAAGACTGCTGCAGGGTGGATCTCGATGAGCCGGGCTGTGATAGGCTGGTCTGCTGGGTGGAGTTCTGACAAGGGGGAAGTCCGGATGTGGAAAATGGAGGTCCTCATGGAGTGGGGAGTCGCCTGGCTTGTTGTGAGGCTCTGCTGGGGTGGCGGGCCAGGGCTAGAACCTGCCTTCCCTCCCGGGCACCTCATGAGCGGCTGGGCACAGGGAGAGCCAGTAGCAGCTCTGCCCCATGTCTGTCTCATTAAAGTGAAAATAAACCCTAGGAAGAAAAGGGCCTCCTAGGCAGAACCAAGAGCTAGTCTGTTGGTTTGGGGACGGGAGGTAGTTTGTGGGGAGTCACGCCTGGTGATGCTCAGAAGTTCCTCCTGGCTCTTCACTCAGAAATTACTCCTGATGGTGCTCGGAGCGCCATATGGGATGCTGGGGATCGAACCTGGATCAGCCACATGCAAGGCAAGCGCCCTCCCACTGTACAGCCCCACCAAGAGCAAGTTTAGAAGCTCTGAGGGGACAAAACCCACCGTGGCTTGGTGAGAGATGACCCAGGAGGACACAGACGAGCTCAACTGATCATAGTTCACTCAAAAACCAGCCTTGTACGCTGAGTTATCAGCCACTCCCGATGACTGCAACTGGGGGTGCGACACCGTTGTCCTGCCAATCCTGTCCAAGGTTGGAAGGACGAGATCAGAGAGGAACCAGTTCACAGGGGAATGATGCAACTGGGACACAAGGTTGTTGGAATAAAGGAATCAGAAGGTCCGTGTCAAAGCCACACTGAACACTTAGGAGTCTTCGGTATTAAGAGAGCTTCTTGGAACAGGATCTGGTCCCTCTGGAGGGAGCTGCGACTCCTAGGGGGTGGATGGCGCAGGAGAGAGCCCAGAGCCATTCACAGCGTGACAGTCACACAGACTTGGAGCCAAAGCGGCAGGGATGCAGCGTACCCTGATCCGTTCAATACTTCCCAGGGCCCCCTGCTGGCAGCTCTGAGCTTCTGGGCCAGTCCTAAAATAGACGCAGCCCAAAGGCAGAAGAATCTCTCTTCAGGCTGTCCGAACCATTAAAGTGGGGTTCCAGGAGTCCCCATTTCTGTGAAGACACAGAGGTCTTGTCCGGTTTCTCAGACACCGTGAACTACTCAGCTAGGATGAAATTAAGACCTGGAGCTGTCCCTCTAAATGGGATCGAGACTTCCAGGGAGAGCTTCAGACACTTTCGGAAGAGAGCTCAGTCCCCAAGGAAACCAAGCAAAGCGTTGGCGGAAGGGGTTGGCTGTCCAAGAGAAAGGAGAGGAAGTGGCGGAAGGGTGAGAGTCGCGTGAGCCACCCTTGATGGACAGAAATCAGTGATTGCTCTGGGAACAGATGAGGGATGGAAATGGAGGTGCTGTCGGCCAGGACAGAGCTAGGGCGCCTGAGATCCCACCCCAACAGTGGAGCATGTTTGTCTTCTTTGGGACAGATGGTGCCAGGGCTCCAAAGAGGTGGTGCCAGCGACCCATGAAAGCTACATCAGGTGACAATCGCCTAATGGAGACAAGAGCTGAGTGGACAGATTAGTGTCCTCTAAGCCTCTCAGTGTAGACAGCACGATGGCAAGGGGTCTGACCATCACAGTGACCTGAAAATGGGGAGGAGAGAACAGCTTTGCAGCGGACGGTCTATATAGTGTTGTTGATTAACGGGCTTAGGATAGGACGCCGGAAACTTCTGCTGGCAGAAACCAGCATGTGTTCTACTGTCTGCCTCTACACTCCCGTGAAACTCAGTCACAGGCCACGTGCTTCAATGAACTAAATTACAAATATTTGTTCCATGGAAGTGGGTCAACGATGACAAAGACAGCCTCCAGTTATTAAAATTAGGAAGTACCCATGATAGTTTGGAATAAAGCAGCCCTTCCTATTGGTAAAATCAAAATAAAAACAGTTCCTAAAAAAGGTCCCAGAAATTTGGATTAATGCCAGATTCCTTTAGCTTTGGAAAAGTGAGCACAGTTGTGAGATTTTTTTGAAAATGAGGAGATATAAGCAACAATTTTTAGAGTTCAATCACTTATCTTTTGAGGGCTATGCAGAAGACCCAAATCTTCTTTCAATAGCCCTGAGCATACTTCTCAGGGCGGGGCAATAACACAGCAGGGGAGGGCGTTTGCCTGCACGAAACCAATCTAGGTTCAATCCCCAGCATCCCATATGGTTCCCGAGCGCCAGGAGTAATTCCTGAGTGCAGAGCTAGGAGTAACCCCTGCACATGTCTGGGTGTGACCCCAAAAACAAATAAATAAATAACAGCATATTCTGCTCATTTGCCGTGTCCCCTGCAGCCCGCCAAAGCATTGCCCGTTTCCCACTGGACAGTTTCCCCAAGTGGAACAGAGATCCAGAAAGTTTCTATGGTTCAAAAAACTATTTTCTTTAGAGACCGTCGATGGCTGAATTCAATGTGTTTTGCAGAAAATCCCTAGCAGCCCCCGCCTGGCATGAGCCACCACATCCCAGGCTGGACAGAGACTTGTTTAGTCCCAGCTGGTTGGGTTGGTTCCATGGAACTGACAACTCCACACCCAGCGTCAGGGGGGTGTGACGTAAAGTGATTACAATTTGGAGAAGCCAGATGACACTCGTCCCAGCTGTGGAATTCTGCAGCTGTTGAGCAGGAAGTGAGGCGGCAAGAATGACGAATCCTTTTCAGAGACGTGGGCAAGACAGTTCTCTGTCTCTAACGAGTCTCCAGGGGACCCTCCGAGGAAAGCTCTGAAAATGCAGTTTGGCGCTTAGGAGAGGAAGTGGCGACACTGTGTTCGTTCTTTTGATTGGCGTCACATTGCATGATGCCCTGAGATGAGTTTCGGGCATCAGGTGTTACGTTTTCAAGAGGTACGGTTCATTCTTTGCGTGCAGAAGGCCCAGGTACAATCTCCAGCATCTCATGGACCTGTGAGCACCAGGGGGAGTCAGTCCCAAGCAAGGAGTAGCCCCTGAGCACTGCCAGGGGCAACCAAAAATAAACCTAAACAAACCAACCCACCTCCCGGCCATGTCAGGAAATGTGTTTCCCCCTTGTACACCTGCCGGCTCCTGCCGTGCATTGACCTTAGCGTCTAAGACTCACTTCCATTTTGTTGAGGTCGTCTATTTCTTCTCTAACAGGTGTGAAATCAGACACTGTTTAACGTTCTCTGTTTAGGGGCCCAGTTCTTATACACAGAGAGACAGTGCTCTGCCATATGCAAGGTGAACCTTTGAAAAACTATCCATATTATTAGTTAAACTTGACTGAGAAAGGTGCTCTTCACCATGTAAGATCTAGTTTTCAAATGATGTGTGGATATAACATTTCTCTGGCATCATTAAGCTGACCTACTATGTCTTGTGGAGAATACAATTTATATTGGAGGTTATAAAGGGAGACTCCCAGGCAGGTCATGGATTAACTTTCCCCAGTCCAGGTTCAGATCGATACAGAGCGAGTGCATTCAGTGACACTCAAGTTATTGTGTGGGGCAAATATTTGCACGGCTCTAAAGTTAACGGGAATAAAGGAAAATGAGAACGTTCTGTAAAGGCAGACTGCTGAGGAGGTTTGGCAGCAGGGAGGGGGCAGGAAGGAAACTGGGGATGTCGATGGTGGCAAACACACTGGTGGAGGGATGGGTGCTGGAACACTGTATGACGGAAACACAATTATGAACAGCTTTGTAACTGTATCTCACAGTAATTCAATTTATAAAAAAGTTTCAATAGAAAAAATAATAAAATATGAGGCCACTGATCAACATCAAAAACAGAGATGTCACTGCAAGGAGTCATTCTGGAGTGCAGAGCCAGGAGTAACCCTGGAGCATCACTGCAGTTGTTAGGCCAGGTTGGTTTTTTTTCCTAACCCCAACAGGGTCCAAAATCAGTTGCTTATCTTTGGGTCACCAGAGAGTGACCGGGCTCTTCGCTTATGATACTGCTTATGACACTTAGTCTGTGCCACATCAAGGCCAGGGTAGCTTAATTACAGCTTGCCCTGGGTCCATCCTGATCCAGCAACGGTAGCCATCTGTTGGGGTGGAAGGGACTAGGAATTAGTCTAAGGGCACTTGCACCTGTGGTTTGGCTTGGTCCCTCCCAAAACACCCTACAAATCTTTATCTGTTTACTCAAGTGCTAGGCAATCCTACCAAAAGAATAAGACTGTCTTCTTTGGAATGGATTTCAGAATTAGTAACTTTCCTGCAAATGGAAATAAAATGTCATATCTCTATTTAAAAAAAAACTGATGTGGTCTAGCTCAAACTCAAGTCCATATGTTAGTGGACTATTATATTCCTTTTCTGGGGGCTCGTTGGGGGCCACACCTGCAGTACTTACTCCTGGATCTGCCCTCAGGGATCACTCCTGGTGGGGTTCAGGGGACTCTTTGTGGTGACTGGATTCAAATCCAGGTTAAACGTGTGCGAGACAAGCTCCTTGCCTGCTGGACCGTCTCTCAGCACACTGCATCCTTCTTGGTTTGGGTACGTGATCTGCCAACTCTCTCATCTTTCCCACCTTGCCAGCACATCACAGTCAGCTGCAAACCAGCTGTCCACCTAGGTGGGATCTCTCAAGGATCCAGCTGGCCAGGACCAGGTCTTTGGCTTCAGTTCTATCCCCATCAGACACTAACCATCTTGCAAACGTCTACACCAATTCTCCAGGGCCAGTGCGGGTGAGAAGAGTTAGAGTGCCCACGGCAGCTGGAAACAAGCAAATCTGACCGTGTCCTACTGATGGGGCAGGGTGAGAGGCAATGCAGAGATCTGAGGAGCTGAGAATACGTGACCAGAGGCTTTTCCAAGAAGGAAAAGGGGAAGGGAGGTGCTGGCCGTGTAGTTTTGCTTATGGAATTAAGGTAGCAGCTCACATGCGTAGTTGTAACTGGCGACTCTCAGTTTCTTGTTCGAATTGGCCCTGTGGATCTCGGAATCGATGTCACGTTGGTAGCATAGTTTGAAGCATCTTCCTTGTCACCCCTAGGTGCTCCACGAGGAAACCACCATTCCGGGAACAGATCTGAAACTCTCCTACCTGAGTTCCCGAGCTGCGGGCTATAAGTCAGTGCTCAAGATCACGATGACCCAAGCGGTCATTCCCTTCAACCTGATGAAGGTGCATCTGATGGTCGCCGTGGTGGGAAGGCTCTTTCAGAAGTGGTTTCCGGCCTCACCGAACTTGGCCTACACGTTCATCTGGGATAAAACCGATGCATACAATCAGAAGGTCTATGGGCTGTCGGAAGCAGTTGGTAAGTTCTATAGAACACGTTCTGTGTTGGGGTGAAATGGTGCTAAGGTCAAACTAACATGGATGTTAGTGGGAGTCCATGGAAATGGTGGCTGAACAGCAGTAGGGTTATCGTGCAAAATTATACATACACACATATATAATTAGAATTTAATTGTAATATTTAATTATATATTAATTATATATCATTGTAATTCATGATTATATTTATATAATCATATTTATACATAATATAAATATTGTATTTATGAGACATGTATATAATCATATTTATATAAATGATTATATTTATATTATATATAAATAAAGATACTTATATATAAATATCTTGGTTGAGCTTGATCATGGGACAAAGGAATGCTCCATAAGAAAAGGAGAGGGGGCCAGGTGCTGCTTGAGCCCATGTAGCCAAGCACATATGGTGCCCGCATCTCCCCTCTTGAGATGTGTATCTCTTTCTCACTTTCTCTCCTCCTTCCCCTTCTAAAAACCTCCAAACAAAATATTTATGCCAGAAAGAAAGGAAAGAAGGAAGGAAGGAAGGAAGGAAGGAAGGAAGGAAGGAAGGAAGGAAGGAAGGAAGAAGGAAGGAAGGAAGGAAGGAAGGAAGGAAGGAAGGAAGGAAGGAAGGAAGGAAGGAAAGGAAGGAAGGAAGGAAGGAAGGAAGGAAGGAAGGAAGGAAGGAAGGAAGGAAGGGAGAGAGGAAGGAAGGAGGGAGGGGAGGGAAGGAAGGAAGGAAGGAAGGAAGGAAGGAAGGAAGGAAAGGAGAGAGGAGGGAAGAGAGAGAGGGAGGGAGGGAGGGAGGGGAAAGAGGGAGGGAAAAAGGAAGAAGGGAGGAAGGAAGAAAGAAAGAAAGAGGAAGGAAGGAAGGAAGTAAGGAAGGAAGGGAGGGAGGGAGGGAAAGGAGAGGAGAGGGGAGGGGAGGGGGGGAGGGGCCGGAGCGATAGTACAGCAGGGGGAGGGCATTTGCCTTGCATGCCGACAACCCAGGTTCAATCTCTAGCTCCCTTTGGGTCTCCTGAGCACCACCAAGTGTAATTCCTGAGTGCAGAGCCAGGGGAGGAACCCCTGAGCACCACTGGAAGTGACCAAAAAGAAAAAACAAAACTCATTTTCTGGTATAAATCATGCCTAGACGAGTATTCTCAATGGCCTTGCCGCCCGTCCGGCTTTACCCTTACTTACTTCTTCCTTTATCCCTTTACCTCCCTAGTTTTCCTTATTCTTACATTTTCTCTACATGTGAACCAATGAGGTTGGACTTGCTAATGATAGTAAGATATCAGATAGTTTGTATTCAAAATGTTTTTTGTTTCTTTTGACTAGAAGAACCAGTCACTACAATGGAAGAATATTCTAGGAGTGTGTGTGTTGGGGGTGGGGGTATTCCTTTTCATCTGTTATTTATTGTGGCCATGTTGGCTTATAAGACTGTGAATGTTTATAATGGGGAGCTGGAGCGGTAGAACAGCAGGAAGGGTACTTGCCTTTCATGCAGCTGGCCCAGGTTCGATCCTCAGCACCACTTAGGGTCCCCCATGCCCCACCAAGAGTGATCTCTGAGTGCAGAGCCAGCAGTAAGCCCTGAGAACTCCAGGTGAGACTCCAAAGCCAAACAAATGAATAAGCTATAGGGCTCCGAGGTTGCAGGGGGACACCTCCTCCTCCATTCAAGACTCCAAGGTTTTGAATCCCTTATGAAAGAACAACATTGTGAATGGAAATAGTGCTTTTCTGTGAAATCAGTAGGAAAATAACGGTTAGAGATCTATTTTTTTAGAAAAAAAATCCCTTTTAGGTGATCAAATTTTATACAAAAATAAAAATAACTGTGCTCAGATTTAAGTGATCATAGAAATTCTGACCACAAAGGGAGCGTGGCGTTGAAGAAAGCTTTCCCCAAAGTAAATGATGTTGCTGTGGGCAGGTCAATGACTGTGACTTTTGTTGGTTCCAGTGTCCGTGGGGTATGAGTATGAGTCGTGCCTGGACCTGACCCTCTGGGAGAAGAGAACGGCCATCCTGCAAGGCTATGAGCTCGGCGCCTCCAACATGGGCGGCTGGACTTTGGACAAGCACCATGTATTAGGCGTCCAGAACGGTAAGATCTGTTGGCTGTGTATGCGGCTCATCTTCACTGGGAATTGCAGCGGTGTTGGGCGCTCTGTATGCTGGAGGACTTGGGGTGGAAGGACACAAAGGTTCCAAAGACCAGCCGAGCCTGAAGTACGGGACCCTCTTCTCACAAACTTGTAAGAGGTTCTTGGTTTGATGGCCAGAATCATTTTCCCAGTGGAAGCAAGTGAGTGGGGTCCGGAGAGAGTGGGTAAGGCACTTGCCTTGCACCAGGTAGGCCTGGGTTGGGTCCCCCGGCATCCCATATGGTCCCCTAAGTACCACCAGGAGTGAATCCTGAATGCAGAGCCAGGAGTAAGCCCTGAACACAGCCAGGTGTGGTTCCAAAACAAAAAGAAAAAGTGAGTGACTAACATTTTTCGTGGGGGTGGGATTGGTCAGAAAAGAAATCATATGAGGGTCTCCTCTACCCTCTCATCTAAGAGGGTCTAATTCTGCTGAATCAATTTGCTGACCAAGGTGCTGTAGGTATATTGAAAAAGGGAGATGCAGCCGGAGCCATAATACAGTGGGGAGGACGTTTGCCTTGCAGGTGGCTGACCCTTGTTTAATCCCTGGCATCCCATATGCATCCCTGAGCACTGTCAGGAGTGATCCCTGAGCATAGAGCCAGGAAAAAGCCCTCAGCACTGCTGGGTTGGTCCAAAAGTGGGAAGGAAGAGGCGAGAGGGAGGGAGAGAGGGGGAAGGGGACATTTTTCCACAGAGAAAAGAAAAAAAAACTGCATGTTGTTTTACCACATATTGCCAATAGATCTGGAACCTTAGATCTTATTCTGAATCTGTAGTTATTTTCCAGTTGTTTATAGACAATATTTGATAAATAAATTGTTATTCTCTCA